>JAVFKF010000002.1:73304321-73941686 GCA_036926295.1 Pachydiplax longipennis | reverse complement strand
AAATTGAAAGCGAGAACATCGAAAAAAGCGTTTTTTGCTCAATTTTGGATAAAAACATCAAAATCAACGCGAAAACGTCGAAAAAAGTGTTTTTAGCTCAATTTTGGACAAAAACATCAAAATCAACGCGAAAACGTCGAAAAAAGTGTTTTTTCCTCAATTTTGGACAAAAACGTCAAAATGAAAGCGAAAACATCGAAAAAAGCGTTTTTTGCTCAATTTTGGACAAAAACATCAAAATCAACGCGAAAACGTCGAAAAGAGCGTTTTTGGCTCAATTTTGGACAATAACATCAAAATAAACGCGAAAACGTCGAAAAAAGGGTTTTTAGCTCAATTTAGGACAAAAACAGCAAAATCAACGCGAAAACGTCGAAAAAAGCGTTTTTGCCCAATTTTGGACGAAAATGTCAAAATGAACACGAAAACGTCGAAAAAAGCGTTTTTTCCTCAATTTTGGTCAAAAACATCAAAATCAACGCGAAAACGTCGAAAAAAGCTTTTATTGCTCAATTTTGGACGAAAATGTCAAAATGAACGCGAAAACGTCGAAAAAAGCGTTTTTGCTCAATTTTGGACGAAAATGTCAAAATGAACGCGAAAACGTCGAAAAAAGCGTTTTTTGCTCAATTTTGGACAAAAACACCAAAATCATCGCGAAGACAGCGAAAAAGCGTTTTTTCCTCAATTTTGGACAAAAACATCAAAATCAACGCGTAAACGTCGAAAAAAGCGTTTTTCCTCAATTATGGACAAAAACGTCAAATTGAAAGCGAAAACATCGAAAAAAGCGTTTTTTGCTCAATTTTGGACAAAAACATCAAAATCAACGCGAAAACGTCGAAAAAAGTGTCTTTAGCTCAATTTTGGACAAAAACAGCAAAATCAACGCGATAACGTCGAAAAAAGGGTTTTTAGCTCAATTTTGGAGAAAAACGTCAAAATGAAGCGAAAACATCGAAGAAACTGTTTTTAGCTCAATTTTGGACAAAAATCATCAAAATCAACGCGAAAACGTCGAGAAGAGCGTTTTTGGCTCAATTTTGGACAAAAACATCAAAATCAACGCGAAAACGTCGAAAAAAGGGTTTTTAGCTCAATTGCAGACAAAAACAGCAAAATCAACGCGAAAACGTCGAAAAAAGCGTTTTTTGCTCAATTTTGGACGAAAATGTCAAAATGAACGCGAAAACGTCATAAAAAGCGTTTTTTGCTCAATTTTGGTCAAAAACATCAAAATCAACGCGAAAACGTCGAAAAAAAGCGTTTTTTGCTCAATTTTGGACAAAAACATCAAAATCATCGCGAAGACAGCGAAAAAAGCGTTTTTTCCTCAATTTTGGACAAAAACAGCAAAATCAACGCGAAAACGTCGAAAAAACGCGTTTTTTGCTCAATTTTGGACGAAAACGTCAAAATTAACGCGAAAACGTAAAAAAAGCGTTTTTTGCTCAATTTTGGTCAAAAACATCAAAATCAACGCGAAAAAAGCGTTTTTTGCTCAATTTTGGACAAAAACATCAAAATCATCGCGAAGACAGCGAAAAAAGCGTTTCTTCCTCAATTTTGGACAAAAACATCAAAATCAACGCGTAAACGTCGAAAAAAGCGTTTTTTCCTCAATTTTGGTCAAAAACATCAAAATCAACGCGAAAACGTCGAAAAAAGCTTTTATTGCTCAATTTTGGACGAAAATGTCAAAATGAACGCGAAAACGTCGAAAAAAGCGTTTTTTGCTCAATTTTGGACGAAAATGTCAAAATGAACGCGAAAACGTCGAAAAAAGCGTTTTTTGCTCAATTTTGGACAAAAACACCAAAATCATCGCAAAGACAGCGAAAAAAGCGTTTTTTCCTCAATTTTGGACAAAAACATCAAAATCAACGCGTAAACGTCGAAAAAAGCGTTTTTTCCTCAATTATGGACAAAAACGTCAAATTGAAAGCGAAAACATCGAAAAAAGCGTTTTTTGCTCAATTTTGGTCAAAAACATCAAAATCAACGCGAAAAAAGCGTTTTTTGCTCAATTTTGGACAAAAACATCAAAATCATCGCGGAGACAGCGAAAAAAGCGTTTCTTCCTCAATTTTGGACAAAAACATCAAAATCAACGCGAAAACGTCGAAAAAAGCGTTTTTTCCTCAATTTTGGACAAAAGCGTCATATTGAAAGCGAAAACATCGAGAAAGCGTTTTTTGCTCAATTTTGGACAAAAACAGCAAAATCAACGCGAAAACGTCGAAAAAAGGGTTTTTTGCTCAATTTTGGTCAAAAACATCAAAATCAACGCGAAAACGTCGAAAAAAGCGTTTTTTGCTCAATTTTGGACGAAAAACGTCAAAATTAAGGCGAAAACGTCGAAAAAGCGTTTTCTGCTCAATTTTGGTCAAAAACATCAAAATCAACGCGAAAACGTCGAAAAAAGCGTATTTTGCTCAATTTTGGACAAAAACATCAAAATCATCGCGAAGACAGCGAAAAAAGGGTTTTTTCCTCAATTTTGGAGAAAAACGTCAAAATGAAAGCGAAAACATCGAAAAGAGCGTTCTTTGCTCAATTTTGGACAAAAACATAAAAATCGACGCGAAAACGTCGAAAAAAGTGTTTTTTCCTCAATTTTGGACAAAAACGTCAAAATGAAAGCGAAAACATCGAAAAAAGCCTTTTTTGCTCAATTTTAGACAAAAATATCAAAATAAACTCGAAAAAGTCGAAAAGAGCGTTTTTGGCTCAATTTTGGACAAAAACATCAAAATGAACGCGAAAACGTCGAAAAAAGCGATTTTAGCTCAATTTTGGACAAAAACAGCAAAATCAACGCGAAAACGTCGAAAAAGGCGTTTTTTGCTCAATTTTGGACGAAAACGTCAAAATTAACGCGAAAACGTAAAAAAAGCGTTTTTTGCTCAATTTTGGTCAAAAACATCAAAATCAACGCGAAAAAAGCGTTTTTTGCTCAATTTTGGACAAAAACATCAAAATCATCGCGAAGACAGGGAAAAAAGCGTTTTTTCCTCAATTTTGGACAAAAACATCAAAATCAACGCGAAAACGTCGAGAAGAGCGATATTGGCTCAATTTTGGACAAAAACAGCAAAATCAACGCGACAACGTCGAAAAAAGGGTTTTTAGCTCAATTTTGGACAAAAACAGCAAAATCAACGCGAAAACGTCGAAAAAAGCGTTTTTTGCTCAATTTTGGACGAAAATGTCAAAATGAACGCGAAAACGTCAAAAAAGCGTTTTTTGCTCAATTTGGTCAAAAACATGAAAATCAACGCGAAAACGTCGAGAAAAGCGTTTTTTGCTCAATTTTGGATAAAAACATCAAAATCATCGCGAAGACAGCGAAAAAAGCGTTTTTTCCTCAATTTTGGACAAAAACGTCAAAATGAAAGCGAAAACATCGAAAAAAGCCTTTTTTGCTCAATTTTAGACAAAAATATCAAAATAAACTCGAAAAAGTCGAAAAGAGCGTTTTTGGCTCAATTTTGGACAAAAACATCAAAATGAACGCGAAAACGTCGAAAAAAGCGATTTTAGCTCAATTTTGGACAAAAACAGCAAAATCAACGCGAAAACGTCGAAAAAGGCGTTTTTTGCTCAATTTTGGACGAAAACGTCAAAATTAACGCGAAAACGTAAAAAAAGCGTTTTTTGCTCAATTTTGGTCAAAAACATCAAAATCAACGCGAAAAAAGCGTTTTTTGCTCAATTTTGGACAAAAACATCAAAATCATCGCGAAGACAGCGAAAAAAGCGTTTTTTCCTCAATTTTGGAGAAAAACGTCAAAATGAAAGCGAAAACATCGAAAAGAGCGTTTTTTGCTCAATTTTAGACAAAAATATCAAAATAAACTCGAAAAAGTCGAAAAGAGCGTTTTTGGCTCAATTTTGGACAAAAACATCAAAATGAACGCGAAAACGTCGAAAAAAGCGATTTTAGCTCAATTTTGGACAAAAACAGCAAAATCAACGCGAAAACGTCGAAAAAGGCGTTTTTTGCTCAATTTTGGACGAAAACGTCAAAATTAACGCGAAAACGTAATAAGAGCGTTTTTTACTCAATTTTGGTCAAAAACATCAAAATCAACGCGAAAAAAGCGTTTTTTGCTCAATTTTGGACAAAAACATCAAAATCATCGCGAAGACAGCGAAAAAAGCGTTTTTTCCTCAATTTTCGACAAAAACATCAAAATCAACGCGAAAACGTCGAGAAGAGCGATATTGGCTCAATTTTGGACAAAAACAGCACAATCAACGCGAAAACGTCGAAAAAAGGGTTTTTAGCTCAATTTTGGACAAAAAAAGCAAAATCAACGCGAAAACGTCGAAAAAAGCGTTTTTTGCTCAATTTTGGACGAAAATGTCAAAATGAACGCGAAAACGTCAAAAAAAGCGTTTTTTGCTCAATTTGGTCAAAAACATGAAAATCAACGCGAAAACGTCGAGAAAAGCGTTTTTTGCTCAATTTTGGATAAAAACATCAAAATCATCGCGAAGACAGCGAAAAAAGCGTTTTTTCCTCAATTTTGGACAAAAACATCAAAATCAACGCGAAAACGTAGAAAAACGCGTTTTTTGCTCAATTTTGGACGAAAACGTCAAAATTAACGCGAAAAGGTAAAAAAAGCGTTTTTTGCTCAATTTTGGTCAAAAACATCAAAATCAACGCGAAAAAAGCGTTTCTTGCTCAATTTTGGACAAAAACATCAAAATCATCGCGAAGACAGCGAAAAAAGCGTTTTTTCCTCAATTTTGGTCAAAAACATCAAAATCAACGCGAAAACGTCGAAAAAAGTGTTTTTTCCTCAATTTTGGACAAAAACGTCAAAATGAAAGCGAAAACATCGAAAAAAGCGTTTTTTGCTAATTTTGGACAAAAACATCAAAATCAACGCGAAAACGTCGAAAAGAGCGTTTTTGGCTCAATTTGGACAAAAACATCAAAATCAACGCGAAAACGTCGAAAAAAGGGTTTTTAGCTCAATTTAGGACAAAAACAGCAAAATCAACGCGAAAACGTCGAAAAAAGCGTTTTTTGCTCAATTTTGGACGAAAATGTCAAAATGAACGCGAAAACGTCGAAAAAAGTGTTTTTTCCTCAATTTTGGACAAAAACGTCAAAATGAAAGCGAAAACATCGAAAAAAGCCTTTTTTGCTCAATTTTAGACAAAAATATCAAAATAAACTCGAAAAAGTCGAAAAGAGCGTTTTTGGCTCAATTTTGGACAAAAACATCAAAATGAACGCGAAAACGTCGAAAAAAGCGATTTTAGCTCAATTTTGGACAAAAACAGCAAAATCAACGCGAAAACGTCGAAAAAGGCGTTTTTTGCTCAATTTTGGACGAAAACGTCAAAATTAACGCGAAAACGTAAAAAAAGCGTTTTTTGCTCAATTTTGGTCAAAAACATCAAAATCAACGCGAAAAAAGCGTTTTTTCCTCAATTTTGGACAAAAACATCAAAATCAACGCGAAAACGTCGAGAAGAGCGATATTGGCTCAATTTTGGACAAAAACAGCAAAATCAACGCGACAACGTCGAAAAAAGGGTTTTTAGCTCAATTTTGGACAAAAACAGCAAAATCAACGCGAAAACGTCGAAAAAAGCGTTTTTTGCTCAATTTTGGACGAAAATGACAAAATGAACGCGAAAACGTCAAAAAAAGCGTTTTTTGCTCAATTTGGTCAAAAACATGAAAATCAACGCAAAAACGTCGATAAAAGCGTTTTTTGCTCAATTTTGGATAAAAACATCAAAATCATCGCGAAGACAGCGAAAAAAGCGTTTTTTCCTCAATTTTGGACAAAAACGTCAAAATGAAAGCGAAAACATCGAAAAAAGCCTTTTTTGCTCAATTTTAGACAAAAATATCAAAATAAACTCGAAAAAGTCAAAAGAGCGTTTTTGGCTCAATTTTGGACAAAAACATCAAAATGAACGCGAAAACGTCGAAAAAAGCGATTTTAGCTCAATTTTGGACAAAAACAGCAAAATCAACGCGAAAACGTCGAAAAAGGCGTTTTTTGCTCAATTTTGGACGAAAACGTCAAAATTAACGCGAAAACGTAAAAAAAGCGTTTTTTGCTCAATTTTGGTCAAAAACATCAAAATCAACGCGAAAAAAGCGTTTTTTGCTCAATTTTGGACAAAAACATCAAAATCATCGCGAAGACAGCGAAAAAAGCGTTTTTTCCTCAATTTTGGAGAAAAACGTCAAAATGAAAGCGAAAACATCGAAAAGAGCGTTTTTTGCTCAATTTTAGACAAAAATATCAAAATAAACTCGAAAAAGTCGAAAAGAGCGTTTTTGGCTCAATTTTGGACAAAAACATCAAAATGAACGCGAAAACGTCGAAAAAAGCGATTTTAGCTCAATTTTGGACAAAAACAGCAAAATCAACGCGAAAACGTCGAAAAAGGCGTTTTTTGCTCAATTTTGGACGAAAACGTCAAAATTAACGCGAAAACGTAATAAGAGCGTTTTTTACTCAATTTTGGTCAAAAACATCAAAATCAACGCGAAAAAAGCGTTTTTTGCTCAATTTTGGACAAAAACATCAAAATCATCGCGAAGACAGCGAAAAAAGCGTTTTTTCCTCAATTTTCGACAAAAACATCAAAATCAACGCGAAAACGTCGAGAAGAGCGATATTGGCTCAATTTTGGACAAAAACAGCAAAATCAACGCGAAAACGTCGAAAAAAGGGTTTTTAGCTCAATTTTGGACAAAAAAAGCAAAATCAACGCGAAAACGTCGAAAAAAGCGTTTTTTGCTCAATTTTGGACGAAAATGTCAAAATGAACGCGAAAACGTCAAAAAAAGCGTTTTTTGCTCAATTTGGTCAAAAACATGAAAATCAACGCGAAAACGTCGAGAAAAGCGTTTTTTGCTCAATTTTGGATAAAAACATCAAAATCATCGCGAAGACAGCGAAAAAAGCGTTTTTTCCTCAATTTTGGACAAAAACAGCAAAATCAACGCGAAAACGTAGAAAAACGCGTTTTTTGCTCAATTTTGGACGAAAACGTCAAAATTAACGCGAAAAGGTAAAAAAAGCGTTTTTTGCTCAATTTTGGTCAAAAACATCAAAATCAACGCGAAAAAAGCGTTTCTTGCTCAATTTTGGACAAAAACATCAAAATCATCGCGAAGACAGCGAAAAAAGCGTTTTTTCCTCAATTTTGGTCAAAAACATCAAAATCAACGCGAAAACGTCGAAAAAAGTGTTTTTTCCTCAATTTTGGACAAAAACGTCAAAATGAAAGCGAAAACATCGAAAAAAGCGTTTTTTGCTAATTTTGGACAAAAACATCAAAATCAACGCGAAAACGTCGAAAAGAGCGTTTTTGGCTCAATTTGGACAAAAACATCAAAATGAACGCGAAAACGTCGAAAAAAGGGTTTTTAGCTCAATTTAGGACAAAAACAGCAAAATCAACGCGAAAACGTCGAAAAAAGCGTTTTTAGCTCAATTTCGGACGAAAATGTCAAAATGAACGCGAAAACGTCGAAAAAAGCGTTTTTTGCTCAATTTTGGTCAAAAACGTCAAAATCAACGAGAAAACGTCGAAAAAAGCGTTTTTTGCTCAATTTTGGTCAAAAACATCAAAATCAACGCGAAAACGTCGAAAAAAGCGTTTTTTGCTCAATTTTGGACAAAAACATCAAAATCATCGCGAAGACAGCGAAAAAAGCGTTTTTTCCTCAATTTTGGACAAAAACAGCAAAATCAACGCGAAAACGTCGAAAAAAGCGTTTTTTGCTCAATTTTGGACAAAAACATCAAAATCTTCGCGAAGACAGCGAAAAAAGCGTTTTTTCCTCAATTTTGGACAAAAACATCAAAATCAACGCGAAAACGTCGAAAAAAGGGTTTTTAGCTCAATTGTAGACAAAAACAGCAAAATCAACGCGAAAACGTCGAAAAAAGCGTTTTTTGCTCAATTTTGGACGAAAATGTCAAAATGAACGCGAAAACGTCAAAAAAAGCGTTTTTTGCTCAATTTGGTCAAAAACATGAAAATCAACGCGAAAACGTCGAGAAAAGCGTTTTTTGCTCAATTTTGGATAAAAACATCAAAATCATCGCGAAGACAGCGAAAAAAGCGTTTTTTCCTCAATTTTGGACAAAAACAGCAAAATCAACGCGAAAACGTAGAAAAACGCGTTTTTTGCTCAATTTTGGACGAAAACGTCAAAATTAACGCGAAAAGGTAAAAAAAGCGTTTTTTGCTCAATTTTGGTCAAAAACATCAAAATCAACGCGAAAAAAGCGTTTCTTGCTCAATTTTGGACAAAAACATCAAAATCATCGCGAAGACAGCGAAAAAAGCGTTTTTTCCTCAATTTTGGTCAAAAACATCAAAATCAACGCGAAAACGTCGAAAAAAGTGTTTTTTCCTCAATTTTGGACAAAAACGTCAAAATGAAAGCGAAAACATCGAAAAAAGCCTTTTTTGCTAATTTTGGACAAAAACATCAAAATCAACGCGAAAACGTCGAAAAGAACGTTTTTGGCTCAATTTGGACAAAAACATCAAAATCAACGCGAAAACGTCGAAAAAAGGGTTTTTAGCTCAATTTAGGACAAAAACAGCAAAATCAACGCGAAAACGTCGAAAAAAGCGTTTTTTGCTCAATTTTGGACGAAAATGTCAAAATGAACGCGAAAACGTCGAAAAAAGCGTTTTTTGCTCAATTTTGGTCAAAAACGTCAAAATCAACGAGAAAACGTCGAAAAAAGCGTTTTTTGCTCAATTTTGGTCAAAAACATCAAAATCAACGCGAAAACGTCGAAAAAAGCGTTTTTTGCTCAATTTTGGACAAAAACATCAAAATCATCGCGAAGACAGCGAAAAAAGCGTTTTTTCCTCAATTTTGGACAAAAACAGCAAAATCAACGCGAAAACGTCGAAAGAAGCGTTTTTTGCTCAATTTTGGACAAAAACATCAAAATCTTCGCGAAGACAGCGAAAAAAGCGTTTTTTTCTCAATTTTGGTCAATAATATCAAAATCAACGCGAAAACGTCGAAAAAAGTGTTTTTTCCTCAATTTTGGACAAAAACGTCAAAATGAAAGCGAAAACATCGAAAAAAGCGTTTTTTGCTCAATTTTGGACAAAAACATCAAAATCATCGCGAAGACAGCGAAAAAAGCGTTTTTTCCTCAATTTTGGTCAAAAATATCAAAATCAACGCGAAAACGTCGAAAAAAGCGTTTTTTGCTCAATTTTGGACGAGAATGTCAAAATGAACGCGAAAACGTCAAGAAAAGCGTTTTTTGCTCAATTTTGGTCAAAAACATCAAAATCAACGCGAAAACGTCGAAAAAAGCGTTTTTTGCTCAATTTTGGACAAAAACAGCAAAATCAACGCGAAAACGTCGAAAAAAGCGTTTTTTGCTCAATTTTGGACAAAAACATCAAAATCATCGCGAAGACAGCGAAAAAAGCGTTTTTTCCTCAATTTTGGTCAAAAATATCAAAATCAACGCGAAAACGTCGAAAAAAGTGTTTTTTCCTCAATTTTGGACAAAAACGTCAAAATGAAAGCGAAAACATCGAAAAAAGCGTTTTTTGCTAATTTTGGACAAAAACATCAAAATCAACGCGAAAACGTCGAAAAGAGCGTTTTTTGCTAATTTTGGACAAAAACAGCAAAATCAACGCGAAAACGTCGAAAAAAGCGTTTTTTGCTCAATTTTGGACGAAAATGTCAAAATGAACGCGAAAACGTCAAGAAAAGCGTTTTTTGCTCAATTTTGGTCAAAAACATCAAAATCAACGCGAAAACGTCGAAAAAAGCGTTTTTTGCTCAATTTTGGACAAAAACATCAAAATCATCGCGAAGACAGCGAAAAAAGCGTTTTTTCCTCAATTTTGGACAAAAACAGCAAAATCAACGCGAAAACGTCGAAAATAGCGTTTTTTGCTCAATTTTAGACAAAAACATCAAAATCATCGCGAAGACAGCGAAAAAAGCGTTTTTTCCTCAATTTTGGTCAAAAATATCAAAATCAACGCGAAAACGTCGAAAAAAGTGTTTTTTCCTCAATTTTGGACAAAAACGTCAAAATGAAAGCGAAAACATCGAAAAAAGCGTTTTTAGCTCAATTGTAGACAAAAACAGCAAAATCAACGCGAAAACGTCGAAAAAAGCGTTTTTTGCTCAATTTTGGACGAAAATGTCAAAATGAACGCGAAAACGTCAAGAAAAGCGTTTTTTGCTCAATTTTGGTCAAAAACATCAAAATCAACGCGAAAACGTCGAAAAAAGCGTTTTTTGCTCAATTTTGGACAAAAACATCAAAATCATCGCGAAGACAGCGAAAAAAGCGTTTTTTCCTCAATTTTGGACAAAAACAGCAAAATCAACGCGAAAACGTCGAAAATAGCGTTTTTTGCTCAATTTTGGACAAAAACATCAAAATCATCGCGAAGACAGCGAAAAAAGCGTTTTTTCCTCAATTTTGGTCAAAAATATCAAAATCAACGCGAAAACGTCGAAAAAAGTGTTTTTTCCTCAATTTTTGACAAAAACGTCAAAATTAAAGCGAAAACATCCAAAAAAGCGTTTTTTGCTCAATTTTGGACAAAAACATCAAAATCATCGCGAAGACAGCGAAAAAAGCGTTTTTTCCTCAATTTTGGTCAAAAATATCAAAATCAACGCGAAAACGTCGAAAAAAGCGTTTTTTGCTCAATTTTGGACGAAAATGTCAAAATGAACGCGAAAACGTCAAGAAAAGCGTTTTTTGCTCAATTTTGGTCAAAAACATCAAAATCAACGCGAAAACGTCGAAAAAAGCGTTTTTTGCTCAATTTTGGACAAAAACATCAAAATCATCGCGAAGACAGCGAAAAAAGCGTTTTTTCCTCAATTTTGGACAAAAACAGCAAAATCAACGCGAAAACGTCGAAAAAAGCGTTTTTTGCTCAATTTTGGACAAAAACATCAAAATCATCGCGAAGACAGCGAAAAAAGCGTTTTTTCCTCAATTTTGGTCAAAAATATCAAAATCAACGCGAAAACGTCGAAAAAAGTGTTTTTTCCTCAATTTTGGACAAAAACGTCAAAATGAAAGCGAAAACATCGAAAAAAGCGTTTTTTGCTAATTTTGGACAAAAACATCAAAATCAACGCGAAAACGTCGAAAAGAGCGTTTTTGGCTCAATTTTGGACAAAAACATCAAAATCAACGCGAAAACGTCGAAAAAAGGGTTTTTAGCTCAAATCTAGACAAAAACAGCAAAATCAACGCGAAAACGTCGAAAAAAGCGTTTTTTGCTCAATTTTGGACGAAAATGTCAAAATGAACGCGAAAACGTCAAGAAAAGCGTTTTTTGCTCAATTTTGGTCAAAAACATCAAAATCAACGCGAAAACGTCGAAAAAAGCGTTTTTTGCTCAATTTTGGACAAAAACATCAAAATCATCGCGAAGACAGCGAAAAAAGTGTTTTTTCCTCAATTTTGGACAAAAACAGCAAAATCAACGCGAAAACGTCGAAAAAAGCGTTTTTTGCTCAATTTTGGACAAAAACATCAAAATCATCGCGAAGACAGCGAAAAAAGCGTTTTTTCCTCAATTTTGGTCAAAAATATCAAAATCAACGCGAAAACGTCGAAAAAAGTGTTTTTTCCTCAATTTTGGACAAAAACGTCAAAATGAAAGCGAAAACATCGAAAAAAGCGTTTTGCTCAAATTTGATTTTGATGTTTTTGTCCAAAATTGAGCAAAAAACGCTCTTTTCGACGTTTTTGCGTTGATTTTGATGTTTTTGTCCAAAATTGAGCAAAAAACGCTTTTTTCGATGTTTTTGCTCTCATTTTGACGTATTTGTCCACTATTGAGCAAAAAACGCTTTTTTCGACGTTTTCGCGTTGATTTTGATGTTTTTGTCCAAAATTGAGCATAAAACGCTTTTTTCGACGTTTTCGCGTTGATTTTGCTGTTTTTGTCCAAATTTGAGCTAAAAACGGTTAATTCGACGTTTTCGCGTTGATTTTGCTGTTTTTGTCCAAAATTGAGCTAAAAACGCTTTTTTCGACGTTTTCGCGTTCATTTTGTCGTTTTTGTCCAAATTTTGATTATTCGAGATAATTGAAACTTTTCGGAAACAGTTACACTAAAAATCATATATTTTTCGTAATTTTTCGAATTTATTAACCGCTTTTGTTTTAAAACGTTCATAATTTAATAGATTTATGGTATATCATAAATGCTGAGAAAAAATCCGCTCAAAAAACGTCCTTTTTTCCAAATATATCATAAAATGTGGAAACGCTAGCTGCCGAAACCACAGTTTCTTCGTTACATTTCGAAATTACGATCGATTTTTTTGCGTAGCATTCTCAATTCAATGGAAATACGAATAATCATAGATATCAAAAAGTTTTCACGTCAAAAAAAGTGAAATTTTTCGAGATAATTGAAACTTTTCGGAAACGGTTACTCTAAGGATCACATATTTTTCGTAATTTTTCGAAATTATTAACCGCCTTTGTTGCAAAACGTTCATAATTTAATAGATTTGTGGTATATCTTAAATGCTGAGAAAAAATCCGCTCAAAAAATGTCTTTTTTTTCCAAATATATCATAAATTGTGGAAAAGCTGGCTGCCGAAACCACAATTTCTTCGTTACATTTCGAAATTACGTGCGATTTTTTTGCGAAGCATTCTGAATTCAATGGAAATACGAATAATCATAGATATCAAAAAGTTTTCACGTCAAAAAAAGTGAAATTTTTCAGGATAATTGAAACTTTTCGGAAACGTTTACACTAAAAATCACATATTTTTCGTAATTTTTCGAAATTATTAACCGCTTTTGTTGCAAAATGTTCATAATTTTATAGATTTATGGTATATCTTAAATGTTGAGAAAAAATCTGCTCAAAAAACGTCTTTTTTTCCAAATATATCATAAAATGTTGAAACGCTATCTGCCGCAACCACAGTTTCTTCGTTACATTTCGAAATTACGTGCGATTTTTTTGCGAAGCGTTCTCAATTCAACGGAAATACGAATAATCATAGATATCAAAAAGTTTTCACGTCAAAAAACATGAAATTTTTCGAGATACTTGAGAATTTTCGGAAACGGTTACACTAAAAATCACATATTTTTCGTAATATTTCGAAATTATTAACCGCTTTTGTTGCAAAACGTTCATAATTTAATAGATTTATGGTATATCTTAAATGCTGAGAAAAAATCCGCTCAAAAAACGTCCTTTTTTTCCAAATATATCATAAATTGTGGAAAAGCTGGCTGCCGAAACCACAATTTCTTCGTTACATTTCGAAATTACGTGCGATTTTTTTGCGAAGCGTTCTCAATTCAACGGAAATACGAATAATCATAGATATCCAAAAGTTTTCACGTCAAAAAACATGAAATTTTTCGAGATACTTGAGAATTTTCGGAAACGGTTACACTAAAAATCACATATTTTTCGTAATATTTCGAAATTATTAACCGCTTTTGTTGCAAAACGTTCATAATTTAATAGATTTATGGTATATCTTAAATGCTGAGAAAAAATCCGCTCAAAAAACGTCCTTTTTTTCCAAATATATCATAAATTGTGGAAAAGTTAGCTGCCGAAACCACAATTTCTTCGTTATATTTCGAAATTACGTGCGATTTTTTTGCGAAGCATTCTGAATTCAATGCAAATACGAATAATCATAGATATCAAGGAGTTCTCTTTGGACGTTTTGGCCCCACCCTGTAGATGCCAGAATAATTCAGACATGGACGCTAGGTATCATGGGTTCGATACTAGAATGTCCCAAAAATCGCAATTTTCCCATAAGAATGCATTGCGCGGATTTTTGAAAATTATTTTGAGGCACTTATCGGTAAGATAGAGGAACCAAAATCTCGGAGGTTGAAGTTGAGGTAGTCCTCTATATTACGAATGGAAGAAATGTTACAAAATGACCGTGAGTTCGACGCCAGGTGGATGCAAAATCCTTCCATGAGAAATGCATTGCTGAAATCTTTGAGGATTTTTTAAAATGCCTTCCCGATAATCTGGAAAGATAAAACCAGGAATGGTGACAGAGGCGTGGGACCTTCCCGATAAGATATTGAATCGAAACTTTGGAACAAGTAAGGATGGCACTTATCTAATATTATTTAGCTATCTTTTCTCACGGAAGGGTTCTGAGTTTGACGCTGGGCGGTCTTTTGCGCGAATTTTTGCAATCTGTTTAGAGGCCGTTCTTGATGCGATAGAGCAATCAAAATAACGTTGTTTGCAGATGAGATGGTCTTCCATAGTAGCAAAGGAAGAAATGTTACCAATTGTCCGTGTGTTCGATGCCAGGTGGGTCCGAAATGCTTCTGTAAGAAATGCTTTGCTGATATCATGGACGATTTTTTTAAATGCCTTCCCGATAAGCTGAAAAGATAAAACCTGGCTTGGTAACAGAGGTGTTTGAATAGATTCCTTCTGTTATTCGCCGTTTCTGCAGTGGTCCTTGGTTCGATGCAAAAGGGTCATTCCGATTCCACCATGCATTTCAAACGGGGAAAACGGAATCTTATTTTAGGACCTTCCCGATAAGATATTGAATCAAAACTTAGGAACTAGTGATAATGGCACTTATCTAATATTAATTTGCTATTTTGCTGGAAAGATAAAACCCGGAATAGTGACAGAGGCATTTGAAAGCATTCTTTCATGAATTTCACCGTTCGTCTAGTGGTCCTTGGTTCGATGCAAAAGGGTCATTCCGATTCCACCATGCATTTTAGAACCTTCCCGAAAAGTTACTGAAATGAAACTTTGAAAAACATCAGAGTGGCACTTATCTAACATTCATATGCCATTGTCTCTCACAATCGGGTCCTGTGTTCGACGCCAGGTGGTCTTTCGCGTGAAATTTCGAAAATTGTTTTGAGTCCTTACTCGGAGCAATAGAACAGTGAAAATCACGGAGTTCGTAGATGACGTGGTTATCTATTGTACTAACTGAAGAAATGTTACCAAACGACCCAGAGTTCGAAGCCAAGTGGGTGCAAAATTCTCCGGTATAAAATGCATGGTGGTCAATTTGACAATTCTTTTGAATGCATATCCGATAACCGGGAATGATATAAAATGGTATGTACATAGAGGCAGTTCATATGTTTCATGTACGCTGTTCGCAGTTCCTCTGACAGTTCTTGGTTCGATGCCTGAGCGTCATTACTTTTCTACTATTTATTTCAAAGGGGGAAAGCGTAATCTTATTTTAAGACCCTTTCGGATCAGATATTGAATTTAATCTTTGGAACTGGTCAGAATGGTACTTATCTTACATTAATATGTGATTGTTTTGCTCGATTGTGTCCTTAGTTCGACGCCAGGCGGTCACTTGCGTGAAGTTTTGAACATTGTTTTGAGGCATTCCTTGGTATGGTACTGCATTCAATTGATAGCTTGCAGTATGCAAGCAACTTTTACTCGTAATAAATAATGTCAGCAAAGGTTGTAAAATTCCCTAATATCCTATCTTTCAGTTCAACCTTATTCAACTCTCTCTCCTGAATGAATGTATTATGAAATGAAGTGTTACTTGAATCCTCATGTAAGGTATATGCAGCCCACTATTTCCAACTCTTCCTCTATTTCTTCTGCCTGTAATATCAACATGAACAGATAATCCTCCATCTTCACCATTTATACGAGTTCCATCTATTCAGAAATCTCCTGTACATGTCGAAAATAACAACAAATAACAACAACTCTTGGTAGCTTTATTGAATTGAAGTTTGATTGGTAATAATAATTGCCAATTAATGGCACATCAATGAAGTTAATATTTTATGTAATAAAACCAATCATTTCATGACATTGCTTATCTCAGCTTCCAGCTGAGGTATTAAAACCTTTGTTAGGCACATTTACATACTTTATGGTAATTATAATATCTCCCTAAAAAGTTCTGCTGACTTGCAGATGGATTTAAAGAATCTATGAGACTTCTACAATGCATCATTTCATTTTATTCTAATAGAATTTCATCCAAGTGAGCATATTTCCGCCATGTTTACTGTTTACAAAGCAGATTTCACAACTTCTGTCAATAGGAATTGCGTTACTAACTGTAAGTTATATTAATATTGTTATATAATGAAAGGCAATATTAGAAGTACTGAACCAATTCATATCAAGAATGAAAACAAATAATTAAGTCCCTATAGGTCAATTGTCAACAACCAGACACCCAAAATTTGTCTGGACGACTAGAATATGGTCTCATAAGAAATGCACATAAAGTTAATTTTGATCAATTACAGTTTTCTTTTGCATACTTCAATAAGAAATAATGGTCCAACAAATCTGAGAGAAGTACCAAAATAAAGAAAATTGATTGAAGATGCTTATTTTTGTTGTGTGACATATGTGATTCAAACTTGCAAGAATTCAATCAATAACAACCAAAAAGGATGTGTAATTTTGACAATATAAACAAACAGTTCCCATGGTGACTAAGGGGATTGTTGAAGTTGACTAAAAAAAGCATTTTAATTGTGTAGGGAAGGAGAGCAGAGATCTCATGCTAAGGAAAAGATCAGTTAAATTATGAAATCAAAATTCAGCATTGTATATTCAAAAATCTATGCTCTAGACAACTTAAAAGTGTACATTATGATTAAAACTTAAAATAATAAATTCCATTTATATTTATATTTTCAGTTTTTTCATGATGGGTATCTAATATTGTAGAAAGATTATATTATATTTGGTAATTCAGAAGTATAACATAGAAGTATATTTTTTATTAACTTAATTCTTGTCACTTATGAGGGGGTACAAACTAGTACAAATATAAACATATAAATATATACACAACAATGATTGTAATATAAGATTTAGTATTATTTACTTATTTACTATACCATACCATACCACTGCTGTTAGATATTCATTGTGCAAATATTTGTAAATATTTAAGTGAAAGAATGATTTGAGTCTTTGATATGGCAAGGTTAGACCCAAGTTGGCCTCTCTTCCAATTGACTTCGAATTCTACTATATTTATGAAAATATTTAAATAACAACAACACTACAGATATTGGATTGGTTGGGAAATTCTTCTCAGCTGAAAGTTGATGATCACAAAAACCCCACTGCATGGGAAAACACCCACAAAGAACCAATAGAATAGCAAATAAAAATTCCCTCAAATTAAAACAATCCTAATTAGAACATAAACAACAGATTATTCATTATTCTAAACACAATTTTTGACAGGGGCAAGGTTTGGGTGCCCTTCCAATGGTAATTTTTATTCCAGAAAACACACTCTTGTCATTAATCAGTTGGATATGCGTTCTCAATTATTTCTTTTTCATTATTACTGTATTTATACATGTTCAGAGTGCAATTTCTGTTTTTCTCTTGTTTTTCATAAAAAAGTTGTTTTCGTTTGTTGCTTCTTCCAGAAGTCACAATCGGATGTGTTCTCAAATGGAGTGGTTGTGTTAAGTTTTTGTACCGCCATCGGTATCTGTGTTTATGGAGTGAATCCGGACAGAATATGGGCCCAATCATGCCTAAATCTACTTAAAACTGCCTGGAAGATAAACATTAATAAAAATCGTCATACATCCATGGTTAATATGGGAAAAACATATGATGATGAGCACATCTTTTTTTCTTGGAGAGCATGCCAGTTGACGTTGGAGTAAGAGTGGCGGTTTTTACTTATTTTGGAGTGAAAAACAAATTGGCAGAGAAGAAAGATGAAGAAAAACATCTCTTTGGAAAAAGACATCAAGTTGACTGATGAAAATTATTTCGCATGGTTGGTGAAGAGTAAAGCTTATCTCATGCACAAGGGTTGTTGGGATGTAGTCGAGCCAGGATTCTCCACAGAAGATTCAGACGAAGATTATGACAGTGCACAAAGAAAGAAGAATTATTCTACCCTGGCACAATTTCTTCTCTCGAGGAGTGATCAGTATATAGACTACATTGGGGAGTGTGTGACTGCAAAGAAGGCATGGCAAATTTTGAAAAACATGCATGAAAGATTTGATGTTTATAATCAAATCGAGTTTTTGGAGGAGCTAACGACAATTAAAAAGGAAGATGGCATGACGATTAGGGACTATGAGGTTAGAGTGATGGATTTGAGTCAAAAGGTACGAAAGGCAAGTGTTACGTTCAGTGATCATACCTTGTCAATCTTTCTGCTCAGGGGTCTTCCAAGAGATAAGTTAAAGATATTTGTGCAATCAGTCACAAAAAACAATGCTGTATTGTCCTTAGAGGAAGTAATTTTGAAAATGGAAACAGAGGAGAAAAGATGTAAAAGGGAAGATTGGTGTGATGAAATGTACCCAAAGGCATTGAAAGGGCAAAGGAGAGAGATGTCAAAGGGTACGCTGTGGGTGAAGAAAGGTAAGAGCTCCCGGATGGACACCCATGTATGTTTTACTTGTAAACAACCAGGACACATTTCGAGATTGAATGTGTGGTTGAAGCGAAAGGCAAAGGTACTGTGGTGTGTTTTGTCTGCAGGGAGATTGGGCATATTGCCAGTTATTGCCCAAAGGTGCAGAAGAGAGGACTGAGCTGTTTGAAGACCAACCCGAGGAATAGGGGAGCAAGAGCATCAGTAGAAGAACAAGAAGGTGGTGAAGCGGATCAAGCAAAAACTAATTTAGTCAGAGTGAAGGCCTTGATGGTGGCAGGTGGTGGTGCTGAGAAGGAAGTGATGAAATGGTTCGTTGATTTGGGTGCAAGTGAGCACATGACTACTCATAGGGAAATTATCATTAATTTTGATGGGAATACAAGTACATGCGGCAAATGGGCATGGGTTAGATATTTGTGGAAAGGGGTGTGTTGAGTTAAAATTAAAGGATGAAAATGGAGGGTGGCTAGTGAAATTGGAAAGAGTATTGTATGTCCCAGACTTGCAAGATAATTTAATGTCATTGAGACAGTTTGATGTAAAAGGTTGTAAGGTGGTAGTGGAAAAGGGTTGCTTAAATATCATGCATGATGGTGATGTTTTCTTAAAAAGGAAAGCAGTTGGTGGTATGTATGAAGTTGAATGCTCATGGTATGGTACCAGTGATGCTGGTGACAGAAATGCTGAGGAAGAGTTGGCCTCAGCCCTATTGAGAGTGGCTGTGTGTCGTGAGACGTAGAATAAGAGGTTTAGGCATTCTAAGTCATTACCAGATGCTGTCATTATTCCAAAAGGTATACTTGAAAATTGTGATGTGTGTGCTATTGTGAAAATGAAAAGAAAACCATTTTTTGAAAGGGATAGCATGTCAGAGCATCCTCTTGATTTGGTATTTTCAGATGTTTGTGAAGTTAAGCCAGAAAGTATTGGAGGAGGGAGATATTCTGTAACTTTCACTGATGATTTTAGTAGATATTCTCTGGTTCATATCATTAAGCATAAATTTGAGGTGTTTAGTTGTTTTCAGAGGTTCAAGGTTTCCACTGAAAATCAAGTGAATTGTAAGTTGAAGGCTTTACAATCAGATGATGGTGGTGAATACACTAGTAAAGAGTTTGAAATGCTTTTTGAGAATGAAGACATTAAGAGAAGGTTAACTCAACCTTATTCACCTCACCAAAATAGTATAGCTGAGCGGTTGAATTAGCAATTGCTTTGCTTAGCTCGTTGTATGTTGATTGGGTCAGGTTTACCATTTTGGGCTGAGGCAGTCAGTACAGCATGTTTCATTAAAAACAGGTGTACCTCTAAGGCTATAGGTGGGAAGATACCATATGAATTATCAACAGAAAGTAAGTTGCCCATAGATGAATTGCAGAAAATGAGAGTTTTTGGCTGCAAATCATTTGTACATTGCAGGATTGAAAACAAACTCATTCCTAGAGCTAAGGTTGGTGTGTTTTTGGGATATTCAAATAATACAAAAACTTATAGTGTGTGGGTAATGAAGGATCAATGTGTTGTTGAATCACAAGATGTGGAGTTCTAAGAAAAAGTCTTTCCTATGCTGTCAGAATATTGGTCAATGGGTAAAGTTATGAAGCAATTGGGCAATAATAATCAGTTAGTCAGGCAGTATACAATTTTGGGGGAGGAAGGGATACATGTAGAGAACTCATTTCCATTTGATGCTGATAGTAGGCAAGATGAGAGTGATGGTCAAGATTCAGTGGAATCACCTGAGGTAGAGTCAGTTACAGAATTTGAGCTGCCTGAGCCTATGCAAAACTTGGAAGAAGATCAATTTGTTGTCCCACGAAGGTCTGATAGGATACCAAAGGCCCCTAGGCCACGTGCATGTTGTCGTGCAGTGAATAGTCATGCCTATGATGATTCCAAAATTCATGATCCATTGAATTATGAGGAGGCAATGAGTGGTGAGAACAAAAGGGAATGGTATCAAGCAATGTTAGAGGAAATAAATAATTTGAAAAACAATGATGTTTGGACACTAGTTGATCGCCCGAAAAATCAGAAGGTAATTGGGACTAAATGGGTGCTCAAGATAAAAAGAGATGCAAATGGAAAAGCTGAGAGATATAAGGCAAGATTGGTTGCTCAGGGATATAATCAAGTGTGCGGTGTTGATTATTTTGATTCCCACTGTCCTGTGGTTAGACGTAAGTTGGTAAGATTGATGATTGCCTTAGGAGTAGAAAATGAATGGTATTCTAAACATATGGATGTGAGATGTGCTTTTCTCAACAGTGACACAAAAGAAATTGTTTATGTAGAGCAGCCAAAGGGTTTCGTAAATAATGAAAGGGATTATGATTGTGTGTACAAGTAAAACAAGAGTATGTATGGGCTGCATCAGTCTGCAAGAAATTGGTACAAGCTTTTGAATGAAAAATTAAAATCTTGTGATAAATTGAGATCAGTAAATGATCCGTGTTTGTACTTTCATTCTGGAAAGGATCTGTATTTGGTGGTTTATGTTGATAATCTGGGAATATGGGGCACCAAAATAAAGGTTGAAAAGCTGACCAATAAATTATCAAAGATGTTAGATGTAAAGGATTTATGAGAAGTGTGTAATTTTTTTGTCTCTCAGGGTAACATATTGTAACCAACAGCATGTTCATGTAGATCAGGCAATGTATGCCAATAGTGTACTTGAACTTTTTGGGATGCAAGATGCTAAAGGAGTAAAGACTCCTCTAGTAGTTAATAATTTGCATAATTTGGGTTTTCAAAATGAGGAGGTTCAAATTGACCCAACAACTTACAGAAAGGCAATAGGAAGTCTATTGTACTTGAGTAACTCCACTAGACCAGACATCATGTTTCCTGTTTGTAAGTTAAGTCAGCATAACAGTGACCCCAAAATTGAAAATTGGACTGATGTTAAACATTTAATTAGGCACCTTACTGAGCATTTAGCGTTAAAATACTCAAAGAAAGGTAAACCTATAGAAGTATATGTGGATGGTGATTGGGCCAATGATAGAATGGATAGAAAGTCCTTTAATGGTTTTGTTGTTATTTTAGCAAGTGGTGCTGTTAGCTGGAAATGTTCAAAACAAAGTAGAGTGGCTCTATCCACAATTGAAGCAGAGTCGATGGCCATGATAGAGGCAACAAAGGATTATTTGGTTGACTAATTTGTTAAATGAGATAGGTCAAGTAAATACTTGCCCAAGCCATGATTAATCTATGCAGACAACAATGGTTCTGTTAGTCAAACAAAACATGAAATGGTGTCCAAAAGAACTAAGTATGTAAACAAAGATTGTATGTTTTTAAAAGATGCAGTGGAATGTGGTTGCAAATAATTTTTTTGGCAATGTTTTATTTTTTCTTGTAAAATAATTGTGAACGAGGGGAGGTGTTGGATATGCGTTCTCAATTATTTATTTTTATTATTACTGTATTTTATACATGTTCAGAGTGCAATTTCTGTTTTTCTCTTGTTTTTCGTAAATAAAGTTTTTTTCGTTTGTTGCTTCTTCCAGAAGTCACAATCGGATGGGTTCTCAAATGGAGTGGTTGTGTTAAGTTTTTGTCCCACAACCGGTATATGTGTTTATGGAGTGAATCCTGACATAATCCTCCCAAAGAGCAAGTGGGAAAGGTAGCCAATGGTGGTGGGAATATTTTTGTGTAGGCAAGAGATTTTAAATTTATAGTAAATTTCTTAAAGATAAGGGCTTACAATTGAGAAAAAATTCAATATACGAGAAGCCAAGCCAAGCCCAAGGACCAAAACCACCAAAGTCTCACTCATTACCACTGGGCAATCAAATTCCATATATTCTGAATAGAAAATTTTGCATAATCAATGCTAAGAAATTGTTTCTTATCTTGTATCTTTCGAACTACGGTCTATGAAGCCAAAGCCCGCCTCACTTTTTCATCCTCTCCATCTATTTTCACAAATAATTGCTTACATCATGAGCCTTAAGATCACTTTGGCTATTCCACCTTTTAAAGCTAGATAGATTCCATGAAGTTGGATAGCCAAACTCTCCTTCCCCTTTTGTCAGATATGTTTGGCTTTCTTTTGAAGATTACAATAAAGTTATCTCTTTACATAGTAAATCTAATATGGTCAAGCTCAACTTTGTTGAATGGAGACATGCTAATTAGATCAAATAGTAGCTTCGACTAGAGAATATTTGGAATTTTTTAGTGGAAGTTACAAGTTATTTGTTCTATTTTGTCTTCATAGAGTGTCCATTAACTTCGCCCCAATTTCATATGGTTGGAGGTGGGGAAAGATGGAATGGGATTCTGCTCTACAAGCAACACCACTCTAGTTTTGGCCTCAAAAAAATCCTCTGATCATGCTCCACTATATCCCTGATTATAAAGATTTCATGAACATGTCGTAATTGAGTAATATCTAAATTGAAAAATAAAGGATGGAAGTTTATTGATTTCAGTATTTCATCTGTAGTCATGGAGCAGCCTGACAAAAATTATCCATGTTCGGTATGTTTACTCTCAAATTTCTGTGTCCATTGTCACAAAGACCCCATGTGAAGCATATGGGCCTGTGTATTTCTTATGGTAGAATGGCATGTGCTGTGGCTACATTTGCACAAATAAAGAAAGTTGACAAGAACTTACTTTTAAGGCATTCAGCATACACAAAAATCAATTCCTTATGCCATAATGCAATTAAATCAATGTTAAGTATTGTCATAATAAAAGGAAAAATAAGAATGTGATATTTTAAAGACAATTGGGTATAGATTATTATTCATTTGAATTGATGAATTTAGGTCTATAATTCAAGAAAGAAGGTCTTTTCTGATATCAATATCTTCCTCGTGCAATCTACTTTTCACGTATAGTATTCACTCTGCGGTAAAAAGTTTTGGATAAGTGTCTTATGAAAATCTATAAGAATATGCGAGTTTTTGGGAAAATGCAGGGAGAAATGTAGTCACCTGCTAATTTTTGTCCTATTTTTGTAAGAAAAAAATCCAGTGGAAAATTCCTCGAAGAAATAGTGAAATTATTTTTTGTGCAAATCAAAATCCATTAAGTTCATTGATAACGTCAAAAAACGAATGTATATTTCAAAAGTGATCTGAAACTCGGCCCATATGGCTGTGCGAGCAGCTGTTAAGCTGCCGATCCTTCTATTTTTTGGAAGGGTTGCATTGATTTCATCGATTCAGTCAACAACGACAGTTTTTATGATTGCAGGTCATCAAATTGTTCATGAAATCTATATAATTTCATTGAAATAATTAACAGGATAAATGGGTGGATTGAAAAGTTAGAATGAAAATAAAATTAATCAAAGTGAGGGTTAGTTGCAACACAAATGAACAATTTCAAAATTTCTGTAATTAGAACCGAAATCTATGATCGATGATAAGAAAATGAAATTTGATTGAATTCCGTTCTTTTCTTACTTGACTACAGTTCATGTGTTGATTCATTCTAACTTAATTTTTCGATAGAAATAGAATCTGAAAACGTTTAAAATAAGAATATTTTGGGAAGGAAAATATCTATATGCATAAATTGAAGCGGTTGTTAGAAACTTTCAATAGACTGTCACAGTAACGTGCAAATACAAAAGGTTTGCCACCACTGGACCTCAAATTTCAGGCAAATATAGACAGCAACACTCATTGTTATGAATGAAATAGCTAAATAGTCTGTGTTATGGCTCCTATTGGTATGCAAAATTTTATGAATACCATATTAATCAAGACTAACTAAATTATCATAAAAACAAAATATTGCTAGTGTAAACGTTGAAATGTCAAATTAAGTTATATTCACCCAAAACATCTCTATGACACATGACAATACCCTATAGAATTCAAGTCTGGTAGACTCATAGTTCATGCACCCCCTGCCATACAACGGGAGGCAAAACACACTAATCATAAATAAGTGTAATTTTTTTCAAGATAAAGTACACTCAGTCGCTCCATTATATTTACATAGCCTTGGCTGAGTACAGCTGATTAACAAACTCGCTATTGGTCACATGCTGTTCCCTGAAAATCAGCACTTGAAATGGGTTCTAAATCCAAACACTAAAATTGGCTTCTGTCATTCATTCTAACCATTACTTTCATATGGATATTAATTCCCCAAGAATTCTTATAGGAAAACCCATTAGCATTCTATCAGACACCAATCTCGTTCTCTACTGAACATCTTTCAAATCAATTCTCGCCAAAGTTATTTTCTATGCAAGAATCTCAACAGCTCACCCCATTTTCCAAAAAGTAATAAACATAGTCTTAAGACTTAAGTGGTCTTTTCATGATGAAGTATTGTGCTGGTCATACTGAAAACCTATAACTCCACACACCAAAGAAAATGAATAAGCAAAAAAAAATATAAACACACCTGGAAAGAAGTGTTCCAAGATGATTTGTGTTGAAGTGACAATTCCTCCTGCCTTATTTTGTTTGTTGTTTTTGTTTTGTTTTTTATTAAGCATATTATTCCCTCCTGTCTTGGCATCAGTCTGTATCACAACATTGTAGAGTGATGTTCTATTAAAGTAGTTTCCTCTATAAGTGTTGTACTGAATGTTGTAGTACTTGAATCTTCCTTTGGAAAGTCTGCATTTTCAAACTTCAACAGGTTATGGGCCCAAATGGGCTCTATTATTCCAAAGATATATACTGAAATAGAAGTTTAGAAAGCTGCATCACCCAGTGGCCGTGGAAGTTCCACGTGATGGAAGAAGAAAGGTACAGGCTCCCGTTGTTCATCGGTAAAAACTACAATGACTGGAAGTTCTGGATGAAGATATATTTAGATGAGAAAGACGTCCTGGAATATATTAAGAACCCCCTTAGCAGGCTTCTATGCCCGTATGAGGAATGTGAGGAAGACAATGCCACAACCAACAAAAGGAAAGAGGATACAAATTTGAAAATCAAGAGGGATAATAAGAAATGTAAGAGCTTGATTGTTCAAAGGCTGCAGGACGATCAACTGGAATTGATAAAGGACAAGCCTACAGCATACGATGTGTGGAAGGCATTGGAGGTGCGATTTGAGAAGAGGACAACCGCAAATCAGATGACTCTTTCCAGGAAGTTAAATTTGCTTAAGTATAGTCCGAATGATGAAAACTTCAACGAATTTTGTTTAAAATTCAATAGGCTTGCAAGAGAATTGAAACAAGCGGGCAACAAGATGGATGACGAGGGATTCGTCATGCAGTTTCTGTGGACTCTACCTCCGGAATATGAGGTAGTAGTGTCTGCCCTTCAGACCCTAGCCGCTGATAATCTCACGATGGATTTTGTGAGAATATGCGGTGAGGAATTTGAGCTAGGTAGAAGACAGAGGTCGAAATCAATGCCCTCTAAAAACGAAGTCCCCAGTATGGCTTTTATTGGCATTCAAAAGGCTGCATAATATGATGGAAGAAGAGCAGCTGCTTTCGGATTTAACTACAATAACTGTGGAAAGCAAGGCCATAGGAAAGTTGAGTGTTGGCTCCCCGATGGAGGAGCTCATCGTGGAAGAGGAGCACATTGGAACCAGAGAAGAGGCAACCGAAGAAGTTATGGAGGCTTGAGGACCAGTAATGCTAATTTAGTGAAGGAGGAAAAAGAAAAACCGATGTACAGCTTCATGTGTCTCACCAAAGGAGTTGGAGGAGAGGTGGCAGAGAGCACACTCTATCCGGTGAAGTTGATGGTGAAGGAGAGGTTTTATGGATCTTAGATTCTGGGGCCACTGATCATTTTAAGTAAGACCAGAGACTGCAATAGTGAATCAACGTAAATTAGACAATTTTGTTGAAATTCAAGTTGCCAAAAACAATTCCTATTTAACTGCTAAGGAAACGGGCGATATAGTTGGTACCACTTCAATTAATGGGGAGAGTTTCATTTGAAATTAAAGATATATTAATTGCTGAAAATTTGAAGCATAACTACTATCAGTTTCTAGGTTAGTGAAAAGGGGATTTGTGGTTTCTTTTGAAGATGGTAAGTGTTTTGTAAAGAAAGATAATAATATAGTTGCTATTGAGGTAAAAGATGGGAGTATTTACAAACTCAATGTAAATCTTTCAAGTAATTCTCAAGAAGTGTACTCTGCTGTGGAGACATGGCACAGAAGATTGGGGGACATCAGTACTCGGAGTTTGAAATCTCTTAGAAAATGTGTAGATGGGATTGGAGAATTGAAATTTGAAGGTTCAGATTTGTGTGAAATATGTATGATGGGTAAACAAACCAAGCTGCCATTTAAAGGTAGTTGAAGTCCAACTAAAAGACCTTTAAGTCGAGTACATAGTGATCTCTGTGGACCTATCACCCCAACAGCTAATGATGACGTAAGGTATTTCCTTACGTTTTTATAGATGACTGTAGCCATTTCCCTTTTGTTTTTGGTCTTGAGTCCAAAAGTGAAGTATTTGAACTTATTAAGAATTATGTTGCTAGAGTAACTGGTCGTTTTCCACTGGGAATCGGTGCCTTTAGGTGTGACAATGGAACTGAGTATGTTAATGGGGATGTTAAGGAATTCTTTAAGGAAAAGGGTATTCAATATGAGTTGACTATTCCCGGTAAACCAGAAAATAATGGTGTTGCAGAAAGAATTAACTGAACCATTTTGGACAAGGCAAGATTAATGCTTCTTGGCTACAGTTTTAAAAAGAGTTTCTGGTTTGAGGCGGTGTGTGCTGCAGTTTATCTGATTAATCGAACCCAGACAAGTGCCCTCCAACATAGTTAAGTGCCTGCTGAAGTGTGGTATGGTGTTAAACCTAATCTGTCAAAATTGAGGGTGTTTGGGTGTGTTGCATACCTTCACAAACCAAAAGACAAAACTAATGGTAAATTCGATGCAAAAAGTAAAAAATGTATAATGTTAGGTTACTGTGACAATGGGTACAGATTATGGTCTTTGGAGGATAGTAAGGTAGTTGTTGGTAGGAATTTTATCTTTGATGAGTGTAAAACAAAGTTCATAAATGACTGCAGTTTTGATAAATTTCCTTTTGATGATCAAAGAAGTGTTGAAATTAGGGAAGCTGATTCATTAGTTGATGTTAGGGATGGCCTACAATAGTCAGATTCAGGAGGGGAAGATTTTTTGTTTGAGAAAAATGTAATACTAGAATATTTTGATGAGGGAAATAATGAAAATGTAAGACAGGGCACAAGGGTCAAATTAAATCCAAGATATCTTAATGATTACACAACACTGGCAACGGTAGCTCATGCTGTAGATATTCTTGACATTGATAATTTAAGTGCTATCCAACTAGATTTTCTGCCTTTTGCTGATAAGTCTATGAACATTAATGACTCTAATATTTGTTTTAATGCCATTAGCTTTAGTAATAATGTGCCCCATGAGTTTGCAGAGCTGGATGAGAGAGATGATGGACAATTGTGGAGAGCAGCTGCTGAAGAAGAGCTTTGGACCTTGAGCGAATGAATGAAACTTGGGAAGTTGTCTCACTTCCATTAGCAAAGATACCAATTAAGAGTAAGAGGGTATTTACAGTAAAACCTGATGGAGATGACGATGTGGAAACACTGAAGGCTAGGTTAGTTGTTAAGGGCTGTGCTCAAAAGAAGGGCATAAATTACAATGAGACTTATGCCCCAATTGTCTGTTTATCCACAGTGAGAGCCTTGTTGAGTCATACAAACAGAATGAGCCTTACTGTCACTCAGTTGGATGAGAGGAATGCATTTTTGCATGGGGTTTTGAATGAAGAGATTTTCATGTGGCCACCAGAAGGTTTGAACATTGAGAAAGGGAAAGTTAGTAAACTAAAGAAAACATTGTATGGACTGAAACAGGCTCCAATGGAATGGAATAGAATGTTTGATGACTTTATGAAGGGGAAGCTGAATTTTGTTCAATGCAAGAGTGATAAGTGTTTGTATATACTAAGAAATGGTGTTGGTGTTACATATGTATAGCTCTACGTTGATGATTTTGTTTTGGTGGGAAGTAATGTGAATGTGTTTTTGAGTCAAGGTGCTTATTTAAAGGGAATCTTGAAAATATTTAATATGGAAAATTGTGCAACAGCTAAAACGCCCATGGAGATTCATCCAAACCAATATTTTAGCTCTGGTGTGTAATTGGTATTAAACCATGTAGTGAACTTATAGGATGTCTAATGTATGCCTGCATAGGAACTAGACCTGGTATTTGTGCAGCAGTGAATTTTTACAGTCAGTTCCAGAGTAATGCTACAGAAATTCAATAGAAAGGATTGAAAAGAGTTCTCTGATACCTCAAGGGAATCAATTGGGGTCTTTGTTACAGAGGAGAGGTAGAAACAGCCCTGCAGGGCTACGCAGATGCAAATTTTGCCTAAAATTCTGACAGGAAATCAGTTTATGGGTATCTTGTTGAAATGTATGGGAATCTTGTAAGTTGGGGTACTAAAAAGCAAACCACTGTTGCCCTATCATCCACTGAGGCAGAGTATGTTGCTCTAGCCACAGCATCAGCTGAAGTTCTTTGGCTGAAACAGTTTTTGAGTGAAGTGGGTATTAATGATACAGGTAGCATCCCAATGTATGAGGATAACCAATCTTGTATCCATGTCTTAAATAGTTGGGATCAGAAGAGGATGAAGCATATTGATGTGAAATATAATTTTGTAAAAGACTTGTATCATGCAAAAATCATTGATGTTATATATGTTCCATCATGTGATCAAAAGGCCAATGTAATGACAAAGAGTTTGCCTGCAGATGCATTTGTTAGACGTATGATTAATGTTGGAATGTGTGAGAGGAATTGAGGAGAGGTGTTGAAGTGACAATTCCTCCCACCTTATTTTGCTTTTTGTTTTTGTTTTGTTTTTATTAAGCATATTTTTCCTGCCTAACTTGGCATCAGTCTGTATCACAACATTGTAGAGTGATGTTGTTCTATTAAAGTAGTTTCCTCCATAAGTGTTGCACTGAATGTTTTAGTACAGCTAGTTCCAAAGAAAACTTACCACTTAAGCTGCAACCCGCATAACAGACCTGAAGCTCGATGAGAACGAGTCTAGAGTTTTCCATGCATTCTATTGGCTTTTGGAAGGAGGAGCATTCAGACGGTGCTATTTTAAACCATTGTGAAACGTGTTGAACGTATTTGTACCATCTTTATTAGCTCAAAATCTAGTTTCAATTTAGTGTTACTTTTTACTATGTCAGCAGCATAGTATTAAAAAATAAATAAAAATCGGATCTCCATATTTCGGCCTGAAATTTCTACGTAATTCACCTTTTTCTGGAGGCATCAGGTAAACTTACTTTAGCTGCTTCAATTATCCAATAAAAATTATGTCATTGCAAGATTGAAAAGGATTATATTATTACATTTTTTATGCTCTTGACGCCTACAGGACTAACTTTTAAATTTATTAAGAGGAAATTCACGACTATGACTCAAATAGAAACATGAACGAAAACTCTGCAAGGAGATAAAGAATACTTAGGAATATGAACACAATCAACTGTATGTAAACTAATTTATGTTGCAGAAAAATGCTATCGAAAAGGTGAGTATGAAAAAACTTCGAAACCTACTGAGGAAAGCAAAGATGAAAAGAAACTTTATCTGGACGAATACACCGAGAAAGAATCATTTTAAGTCAACCTGGTAAAGAGCTCTGAAAATTAGACCCAAAACATATTACAATAAAGTAAACCAAGTAAATTACGATCAACTACATCAGATAATTACATCAAATGTTATAAAAATTTTAAATACCACCAAATCATATGATAGAAAGTAAAATATTTATTGGTGTGCTTTCATGATTTTCTAAGGTAATTGTTTAAAATTCAAATTGCTAATTTAATATTTTAGAAAATAACATAGATATTAGAATAGTAGCACAATTTAAATACTGAGGGCTACAAAATTTTTTCACGTATCGAATAAAAAATTAATTTACCACGAAATTAACGCCAGCATCTCGTAACATTTTTCCGAAAATATTGTTCATTGCCAGTCCCAGAAAAACTATCCCTTTAATTAAATCAAGTTCATGTTACTTGCAAAATTATGCTGTCCCAACTTTTATCTGATGCTAAATCTCTTTCTTGCCCCGTGGTGTAAATTTTGACTCGATTTCTTCGCAGTTGAATTATTCTGCAATACAGAGAAGTATAAAATTTGCTTGATATGACAATTAACAGAGCATTAGGTATTTCAGAATATATGCATCAACATGTCATTCTGTTCTTACTTCCACCAGGCATTCGTGGTGACGGTATCAGATGAAGCATTATGATTTTGAGATGAGATTTAGCTGTTTCTGACGAATTCGCGTCTGAGGTTTCACTAATTCTTCCATAGAGAAAGGAGGTCTTTCCTTCCCTTCACCCTGGCCCTAGGAGTATCCCCTATTCATTCCTTTGTTGTTTCTTTTTCTTTTGTTGCATCCATCGAAAGGTATTGTCTATTTTCTCAAAGGAACCATAAAACGGCCGATGGGTGAAGGTGAACTCCGCTCTGAGAAGAAAAACCCCCTTTTCGGCATATTGTGGATGGTCGTATGTATCCGTGGTAGCGAATTTAAAAGCGCTAATGAGGATTCCTGACCGCACCCCTGATGAGAAGGTATCTGGTTAGGGTATGGTGGCGGCGACCGATCACAAGTAAGGTGGGAAATGGTGGATCCACAATTTTTTATCTTCTCTGCAGGTATTCCCTTAGGGAATGAAGATATTCAACTCTATTTTTGAGGTTGACGACCTTTCAGGACTTCTTGCAAGGAATCTAGATGGTTAAGAAACAACAGTTAGTATGGCAAATCAGAACCTTAAGACTGATTTGCTCATTGCAGATAAATTCCAGGTTTTTGTATACTTGCATATTGCAGGTTTACACGTTAACATCTGGTTTATTTACATTTACATTAATACCCCACGAGCTGCCGTATGACGTATGTCAGGGGGTGTGAAAATACCCACAGCACAATTTCCATTGTTATACTGAAATGATTTTCAGAACTATGCGCTAAGTGAAAGTGAGACTAATGATTAATGATCGCTGCTTCGGTTTCTGAATGCCTCAAGTTAACTATATAACCCACATTGTTTGAATGGTGCATAATATGTATAATAATTAAAAGAAAAATCACCGTCAATAATTATGAATGATGGGTAAAAGGTGTCATGGAAGAATACGTTAAAAATAGAAACTAACGGATGGTAACCAGACTTACATGAGAATATTCCTCTAATTCTCATGATTCATACCTTAGCTGTTAAAATATTCTTGGTTCTATACGTAATCCATTATTCCAACATTCACTCCAAGGACCTTCGTAGCATCCTTCATCCTAGGCACATCATAATTCTCTACCAATTTTGCAAAGATGTTTCGAATTTTTTTAATGGTAATGCAAGGAAGATCATTCCAGTTGAAATAGGACCTTTGGAAAATCTGAATGATAATAAAGTTGAAAATGTTTGGGTACATCATATCTGAATTAGTATCTCTATTTTCTGCTTTTAAAGTGAATGGCATAAACTGTATTAGCTTATTCTAAATAACTAATTCAACAACAAAAACGAAAAAATTAGTAATTCTGCCTATCGTCAATTTATATAAATCAAGCTCCTTGTCAATGATTGTTTATTTATAAATATCGTTTTTTATGCTTTATTTTGTCTCTATATTGAGCTCAAAATTTCGTAGTTTGAAATGACTTGAGAAATGAAAAATTAATTAGAGAAATACCATCTAATATTTATTCTTTACGCTTACGAGAACCAAATCGTTTAACTTCTCTTACAACATCTATGATACAGAGTTGATAGAGCGTTGAAGATGATCTTACTAGATTGACTAAAGTTACTATTATAATGTCACTAAAATATGAATTGAAACGTAAATACGGAATTGTAGACACTCCGCATATTCAATGTCGCATAAACTTGAAGTTTATACGCCGATTACCGATAAATTATATCTCTAAAGTTATTTAGAAGAAACCATTGCCTTGCATAGATAGTAATACTAATGTTAGCAATTTCTATCGGTTTGAAAAGACCTCGAAATCTCTTTCCAAAATAAACTGCTGATAAGATGGTTTAGGTACTGGCTTAGTGAACTACTCGAACTTTCTTATAGAATTAAGAGAAGGTTGCTATAAAACATTGAACATCGCTATAATATACAATTTCGGAGATCCTGGGAATAAACTGATGCATCAGAAGGAAATTTCTGAAAGTATGATAAGCCATCGACGTTATATCCTGTATATTCGAATGTTAACCATATTTGACTAAGATGTTACTTTAATTGGATAAATGAGTAGTTTCTCTGGAGGCTGTCATAAACGGAAAAAAATATATGTTGGATGAGAAAATTGAGGTGAGTGCGTTATACTATTAAAAGAGGTTGTTGCTCCTACTCAAAGTAACCAATTGGTCGACGAGGAACGCAAGAAATGCCATTACCTATTGTGATGTATCAAAAAATCTGGAATTAACATATCTCTTACACTTTCGGTTGTTAAATTCATTTAAGTGTATGTATTACTATTGCCGTCGCTTCTCACTTCCCTATCTCTTTCAAAACAGTCCTCCTCTTGAAGTCCTGGTGAATTCATTGCTTTATTTACTTCTTCCAATCACTCATGTATCTTGCTTTTAAAATTTGTCATGAAAAGTGGAGAGAAAAAAAGTTTCTCATAGCCAATACATTTTAAATACGAAGGAATATTTTCAATAAAATCAAGCGATAAATATGTAGATAGACTATCCATACCAAACCACCACCCATTCATCTCAATCATCTAAATTCTATTGAATTTAAATGATTGAGATGAATGGGTGGTGGTGGTAAATTCTATTCATTTAGTATTATTTTACATCTTTATAACCATGTATCTTCATACGAGGTTAGGTGGAAGAGAGGCCCACTCGGGCCTAACCTCACCTAATAAAAGATCTAATAAATAAATATTTTAGACCTTTTAAAGGTGATAAATATAGTGAGAAGAAGGTTTAAGAACGTAATGGTTTGTGACTCCAACCATTTCAAGAGGAATCTACAGAAGAAATCACGTTCATTCGATTCACCTTTCAAAGACACCGAAAAAAATTGATTTTGGATTCAAAATTAACACGAAAGATGATTGTCTCGTAATCGTCATCTTTATTCATTCAGGAAAATCGATCCTAGCACATTTTCTCTCAATTGATTTGGATGGTATAGTAAAAATTCCAATTGCATAGATGATAAAATTTACTGATTTTTTACAGATCGAGTTTTAATTTCGATGCAATGAAACAAAATTTATTTAAAATATGCAGAGAATGCCTCGAGACTTCATACTATGTATTTACTTATAGTTTTTGGTGTATTTAAAGTAATAGCCTAGATATGGCCATGAGTTTACCTTACTTTACTTGTGTAGATTGCATTCACACAGGCTGTGATAAAACATGTGATCGATATGGACTCCTTATGTATATAATTTAAAGGCTAATAACTGCTCTCTTGAACGATGTATAATATTACCTAAAATTATATTATACAACATAACCCATTATAACCGCAGAGTTTTGCAAGCGAAGGCGTCAAATTCGAGGTCTATATATTTTTGGTCGGACACTGATTCAAACTGTGTGGAAATTTTCTTTCTCCCACCTCAGTCCAAAACATAAGCTTAGAGGCAGGGTTTGCTAAAATTTCCTTCATCCTGGTCGTGCCTTTCGTCTCAGACTCGAATTTTATGACAGGAAGGGAAGGGGGTTTGCCTCGGTTTCCCCGGAATAACGGGACCTCGTGTGCGAAGTTTCCCTCTGTGCGAGAAGCAAAGCTATAATATATGCTGATTCGCAATAACCATTTTATAATAACTGAATTCTTGCATTAAAACATCCATATCGTTATAATACCATTCTGCTACGCCAATGCCACCAAACTAAGGATACTAGTAAATCTTTGCAATATCAATAACGCAAATAAATCCATTTCAACTCTGCAAGCGGAGCCAGGACAGAAGCAGACTATCTCCTCCATGTTTTCCCTCTCTCTCTCTCTCTCTCACTTCTTAAGGCTCGCTTGCAGGAAACTCACTGCCTGTTATGCGGGTTGCGGCTTAGGTGGTAAGTTTTCTTTGGAACTAGCTGTACTTGAATTTTCATTTGGAAAGTACGCATTTTCAAACTTCAACAATTTGTCTTGAGATATCTGCACTATGTTCACAAACACTATACATTTTACACTGAATATTACACACACTCATATATAACTACCTCAACTAACCTTAACGCTACACTGACTGCCTTGGCCAGCCATCATCACCATGAACAGGCCCTTTTTAAAGATAGTGCTCTTATCGGCAACATGACCTCCAGTTGAATTACAAGTAGTAACTCAAGGGAAATTGTCTCATTCTGTCAAAGGCTGCAATTATTGTTAGGAAGACCTTCCACATCTTCGAGGTTACCAAAGACTGTAAACAAAAATTTAAAAAGGAATCAATGAATATCATCTTAACATGTTAGATAATAATAATAAAGGACTTTATTACACCGAGACTGAGACTTCAGAGTCACTTTTTACATGTTTTTCATCTAAGAAAGACTGAATAGAAAGAGATAGCTAGCAACCTTACAAGAGGAATACTAATATGTGGATTAAAAAACATGGGCTGAAGGCTCAGGAAAAAATTTCCAAATTAGATGAAGATGGAAAACAAATACTTATCAATGGTCGGCAACCAGACACACACCATTTAATCTTGTTAATATTTAGTTTCCTTAACATTTCAACCACTTCATTAAGCACTCATAGAAATAATTTACATGAATTTATTTATAAATTTATGTTTAATTATAGAACTAATTAATTCAGCAACCATTAAGTAATGCAGGCAGCATTGGATATCCTTTAGTCCTTTATTATTATTACATCCTTTTCCCATTTAATGCATATAGCATGCATAAAATTAAGTAATGCAGCCATTTTAATTTTTAAGATAAATTTTCACATCACATTAAACATACTTTTATCATCCCTTTCCATCTTAGATGAAATACTTTCTCCCCAGCAGAAAACTTCAAATTGCTCACTAGTGGGAGCAAGGTTGGCAAACAAACTAGACCATATACAAATTTGCTCATACCCCTCTGTTTCTAGATCATTAATTCATAAAGTGAACTCATTAATGCACAGATATTTTCTTTGTAATTTACACAAAATGATGTTCTGATTTATAAGCTCTAATCCAATGAATCTCAAATATCACTATCATAACAATAAAATAGGTGAAGTACATGACTTTTAAGTAGATACTGACCTTTCTTGGTTATTGCTATTTAACATCAAACCTTATCTATGCACCTTCAATCCTGAGAAAACTCCTCCCAACAAAGGACAGAGAAAATAAGACCACATCAGTTTTATCAAGGTAAGCAGTACCTGTAAAAGTACTCCCAGTTCCATAGTATTAATTACCATTAATGGTAATTTGACTCAATAGTTATACTGTTCCCCTATCAACCCAGATTTTTAATTATGCTTCCTTTCCTTTGTTTAATCTTGAAACTTTAGCATTACTGACTTTTATTTTATCCTTAACTCCTATACTTTCGCAGTCATCACATGTATTTGAATTATTTTATCTACTTAGATAATACATATATAGGTAGAAAGATTTTCTGTATGTGATCTACTTTTATCTTTCATTTAATTTTTGAATAACATACAATCTACTGACTTTAGCAATTGACCTTACTACATCAACCAACTTTGGATACCACCACCAATCATTCATTTAAAACATTTTCTCTCCAATCATTTTTAAGAATTTTCTTAGTATACGTATTTTTTGCAGAAAATAGAGGACAGCATACCCTTCCTATGCCTAGCAAACATAGATGATCATGTACTATCTTTTGAAAGAAGAAACGAGTTATGGCTGTTACAAATAATCAAAAAGAAAAATTCTAAATAAAACTCATTAAAGCAGTAATGCACTGAGATGAATGAAATGAAAACAAAAAACTTACCTCAGGGTGGTTCAGCTGCTGTCTATGGTGAGTCTAGCATCGCAGGGAAAGTCATCATTCAAAGCTTTTTATGTGTTGTAGTTCTGTTTTGAAGTCCCTCTGTAAGGAATAGTATGTTTTTTTCATTTCATTTATCTCTCTGCATTACTGCTTTAGCGAATTTTATTTAGAATTTTTCTTTTTGACTATCTTTAAAGTAAACTGTCCAGAAATATTGCTAAAATTAATTTAGACTACTATAAAACACATTCAGCTGTCGGATAGCAAAAAGTTTTTTTTCTTTCCTAAGTGTAATTTGTTACCTGCCAATTTGAGTATACCAAAATATGAATTTAGAATATATTTGGATAAACCACTGGAAAAATAGACTAAAAGGAAAGAAAATATTACTTATTAAAAGCAAAGAGTGATACCAACAAACAATGTTTGTTTTAAAATCAAAGAATGATAATAAAAATATAAGAAAATTGAGGACAGGTTCTTGAAATTCTCTATTAAAAGTTGCCAGGAGAAAGAAGTGTGTTCTCAACAATATGAATAGAGAAACAGACCTGGCAGTACCTGCTATCAGGGCCTGAGTGTCATCTTCCTCTGCATATGTAAGTAGTAACAGCAAGTAAAACGGATGATAGTTAACAGCAGGGCTGTGGAGTCGGTGCACAAGCCTCCGACTCCAATTCCGACTCCTCTTATTTTCTACTGTCCGACTCCAACTCCGACTCCTCAGTTTTTGTACTATCTTACTCCTTATAAGCAGAGTCATGGTGATTAATTACAGAATAGTATGATGTATTAACAAATGATAAATTAAAGAAGGATAATTCTTTCCTAATAATGTTTACAAATTAAAAATAAATAGACCACAAAATATATGTTTGAGAAAATTACCTGAACAAAATAAGGCTGTCGAATGAAAATATACAATAAACTGTTACATACTTAATATTTTTAATAAATTTATGAATAATTGGTCTTCAGAAAAAGAATAGCCGTCAAATCTGATCTAATTATTTTTAGAGCAGAGAACAACCTCTCAACACTGACTTGGGTTGGTGGTAAAGCAGTAATCACTATGGCAACATCTCTCACAATTTCCGGATATAAGGGAATGGCTTCTTTCACTGTTAGTTTTGATGGACAACCAAATTTTCCACTTTTTTTAATGCAAGTGAGAAATTTATCTGAAATTTATTCATATTGTTTTCTTTGGGTTAGGAGGAATCCTTTTCTATGCGGCGAAATTTTGCACATTCCAAAAGATTCAAATATTTTTCAAAATCAAGTTCATCCTCAGTTAATGAGGGAAGATTGGCAGAAGCACCAACTTCTTTTTCCTCCTCACATTCCTGTATTCCATTCATCCTGACATCTACCTCAAACAGAGCATTTTAGTCAGCTGCTTATCATCCAACATAATTCGGTGCATGGGGTCTAGATAAACAGCTGCCAAAATATCTTATATCTAATATTAATGTCTCTCTTTGTTTCATTGAAGCAGCAATACCATCTGCAACTAACCCTCCCCTTTTGGTCAATCAAAATATTAAGCTCCTCCACTCCACAATAATAGTATAATACTTATAAATATGAATATGAGTTTCCACGAAATTAATTGTTAGCGACGTAGTTTGGTATGTTGTTTCTCTTTCCGCCCAGGCACGGCACTAGTAGCGTGGACCAGCCTAATAAGTATTAAGTTTATAATAAAACAATAAAATTTTTTATACTGAAGCAACAGGAGTCGGTAAATTCTGCCTTTCTGCCGACTCCGACTCCACCCAAAATTGTTCAAACTCCGACTCCGACTCCACAGCCCTGGTTAACAGAATAAGTTCTCACAGATATATTATTTGCCATCTCCGGACTAATATTTATAATCAAGACATGGCTAAATGCTATTCTGGTGCAATTAAATATTATGTGTAAAGTCTGCAAGTGTTCATAAAGTCATCATGACCACAGCAAAGAGTAAAATGTATAACAAAAGGAAAGATTTATCATCATAGAGCAATCTCAATCTAATTTTAAATAATGTTTATTTGGGACAAAGGTAATAACATTATTATATTTTACGGAGTAATAATCTTGATTAATAGCAATACACAGCAAACAACAATAATATGCAATATCTAATCTTATGACGTGTCAATCATAAATTGGAAGAATTTTAAGCTATTATTTGCTATGGTCAAAATCACTAATAAGAGAACAATTTATGACCTCCAAATGCCCATTTCCTTAATACACGACCTAGATGAAATTTATTTAACAACTAATAAGAAAATGTTATTTACAGCATTCTACGTTACTTTTACTATTTCCGCACTTCCTCATACATTACATCTTCATTTTTGTAATCCAGAATACCTCTCACCTGAGCATTCCATATTTTCTATCCTTAGAATACTCGATAACTTTGTTGGGCATTCTCCTCTCAATAGCTGACCTGCTTGCTTCTCATATCCTTGTCCCTTCCTCCATCACTAATAATTCTTCATTCGTTTCCCTGTCAACCCAGCTAAAGTCTTCCAACCAAAAATACACCACTTTTCAAATGCCTGCAAATATTTAGCCCGGATTGCTAGAATTTCATCACACACATGTACTAAGAATAAAACTTGCAACGTTCCTTACTGGCACATAGCCTTTTGACGAATGATTACATAAAGAAAGTAATCTTTAATTACTTGCTTACGATGAATTCCAGTATATTGATGAAAACATCCATCGCCTATACAATCGTACCTCAGCCACGTTTGAACACGCCGTTTACCGGTTGCTGACTAAAAAAGTTCGTCAGTGTAGTCAAGTTGCTTTTTTCATATGGCAACAACGCATAGTTAGCAGACGAAAGTGATGGCGGTAAGTCATTTAAAAGTAATTGTGTCTTTATTGGTCGCTCCAAAGCATCCGTGGGAGTTGAGCATTCGGGTGAACATTTGAGAACAGAATTGAGGCACACGACGACAGCGTTTAGCGGATGGCACGAATTCCTAGGAAGCGGCGAAGATCGCAAGCTGTTGAGGGGCTTTTGAAATCCCGGAGGCGAAAAGGCAACGAAATCCAGGAATGTAGGGGCTCCGATTGTGTTCTTCCTGACGTTGACCAAAATGCCGTGGTCGATGGGAATATCTGAAGACAGTCGCGAAAAACGAGTCTCACAACTTCGCCACAAATGTATTCATGATAGTCGTATTTCATGTTTTCGTGAGGATCCAACTGCTGTATGGAATGCATATTCTACGCCAGTGACATAAATGAATAAAATGTTCTAATCCTATAGTAATCATTTTTAATACGAGAAACGAAAAATGAACTACTAAATTGTGATGTAAAATTTTCAACTTATTTACAAAAAGATTTGCGCGAGTTTAAAATTGAAACGAGAGTTTGAAAGAAAAGCACCCATCAGACGCAATCAGCGTTAATGCAATTTTTCTATAACAGTGAACATTGATAATCAGAAAATAAATCTATAACTTTCGAACTTTCTTTATCAACCATAAGGGAGTGAATTTTTTGTTGACCGATTTTCACGGTTTAAAATTACGATCATTCCACTGGCATTAAGAAGCTTTCCCCATAATCTATAGAGATTTTAAGAGATATTCGTTTGAAATACGAGTAAAAGTTGTTTGCATACTGCAAGCTAATTGGTAAAAATTTAGTATAAATTCCCCTTATGGGTATCATCTTCGAAGCTTATCCACCAAAATTCTTAAAATCAAAACAGATTGCAATAATTCGCACAAAAGACCGCCCAGCGTCGAACTCAGGACCCTTCCGTGAGATAAAATAGTAAAATAATATTAGAGAAGTGCCATTCTCACAAGTTCCAATGTTTCGATTCAATATCTTATCGGGAAGGTCCTAAAATAAGATTCCGTTTTCCCCGTTTGAAATGCATGGTGAAATCGGAATGACCCTCTTGCATCAAACCAAGGACCACTAGACGGACAGTGAAATTCATGAAATAATGTTTTTAAACGCGTCTGTCATAATTCCGGGTTATATCTTTCCAGCTTATCGGGAAGGCATTGAAAAAAATTTTCAAAAATTGCAGCAATGCATTTCTTATGGAAGAATTTTGCACCCACCTGGCGTCGAACTCACGGTCATTTCGTAACATTTCTTCCATTCGTATTATAGAAGACTACCTCAACTTCAACCTCCGAGATTTTGATTACTCTATCTTAACGATAAGTGCCTAAAAATAATTTTCAAAAATCCGCGCAATGCATTCTTATGGGAAAATTGTGATTTTTTGGACTTTCTGGTATCGAACCCATGATAGCTATGATGTCTGAATTATTCTAGCATCTAGAGTGTAGGGCCAGTACGGCCAGTAGGGCCGTCGAAAAAATCTGAAGTCGACGGCGCTTGTGTAACATGGTCAGAATTCGTATCCCCTATCTATATCTATTATATATAGCTAACTCTCCGGATATACCTATATAGATATACGAGTAAAAGTTGCTTGCATACTGCAAGCTATCCGTTGAATACAGTATCATACCAAGTACTGCCTCAGTTCAAATTTAAAACTTCGCGCCAAAGACCGCCTGGCGACGAACTAAGAACCCGATCGTGAGAGAAGACAGCAAAATAATATTAGATAAGTGCCATCCTTACTTGTTCCAAAGTTTCGATTCAATATCTTAACGGGAAGGTCCCACGCCTCTGTCACCATTCCGGGTTTTATCTTTCCAGCTTATCGGGAAGACATTTAAAAAATCGTCCAATGCATTTCTTATGGAAGAATTTTGCATCCACCTGGCGTCGAACTCACTGTCATTTGGCTACATTTTTTCCATGAGAAGCATAGAAGACTACCTCAACTTCAACCTCCGAAATTTTGGTTACTCTATCTTACCGATAAGTGCCTCAAAATAATTTTCAAAAATCCGCGCAATGCATTCTTATGGGAAAATTGCGATTTTTGGGAATTTCTGGCATCGAACCCATGATAGCTAGCGTCGAAGTCTGCATTATTCTGGCATCTAGAGTGTAGGGCCAGTACGTCGAAAAAATCTGACGTCGATGGCGCTTGTGGAACATGGTCAGAATTCGTATCCCCTATAAATATATAGGTATCTATTATATATAGCTAACTCTCCGGATATACCTATATATATATATATATATTTATAGGGGATACGAATTCTGACCATGTTCCACAAGCGCTGTCGACGTCAGATTTTTACGACGTACTGGCCCTACACTCTAGATGCCAGAATAATGCAGACATTGACGCTAGCTATCATGGGTTCGATGCCAGAAATTCCCAAAAATCGCAATTTTCCCATAAGAATGCATTGCGCGGATTTTTGAAAATTATTTTGAGGCACTTATCGTTAAGATAGAGGAACCAAAATCTCAGAGGTTAAAGTTGAGTTAGTCTTCTATATTACGAATGGAAGAAATGTTGCCAAATGACCGTGAGATCGACTCCAGGTGGGTCCGAAATTCTTCCATAAGAAATGCATTACTGCAATTTTTGAAATTTTTTTTCAATGCCTTCCCGATAAGCTGGAAAGATCAAACCCCGTTTGGCGACGGAGGAGTTTGAACATATTCTTCCATGAATTTCACTGTTCTTCTAGTGGTCCTTGGTTCGATGCAAGAGGGTCATTCCGATTCCACCATGCATTTCAAAGGGGGAAAACGGAATCTTATTTTAGGACCTTCCCGATGAGATATTGGATCGAAACTTTGGAACAAGTCATAATGGCACTTATCTAATATTAATTCGCTATTTTATCTCACAGAAGGGTCCTGAGTTCGACGCTAGGCGGTCATTTGCGCGAATTTTTGCAATCTGTTTTGAGACCGTTCTCGATGCGATAGAGCAACCAAAATCACGGTGTTTTTAGATGAGACGGTTTTCCATAGTACTAAAGGAAGAAATGTTACCAAATGTCCGTGTGTTCGACGCCAGGTGGTTCCGAAATGCTTCCGTAAGAAATGCATTGCTGCAATTTTTGAAATTTTTTTTCGATGCCTTACCGATAAGCTGGAAAGATAAAACCCGGAATGGTGACAGAGTCATTTGATAGCATTCTTTCTTGAATTTCACCGTTCGTCTAGTGGTCCTTGGTTCGATGCAAGAGTGTCATTCCGAATCTACCATGCATTTCAAACGGGAATAACGGAATCTTATTTTATGACCTTCCCGATAAGATACTGAATTGAAACTTTGAAACACGTCACAGTGGCACTTCTCTAACATTCATATGCCATTGTCTCTCACGAACGGGTCCTGAGTTCGACGCTAGGCGGGCTTTTACGCGAATTTTTGCAATCTGTTTTGAGACCGTTCTCGATGCGATAGAGCAATCAAAATTACGGTGTTTGCAGATGAAATGGTCTTCCATAGTATCAAAGGAAGAAATGTTAGCAAATGACCGTGTGTTCGATGCCAGGTGGGTTCGAAATGCTTCCGTAAGAAATGCATTGGTGAAATCTTGGATGATTTTTTTTAAATCCTTCCCGATAAGCTGGAAAGATAAAACCCGGAATGGTGACAGAGGCGTTTGAGAAGATTCTTTCATGATGTCCACTGCTTCTCTAGTGGTCCTTGCTTCGATGCTAGAGCGTCATTCCGATTCTACGATGCATTTCAAGCGGGAAGAACGGAATCTCATTTTAGGACCTTCCCGATAAGATACTGAATTGAAACTTTGAAACAGGTCAGAGTGGCACTTCTCTAACATTCGTATGTCATTGTCTCTCACGAACGGGTCCTGTGATCGACGCCAGGCGGTCATTTACGCAAATTTTTAAAAATTGTTTTGAGGCCTTTCTCTATGCAGGAGACTATTCAAAATCACAGCGTTTGCGTTTGAAGTAGTTTTCTATAGAACCAGTGGAAGAAAGGTTACATATGACCGTGAGTTCGATGCCAGATGGATGAAAAATTCTCACGTCCGAAATGCATTGCGGCAATTTTTAAGATTTTTGCTGGATAAGCTTCGAAAATGATACCCGTAAGGGAAACTTATTGTAAATTTTCACCAATTAGCTTGCAGTATGCAAGCAACTTTTACTCGTATATATATAGGTATATCCGGAGAGTTAGCTATATATAATAGATATATAGACATAGGGGATACGAATTCTGACCATGTTCCACGAGAGACGTCGACGTCAGATTTTTTCGACGTACTGGCCCTACACTCTAGATGCCAGAATAATTCAGACATCGACGCTAGCTATCATGAGTTCGATGCCAGAAATTACCAAAAATCGCAATTTTCCCATAAGAATGCATTGCGCGGATTTTTGAAAATTATTTTGAGGCACTTATCGGTAAGATAGAGGAACCAAAATCTCGGAGGTTGAAGCTGAGGTAGTCTTCTATGGTTCTCATGGAAAAAATGTAGCCAAATGACACTGAGTTCGAAGCCAGGTGGATGCTAAATTCTTCCATAAGAAATGCATTGCTGCAATTTTTGAAATTTATTTTCAACACCTTACCGATAAGCTGGAAAGATAAAACCCTGAATGGTGACAAAGGCGTTTATAAGCATTCTTTCATGAATTTTACCGTTCGTTTAGTGGTCCTTGGTTCGATGCAAGAGGGTCATTCATTTTCCACCATGCATTTCAAATGGGGAAAACGGAATCTTACTTTAGGTCCTTCCCGATAAGATATTGAATCGAAACTTTGGAACAAGTAAGGATGGCACTTATCTAATATTATTTTGCTATCTTCTCTCACAGAAGGTCCTGAGTTCGACGCTAGGCGGTCTTTTACGCGAATTTTCGCTATCTGTTTTGAGGCCGTTCTCGATGCGATAGAGCAATAAAAATTACGGTGTTTGTAGATGAGATGGTCTTCCATAGTACCAAAGGAAGAAATTTTAGCAAATGACCGTGTGTTCGACGCCAGGTGGGTTCGAAATCCTTCCGTAAGAAATGCATTGGTGAAATCTTGGACGATTTTTTTAAATGCCTTCCCGATAAGCTGGAAAGATAAAACCCGGAATGGTGACAGAGGCGTTTGAGAACATTCTTTCATGACGTCCGCTGTTTCTCTAGTGGTCCTTGGTTCGATGCAAGAGTGTCATTCCGATTCTACCATGCATTTGAAACGGGAAGAACGGAATCTCATTTTAGGACCTTCCCGATAAGATACTGAATTGAAACTTTGAAACACGTGAGAGTGGCGCTTATCTATTATTCGTATGCCATTGTCTCTCAAAAATGGGTCCTGTGTTCGACGCCAGGCGGTCATTTACGCAAATTTTTAAAAATTGTTTTGAGGCCTTTCTCAATGCAGAAGACTATTCAAAATCACAGCCTTTGCATTTGAAGTAGTTTTCTATAGAACCAGTGGAAGAAAGCTTACATATGACCGTGAGTTCGATGCCAGATGGATGAAAATTTCTTACGTTCGAAATGCATTGCGGCAATTTTTAAGAATTTGCTGGATAAGCTTCGAAAATGATACCCGCAAAGGTAACTTATTGTAAATTTTTACCAATTAGCTTGCAGTATGCAAGCAACTTTTACTCGTATATATATATAGGTATATCCGGAGAGTTAGCTATATATAATAGATATATAGATATAGGGGATACGAATTCTGACCATGTTCCACAAGCGCCATCGACGTCAGATTTTTTCGACGTACTGGCCCTATACTCTAGATGCCAGAATAATGCAGACTTCGACGCTAGCTATCATGGGTTCGATGCCAGAAATTCCCAAAAATCGCAATTTTCCCATAAGAATGCATTGCATGGATTTTTGAAAATTATTTTGAGGCACTTATCGGTAAGATTGAGGAACCAAGATCTCGGAGGTTGAAGCTGAGGTAGTCTTCTATGGTTCCTATGGAAGAAATGTAGCCAAATGACCGTGACTTCGACTCCAGGTGGGTCCGAAATTCTTCCATAAGAAATGCATTGCTGCAATTTTTGTCATTTTTTTTCAATGCCTTCCCGATAACCTGGAAAGATTAAACTCCGTGTGGCGACGGAGGCGTTTGAAAACATTCTTTCATGAATTTCACAGTTCGTCTAGTGGTCCTTGGTTCGATGCAAGAGGGTCATTCCGATTCCACCATGCATTTCAAACGGGGAAAACGGAATCTTATTTTAGGACCTTCCCGATAAGATATTCAATCGAAACTTTGGAATAAGTCATAATGGCACTTACCTAATATTAATTCGCTATTTTCTCTCACAGAAGGGTCCTGAGTTCGACGCTAGGCGGGCTTTTACGCGAATTTTCGCAATCTGTTTTGAGACCGTTCTCGATGCGATAGAGCAATCAAAATTACGGTGTTTGCAGATGAGATGGTCTTCCATAGTATCAAAGGAAGAAATGTTAGCAAATGACCGTGTGTTCGATGCCAGGTGGGTTCGAAATGCTTCCGTAAGAAATGCATTGGTGAAATCTTGGATGATTTTTTATAATCCTTCCCGATAAGCTGGAAAGATAAAACCCAGAATGGTGACAGAGGCGTTTGAGAACATTCTTTCATGATGTCCACTGCTTCTCTAGTGGTCCTTGCTTCGATGCTAGAGCGTCATTCCGATTCTACGATGCATTTCAAGCGGGAAGAACGGAATCTCATTTTAGGACCTTCCCGATAAGATACTGAATTGAAACTTTGAAACACGTCAGAGTGGCACTTCTCTAACATTCGTATGCCATTGTCTCTCACTAACGGGTCCTGTGATCGACGCCAGGCGGTCATTTACGCAAATTTTTAAAAATTGTTTTGAGGCCTTTCTCTATGCAGGAGACTATTCAAAATCACAGCGTTTGCGTTTGAAGTAGTTTTCTATAGAACCAGTGGAAGAAAGGTTACATATGACCGTGAGTTCGATGCCAGATGGATGAAAAATTCTCACGTCCGAAATGCATTGCGGCAATTTTTAAGATTTTTGCTGGATAAGCTTCGAAAATGATACCCGTAAGGGAAACTTATTGTAAATTTTCACCAATTAGCTTGCAGTATGCAAGCAACTTTTACTCGTATATATATATATATATATATATATATATATATATATATATATATATATATATATATATATATATATATATATATATATATATATATATATATATATCTATATATCTATATAGGTATATCCGGAGAGTTTGCTATATAATATACGAGTAAAAGTTGCTTGCATACTGCAAGCTAATTGGTAAAAATTTACAATAAGTTCCCCTTACGGGTGTCATCTTCGAAGCTTATCCAGCAAAATTTTTAAAATTGCCGCAATACATTTCTTACGTTAGAAATTTTCATCCATCTGGCATCGAACTCACGGTCATATGCAACCTTTCTTCCACTGGTTCTATAGAAAACTACTTCAAACGCAAACGCTGTGATTTTGAATAGTCTCCTGCATAAAGAAAGGCCTCAAAACAATTTTTAAAAAATTGCGTAAATGACCGCCTGGCGTCGAACACAGGACCCGTTCGTGAGAGACAATGGCATATGAATGTTAGAGAAGTGCTACTCTGACGTGTTTCAGCGTTTCAATTCAGTATCTTATCGGGAAGGTCCTAAAATAAGATCCGTTATTCCCGTTTGAAATGCATGGTAGAATCAGAATGACGCTCTAGCATCGAACCAAGGACCTCTAGAGAAGCAGTGGACGTCATGAAGGAATCTTCTCAAACGCCTCTGTCACCATTCCGGGTTTTATCTTTCCAGTTTATCGGGAAGGCATTTTAAAAAATCGTCCCTTATATCAGCAATGCATTTCTTACGGAGGCATTTCGGACCCACCTGGCGTCGAACACACGGACATTTGGTAACATTTCTTCGTTTGGTACGATGGAAGACCATCTCATCTGTAAACACCGAGATTTTGATTGCTCTATCGCATCGAGAACGGCCTCAAAACAGATTGAAAAAATTCGCGCAAAAGACCGCCTAGCGTCGAACTCAGGACTCTTCCGTGAGAGAAGATAGCAAAATAATATTAGATAAGTGCCATCCTTACTTGTTCCAAAGTTTCGATTCAATATCTTATCGGGAAGGTCCCAAAATGAGATTCCGCTTTCCCCATTTGAAATACATGGAGAATCGGAATGACCCTCTTGCATCGAACCAAGGACCACTAGACGAACGATGATATTCATGGAAGAAAGTTTTCAAACGCTTCTGTCACCATTCAGGGTTTTATCTTTCCAGCTTATCGGGAAGGCATTTAAAAAAATCTTCAAATATTTCAGCAATGCATTTCTTATGGAAGAATTTTGCATCCACCTGGCGTCGAACTCACGGTCATTTTATAACATTTCTTCCATTCGTAATATAGAAGACTACCTCAACTTCAACCTCCGAGATTTTGGTTACTCTATCTTAACGATAAGTGCCTCAAAATAATTTTCAAAAATCCGCGCAATGCATTCTTATGGGAAAATTGCGATTTTTGGGAATTTCTGGTATCGAACTCATGATAGCTAGCGTCGATGTCTGCATTATTCTGGCGTCTAGAGTGTAGGGCCAGTACGTCGAAAAAATCTGACGTCGATGGCGCTTGTGGAACATGGTCAGAATTCGTATCCCCTATAAATATATATATATATATATAGGTATATCCGGAGAGTTAGCTATATATAATAGATATATACGAGTAAAAGTTGCTTGAATTCGTATCCCCTATATCTATATATATATCTATATAGGTATATCCGGAGAGTTAGCTATATATATATATATATATATATATATATATATATATATATATATATATATATATACTACATACAGTAGAATCCTGATTTAAGGTTTTTCACGGGGGACAAAATTTTAAACACTAAATGTGGAAAAACACTAAATGAGGACCTGCCATTTTTTGAGGTTTTAGAGTCTGTAATTATTAGATTATCTTTCTATGAATAAAAATATAATTTTAAGTCACTAAAAGGTGTAACCTGCAGCAATAAAAATTTTTTATCAATTTAATGTGCTCTTCCCAAAAAAGTCTGAAAGCACTTTTCAGAAAACAGCTAAAAATGGGAAGTTAATTTAATTGTAAAGAAATTTGTGGATGATATTTTAAGAGAATTATAATTTCAATTAGCTTAAAATGGATGGCCTGTAACCAATTTATTTTGGCTTGTTGTTGCCCACAATTTATTGAGACAATTGCCTTTCTAACCAATGCACTTCTGTAAAATTGTTTGAAAACTTTGATAATTCCCAAATCCAATGGTTGTAAAACACTTGTGCAGTTAGCTGGAAAGAATTCCACTCCTACATTTCTCAAGAGATGGGTTTCAGGTGAATGTGCTACACATCGGTCAATAAAAACGATAATTTTTCTGTTTGCTGATCCCATTTTGGCATCAAGGGATTTCAAAAAGTCTTGGAATAAATCTGCGGTAATCCATGCCTTTTTGCTATTGAAATACCTGCATGGTAAGGATCGTACATGCTTGAAGCATCTGGGTTTAGCAAATTTACCAATCACCACTGGTTGCAATTTTTCACTCCCGTCACTATTGCAACAATAAAGAACTGTCAATCTCTTTTTGCTCAGTTTACCACCATGGCACTTTTCACCTTTAAAGGCTAGCATTTTGTTTGGTAAAAAGGAATAAAAAAGACCAGTTTCGTCAGCATTGAAAATGTTCCTGGGCTCATAACCTTCAATTAATTTCCAAGCTCACTTTGCCAGGATTCCACAGTCTCTTGACTCACACTGCTGCTTTCACCACATACACTTTTGAACACCAGTACATGCCTTACTTTGAATCTGTTAAGCCATCCGCTGGATCCAGTAAAGTTGTCAATTCCAAGTCTCGTAGCTACTTCATGGGCTTTTTCCTTTAGTATAACACTATTTATGGGCAAATTGCTGGCTCGGGCTTGCTGAAACCAGGTGAGTAAGTGGCTCTCTAGTTTCTCAAACGGCGACTTTTTTGAGTGCTTACGACGTTTAGATAAAACACCCAATGTTGCGGCTTCTCTTAAAATCGCTTCACTTTTCATAACGATATTGTTCAAGGTTGTTACTGGCATGAGTAGCTTCTTCGCCAAGTCAATTCTCTTCAAGTGAGGAATCCATCTCCTCAATAATTTTTCTCTTCTCTTCAAAGCTAAGAGATTTTCTTTTTGTGGCTATCGCGAAACCAAAGTCAGCTGCCTTTGGTCTCTATAAGGCAATGGCACCTAAGAGATGAGTGCAGGTTGATCAGTGGCTATATTGAAGAGTCTTTCCTTGTAGTGTCTTGAGTTAAGGTTGCCTCAACACTGCCGACTCGATCACGAACATATGATTTACAAAGAAGTCACCAACTCTCTGAACCACTTCTCACTGGCTTCAAATGTGACTATACAATACATTGTATTTTTAAAAATCTCTTACACAACTAAATAAGCCCATCCTGCCAACCCTAACTCCTAAATGCAGTAATATCTCTATAGCGCTACTCTCCGGGGAAAATTTCGACGACTTCAACTACGTTACACCCTACATCGTCATTGGGTTAAAACAGCTATCGGGGAAAATGCGGTTATATAATTAGGTAGTATGTATTAACAAGAACCTACAATGTCTTAATGTTCATACGTTCAATACCTATGCTACGTATGTAAGCATCTTCAAGCGAAAACTTGTGGACCGTCAACCTATTGAAAACTAATGCCGGTGGTAATCATCACTGATTTTTGGGTAATCATTTACATTAACTGTCATGAAAAAACGTTAAATCAGGTAAAAAATCTTATGCGGGAAAATATTTTTACGACATAGAATGCGGAAAAATGCAGAATGTGGAAATGCTAAATAAGGATAATTTTAACATTGCTTTAATAGGAAATGAATCGGGACCTCCAAAAATATACGCTAAATGCAGAAAATCGTTAAATGCAAAAACCTTAAATCCGGATCTGACTGTGTTCATTACTGAAGAAATATTTTTAATACATATTATATATAATATACATTAAAAATATGTAATATATATTAATACGTATTAATATATTTTATTGATTCAATTGATATAAATCAAAATATAGAACTTTTAAAGTCATTTCTGAAACTATCAGCAATTAGATTATCTATTAAAAAATATCCCTCTTGTCCAACAAGATTTTAATTTATTTATGTATTTGAGACTTTGGATAATTGATTCACTGCAAACAGAGAGATTGATTCAAATCACAATGAAAAATCAATAAACATCAAATGTAAATATTATAAGAACTAAAATTCACAGTTTCAGGCGTTGTTTTGTGGAAATATTCCATCATTAGTAAGAAAACTTTGTACTTTTTCCACAATTTTATTGTATTGTATTATTGACTTGATGATGGAGATCATTCTCCGAAACTAGTCGTGCTTTACAGTCTTTTGTTTACAATAAAATTGTGGAAAAAGTACAAAGTTTTCTTACTAATGATTATAAGAACTGATAGTCTTTAAACAGACTAACCTCATATCTTGTTTGCATGTTAGAATAAATTCAGATTCATCTCTTTAATATTCTTCTTGATGCATAGGTGTACAGAAAATTTATTTAAGGAAGTATCCATTGCAACAATATGAAACTTCCATAAAATAATTAAATATCTATTTCTGAACCATGAATTTAGAAAGGATTAATGGAGGCATAAAGAAATTTAAATGAAAAGACTTCCAAGGGAGTCATGTTACACTATTTTACAGAGTTTAACACTCGAATAAGTCCATCAGCCTTCCTTTTATGGTATAAAGAAGTAATGAGGTAATCCAGTGCTTCCTTTCCTTCCATGAAACTCTCCAGATTGCGTAATGTGCAGTTGGCTCGATGATCTGTGATTCTGTCCTGTTGAAAGAAATGAAATCCATGAATAAAAGGAGAGGGTAAGAAACTGTCTCATTCCTTATTCCACAAGAATTTTTCATAGCATGTGGTATTAACTATGTATGCAGACAAATGGAAGGAAAGATTAATATCCAGACAGATATGGCTCCCTCATCCATCAATGGTTGTTGAAAATGAGAAATAATGACTCAATTTTATAAATGCCTTTAAAAAGTATCTTATTATTTTAACTGACCCTCAGTAGATACCCTTTTTGGGCTTGTTAGGGCAAACATGTACTCTTCAATATTTATGATTTATTAGAGAAGTTTCACATAGTCTTTTGAATTCAGCATGTCATTCTTTAAATAAAAAAAATTAAGTACAGATAGTCAGTAGAGAAGAAAAAGGAAATCTCGGTGGACACACAAATTGTATGGGTATAAAAACTTGCGAATTATCAAAGTTAGACAACGATCTAAGTACAGATGATAAATTTAAAGCAAAAGGTATTTTAGAATCTATACAGTGGCTGTTACAGTGACTACTACTAGAATCTATTCCGTATCTAAATAAGTGATCCACACAGAATTAAAGAGGTAGATTATATTGATAACCAAAAAATAAATAGAACTTTAGTAAAATACACAGTCTCAGACCATGTCTTGTGGAAATATGCCATAATGAACAAGAACAATTTGTACTTTTTCCACCATTTTTTAAATTGTTGTTGTTCATTTAGTAAATTATTTTTTAAATTGGTAATTCCTCTGGAAATTAGAATTAAAAAATGCATTATTTTATATTTTAGCTGGCAAAACCATTCAAACTCATACTGATGTCCTAAATAATCTGAATATACTGTGACTGCCAGTGGTCAATTTCACAAGTAAAACAAAGTCAAGAGTGAAAGAAGGTAATCCGAGGAGTGAAAAAAAGAGGTGGAGAGAGGACAGATGTACACAGCAAGGGAAGTTTCTCAGTAGGAACAAAGCAGATTGGAAAGGAATTCTCCAGCAAATGCACTCATAGTATCTAGCACTGTGTATGGAGCTTTAATTAAACTTGGTAATAACCCAAACTGAGCTTCTTTGACTAGCACCAAACATCAAGTTAGATTGCCCACAGATTACAAATCTGGTGTGCTTCTGCAGCAGATTCTCGTGGGATGGCCAAACTAGCGGGCAGGAGAAGGAGAAGGTAGGAGGAACGTCACAATATATTAAAAGATATTCACAACATGAAGCAGAACATCAGAGGCTACAATATCATATGCAATGCCTTAATCCACCACAAAAAACTGCCATATTCAAAGAAAGAAGATTGAGATACCAAGATACACCACATAATTCTTGGAATAAAATATGAATTATATGCCAAAAAGCAATTTTCATTCAAATTATGAACAATACAAAATATTTGTACATAGCTAAATCTGTGGTGTTTTTAAATGTGTTTCACATATATCAGCAGTTGTACTTGTATTGATACAAGTACTTTACCCAATAAATTCCTGGGACTGACGCTAATATTTAAAAAAAATACCTCTCTTCAATAGACAACCATGAGCAATGGACAATCAATAAGTTTTCAGAGTATAAATATGATAATAATAATGATTATTCATTGGCCCATTGCAAGACTATGAAAAATGCATCATGTCCAGCATGGATGAGAAAATTTGCTAAATAATAGAGAGCTTCAAGCTTAGAAAGCATCAGACACATTCCACTAATAAGGATGTGATTTTTATCAGGACTAACACATATAATACTTTGACTTGAAATAAGCAAATGCTAGTTAAATATCATGGGTGCCTAAAAAATTACTGATAATGATCATTTTTGATTTAGGCTTAAAATATTTGAATGTATGTGATAGGCAACATTTGGCCATACTTTGTGTACTATTGGAATAAATAGAGTATCTCTTACACAGAATGAATAAAAATGCCTATATAAAGAGGAAACAAATTAATTGTCTTATGTTACTGGCAGCAGCTCCAGAGTCCCTTAAACAAAGAGAGAAGAGATTGAGTACATCAGACACCTTCATATTATGCACTGCAATTCATAGCCAATTTAGAAAATCCTTCAACAGGAAAGTTTAATTCCACCAAGACTCTTTAACAGTGTTGACTTAGAGTAAAAATAGTAATACAAAGAAGGAGGATGGGAAAGAAGCAGAAGGTCTGGGATTGTGTATGATGAACTCATAGAGCATATTTCCATTTACAGTACTATCAAGGCCTAATCAAAAGGTGTCTTCATACACAAGGCACAAAATCAAACATGGAAAAATTCAAAGACATGGTAAAAGAATAAAATGGTATACCAGTATCAAATAAAGGGATATACCTGATTGAAATTATACGTTCTAATCTTGTCAGATCTTGCAGCCTCTCCAACTTGCTCTTTCCTAACAGCTGTCTCACTCATTTCTCTTTTAGTCCTTTCCTCTTCATAAAGTTTAACCTTCAGACGCTGCACAGCCAACTCTTTATTACGAAACTGAGATTTATCTGTCTGACATTCCACAGATATACCTAGAAATATAATTAAAGCCACATTTTTTTATATGTTTGCAATCAAAGTGCTTTTAAGAAAATATCTCAATTGGAATTGTAAAAGGGCAGAAAATGCAATTGGCAGCCCCCATACTGTTTCTAGTACTTTTTTCCTACTTTACAGAAATGACTCATTCATTGTATTTGGTTGCCCAAACAACATCATTCATTTTCAACCTTAATACATAAACCAGGTCTTGGTCTATCCATCACAAACTAAATGTAGATATTATCTGTAAAAGAAAAACCACAAAACTATGTACTGGCCCCACTCTATAGTCACATGAATAATTCAGAGATTAATGCTAGCTATTGTGGGTTCAATACGAGAGGTCTCAAAAATCAGAATTTTCCCATAAGAATGCATTGCACGGAAATTTGAAAATTATTTTGAGGCACTTTTCGGTAAGATAGAGGAACTAAAATCTCGGAGGTTGGAGATCAGATAATCTTCTATGGTACCAGTGGAAGAAATGTTACCAAATGACAGTGAGTTTAACGCCAGGAAGGTGTGAGATGAGAAATGCATTGTGGCAATTTTTAGGATAGTTTTTAATGCTTTCCCAATAAGCTGGAAAGATGAAACCCAGAATGGGAACAGAGGTGTTTTAAAATATTCTTTCCCACAGTTCACCATTTCTCTAATGGTCCTTGGTTCAATGCAAGAGCATCATTTCGAGTCTACCATGCATTTCAAACAGGGATAACGGAACCTTATTTCAAGACCATCCTGATAAGATATTAAATATTAACTTTGGAACAGGTCAGAAAGGCTTTTATCTAACATTTGTCTTTCACGAATCAACGCCAGATGGTCTTTTGGGCGAATTTTTGAAAATTGTTTTGAGGCCTTTCTTGGTGCAATAGTGCATTAAAATGATTAGCTTGCAGTATGAAAGCAACTTTTACTTGTATTATTTAAATTTTCTATTATATTATTGTATAGATTTTTCTCAGGATACACAAACACACAAATAACATTTGCTTGCATACTACAAGCTCATTGATGGTTAGTTTAGAAAAACACCAAATTAATTTTCAAGAATGCTTACAATAACATCCCCAAGCTCATCATAGAGCATAAAAAACCAGATAATCCTAATGTCACATCCAGAACCATTTTGGAAGACATTGTTGCATATTGTTTCAGAAAGGAGCCATCTAACCATATGCAGAATTTAAAGTACATATTCTAAAGGAAAGGTCTTCAAGCATAATTCACGAGCATAAAAAACTATGTTTGCAAAATCTTTCTTATGAGAGTAATTTTGAGTCATGCAGGATCGTCCCCATGATACTTTATATAGTATATCCACTGGTCTTCTAATAAATTTCATCATTTTGTATTTCATCAGAAAGTACATGAAATTAATTTTAAAATAATTATTTATTATTATTATTATTAGAATAAATCTGCAGGTAGGTATAAACCAGGTAGCACAGTTTGCTGTCAATAATGATAGGCACAAAAGTGTATGAAATACATCATTAAGATTAAAATATCAATAAAGGTAACATAAATACATCACAAAAAAGGAAGTACTAATAATTTGCATAACCACTTATCATCAATATCCACTCAAAAATTTTTTCATCATTTATACTTGTTCCCTAGTTCACTTCAAGTCATTATTTGTAATAATGTCCAACTTTTGTCACTACTAATCCTTTGTCCAAATGTAACATAATTTCCTGAGAAGGGATTCAGAATGACTTCAGGTAGTTCATTCCAATCTTTGACAGTTCTGTTTACTTAGGAATATTTACCACAATCCTTTTTTTTCCGGTTCCATGTACATTTTATAAGGATAATTATTTTTATAAATGAATTAGTCTTCTAAGAGATTTTAATTCATCTCAGCCCAATTCATTATGCATTTCACTTACACTATCATATCTACCGAAAAGCCCTAAAACAATTCAGGTAGCCTTTTGTGGAAGTTTTACTAATTTATTTATATGTGAATTGTGGTATGAATCCCAAACTTTGGTGGCGTATTCTATAACTGGCCTGACTTATGTCTTACATGCAAGTTCCCTAGCTCATCTAGTACTATTTTTAAGGTTACTCATAACAAAATGTAGGGTTCTGAAGCCATTCACAACGACTTGATCGATCTGCATACTCCAATCTAATTTTCTAGTTATATGTATGCCTAAGTAAGTTAAAAGGTTGACTTGGTTCAGGGGTGACCCATCAATGTGATGCAGTATGTTCTTCACAGTTTCTTTCTGCTGAAGCAAATATATTTACTTTTCTTAGCATTAACTAGGCTACTGCATTTCCTGTACAACTGGCTTTTGTTTCTATATCTACATTGAGTACCTGAAATACATTTGAGAAGTATTTGCTGAATTGGTTTGCAATTGCAGGTTCATTTACCAGATATTGTCCGCAGGAATTCTGTATGCATTTCATTTTTACATTTTCCCTTTTACCCAACCTCAGATATTTATAAAGTTTTTGCTCTCCATTCCAGTCAAAAGATTTTCCAAATAAGAGTTTGCACGATCTTTGTTTGCTTATTTAATTCTTTCATCAGATAAGCGTATTTAGATTTTGGTATTTAATCATTTCATTTTTCTATATACATCTCTAACTTTTCTTTTTAGGCATTTGACTTTGGCATTATAAATCTCGGGCTCTGGATTATTCTGATTGGTTTTACTAGGAACAAATTATCCTAGCCCCAGGAATACAATTTTCTTAAATCCTTCCCAAATTTTATGTTGCTACCTTAACCAGCCCACACCGAAAAACGTGAACAGAGGAATTCCTTGTACCCCTATTTGCCTTATGATATTTCCAAATTCTTTTTTCACAGAAACGCTTGTATTTATTTGTCTGTACATCTAAAACAATACCCATAACTTCGTGGTCCCTTTTTATGTTTCATAGGAAACGAATGAATCACATGGATGTAAAAGGAAAATGTCCAGCACATTTTCTCCCATGCTGGGTGCCTTGTTTACCTGCATGAAGCCCCCTGGTGAACTAGCTCATTTACTACCATTTGTGCCTCCCTACAAGTTGCTCCATTCCAATTTACTTTGGGTAGATTTAAGTCCCCTGCAATTACAGTTATTGTATTATCCACTTTTACTTAAGTTTTCTAGAACAGCATAGTCACCTCCCGGTTACTTGTATGCTCCAATAATAGTAACCAAACTTCACTTTCCTCTTTCAAGTAATGTAACGCATAGCATTTCAACTTTGTCATCAACCCATAACAAAATGCTAGCATTCATTTCCCAAAACATATGAAAACCTTATTACCCCCTCAGGAAGTGCAATCTCTCCTGTATACATGCTCTCCTGTATCCAGCTGGAAATATTTCATCTGAGGAAATATAGTCCCTTAACCATGATTCAGTACTAACTACTATGTCAGAATCATACGACTCTATCAACTTTCGAATTTTATTTAAAATACTGCAGAAGTTCATCTGAAGTATTCCTACCTGTGTCATTTTTGTACACAATATACTTAAGAGTGGTATCTTGTCTCTCCTTAACCTGCTCATGATAATGTTCTCTCTCCTAGCGGTTTTCATCTCATCATCCACATTAATATCTTCTTTGCCATTCTCACACACAGTATTACCAAAAACAATGGTGTTCATCTCCTTTGATGATTTTAGGTTCCCGTCGTTCCATCTCCCATCATTGATATTTTTCATCACCTTCATTCCTGTAATTCAATTCTTCCCAAAATTTATTTTTGTTCTCACATCCTAAGTTGAAAAAGAACTGTTTAAAAATGGTGCCAACTGTTTATTTAGTGATTTGATTGTTTCTGGGAAAAGGTGCCCATAGAGAGGGTCTGACCCTAATTGCTGAGAAGAAGAGTATAGCAAGCAGAGCTGCTAAAGTTTTCGAACTGGTCAGACTTCCTACCACTAGCTATGCTTATTGTAATACAATAACCCTTGGAGAATAAATCATTACTGAACAGAGTTTGGTTGTATATGATTAGCAATATTCCTTTAACATAATCTCATATAAGTCTTTCTTAAGCGCTTTACATTCAGCCACATCAATAATCACACCCCCCATTTTTTTATTTAAACTTCCACAAACAGCATCACATCCATTAGTTCCATCATCATAATCACCAGCTATTACCTTTCTTAGTTTCATGCACTTCCTGATGAAATACAAATATGAAATTTATTAGAGGACCAGTAGACATACTGATATGTTTTGACCAAAGTATTTCAGGGTCAATTCCAGATGACTCAAAAATACTCTCATAAGAAATATGTGTCGATTTCATTTTGATTGATTGCGGACTTCTTTTTTCAGCCGAAATCATGGCAACTGACAGCAGGGCTGTGTTTGAAATTGATAGCTCTAAATTACCCTTTATGAGAGCAAAGCCCTTTCTCACTTAAGTTGTAATAAATTATAAATAAATAATAAATTGGAAAGAAACAATCTGTCTGTATCCACAAATTTTTATTTAAAAAAAGACATTTAAATTGACACAGACAGATTGTTTCCTTCCAATTTATTATGGAGACGTTCCACCAAGTATTGCCAGAAACCATTAACTTGTGATAAATTACCAGATTTTCAATAAAATCATATTACTTCCTTCACTTTACAGGGAGAGAAGTAGGCCACTTCCCTTCCATAAACTTAATGAACATATTTATGGATCTCATAAGGCTTCAAAAATTTTTATTAAGCTAACCTATGATTAGGACAACTCTTTATTTATAAATATATAAATGACATGACAACCTTTTTATAGATCTGTTCTGATGGCTGGTATTGAGTTGTTACCCTGGAAATGGGTTTATAACTGTTCAAAAAGATGAGTGACTCTAAATTTAGATAATAAACTGAAAAAATAACAAATTAAGATTGAATTTTTAAAATTATCAGAATTAGTGAGTGATTTACCCTGCTTATAAGTCATCACAAAAATTCATAAACGTCACAGATTGATTTAGCATAGCTGAAAACCCTCCAGTGGATATTTGCAATACAAAATTCTGAAAATTTCTTTCACCCTCATTTTCCTAGCTGCTGTAAGATCTGGCAGCAACATGACTGTGATATTTATGTGACGATATTCACTCAAAGCATACCATTTCTATCAGTAATAATACCTAAAGATGCTTATCAAAATTAGCCAATTTAGTTTAATATATCATTGCAATCTTAGTTAACAATGCTTTGATGGTAAATAATTTTATTAAATATTTATAAAGGATCATTCTTCATTGCTCTGAATAAAATAGTTGCAAAACCAAATATATATAATGCAAATAACTCATCCTTGGTAAAAAGAGGTCTAACGCGTTGAGTCACTTACTCATTTGCTTTACAATGCCTGATCACCTATCAGGTGTATCAGATCCCCAACATTTTGAATGACTACCACCTGGTCTGGTGTCTACTTGTAGTCTAAAGAACAATAAATAAATAAATTTCAATGGTTGTAAAAATTCATAGAAATTTGGGGTCATATTGATTCCACACAACTAAGCAAGGAAATTTTTTGATATGATAATAATAATTTACGCGAAGATACATTAAGGCTGTTGGATACTGTAGGAAAAAACCTTAAGCTCCTTTTCTTAAAATAAGTTCCTCTGTTCACTGCTAGTAAACTGGAGTGGGGAGAGGTGGAGTGGGTAAGCATAACAAAGAGGGAAAGTTGAAAAAGGTTGGGGGTGCTCAACCAAGCATACAGGGGTTTGGTTATCAATGCAATAAGATCTCCCATGGTATTGTTTTTGCTAGTTTTGAGGTATAGAATGATGGGCATTGAGGACGAGAGGAATGAAAGCAAGATTTGATGTATACTACAGAAGGAAAGCAGGAAAACTAGATGCTCAACATGCAACATGGGAGTTTGCCTATGATAATGTGTAATGTTATTTACTAACTAGTGAATTACCCCATCAGAAATTATGGGACTGAATTAAACTCATATAATAGGCATAAATATCTGGTTCTTCTTGTTTCAAAAAAATCAAAGACCATTCCTTTCAAATTTTAAATAACAATAATGAAAAAACTAAAGTATGAACAGAAAGCAAAAATGTAATTTCATAAAATTTCATGAAACCTAATACATAGGAATCAGCCTATTACTTAAATCACTTAATTATTAGGTAACCAAGAAATATTATTTGCAGTTTAGCGAATTTAATTTCAAATAATAGTTTTTTAAAGAATCCACAGCATAGAGAGAGATTAATTGTAAACATATATTTCTAAATTTGGATTTCCAAAGTTTAATGATGCTTTTTTATCATGAAATGTTGTTCTTCCTTTCTCATTCATTTCATCGGACTGGGGTGTCATACTGTCCTTTCTTTCCCATACATTCTTATGAGAGTCAAGTTCAACAATCCCCTTTGTGGATGGATTGGTTCATAACCAGACAACTGAGCATGGGATGATTGAGCTGAGGAGATTGAGAACTGATATAAAGTATAGTACCTGTAAATAAGAGTAAGTTGTACAGAGTACCATCACTGAAAATGTAGTGCCTAACCCTAGCCCGAGCCGTAAAAAATTAGAAATATTCCATTGAGACTTAATGTTTGCATATGGAATTTTTGCATGTTCCCAAATTGCGATATTCCATATTTGGACAGTAAATTGACTTATTTTATCAGTATTTTAACTTTAGTTGTACATATTTTACAGTCCAGCCATAATTTAAGCTTGTCATTCATCAAGTCAATGAAAAAATTGCAATGAGAGGGCTTGCTTAAAATATTATATGATAACCTTTCTTAAGTTGAAGAAATACAGCAAATTTGACAATCTATCAAGTCTATCTAGACAACCCAAGACTCAGAGGGGCAAGTATTGTCCATCATAGGGAAAACCACCTTGCCCTTTTTAGCCCTTGAATCGGTCATAGGGTTATAGTGTCTCCCATAGTGGTTTTTCTTCTGGGCAGAACAAAAACGTTGCTCCAGGTTGTCTTTACGTGATGCTTTAGGATAAAACAAGTTATGAATAATCAATTAAAATAATTCCCATTTTAAGTTGATTAAATAAAAGTGTCATAAAAATAAATAAATAAAGGAGTATTTTACATGGTACAAAAAATCAAAATCTATCGCTAAAATCAAGGGAAAACTTCAGCATTCATACGATACCATGTACAGTGAGTGGTGAAATTTTATAGTTTACTTATCACTCCCTTTCACTCAGGAACTCAGGAGTGCATTTTACTTTCAATAGAATGCATTTAATTAGTAAAAGAATAAATTTTAAATGCAAAACGCTGAATTTGGGCTTCAAAACTGGATTTGGGCTTAACGCTGAATTTGGGCTTAACCAGAAAGCTGTATTCCTACTAATGAAACACACAGCAGTTTTCAAAATAGAGATAAAAATTTCAGCTTCGATACCTTTGCAATTACATCAGTAACAGTAAAAAGCTACAACTTAATTGTTTCAGCATCAAAAATTTATATTATTTTACGTATATTCGTTCAATTAATGAAAAGAATACGTCCTCAGTTGTCGTAGCACTCAATTGTACCAGTGCTCATTCATCGAGGCCCTCAATGATCATTGCGTTCAGTAGTCCTAGCACTCAGTTGGGATGCCCTCAATCGTCCCATGCTCAGTTGTCATGGAACCAGATTGGTTATACCAACAAAATTGCGTGAAATTTCATCATTTGCCAAATTCTTGTTATTTGAACTTGGAAATGGTATTCTACGTCAAAAATAAGAATCTTTATTCACTTTCCTTTCCTTGGGTCCTGTATCAATTTAGTAGAATGATTTAATAATTTAAATCTGCAAAAGAAAAAAAAATCTGCAACTGATCAAAATTAACTTTACATGGATTATTTATAAGAGTACTTTCGAGTCATCCAAAATCGAACCAAGGATACTTTTGGCAGAAAAATAACCATATGTGTGAGGTGACTAATCCTCTAATAAATTTATAAAAAAATCTATTTTGTCGGGAAGTTTGTGAAATTAATGGTCGAATACTTCTCCCATGTATTTCTCACTTGACTTACTGATATCGAATAAATCTTATATAATAATTGCCATTGTGTATATATTTAATCATCCGATGTCAGTGACCCTCATAAGAAATATATGGAAGGAATCTTTGAAACCTAACCTACCTAAAGTATCTTTCACTGGACTCAAAAAATGCATGTAAAGTTAATTTTGATTGATTACAGAATTTTTTCTCTTGCATGATTCAATTAGGAATAATGGTCCTAAGAAATCAAGGAAATTGAATGGAGATTCTTATTTTGGTCGTGTGATATCGTTTACCATTCCAACTTGCAAGAATTTGGACAATAACGACCAAAAGGTAAGTGTTATTTTGATGGTGTAGACAAAAGGTTCTAAAGGCGACTAAGGCAATTGTTGAACTCGACTCTTATAAGAATATATGGGAAAAAAGAGACCCATTTCAAATGTATAGGGAAGAGAGCAGAGATATCACAACAAAAAAAGCATTAGTAAAATTAAGAAATGGAAATTCAGCAATATATATTCTGAGCGCTACAGTTGGAGGTGGGGAAGGAGGGGAAAGATGGAATTGGGGTCACAACTGCAAGCAATGCCACTCTAGTTTTGCCCTCAAAAAAGCTCTCGAACATGGTCTGCTATTTCCCTCATTACTTCGATTTCATAAACATGTCGTATTTGAGAAATATCTGTATTGAAAGATAAAAGATGGATCTCTGTCACAAGAGAAAACTGATTTCACTATTGCATCTTATAGCCAAGTAGCAGCAAAATTTAGTATGTTTACTAACTTTTTTCTCAAATGTGGTTAGTATTCAATGAGAGACTTGGTCACTTGGTCAACATAGCCACATCTTTCAAGCGTCAAATGGTAAAATCAGAATTCTTTTATCTATTAGTAGGCCATCATGACAAGGGAAAAGCCAATGGCCTGAAAATGGCTTGTTCTGAGAGATATCCAACACTCTTAATGAATCCTCAACTTTTACATAGACTATAAAAATCCTAATTTCTTTCTAAGGTACATACTTTGAAAATACAAGTACTATTTTCATTTTTCATGTGCTAAAATATAGTACTACATTCTATCAAAGAAAAAAATCTTTTTAAAACAATTTACTTCCTAATATAAATGAGGAAATTGGCATTCCTACCACTTGGAATATGAGTAATCCGCACAGCACTATCAGTGGTGTTAACATGTTGTCCTCCAGCTCCTCTAGCTCTTTTAGTTTCTATTTTCAAATCCTCCTTCTTCAATTCAACATCCAACTAGAAAAAATTCAAACATTCATTATAATCAATATGAACAACATTGTGTTGCATGCAACAATCTGTGATACTTTGCATACCACTTTGAAGTGAGACTAGTTGAGAGTGATAGAGAGTAAAAATTAAGCAATAACATTTTTAGAAGGGTTTTTCTCCTCTCGCTTAGGATATGTGGTTGTCTAAAAATTACACCTTTTCTAAATTTTCTGTCATATATTCCCTAAGAATCCCTTTTCCTGGTATCATGAGCAAATCTGGGGAGCTAACTTTTGAATTAGCTTGAGGTGGTAACACCAACCACCAAGATCTCTCCACTTATGATTTTCTTTACCTAACATCATTCATTCTTTTGAATGTACAGTTTACATTCTTCAACATCGTTATACAGGGTGGGCCATTTAGAGGTTTCTTTTTAAAAATGCGATTATAAGAGCATTCATAAATATTTTTTATTGTATTTTTTTGCTTGAAAGATTGGAGTCTCTGATTTAAGATTTTGAAATAATCCTGTTGAAGTGGCTCCCCCTGCTGGTCTTACAACACGTCTTCCTGTAACTCCAATTCTTAAGCCCATTTTGGATGATTTCGCTGCCTATCTCACCAATAACAGTCACAATGTTATGTTTTCATGCAGGAATTGTCTTTTAATTATCTGCATAACATCAATCCTCCACAAAAAGAAGTCTAACAGCCTCGCAACTGCATGCAGGCCAATTGACATCTTCAAAACGGCTGAATATGCGGTTGTCAAATTTGATGCATAGGAGATTGATGGTCAGTCTGCATGTATGGCACATGGCACTGTCTTGTTGAAACCAAAGGTTTCAATATAGAATGTAGTACTATATTTTAGCACATTTATAGCATCGTTTTAAAGCCATAAAAAGTTGGTCAACATGGCTCTGTAGTGGTTGCCATTGACAGTAATGGTTTTTCCAGCATCATATTCGAAGGAAAATAGACCACTCCAAAAGCACACCAAATTATAACTTCTGGAGAATGCATTGGCCTTTCCACGATTGCATGTGGCTGTTTCAAACCATAAATTGGGAAATTATGGTTATTTACATAGCCCCTGAAATTGATATGTGCTTCATCTGAAAAGATGATTTTTTGAACAAAATCGAGGTCATTATTGAGCTGGTCTACAGCCCATACACCGAACTGATATCAAAGCAAAGTGTCCTTTGCTTTCAACTTCTAAGTAATCTAAACCTTGTAGGTGAATACTCTGAGGCCTTTGTGCAGTATTTTCTTCCGGTTGGTGCAACTAATGTTCCATTGCTGCAATCATGTTGAGGACCATGGATTCAGTCTCACACTATGGGTGTGAGCTCTGGGACCACTTCTGTCATCCATTAGCACCCCTATCTCATAAACAATCTTCACCAACTTCCATATAGCACCCGCTATATGGAAGTTGGTGAAGATAAATGATAAAGCACCCAACCTTCCATGGGTGGGTGCTTTATCATGGCCGAAATTTCTTTTAATTTGCACGGTTTAGGCCACGCAACACTGAATTTGAAAATAAATTTTCAATATCTTAAAACACTTTTCAAGAGTAAACAAATTAGCTTCAAGCCATAGAAGGTGCAATTGATGTCTAGCTGTCAAAAATTTGGGTCTACAGCCCTTTTGGTGTTGCCATATGAGCAAATTTAAAAAGATACCAACAGATGGCCCACCCTGTATCCATTTTTTCGAATTCATTCACATCCTTTTTAAGATAGCAATCACATAACAAAAATTTCTCCAGGTAAATAATAGTATTGATGTTCGGTTGTTTATTCACCCTCTCATCCTGAAATTTCCAAAGACAAATAATCCTTTTTGTCCTTTTCCTTTGGACGCAAACTTTTCCCTTACTGTGCCAGTCTCCTTATTTTCTTATGTTCATTTTGGTTTTTGCCTTCAAAAAGGATAATAAATATCACATTCTTCCTCAAATATGTAGAATAGAAAATAAATACTTGAGTTTCTTAGAAAATATCAAAGTACCTATGAAATAGTAATAGCATTTCTTTCAGTAAATGACTGTCTGGAATATATTGAGAAATGGGCCATAAATTTTCAGGTTTAGCATCTCTTATGATGTCATTAACAATAGATATCAAAGTGGGAGTGAGTATATTATATGAAGCCTTTTTCTTTCTCAAGGGATAAGAAAAGTTTCGTTTGCAACCAGGTGAAAATGACATTCTTACACCGTTTGGTATGGTTTTCAGAAAATCTTCTTCCTAAAGTTTTCTTAGGTCTTCAAAAGGTAGATGGTAAGAGTGGACCTCTAGTGCATAAAGGTGTATCAGCTGAATTTGGAAATGTGTATGCTGCAGCTAACAAATCCAGGAAAACAGGCTTGTGAGATGTACCTTGTAATGTTATGACAGCTTATTTGATGGATTGGTTTGCCTCCCCCAATAGTTGGGGGAGGCAAACCAATCCAAGTTTCCCCTTATTCATTAAGAGCAAGGGTAACCCATCTGCAGGTGATTCCTCCAAAGATCTCTGCCTGCCATGCAATATATATTTTTATCAGCAATTGTGCAATTCTTTTTGCTGAAGAAAGGGAATTAACATCTCAGCAGGATGCAAAACAGATCCAGTCTATCACTCATCATAAACTTAAATCACATTTAATGATTATATTTTGATAGTATGCAGCAAAGCCGGCAGATAATCAGAAGATTTTTCTAAACATGAATGATCTCTCTTTCCTGGAGGAAGTCATTGAACTAGAATACCTTTCATAAACAGCTTTTGGTACAGATTACTTTCTTTTTTTCACTCCTTACAATAATTATGAGAATAAATACATGCATATGAAATACATGGGGCCAGACGAAGGGAAGACGCAGCAGCATCTGTACCTCAGTGAGGCGGCTGCAAAGGCGTCTGTACCCCAGTGGGGCTATATATGAGTGATGGTGTCACATTAAAAACCTTCCCCCCTGCCACACGCCGAGAGGCGGCTTGCAGGGTACATATGTAGATGTAGATGTAGATTAAAAACACTGTTGAGGAAGGCAAGGGGAGACAACCTCATCAAACTATCTATCCCATGAACATGATGTGCCACAATAATTATATTGTCCCTGGCAAATACGGGACTCAGCCCACTAGGGAGAGTGTCATGCCCGGCAGGGATGGTGGTAAGGCCATCCTGGTCGTCATTCCACAAAATCCTTACCCAATGACACAAGAAAAGAAGATGTCAAAGGAAACCAGGGTAGGGTGCTGGAACGTGAGAACAATGTTTAGGATAGGGAAGTTAGAAATGAAGAGGTCCAATATTAACATTCTGGGGCAATGTGAAGTACAGTGGAAGGATGGGGGAGATTTCTGGAGCGATGATGTGAGGGTTATATTCAGTGGGGGAAATGATAGTCAGAGAGGGGTTGCTATAGTGCTGGACAAGGGAGCGGGAAATGCCATGATAGCCACCAAACTGATAAGCGACCAAGTAATGTCTATTATTATAAGAGGTTTAGAAATAGTGTTAAAAACTCGCAAAGTATCCTGGTGCTGATGTAGACTCAGATCATAATTTAGTAATGATGAAAACAGAGCTCAGATTTAAAAAAGATTTATAGGGCAAAAACCACACCCAAATGGAACGTAGAAGCCCTCAGGGGTAGGAAAGCTAGCGAGTTTCAAGAGTCAGTCAACAGGGCTCTAGATAGTAAAGAAAGGGAACTCACCGTAAACGAGGGATGGGAAAAGATCAAAACCAGCATAAAGGATAGTGCCCTTAGAACCATTGGGAGGGTCAACCAAAGCAAAATTAGGAAACCATGGGTGACGGTTGAAATGATAAATAAAATGAAGATGGCTGAAAGTGGGAGGGTCAACCTATTATATAGAAAAGTGATACAATTAACAGGGAATAAAATTACTAATAAAATGGCCACTATTAGGGATAACAGGGGAAACATCTTAAGGGAGCCAACAAGCATAAGGGGATGATGGAAAGAGTATGTTGAAGAATTGTATTCTAAAGACATGAAGCCTACCCACATAAAGATAGAAAGTATACAAGAAGTAGAGGAAGACGATGTTGGGCCGAGTATACTAGATAGTGAACTCGATAGAGTACTGCGGGACATGAACGGGAAGAAAGCAACGGGCGTGGATGAGATTCCAGTACAATTCCTTAAGAATCTGGAGGGAAAGGGTAAGAAACACTTATACCATTTATGTAGGAAAATTTACAACGAAGGAAAGTGGCCAGAGGATTTTATCAAGTCTATCCTGATACTATTACAGAAAAATAATAATGCCTTAGAATGCCAGGACTACTGCACAATCAGCTTAATAGCTCATGCGGCAAAAGTTATTCTAAGGGTCTTGAATAGAAGAATAGACAGGAAAACTAAGGAACACATAAGAAATAATCAGTACGGTTTTCGGAGAGGGAAAGGGACGAGGGATGCAATTGGGGTTATGAGGGTTCTCGTAGAACGAAGCTTAGAATTTAAAAGGGACATTTGTGTATGTTTTGTTGATTTTGAAAAGGCCTTCAATAGAGTTCAATGGGCAAAACTGATGGTGATACTAAAGAAAATGGGGTTGGATTGGAAAGATAGGCGTTTAGTGCAAAATTTGTATTTAAATCAGACCGCAAGAGTAAGAGTTGCCAATGGGGAATCTGAATGGGCAGAGTTAGGGAGGGACAGGCTGTCCTTTATCACCATCTCTTTTTAACATATATGCAGAAGAAATTATCAAAGAAGCTTGGGATGAAATAGATAAGGGAATAAAGGCTGGTGGGCAACTAGATAAGTCAGTAATATATGCAGACCACAATACTATTATGTGAGATTCTGAATTGGTTTGCAAATCCTAGTAAATGCACTAAACAATAAAGCAAAGGAGTTTGGGATGAAAATCAATGCAAAAAAGACTAAAATTATGAGGTTTTCTAAGAGAAAGAAAGCTAAGTGAACGATAAGAGTGGATGGGGAAAAACAACAACAAGTAGATCAATTTTCATACTTGGGCAGCCATCTCCCTAAAGATGGAAGATGTTCGACAGAAATTAGAAAAAGGATAGCATTAGCAAAAGAAGCTTTCATGAAACGAAGGGAACTGATGACAAAGGGACTTGATAAAGGAATCAGGATGAAATTGGTAAAATCCTTGGTGTGAAGTGTAATGGGTGTGAAACGTGGACGTTAAGAAAAGAGGATGTCAAAAAATTGCAATTTTCCCATAAGAATGCATTGCACGGATTTTTGAAAAAATTTTTGAGGCACTTATCGGTAAGATACAGGAACCAAAATCTCGGAGGTTGAAGTTGAGGTAGTCTTCTATAATACAAATGGAAGAAATGTTACAAAATGACCGTGAGTTCGACTCCAGGTGGGTGCGAAATTCTTCCATAAGAAATGCATTGCTGCAATTATTGACAATTATTTTGAATGCCTTCCCGATAAGCTGGAAAGATAAAACCCAGAATGGTGACAGAGGCGTTTGAAAACTTTCTTTCATGAATTTCACCGTTCGTCCAGTGGTCCTTGGTTCGATACAAGAGGGTCATTCCAATTCTACCATGCATTTCAAACCGGGAAAACGGAATCTTATTTTAGGACCTTCCTGATAAGATATTGAATAGAAACTTTGGAAGATGTCAGAATGGCACATATCTAATATCATTTTGCTATTTTATCTCACGGAAGGGTCCTGAGTTTGACGCTAGGCGGTCTTTTGCGCGAATTCTTGCAATCTGTTTTGAGACTGTTCTCGATGTGATAGAGGAATCAAAATAATGGTGTTTGCAGATGAGATGGTCTTCCATAGTACCAAAGGAAGAAACGTTACCCAATGACCGTGTGTTAGACGCCAGGTGGGTTCGAAATGCTTCCGTAAGAAATGCATTGATGAAATCTTGGACGATTTTTTTAAATGCCTTCCCGATAAGCTAAAAAGATAAAACCCGGAATGGTGACAAAGGCGTTTGAGAGCATTCTTTCATGATGTCCACTGTTTCTCTAGTGGTCCTTGTTTCGATGCAAGAGTGTCATTCCGATTCTACCATGCATTTCATATGGGAATAACGGAATCTTATTTTAGGACCTTCCCGATAAGATACTGAATTGAAACTTTGAAACACGTCAGAGTGACACTTATCTAACATTCCCATGCCATTGTCTCTCACGAACGGGTCCTGTGTTTGACGCCAGGCGGTCATTTAAGCAAATTTTTAAAAACTGTTTTGAGGCCTTTCTCTTTGCAGGAGACTATTCAAAATCACAGCGTTTGCGTTTGAAGTCCTTTTCTATAGAACCAGAGGAAGAAAGGTTATATTTGACCATGAGTTCGATGCCAGATGGATGAAAATTTCTCACGTAAGAAATGCATTGCGGCAATTTTTAAGAATTTTGCTGGATAAGCTTCAAAAATGATACCCGTAAAGGTAACTTATTGTAAATTTTTACCAATTAGCTTGCAGTATGCAAGCAACTTTTACTCGTATAGCTAACTCTCAGGATATACCTATGTAGATAGATATAGGGGATACGAATTCTGACCATGTATATATATATAAATATATGTGTGTGTGTGTGTGAAATACATACATGATCCACATCGAGTACTCTGATTCAATAAATGAGGATATGAAGACCAATTTATGTTACCAAAACAGTTATGTAACCAATACAATTACAATATACCAAAAGTCATCCAGAACTGAAATTCTTACAAAAGAGATGCAAACAGTTTGAGAAAAATGGATACAACCTTGCATTGCAACATAGCATTGCTATAATATAAAAGAAAGCAAGAATGGTGAAATAGAAGAATACCAAGGCCTATATTAAATAAAGAGAGGTTATGTTATAAAGCAATGGGTTGGGAACAGGGAAGAGCTGCAGCTGTAATTGTTAGCTCAAGTGTTGGGAGACAATGACAAAAATAATTGAGTTAGATGGAGGAAAGTCTTTTTAACCAATTGAATTTCAACATGAAAAAACTCATCTACTAAACTTTAAACACAAATTTTCCAATTCACAATGTTAATTTTTTATGATATTATTATTTGGACCTTCAGACTTGCAACAAAAATGTTATTGAATTGAAATTTTCAATGAAAAAAGATGCTTAACAGTCATAAAATAACCAAGCTTTGTAGTTAGATTTAGAATAAGACTAAATCCAAATCTAACCAGGTCACATTATATCAAAATAAATTTTCCCTCCTTTCCCAGTTAATGGAGAACCAATCCATGATCACATGTACAAAAATTTACTTTCTATACCTCACACTGTCTTTTATTCCTATATGAATTTGCAAGCACATTTGACTGACAGGGTAAATAAAATATATTATTAGTAATATTCTAGATGAATTAACATTGAAAAAACTTTAAAAGTAGTACCCAATCTTCAAAGATGTAATCGGTGCTAGATTGCACGCATACAAATACATGCTAACATACGATACCTCAGATGGTTGGGGTAAAACAGCAACTTTGACAGTGCTAGTATGCACTCTGCCAGACTTCTCTGTCACTGGGATCCTCTGAACCCTGTGTACTCCTGCTTCTTGACACAGAAGACCATACACTGGACCATCACCCGATATCAGAGCACTGCTGTGCCTCAATCCACCTGTAGCCAATTTTATTGCAATCAACAAATAATATTCCTCACATTTTGAAGTATTGCTTTAAATAATTCCCTTGTTAAAGAATCCCTACTCAAAGTTCCTCGATAACAGTTTAACTAGCATTTTTTGGACTTGCCAATCCCAAAATCTTTCTTTTATCAATCATACAAAATCAATAAGTGAAGGCGCTGCAGACTGTAGTTTCCTTACCAAGGAAGGATTACAGTATTACCTTTCTTCTCTTTGAATTTTAAACTCAATAAGAAATAATTTATAAATATAAGTTAACTCGGAAATGAAAGCTACTAGCCTATTTCGTTGAGATCCATCAACGCTATTTCCAATTTCCAACCTCGGTAATCTGCATAATTGCAATACATATCAAATAGCTCCCTCGAAAATAACATTGCTTCTTTCCCGCCAACTCCAGCAGAAACTTCTAGTAATGCGCCGTTATTCTCCTGAGGATCCGACGGTACTAGACCAAGAAGAATCTACAACATAAGAAAAAATAAAGTTAGGTTGAGCAGATCAAATTAACGTCTTCAAAGAAATCTTTCGAGGTCATCAAAGTACTGGTTGATAGGGATTCCATTTTAAACGAAAGCAAACAATGGCATTCAACAAAACTAAGCATGTCCACTACAATGGTGAATGAAAATGAAATTAACATGAAATTCTTACTTGCTCGTCTATCTTCTCAATTTTTTTTAGACAGGTTGTGATTTCTTCCAGGATCATAGACTTAAACTCAGCGTCAGCCGATTTTTCTACATAAAAGAAAGTAAGAAATCAAGACAACCGACTTATTTCCTTTCATCACAGCTGAAGTTCAAATAGATTGATTACCATCTTCCATCAATTTTAATGCCGCAGAGTCGGCCAGCAATTCTCTTCTTTCGTTAATCAAGGAGATAAGAGAACCCAAGGCTTCTAACCTCACTCTGACTTCATGAGTTAAAACACTTTTATTACTTTGAAGAGTTTCATATTCCTCTTCGATAGAAGTTATGTATTTCTGGACCTTCGGATTTTCGATACTCATGATTTCTATGGAGGCTATGCATATCTGCCGCTTCTGTAAAGCATTCAATTTCTTTGCATAATATTTCGACTTAAATGAAACATTATTTAGGATGTGACAACTGATGGTAAAATTACGCAAGAAGATCGATGACATTGAAAAACTGATTAATTTTCTCGAAATACCACTCATTCTAAAATATGCTCTAAAACCGGGAAAACATGATAAATTAACGTTAATAGGCAAGTAATCACAATCTCTTCGTTTGGCGCATATCCATCTTTATTGCTGAGATATTAACGCGTTTCTCGTGTTCTAGCAGACAAGAGAGTGAAGACATCAGTAAGAGGATATCTACGAGTGTAGAGGCCTGTTTACACGGTGCATTAACTTGTACAAATTAATGTATGAACGCGTAAACCATTTCATGCATGAAATCATGTACGTTTGTGTGAACGGAATCCAAGAATGAGCGTTTACAAGGTGCAGTTTATCACACATTTTTTTATGATGCGCATCATGCGATGGTTTTTGTTTTCCCTCAAAAAGCGCGTCATTTAAATGTTTCAGTTATATCAACGATTTTGAAATAGGTAATTTAGGACATATTCCATTAATGTTTCTTCCGTATATTAGCTCTCCTTGTGTATATCTGGCGGTAGACAGTGTAAACGTCGCTTTTAGCAAGCTTCCTCAGGTGATTTGGCGTATTTACCTGTGAGTTGTTTCTTACATCTTGAACTTTACATTTAACCTCCGCTTTCATGCTTGGACCATTTTGCACTTCTTTCTCCCATTTTAGACCTTTAAAACTCTTTGGACGTCTCCCTCCTGTTATTGATTCCGGCACGCTTCGGACTACGGTCCAAGGAATTGCGATATGCATTGATCAGGCGTTGATTTTATTAGCGCATTTAATGTCCACGTCCCGACATGGATCCTGAAGATGAAAGTACTATAACTGTTGTTATTTAAGATATAATACTTAAAGGGCTTAAATTTTATATAATGAGTAGTCCTTAACGTGCTAGGTTCGAAAACAGTGGAGAGAGGTCCGAAATGTTGCAAAAGTCAATAAAGGGGGGAAAGAGGCTCAAAGAAGTGAAGTAGTCAAAACAGGAGAGGATATTTCTAACGTAGTCGAGGTTAAAATCTAATATAACATACACACACCTTATTTTATCAAATACTAGCTGAGGCGCCCGTTGATTCTCAACGGGGATATAAATAAGAATTAGATATTATATTAGGTAACAACTTGAGCAGAGAAGAATCTAGCATCTCTCACTTAGCTTGGATCAATGAAAATGTTATCCAACGAAAATGTATTTGCATATTTTATAATATATAATAATTGTAATATTTTAAAACTTATTATATTTGAATCCAAATCTAGAATCCAGAATAACAAAAGGAATCATCTTAGATTTTCTTTCCTCAAATTTGTAAGATGATACTTCCTTGAGATTTTTCCTGGTTGCACGTCAATAATGCAATAATCACCCATTCCCTTCTTTTTCCTTTAAATTTACTGATTAAGATATTATTGCTTAGCTTCACATTGAATCCTATAAGGGAGAAAATTTTAATGGAGACAATACTACTTGCTCACGAAAACAAAAGATCGCCCGTGTATAAAATGAGACGTTTGATTAAGTTATCATTTACCCGAAATGCTAATGTAATACGCGGTATTAGAATCATAGTTTAGACACCCACTGCCACACTCCGCAAGATAAAAATACTCTGTGATTGATATTTTCATATGAAAGTAATGATTAGAAATGATTGATAGTACATTTTCATAGTCCAGATGTCTGGTCCAGACCATACAACTGCACCCAGAGGGTGCATGCGCGCGGCTAGTCTTCTATCTATCTATATATATTAAAAATGTAACGGTGTCTGTCTGTCTGTCTGTCTACAAAAAGGGTTTTTCTCGCCAACGCCAAGAGCTAGAGCGATGCTGAAACGTGCATTCGATGTAGACTGCTGCACCCTACAATGTGGCAAAATTTTCTTTTACCTGAACGGCCCCAGTTCGAACCCAGAGAAGAAAAACCGTTCTCATAAGAAATGCACGTAAACCTCACTTTTATCGGTTGCAGGCTACATTTCTTTTGCAAATTTAAATTAGAAACAATAGGCTTACGAAATCGAGATAAGCACCAAAAGAAAGGGAAATGAATGAAGATTCTTATTTTGGTCGCTAAATATCGTTAACGGGTCGAAATGGCGAGAATTCGGTTAAAATAAACGGAAATTTCGTGAAATTTTGAGGCTGTAAACAACCAATTCCCTTGACGACGGATACGATTGTTGAAACCTAGGTATTTCGTTTTTCCATAAGAATACACTATTCTCATAAGAAATGCACGTAAACCTCACTTTTATCGGTTGCAGCCTACATTTCTTTTGCGAAATTAAATTAGAAACAATAGGCTTACGAAATCGAGATAAGCACCAAAAGAAAGAAAAATGAATAAAGATTCTTATTTTGGTCGCCAAATATCGTTATCGAGTCGAAATGGTGAGAATTCGGTTAAAATAAACGGAAATTTCGTGAAATTTTGAGGCTGTAAACAACCAATCCCCTTGACGACGAATGCGATTGTTGAAACCGAGGTATTGCGTTTTCCCATAATAATACACTATGATTGATATGTTCATATGAAAGTAATGATTATAAATGAATGATAGTACATGTTCATTGTCCAGATGTCTGGTCCAGACCAAACAACTGCACCCAGAGGGTGCATGCACGCGGCTAGTCTATATATATATATATTAAAAATGTAACGGTGTCTGTCTGTCTGTCTGTCTACAAAAAGGGTTTTTCTCGCCAACGCCAAGAGCTAGAGCGATGCTGAAACGTGAATTCGATGTAGACTGCTGCACCCTACAATGTGGCAAAATTTTCTTTTACCTGAACGGCCCCAGTTCGAACCCAGAGAAGAAAAACCGTTCTCATAAGAAATGCACGTAAACCTCACTTTTATCGGTTGCAGGCTACATTTCTTTTGCAAATTTAAATTAGAAACAATAGGCTTACGAAATCGAGATAAGCACCAAAAGAAAGGGAAATGAATGAAGATTCTTATTTTGGTCGCTAAATATCGTTAACGGGTCGAAATGGCGAGAATTCGGTTAAAATAAATGGAAATTTCGTGAAATTTTGAGGCTGTAAACAACCAATTCCCTTGACGACGGATACGATTGTTGAAACCGAGGTATTTCGTTTTTCCATAAGAATACACTATTCTCATAAGAAATGCACGTAAACCTCACTTTTATCGGTTGCAGCCTACATTTCTTTTGCGAAATTAAATTAGAAACAATAGGCTTACGAAATCGAGATAAGCACCAAAAGAAAGAAAAATGAATAAAGATTCTTATTTTGGTCGCCAAATATCGTTATCGAGTCGAAATGGTGAGAATTCGGTTAAAATAAACGGAAATTTCGTGAAATTTTGAGGCTGTAAACAACCAATCCCCTTGACGACGAATGCGATTGTTGAAACCGAGGTATTGCATTTTTCCATAAGAATACACTATGATTGATATGTTCATATGAAAGTAATGATTATAAATGAATGATAGTACATGTTCATTGTCCAGATGTCTGGTCCAGACCAAACAACTGCACCCAGAGGGTGCATGCACGCGGCTAGTCTATATATATTAAAAACGTAACGGTGTCTGTCTGTCTGTCGGTCTGTCTGTCGGTCCGTCTGTCCACAAAAAGCGTTTTTCTCGCCAACGCCAAGAGCTAGAGCGATGCTGAAACGTGCATTCGATGTAGACTGCTGCACCCTACAATGTGGCAAAATTTTCTTTTACCTGAACGGCCCCAGTTCGAACCCAGAGAAGAAAAACCGTTCCCATAAGAAATGCACGTAAACCTCACTTTTATCGGTTGCAGGCTACATTTCTTTTGCAAAATTAAATTAGAAACAATAGGCTTACGAACTCGAGATAAGCACCAAAAGAAAGAGAAATGAATAGAGATTCTTATTTTGGTCGTGAAATATCGTTATCGGGTCGAAATGGCGAGAATTCGGTTAAAATAAACGGAAATTTCGTAAAATTCTGAGGCTATAAACAACCAATACCCTTGACGACGGATACGATTGTTGAAACCGAGGTATTGCGTTTTCCCATAAGAATACACTATGATTGATATATCCATATGAAAGTAATGATTAAAAATGACTGATAGTACATGTTCATAGTCCAGACTCAGTCCAGAAGTCTGGTCCAGACCAAACAACTGCACTCAGAGGGTGCATGCACGCGGCTAGTTTTATTATATTAGATATTTTATTATATTAGATAATAAAATAAGGTGTAAAAAAAATTCGCCGTGCAGTCCAATTTATACGTCGCCTAAAACGTTTTGGTTTCTCACGTGAGGAAGAACTTGTCTCGAGAGAAATCGAGATAAATGTTGTAATTTTCATTCGCAGTTTGTTTCGATGCGATATCTTGAATAGAACTTGAGTTTTTGACTTTTATATCAAAGAGCGTAATCCGCTTCGCGCTTCGAATCGCCGGCTAGATAGATAGACAGACATAGATATATAGATAGACAGACAATACTGACTGGAAGCTTGAAATTGACAATAGATAATTTTCCAATTCCCTCTGAAAGGCTAGTCTATGTTGGATCCCCTTCAGTTTTTTTTACAGAGAGGTATAGAGTTTAATAATTTAAAATTTCTCTTAATGGGATACCATCAGATAGATAACTCGTTGGAAACCACAAAATATCGAAAGTAATTGTATTTTATAGAAATGTAAGGAAGAATCTTCGAAATCATCTATCATTAAAGTCATGTGTTGTTCACTTATTTACTTTACAGTAAGTAGGAAAAAGACTATTTTCTCGTAATTCATTCTGTTCTGGCGTAAATTTCGCACATTTCTAAAAGACAATGAAATAAGCTCGAAGGCATAATTCGTGTTTGGTAAAATCCTCCGTAAGTCACGACAAATCTAAATTAAATTTGAAATTCAACTCTCTACGTTATGTTTAATGATAGTTATAATAATAGATCATGTTAGACGACACATTATGCCTCTCTTTTTATCCAATTTGAAAAAAATTAACGACCGACCTCAGCGGGCCTCAGCTTTTTAAAACCCCCGCCAATCCGACTGAGCAACGTTGCCATGTGCCACAGGCTCATTTGTGACTAAATCGAGACATCTTAATTTTCATCGTAGAACGTCGATCAAAAGACGCTTGTACAGCTAGTTCCAAAAAAAAATTATGTCATTGCAAGATTAAAAAGGATTGTATTATTACGTTTTTTAGGCTCTTGACGCCTACAGGAAGAACTTTTAAATTTATTTAGAGGAAATTCACGACTATGACTCAAATAGAAAGATGAACGAAAACTCTGCAAGGAGATAAAGAATAATTAGGAATAAGAACACAATCAACTGTATGTAAACTAATTTATGTTGCAGAAAAATGCTATCGAGAAGGGGAGTATGAAAAAACTTCGATACCTACTGAGGAAAGCAAAGATGAAAAGAAACTTTATCTGGACGAATACACCGAGAAAGAATCGTTTTAAGTCAACCTGGTAGAGAGCTCTGAAAATTAGACCCAAAACATATTACAATAAAGTAAACCAAGTAAATTACGATCAACTACATCAGATAATTACATCAAATATTATAAAAATTTTAAATACCACCAAATCAATTGATAGAAAGTAAAATATTAATTGGTGTGCTATCATCATTTTCTAAGGTAATGGTTTAAAATTCAAATTGCTAATTTAATATTTTAGAAAATAACATAGATATTAGAATAGTAGCACTCTTAATTTAAATACTGAGGGCTACAAAATTTTTTCACGTATCGAATAAAAAATTAATTTACCACGAAATTAACGCCAGCATCTCGTAACACTTTTCCGAAAATATTGCTCATTGCCAGTCCCAGAAAAACTATCCCTTTAATTAAATCAAGTTCATGTTACTTGCAAAATTATGCTGTCCCAACTTTTATCTGATGCTAAATCTCTTTCTTGCCCCGTGGTGCAAATTTTGACTCGATTTCTTCGCAGTTGAATTATTCTGCAATACAGAGAAGTATAAAATTTGCTTGATACGACAATTAACAGAGCATTAGGTATTTCAGAATATATGCATCAACATGTCATTCTGTTCTTACTTCCACCAGGCATTCGTGGTGACGGTATCAGATGAAGCATTATGATTTTGAGATGAGATTTAGCTGTTTCTGACGAATTCGCGTCTGAGGTTTCACTAATTCTTCCATAGAGAAAGGAGGTCTTTCCTTCCCTTCACCCTGGCCCTAGGAGTATCCCCTATTCATTCCTTTGTTGTTTCTTTTTCTTTTGTTGCATCCATCGAAAGGTATTGTCTATTTTCTCAAAGGAACCATAAAACGGCCGATGGGTGAAGGTGAACTCCGCTCTGAGAAGAAAAATCCCCTTTTCGGCAGATTGTGGATGGTCGTATGTATCCGGGGTAGCGAATTTGAAAGCGCTAATGAGGATTCCTGACCGCACCCCCGCTGAGCAGGTATCAAAGGTTAGGGTATGGTGGCGGCGACCGATCACAAGTAAGGTGGGAAATGGTGGATCCGCGATTTGTAATCTTCGCCGCGGGTATTCCCTTAGGGAATGAAGATATTCAACTCTATTTTTGAGGTTGACGACCTTTCAGGACTTCTTGCAAGGAATCCAGATGGTTAAGAAACAACAGTTAGTATGGCAAATCAGAACCTTAAGACTGATTTGCATATTGCATATAAACTCCAGGTTTCCTATACTTGCATATTGCAGGTTTACACGTTAACATCTGGTTTATTTACATTTACATTAATACCCCGCGAGCCGCCGTATGACGTATGTCAGGGGGTGTGAAAACAACCACAACAGGATTTCCAATGTTACTGAAATGATTTTCAGAACTATGCGCTAGACTAATGTTTAATAAGACTAGTGATTAATGATCGCTGCTTCGGTTTCTGAATGCTTCAAGTAAACTATATAACCCGAATTGTTTGAATGGTGCATAATATGTATAGTAATTAAAAGAAAAATCACTATCAATAATTATGAATGATGGGTAAAAGGAGTCATGGAAGAACACGTTAAAAATAGTAACCAACGGATGGTAACCAGACTTACATGAGAATATTCCTCTAATTCTCATGATTCATACCTTAGCTGTTAAAATATTCTTGGTTCTATATGTAATGCATTACTCCAACATTCACTTCAAGGACCTTCGTTACATCCTTCATCCTAGGCACATCATAATTCTCTACGAACATTGCGAAGAAGTTTTTAAAATTTTTTTATAGTATTTTAAATAGTAATGCAAGGAAGATCATTCCAGTTAAAATAGGACCTTAAGATATTACTTAAATTGGATAAATGAGTAGTTTCTCTGGAGGCTGTAATAAACGGAAAAAATATATGTTGGATGAGAAAATTGAGAAGGTGAGTGAGTGGGTTATACTTTTAAAAGAGGTCGTTGCTCCTACTCAAAGTAACCAATTGGTCAACGAGGAACGCAAGAAATGCCATTACCTATTGTGATTTATCCAAAAATCTGGAATTAATATACCTCTTACAGTTTTGGTGGTTAAATTCATGTGAGTGTATGTATTACTGTTGCCGTCGTTTCTCACTCCTGTATCTCTATCAAAACAGTCCCCCTCTTGAAGTCCTGTTGAATTCATTGCTTTAACCACTTCTTCCAATCACTCCTCTATCTTGCTTTTCAAATTTGTCATGGAATGTGGAGAGATGAAAAGTTTCTCATAGCCATACATTTTAAATACGAAGGAATATTTTCAATATCACCGAGCGATAAATAAGTAGATAGACTATTCATACCAAACCACCGCCCATTCATCTCAATCATTAAAATTCTATCGAAAAATATGAGAGTTGCGTAGGGCCAGCCATCAACCGAGGGGAGCAAAATTTCAACATGAGCCTAATATGCACTTCTTATCCTTGTGTGATACTTACAGGGTTGGAATTACAGGTAAAAAGGCCCTAAAACTATTTAACTAAGTCCCTATTATTTCGCGTATTTTTAACGTTTTCTACATTATAATAATTGTAACCATGATAATAAACAGTTGAAATATAAACAATGCAAGTAGTTTTGTATGCATTCAAAATTAATTGAAAATTTTACATTCATAGCTTACAGTAGCATTCAATGAGCATTATGACAAAACCTCATTCGCCCTATCTTTTTGTGTATTTTAGAACTTTTAAAGGTGATATATACGAGGGAAGAACGTTTAAGAACGTAATGGTTTGTGACTGCAAACATTTCAAGAGGAATCCACAGAAGAAATCACGTTTATTCGATTTACACTTCAATGACACCAAAAAAATTCATTTTGGATTCAAAATTAATGCGAAAGATGGTTGTCTCGTATCCGTCATCTTTATTAATTCAGGAAAATCGATCCTAGCACATTTTCTATCAATTGATTTGGACGGTATATTAAAAATACCAACTGCATAGATGATAAAATTTACTGATTTTTTACCGATCGAGTTTTAATTTTGATGCTTATCAAATGAAACAAAATTTATCTAAAATACGCAGAGAATGCCCCAAGACTTCATACTACATATTTACTTATAGATTTTTTATGTATTTAAAGTAATAGCCTATATATGGCCATGAGTTCGCCTTACTTTACTTGTGTAGATTACATTCACACAGGCTGTGATAAAACAGATGATCGATATGGACTCCTTAGGTATATAATTTTAAAGGCTAATAACTCTTCTCTTGAACGATGCATAATATTATCTACTATTATAATATATAATACGACCCATTATAACCGTAGAGTTTTGCAAGCGAAGGCGTCGAATTCGAGGTCTACACATTTTGGGTCCGACACTGATTCAAACTGCGCGGAAATTTTCTTCCTCCCATCTCAGTCCTAAACATAAGCTCAGAGCGGCTCAGAGGCAGATTTTGCAAAAATTTCCTTCGTCCTGCTCGTGCCTTTCGCCCTCAGACTCAAATTTTATGAGGGGAAGGGGGTTTGCCTCGGAATAACGGGACCTCGTGTGCGACGGTTCGGTCGGTGCGAGAAGCAAAGCTAGAATATATACTGATTTGTAATAACCATTTTATAATAACTGAATTCTTGCATTACAACATCCATATTGTTATAATACTATTCTGCTACGCCAATGCCACCAAACTAAGGATACTAATAAATCTTTGCAATATCAATAATGCAAATAAATCCATTTCAACTCTGCAGGCGGAGCCAGGACAGAAGCAGACTATCTCCTCCATGTTTTCCCTCTCTCTCTCTCTCTCTCTCTCACTTCTTAAGGCTCGCTTGCAGGAAACTCACTGCCTGTTATGCGGGTTGCGGCTTAGGTGGTAAGTTTTCTTTGGAACTAGCTGTACATCTCTTCGGACGAGTGAGACGAATAAGATGACTAATTGTCGATCATTTTAATTATTTATAACATTTTAAATCGTACTCCACGCGGTCTGCTGAGATAGTGAGGATGCGGGCCATGCAGGTGAAACCCCTGCTGAAAAAATGAGCTCCGAAGGCGAGAAGAGGGTGCGGGTTAGGGCAAATACTACCTGAAAAATCATGAAGGCAAAACCTCCAGAACCTTACCACTAACCGGAGTTTCTTTTAATCAGTTCGAATTTGCCAACGCTATTTTGATGTCATGCTTCTGATACTGCTAACTACCAAGACTCGGGTAGATGTACAACTTAATTTGTATTCTGCGAGTCGCTTATGGGTATATGGCAGAGGGTGTACATTAGGGTGGATCGAAAAAACTTTTTTTTCGAAATCGGTATGCGGCTAGTGCTTAAAGTTTGTGGTTGGTGGTCCTTATAAACCATAAGAAATTTCAAGTCGATAGGATTATGTCCTGAGGCTGCGAAATTTAGTCAAAGTTTGAAAATTTTGTGAAAAAATGTCAAAAATATGCAATTTTTTCTGACGGTTTTTCGATGTTTCCGAAGTGATTTAATGGCAAAATATTACATATATAGCTTGTATCTTGCTTAATGATTAACAATTTACTGAGTTTGAATCAGGAAAAATGGTTTCTTAGTTTCGCCAAAATTCGTCAAAAAACGCCAAATATACAGAGATGTTACGGATGTTGGGTAGGCAATAACCCGCTACAATAACTCGACCCCACCGAATTAAATTTATCAAAAATGATAAGATAGTAGGAAAAGAAGTAAACTACAGCTCTTAGTTCATCGTAATCAAGTAATAGCCGCGAGGAGCTAGTTACAATATTTTGAGTACGAGTATGGGTGCCAGTCAGTCCGGACCGAGTACTGGAACGTGACGGTTTGCGAAAATTATAAGTCTACGTAAAAAGTGTGTATTGCAATAGGCGTGTCTAAAACTACTGTTAAATCTTTCAAATCTGTGGATTGGTAGCTGTGAAAACGGGAAATATCTGTATTTTATAGTGTGCTGGACAATAAAACCATCTCATCTGCATACACCGTGATTTTGATTGCTCTATCGCACCTAGAAAGGCCCAATAAAAGTTTGAAAAGCATGCGCAAAAGACGGCCTAGCGTCGAACTCAGGACCCTTTTGTGAAGGAAAATAGCAATTTAATATTAAATAAGTGCCATTCTGACTTATTCCAAAGTTTCAATTCAATAGCTTATCGGGAAGGTCCTAAAATATGATTCCGTTTTCCCCGTTTGAAATGCATGGTAGAATCGGAATGACGCTCTTGCATCGAACCAAGGACCACTAGAAAAACAGTGGACGTCATGAAAGAATGCTTTTAAACATTTCTGTCACCATTCCGAGTTTTATCTTTCCAGCTTATCGGGAAAGCTTTGTAATAAATCGTCAAAGATTTCAGCAATGCATTTCTTACGGAAGCATTTCGGACCCACCTGGCGTCGAACACACGGACATTTGGTAACATTTCTTCATTTGGTACGATGGAAGACCATCTCATCTGCAAATACCGAGATTTTGATTGCTCTATCGCATCGAGAACGGCCTCGAAACAGATTGCAATAATACGCGCAAAAGACCGCCTAGCGTTGAACTCAGGACCCATTCGTGAGAGAAGATAGCAAAATAATATTAGATAAGTGCCATCCTCACTTGTTCCAAAGTTTCGATTCAATATCTAATCGGGAAGGTCCCACGCCTCTGTCACCATTCCGGGTTTTATCTTTCCAGCTTATCGGGAAGGCATTTAAGAAAATCGTTCAGCAAGAAGATTTCAGCAATGCATTTCTTATGGAAGAATTTTGCATCCACCTGGCGTCGAACTCACTGTCATTTGGCTACATTTCTTCCATAGGAACCATAGAAGACTACCTCAGCTTCAACCTCCGAGATCTTGGTTCCTCAATCTTACCGATAAGTGCCTCAAAAAATTTTTCAAAAATCCGCGCAATGCATTCTTATGGGAAAATTGCGATTTTTGGGACTTTCTGGTATCGAACCCATGATAACTAGCGTCGATGTCTGAATTATTCTGGCGTCTAGAGTGTAGGGCCAGTACGTCGAAAAAATCTGAAGTCGACGGCGCTTGTGGAACATGGTCAGAATTCGTATCCCCTATATCTATATAGGTATATCCGGAGAGTTAGCTATATATAATAGATATCCGGAGAGTTAGCTGTATATCTATTACGAGTAAAAGTTGCTTGCATACTGCAAGCTATCAGTTGAATGCAGTATTTTACCAAGGATTGCCTTAAAACAATGTTCAAAACTTCGCGCAAATGACCGACTGGCGTCGAACTAAGGACCCGATCGTGGGTCACAATTGCATATTAATATTAGATAAGTGCCATTCTGATCTGTTCAAAAGTTTCGATTCAATATCTCATGAGGAAGTTCATAAAGTGGGTCATTCCACGCCAAACCGAACAAAAAAAAACATGACATTTTTGTATCTTCCTGAAACTTTGCCACATTATTGATAGTAACAATTAAGTCGCTTTTACCAATTTTTAGGCCAACAATCCCAATAATTACAAAATGGCGGCTAAACAAAGTTCGCAAAAAAGTTCGAAATCCGGCGCGCGCGCTCTCAGTTGAACACCCGTTTCTCAGAGAGCTTAAAACGTACGATGCTTTAAATACGCTCATCTTAAAGCTCTTAAACGGTGTTTTCATTACATATGGAATTTGTTTCCATTTCTTGGAGACAATACCTACTTTTAGGCAATTAAACTTTTTGAATAGGTTTTAACCTTAAAAAATCCAGCTCTACCGCGTTAAAAAAAATATCATCGGAATTGCTATTAAGTTTTCTTTGAGTGGTCGAAGTATAAAAGCGGTAAACGGATATTAAGTATAGTAAAAAAAATATGATTTACCTCTGGGTAAAAAAAGTATGATTTACCTTGGGGGGGGGGGAGAGCCCCCCCCCCCCCCAAGCTACTTTTACTGATTGGTAAGGATACGTCAAGGGACTGATGGTCAGAGTCGAAAATGTTCCTGGAAGGCGTGATGTTTTAGGGGGTGAAAGATGAAACATAGTAATCCAGCGTTGCCAGGTTTCGTGTAGGATGAGGGTTGAATTGTGCGAGTCCCAGAGCAGAAATAAAATGATGGAGAAAAAAACTGTCCAAGGAACTATGCGGTACACCAGTGGTAGGGGAATCCCAAGATATTGACAAGTTGAAATCCCCAATTAGAATTACGGGACCAATCGACAAGATCTTAAGTAAAGAAGCTAAACATTCTTCAAGTGCAGACACATTGGATGATGGAGGCCTATAGAAGCATCCTATGTACACTGAATTCCTTTTTTTCGCGGTACCGCGAGACACTTCACACCATAAAAGTTCACAGCAAGATTCTAGGTCTAATCTCCATTTAGCACAGAGAGATGACTTGATTGCCATCAGCACCCCTCCAGCCCCCGAGGCACGGTCCTTCCGGAAAACGTTGTGCGTACTCGCAAAGGAAAACTCACAATCATTTACCGCAGGGTTCAGCCATGTTTCCGTCAGAGCAATGATGTCAAAAGCTGATAATTCGCCGGAGAAGATATCACACATGTCAATTTTACACTATAGACTCCTTACATTCTGATAGTATAAAGTTATCTCCTCGCCACAGTTGTGGTCAGAACCAGAAATCATAACACCAGGTAGTTTAATAAGTTGAGGACCGGGACTTAGTTCAATATCACCACATAAACATAGACACAGCACAAACACATAGAAAAGGGAAAACAGCACAGAGAGAGAGAGAGAGAGGGAGTGCCCAAGAGGTCGCTGGACGGTAACAGGTCGACGGCGAGAGTGGCAAGTATGGACGAGTGAGTCTTGACGCACGAGCGTGAAAACAGAAATGCGGCAATTACACGATACCATTCTGCATTCAATCGGAGAAATTTTTCCCAAAGGATGAGAAGCACATTGAACATCACGTGGTCTCAACAGCAGCAAATAAACATTAAAAATTCTCACGAAAACGCACACAAACACAACAAACAGTAATGATGCGCTCATATCCCTAGCGGCCATGATGTTTCGCTGATATCACAAATACATTTTTTGACCATCATCCAAGGAGGAGGTACTAGTAATATGGGAATTATATAAAGATGAAAAGGCTGTAATTGAAAATGGAAATGAGAGTGAAGGAGCTGAAATAAGGAATGGTTTGCGGCAAGGTTGTAACTTATCCCCCTATTTATTTAATGCATACATCCAAAATGCAATAGAACAAGTAAAGGAAAAAATAAGGGGAGGAGGAAGGGGAAAAGATACCAATGTTGCGCTTTGCCGATGATACAGTGTTATTTGCAGAAAGTGAAGAAGAGCTCACTTATATGCTACACAGGATGGAGGATATCATGAAGAAGGAAAACAATCTGAGCATTAATAAAGAGAAAACTTAAGTTATGACCTTTTGCAGGAAGGAAGATGGTAGGAAAATGAAAATAAAACTAAATGGATAGGAGTTAGAAGATTTAAAGAAGTTTAACTACTTAGGAAGTACAATAAAAAAAGATGGAAGGAGTAAAGGAGATATAGTAGCTCTAATTGGTCAAGCAAAAAAGGCTTTCTATTGAAAGAAAAATCTATTTACATCTAATGCAATATCTCTCCAAACATGCATTAGATTGCTTTAATATTTTGTATCAAGTGTGTGCTCTTATATGGAAGCAAAGTTTGGACAGTTGGTTCAAAGGAGAAAGAAAGACTGGATTCATTTGAACTTTGGTGCTATAGAAGAATGATGAAAATAAGTTGGTATGATAGAATAACAAATGAGGAAAGTTGGAATGGAAAGGAAGTCATGGAAAAGCCTAACAAAGAGAAGAGATGTTCTGCTTGCCCATGCCTAATAAGGCATAAAAGTGTGGTAAAACTGGTAATAGAAGGTTATGTTAAAGGAAAGAGGCATAGGGGAAGGCCAAGGTTATCGTACATTAAACAAATTATCGAAGATGTGGAATGTAAAACATATAAAGAAATGAAAGAAAAAGCACAACTGAGACAAAGCTGGAAAGCTGCTGCCAACCAATCAGAAGGTTGATAACTAAAGAAAAAGATATTCTAGGTACTGGTTGTATAGTACAAACACGAAATCTCACGACATTTTCGTACATTTTATCAAAATTCTCGCAATTTGGAATCCAAAGCAATAATTCACGACAAAAATAAGAATCATTATTCAATTTTCTTTCTCTTGGGTCTTATCTCCATTTAGTAAGGCCATTACTTCTAATTTAATGCTGCAAAATAAAAATGTCTGTAATCGATCAAAATGAACTTTACGTGTATTTCCCATGAGAACTTTTTCGAGTCATCCAGAGTCGAACCAAGGATACTACTATTAGAAAAATATCGTTATGTGTTAGGTTGCGGATCCTCTAATGAATCTTTAAAATTCATATTTCTATCTCGTCGGGAAGTGCGTGTAATTAATTTCCAAACATTTCTCCCATGTTTTTCTTACAGGAGTTACTGAAATCGGATAAATAAATATACACATCGGTGGTCATTATTTAAGAATAGTGAATTCCTCCGTCAAAAGTGACGGAAATAATTTTAGTTTTTAGAAAAATGTACCACTATTATCGCATATATCGTATCTGATTCTTCTGAATAACAAGCAATTAAGTTAATAGCTCTTCACTAACGCAGTGGTTTTATATATGGCAAATGAGAAAGGAACCGAAATATTCTTCTGAAATGCTCCATTTTATCCCCCGTAAAATAAATGAATAGATTCCAAACAAAATATCGATGTAGAGAGTATTTGTTTTCTGGAAGCTAAAACAATTTCACCTTTTATTTACATTCTTACATTCGGAATTATTTCCACGAGAATTATCCATAATTTGAGAACGAAAGTATATATTATTTGAACTTTCATACACAACGGGAAATTTTAAACTATCTACAATACAGAAAGTATATGAAAAATTACGTAGCTGAATTTAGATTTCCAAAGTTTACTATTGCTTGGCGCGCCTAGGCGCGTGTGTTTCGCTGGCCTTCGCCTGCATCCCCTCCAGCCGTTCTGGTCCTGGATCGATTTGTACTGCGCCTCTCGCCTATTAAACTTTCTTGCACAATCGCTGCGTTTTATTATTCCTCACTGCACTCGACATCCAACTTGGAGCGCGGGAACATCGCTAATCCCAAATATCTTTGGAAGATTGTAAGACCGTCTCTGATAGGAATCCTCGGCAGTTACCCAGAGCCTCATCTGATGGCATGCCAATCGGACATCGAAAGTATTTCCGAGCAAAAATTAAAAGATGTTCATGGGAAAAGCAAAAGGAACTGAAATTCGGGAATATTTCCTTTCATTATCTGTCAAGCTTTCCTATTGTTTTTACAACATTACCTGAACCGTAATACTGAACGGCAGGAAACAAAAACGTGAACTGAAGGAGAGGTTGGGGTGGGGAGCAAGAGTTTGACAAGGTTGCTACGTAAGTATGCGAAGCTTATTTTTGGTCATCCTTAATCTTATGCAAACCCGCACATTGTACGAATTTACTGTCTTTGACTGTACCCGCAAAATTACACAGTAAAAATTGTCCTCTCAATTTCGACTCGAATACGATATTCTAAGACGACAATAATAATCGGTATTCGATATCCTTTCTTATGGTACTTGTTGTACTTGTCTCTATTTCTTAGGACTATTATTTCTGATTTTATTCTGCAAAAGGAAAAAGTCTACAATCGATCAAAATGAACTATACGTGCATTTCTTATGGGAGTGTTTTCGCGTCATCCAGAGTCCAACCAAGGATACTTTGAACAGACAAATATCAACATGTAATACTCCATTGGGTCTTTAACAACTACTAAAAATTTATAATCCTATCATGTCGGGAAGTGGGTGGGTGAAATTAATTTTCAAACATTTCTCCCGTGTATTTCGTACTGCAGTTTATTGACATCAGATAAATAAATATGCACTCTTCGGTGATTATTATATACGATCATGGACTTAATAAACTTTTAAATTATCATAAAATATAACAAATAAAATATATTTAAAAGAAACTTTTAAATGGCCCACCACTACCCTAACATTATCTGGCTGTTGATGAATAAATTTAGTACCTGGTAATCCTGTATTTTAGCCGCTTGAACCTACTACAACCCTTGTCCTGCTGTCGGATTTCCAATGCAATTGAAATAACGATTTTATATTCGTTTCTATTTTCCGTCTAGAGGTTAAAAACATGGATATTGCCAGAGTGATAAGAAAATAAACGTTGTACAGACATGCAAATAAATGACAGATTACATAAATTATTACAAAAGTTGCCATTTAAATACTTGCTCAACCTGTACTTCAACCACTTTCCAGAGGGAAATATTTTAGCGTTCAAATAATTTTGAGTTACATATTTTTTTAAGGTAATAGAGAAGCTTCTTGTAGACAATCGAATAGCTAGAGGTAGGGCCACATTGAGAGAAAGTTATGACTACTGCTCATGTTAAAGATTAGGTGGAGCCTTCCTCGGAGCTGAGATCTATACAGATGTGTTGGCTTGCTAGGTGAGTAGAGTGCGTGATTTCCACCAAGAGATCCCCCACACCCATAACATATGAATGCAAGGAAGTGTTTGGGATTGCATAGAAGATCAAAAGCCTTCCTTTTGTTGGGGCCGCCAACACTGGGGTTTATTTTTACCTGTTGGAAAACAAACTTGCTGGGGGGGGTCTCGTGTTGTGTGGTGAGTATTGCTGTTTGCTACTGTGTGCATGTACGAAAGGTTCGTAGGCCTGGGCTAAACAGCCTGTTGTCGACTCAGAAGTAAAATTTTTCCCCTGTTCAAGGGGGGAAGGCTTGGAAATGGGCGGAATGTCAACAGAAGTTGTACATCGTAGAGGTACACAATAGTTGAACAACTTCTATTATTAATTAATAGTATAATATGGCGAGAGTAATGTGTGTGTGTTTTGAGTACGTACCATTCTCAAGGTCACTCAGTCCGATCATTGGTTATCTCAAATGTCATAGAATGAACAAGAGTGCCAGGAAATGCTCTGGGATTCTGTAACATATGATGTGTTGAGGAGAACACCAAGCTTATTTTCCACAATTTTCTGCATCTCAGGAGAACTTGATTTAAGATTTGAAGAATTACTTGTGTTTTGGTGATCTTGTTTGAAGAAATACCGAGGGGGAAGCGAACGAATTCAACGAGGTCGTGAAATCGACCTCGTGCCCCACTATCTGGTCAAAACAGAACTTCAAACGGATGGAACAACAACCAAAGAACCAATAGAAGTGTGGAAAGTTCACAAGTGAAGATACCAAAGATAAATTGTAGGTGACAAAAAAAATTTGCACTGAGAATGCTCAGGCTCAGGAGAGCCGGTCCTATCTCCACGAAGTCCTTTTATCAGGTTATCAGAACAATTTCATCTATTGATGCATCTCTTGAGAATCTTTATAGTCATTTGTTTATTTGTACATATGTATATACATATGTACATGTGTAAATAAATTAATATCCATAACGCTTCTGACAAATTGTATGAACATATATCATTGATATCTATATTCATTACATACATAAGCAAATTTAAAAAAACACATCCTATGGGTATTGGTAGAAGTGGCACAGGAGGGAATTTTCTACCTGGGTCCCAATTTTCTATCAATCAGAAACTTTTTCACTGTGTTTTCCAGAAAAGAAAAATGTTTTCCTCAATGGGTCCTAAGAACTAGAGTACATGTTTTACCGTCCCAAAAGTTCTTTGCCTCATATGACTTCTACTGAGTTATTGTATCACATTAGGATTAGCGATGTTTTCTTTTACTTTTAGTATACTATACATAAGTTCAATGTTTGTTCATTCGTAACAAATGAAACTATATTTCACGGCGAATAAGTTATCCACTCTAAGGAGCCTGACATGCAGATTCTGAATATCTATTCATATTTACAGAACTAATTTTGTTTCTGTACCTGAATTCACTTTCCATTTTCTCAAACATTAACAATTAAGTATGCAACAGGATGCATGAGAAAAGTACAAGTTACCCTCAAATGTACATACAAAGGTACCTATTTCAATCCTTTTGTAACAGACACAAAATCATTGGAGTAAAATATGAAGGAGTTACAATAAAATTCCTTAGATTTCTGTCAACATTATTGTATTTTGGTTGCTCATACAGCATAGTTACACAGTAACAACTTTCATCTAGTCAACACCTACAACTAAGATCTACATCTAAAAATCCACTCTAAGTACAGAGTGGCCAAAGTCCTTCAAATATGCATAAAACTGATGTTTTCCATCACTTCCTTTTCATTCATTCTTTCCTTCACTTAGCATCAACACACTTGGACTTTACTGCTGTGCCAATTACAACATATAAGAAAGTTTAAAATGTGAGTGTATATCCTATCAGTGGTATAAAATTTTGGAAAATTGGTGGGCACATTGCGGCTTAGAAGGGAGTAAAAGAAAGAGAATGAAAAATGAAAGTGGACTGCAAAGCATATAGTGCAACAGGATCAATGTAAATTAGATATGGCATTAGTTTAAATGATAGTGATGGAAATCAATAACAAGAGATTGTTTGTAAAGGGAGATATGCCTTTATTGAATCATTTTCTGAGGATTAAGAGTTGTGTAGTTTATAAACATCAGACCTACGTGATGAAGTATACCCCTTTCTGTGTCTCTTTCATATATTTGCATTTACTTATATATTTGTTAATTTATATATTTATATTTGTTTTCAGAGTCAAAATCCAAGTTTGCTAAACCAACAGTAGTATTGTTTGTAATGGTATGTCTACTAAAAAATATGCAAAATATGTTGCGGCACAAAAAGTTAGACACTTTTATGTCATGAAATCGTGGGAAGTGAAAAATATGGGAGGTATTACAACCAAGCATTCATAAACAGTCACTCAAGCAATCTCTCAATGGATGAATGAAACACATCTTAGTCCAGGCATTGGAAAGAGATTGAAAAGACTAACTGTAAATCATATTGTGCATTGATAAAATGCCTCATTTCTCTATTAACAGCTGGTTGAAAATTTTATAATATGATCAAAGGCCTGTTGCTAGTCTACTAGATTCAGTTATCTTTTTTATACAAAAAACCTCTCTATATGCTAAACAGAATAAGTGAATTATGTGATAAGCTATAATGCACATGCTGTGAGTAAACAAAAATAGAATTGAAACATTGTATAGAAGACATAGTAAAAATATTAAACACAATGTACATATAAAATAACAAGTGTGGAACAGATAATCTACTATATCTTTGTACTTTATTGAAAAAACATACTTTTTCCTATACAAATCATAGATGGAGGGCCTCCCCCTCAGCCACAAGAAAAAATAAGCTCTGTGAGAAGGCAGTTTTCAGAGAAGTATACCTCAAAATAATAGATCCTCTGATGTTATTTTCAACAAAAGACTACCTTGTAATAAACAGGCTCTGATTACAGGTGAGGATGAAATCAAGAAAGAAAGTAATGGTATACAAAGAGTTCCAAATACAGTGATAGCTCAGATAGTGAAGGTAATTCTAGAAACATATTCATAAGAAAATATGTTCCAAAATCCTAAATTACCCATAAAAAGTCAAAAAGCTACCACAATCACTCACTTGTATGCAAGAATGGATAGCATCAGTTCCATATTGGTCATCTTTGAATCTTCTACGTAAGGGAGAGCATTTGTTGGGATCTATCAATTGACTGGAGCAATGACTGAAAATCAGTAAGAATCAAAATCTTTGATTCTTACTGATTTTTTCTTTGATTTTACTGAAAATCAGTAAAATCAAAGAAAAAATTTATTGATAAAGTCAGCAAAGGTATCACAGCATATGCGATATCTAAAGGACAAAGTGAGTGAAATTAATAGTTTATGTAAGAGGTTCATCAAAGAAGAAAATTAGGATAAGTTAGTTCAAGAAATGAAAAGGTAAGAAAGAGGCAATGGGGGAGGAACGCCTGTCTTCTGTCTCATTCACACACAAATCTCTCATTATTTTTTAGAACCACACATGGATGCTAATCACACAACTATTTCCCTCAGCATTCAATTTTTAAATTATTAATATTATATTCATTTATTTATACCTTAATATGTGTCCTTGAAATTGTCTTTCCTCATATATGTCACCCAGTTTTTTTTATCACCCAAATACAGCTTTTAGTAAACCTCCAGTACAACTACACACAGAAAGGGAATTTTCAGAAATGCTCTTTCTCCACAATAGCTTCATTGTGATAACAGAGCTTACACTTTTAAAAACCTGTCTTGCTGCATCAAAAATGAACCAAAGATTCAATTTCTGTTATCTCTTTGTATGTTGAGAGGAGAAGCATTTCTGAGTACTCTTTCCTCGACCGCTCTTTAATTATTTTTCTTTGTCCCTTAAAGATAAGTTAGAATGAGATTTTCAATCCATTGATATAGTTTTTGATGCACACTTGAGCATACACTGAAATCTTTCATTTGGACACTAAGAAGGAAATTTTGTGCTCATTGGGAAGGAATTACAAGGCATGTATAATGGGCTTAACTTGAAACAAAAAGGACCAGATCTCATGCATAACCACCACTCCTGAACAATTTTTCTTCCATCTATACTTGGTTCAGCAAGCACTCTCCAGTTCTTCACTTCTCCGCCTCTTTGCTTGTCGCTGACGATATGCATGAAACTCCTCCTTCATTGCCTGTACTCTGGCCTCCATATTCTCATACTTTGATGGCTTGTTGGGACGAGGGTAAAATGAGGAATAGATTTCTGAATCACCTCCTGAACCTCCAAATCCTGACATACTTCCACTAGGATGGTTTGGTGTTCCAGGTGTGAGAGTACCATCAGCTGCAAACACAGTGTCAAATTCATAATGATCATCAACACTGACATCCAGAGCTTCTGGGGGAGGCTCAAGGGGTAATGAAGGGGGAGAGGGAGGTGGTGGTGGGAGAGTAATGGGTGGATCTTTAGGAATAACTTTGTGGAGTGTGTTCTCATAAGCCATTGATGGTGGTGTAGGCCATGATGATGGTGGAAGGGGAGGCATTGCTCCCCTTGTTCGATGTGGAGTGAAGTGGACAGCAGAAGAAACTGTGGCCACTGTAGCACCAAACTGAGGTCGGGCATGCCTTGATCCTGGAGAGAGCCAAGATAGAGGAGGTGGAGGAGGAGGCCTGTATGGAGGACCAGGCAGTGGAGGACGCACAGAAGGCTCAAGGTTCATAGGTGTTGCAGGCTGTAGCAAAGATGCTGCCCTCCACTCTGCACTGATGCTACTGCCATCTAGAGGAGACTGGCCTGAGTGAGAACTTTGGTTTTGCTGAGAAGTATTTTTGCTCCCAAATCCACTGGAACTGGATCTACTTTCTGGGGAAGCTTCATGCAACTCAGGAGGATGTCCAACTACCACATGAGGAGGATGTACTCGTTGAGAACCTCTAGATGAGCCACTGGCTAAGCTTGCCCTCAGGGATGCAGCATAACTTTCTGCTGATCCAAGCTCAGGAGCACTCCTTGAGTGCCGCAGGCTGGCTGATGGAAGACGGGAATGGTGACGAGAAAGAAATCGGGTTCTTGGAATAACAGAAGCCAATTTACCACCTTGGGTAAGTGGATACCTTGCTGTCTGCACTTGAGGAGACAATTGGCTAGGAATAGCTACGCTAAGATGAGGTGGAGATGCTGTCATTGGGTGGGGTTCATGCTGCATGTAACGTGGCATAAAAGGATGGTGAATGAGAGGACCATGTATGTGTCTCCCAGACTGTCTGTGGGTTAGAGGAGTTGTTGCTATGATGGTTCCAGATGGAGGTCTTGCCTGAGGATGCAGATGACGGTCATGGTGATGATGATGGACCTCTGCACGAACCCATTGCCACTGTCCATTCTCCTCATGAATGGCATGTAGAGATGGTAGTTCTTGGGCATAACGAGCATGCACAGAGCGCAGAGATGAGGAGTTGAGGCCAGAGTGGGTGGCTGCAGATGTTGGAAGAGACCTTTCCACTGAGCTAGCTTGCCTCACAGAGCTAAGATCACTGAAGTTGTGGATGGCAGTAGGTGAAAACCATATTGGGAGAGTACCATCCCCAATGGAGGCTGGAGTTGCAATAGGCCCAGGGGAACTAGATCGAAAATGGGGAGTATAAATGGTGGCAGGAACTGTAATTATAGGGGGATCAGGGGAGAGTATGGCCTGAACTGGATGATGTGGCACTCTCCTCAGCATAAGACTGCTTTCTCCAGAGCCATCTGATCTGAGACTTGCTCTGGTATGAAAAGGAGATCTTGGGGCAACAAGTGGCAAGGGACGAGGCCTCGGGTAGATTGACCTTGGCCTGGGACGACGCCAAGAAGGACGTGGAACAAAGCCTCCCTCATCACTGCTGCTGCTAGCATCAACTACAAAGCGACCATCTGGGGCACGAGATATCAAAGGCCTGAGGAATACTGGTCCAGGAACATGTTGACTCTGGCCTGCTGCAATAGCCTTCTCTAGAGACTCACTACGGTGCAGATGTGGGTAATATGGATGGAGAGGAGGGTGTGGGTAGGGAAGATGATGGAGGGGGGGGGGAGAGATGAAAGGGGGACGTGGTGGAGAGCATTCCTCCTCTTCTAGATGCTGCCTCTCATGAGAGGACCAGTTGGCTTCCACTCCTCTCCTATTGATTGGCTTGAGAGTTGCCCATGCTCTGCTTAGGTGAGCATGAGTCCATTTTAAAGCACCTAGGGTCATACTTGGTACTCTGCTCTGTCTAAGTCTGTAGAAAAAAATCACATTATCAGTTAGAGAATAGCTTTCCTTGAGCTTGAAATTGTAAATGTATGATACCAAACTTTCCCATTAGCCATGCAGGATACAGAAAATAATGTAAATATTAAATAAACTGAAATGAAAATGCATTCAGAGGAAGCTGCTTCATCATGCTGGATGACAGGAATTGTAAATCAATTATCAAACTTATAATTAATTTCACTAGATTCCAAAGAAAATAGAAGAGCAAGACACTACTGAAAATCATTTGAAATTAGAGATTTTAATTCAACAACAGGAAGTTCATCAAGGTTATTTAATCTTGGTAAATGTAGATCAACCTACAATCATACATTGCCTGACTAAGCTTGATTCTTAATCACAGAGAGTTTATAATGAGATTACTTGATTAGATAATTTACTGCTAAAATTTAGAATTTAGATAATTCGTTCAGCAAAGAAAAGTATGAATCTAATGACAATCATCCCAAAAGTCAGCGGTTGCACATCTTTGAGGTTTTGGATATTTTAAGTATTACTGAATCCTTAGCTAGGAAAGAATGTTATTTTGATTTAATTCAATATTGATGAAATTTGATGAAAGTTAGAATAAATTAAATAAAAAACAGAAATAAAAATTCAATATTATAGTAGAACTAAATAGAAATTAAAATTTTTCTATTTAGGTTTTTTTTACCATATTAATTTATTAATAAGAAGTTCTTGCCTCTTGGAAAAGGTGAACAATGTAAAGATTTTCAACAAACAAACAACAACAATTTTTATTTAGATCTCGCAAATCAAATGTTTTAACTTTGATTTTCTCCTTCCAAATCAACAAATACTGCTTTTATTTCAATCATAAAAGCAAATAATGGATGAAAAATATCATTAAAAAAATATATAGACTAGCCATTATAAAAATAATGTTAGGGTTAGTTCCATATTAATGAAGATGAATAAGAGACTAAATAGAGATTAAAATTTTAAATAATGGTTAAACTTTTATGATTGAATTTATGCTTTGAATTTGAAAGGATTAGAAAAATATCTGTAAAAAATATGTATTTCACTCTTAAAGAATTAATTGGACTGGATTAATTGATACTGGCCATGTTTCATCCTTTACTCAATATATTGAAAAATGAATACACTGAACCAAAATAAAAAATATTTTAAATCATAGAGCATGCATTTTCAAGAGCAGAGTGTGAGGAGGAGCAGTTTCCTTTAATGCAAGCAAAATAAGGTAACTGGCAATATATGATTATATCAGAAAATAATAATCAATACAGACATATCACAAATAAGGCATAAATTTTATGTTTAAATTCAATAACTGAATCCAGACTCTTCACCTTTTTTCCTCCTTAGACAGCAGCGAAAAGGAAATTCATAGAAAAAAGAGAATTATAATAAGAGCTGACAAATATTCATAAGAACATTCTATAACTGGATTTGAAAAGTTAAACATGCTCAAAGGCATGGATATATCACCTCAAAATTTTTACATGTCCATTAATGTAAAAAAAAGTGCATGTATGTTTACATAAGTAAATATAAGAAAAAAGGATATCAAAAAAAAAAAGGATATCAGTTATTAGATATCTAGCATACTTTGTATTTATCAAATTAGACTACATCCAATTGACAGGACTTTAACTTAAAAATTAAGAATACTATATTTACTATTGTCTCTGATAAGTATACAGCTCTATCTACAGACTTGGTGCCATGATCCATGATTTGATCTCAAAATGGTGAATTGGACAAATTCTTTGATAAACTCATAATTTCTATTGGGTGTATGGGAACATGCTGCTGGAATTTGATAAAACTGGAAGTAAATTCTGAGTTTTTAAAAACTTATCAACAAGTTATTTATACACAACATTACAGCATCTTTAAGGTTACAGCCAATTTAAAGGGAAAATTCATATTAAACATGTAAACATTTTGTTGCTATTATAGAACTTAGAATTATCAAAGGATTTAGAGTTGAAAGTATTATTATTATGAAAAGTAGTTGAAATCAAACAATTTGCTAAGTTAACATGTTTGCAGTTTTAGTTTACTTAGTTCTCTTATGCGAAACTATGTGGTTTGATTTCTTTCATTCTTATACAATATGGATTCCTACCTCAAATATACCACTTCCTTATGTAAAACATAGCATAAAGATCCACCCTTCATTCCTATTTTATAGCAATCATTAAACTATATAAAGCATTAAAATTAGACTGAATGCCCAGGTAGAACCTCTCTATTAGTGTAAGATTAACAATTTCTTCTCTAATACCTAATTATTGAATTTTAATTCATTTTTTTAATCTTCTAAAAATGTCATATTGTACTTGGTTGATCATTAAAATATTTGCACAAATTAATGAGCGATAAACATCTAAGATACAATACTGTTGCTTAGAAATCTCAGTAGAAAAGAAAGTTATTCCAATAAATGAAAAGTAGAAAATTGCATAATATAATACTAACATATTAAAAACTCAACAAATAAAACAAGATATTTGGCATGATACATCAATAGCTGAGTACCTGCCAATTAACAATGCAACTAGAACAAAATATTCAGTGATTTGACAACTGAGTATCTGTTTCAGCAATTACTGAGACAATAAAATAGTATCAAAATTATATAAACAGATGAAAGCACATTCAGACAGTTACAATGAGAAAAATCAACAGCCCCAACTCATCCTCATCTAAATCAATATTGTATGGACTAAATAAATTATAAATATAAAACTGTTTATAATTAATTTTTATAATTTAAAATACATTTTGATAGATCAACAGTCACTAATAAATACTTTTTTCATCACCTGAGACAGTATGACAGCTAAATTTTTACATATTTGTACCACAAAAGAGGAATATATTGGATGAAGGTCATGAAATTAGAATAGCAATCTGTTGTCATAATACCAAAAATAGTATGAAAGTGAAGAGATTAGATCAAAATATAAAGCAATAATTACTGACAATGAATAAAACATTAAGAGACTACCAGTTTACCTAATTTCAATTATTTTAAAAATTTTCCTTTATATTTGGGATTAATGTTGGAGGGTTTAAGGGTTAATAATTTCACCAGCAAACAAAAGGGAAATCAATTCAAAAATATGCTATAAAAGTGTCACAAGGTAGTTAAATCTCACATCACAATTTCAATGGGTAAAGTAGTAATATACAAACAATATGTAATAATCATATTTATTAGCCATTGGCCATGAAAAATTAGATACGGGCATTGTCAGACAAAACTACTAACTAACTATATACTTGTAGTACATGCTGGTAGTATATATGGGTATCCATTATATTAGTATACTAATATATTTAGGTGAGATTTTAAAAAGCCATTTTAAAAGAGTTTTGAGGTCAACTGCAGCTTAATAAATCAGATGTTGCAGCTGAACTTTTATATGATATGCAATAACATCTCCCTAAATGGCTTTGGGTTCATAATTTGTCCATTAGTATTAGTGCTAAGGTGAGCTTGAAAATTTCTTTATAGCTCTTTCTAAAGTGATGTATGATTGTCATCCACTATAATGATAGTGCAATTAGTTTAGTTGCATATTTGCCATGAGTACTTCCAAACATCTCACTGGATTTGTCTCTTGATGATTATAAAGTTTCACTCATATCATAAGTATTGGGAATGGGCTATGTTGAAAGACTGGCCCAAAATTTTCATAACTAAGGTAGGGTCATGCTATCTAGAAGGGTCTTGGGACTCATGTGGGTTTTCATTAAGTCTTCTCCCATGTGTATAAGGGTCTTCTGAGGACCCTTCAGAGGATAAGCAAATGATCATGATAAGTGCTCCTGACATCTATGAAGAAAAGATTGGCCATTCATAATCAGCATCATCATGGTCTTGAATGGTTTTGAATGTGGTTATATGTCTACGAAGACTATCTGCTGTTTTTCTAAGCTGTAAATTTCAAAGGCCCCAAGGACAGGGTCTTTAAAATTCTAAATGGTCTACTACCACAATTAGTAAGTAATTTCCATTCCTATATCCTACTTTTGCCAACCAGATTGTGATTTGATTGATTTTGGGGAATTGATGGAAAATCCATTAACTTGCAGTATGTAAGCAACTTTTACTAGTGATGAATTCATATATCCAGAGAGGCATTCATTCAGAATAGATGCATATATGTAAATCAAAATTTTCCTTAGAAAGTGAAGGGTTATATTGATAATAAAATATCTGAACTGAACATAAATAATGAATTATTCAGAGAAAGAGACAAATATTTGAGAAGAAAAGCTATGGTCCTCATTGTATAAATTAATATAAAAATATCCAATAGAAATCCAAATCCAATAGAAATCCAAAAAATTTCATTATTTCACATTAAAATTTCAGATAAGAATAAACAAAGTAAAGACTTCCAAAAAAAGTTGAAAATATCTAAGCTAAAACTCAAACTCTACATAAGGGTGAAAGAACTGTCGCCATCCTTTCGACGTTAGGAAATGATGAAAAAATGGCAATAATTTTTAATACTGTTTTTGAGTGGGTAGTGCTGCTTTATTGTTCAAATATGGCAAATAAGAGCTAATTGTTGATAAATTCGAGATAAATGACTAGGAATGCCACGAAAAATCTGATCACTAACTGGGAAAGTGCTTAATAAAAATATTTGAAATTTTCACAATACATTGCAAAGGAGAGAAACAAGATCTCTAGCAGTAGAACCCAGGAACTTTTTGTAAGTAAAAATTGCACAGAAATATGTTTGTTTATTTGTGGGTAGAGCTCTGACTGTTCCCAAAGTTTCATATATATATATATATACACACACACAAACATATATACTTATTATAACATCCCACAGTTTACCATGGTGTACAGGAAAAAATTCATGTAATCCCTTATGTAATTCTTTCTGTTGAGCCATTCATGTGATTATAGATGCCTTTAAGACAAAAAGTACAGTTAAAACATAAATGGCTGAGTGTGATATATATTGAGGAAGAAAAAGAGTTATAGGGATGTCTGACTTTAGTGATGGAGGAGAATTGAGAAATGTTTGTAACATTACAAGATGGATATCAAAAGGGTCTTGAATCTGCTCCATAATTGAAATGGTTTGCCATACAGGAATGTATTTTATTTCTGCAGTATAATAAGCCTCATTTTATTGTGTTCAATAGTAATAAAAAATTGAACCTGAATAAAGTTAAATGTTTGGAGTTGTTCTAATATTCTTGCTTATTACAACACTTTTACGTTGTATATTCAATCTCTTTGATTCCACCTTTTCTCATTTTAATACCATTAGGACATCTCTGTTGGTTTAACAATAGGAGGAGAGTTCATCCCTACCTAGAAGGATGGTAAATTGGTCATTTTAAAACTACCATTTATAATAACAGTATTAACACATTTATACCTCTTATTGGCCTGTTTTATAGCATTACATCAAGAATGGACCTTTAGGAAAAGATTTGTACCTTGTTTCACCTTTTGTTTGAAATTTAATTCATGAAAAAGGGATATCCTAAATTTGCAATATTACATACAGTGGAAATTTTCCTCTACTAAAACTGGAGTTAAGAACCCTTTACTTTTGGAATAAGTAGTAAAAGGTCCAAAATGTTGATAAGAGTTAGTAATTTTTAGCTATATTTGTCAAGCTACCTGATGGAAAAAATAGAAAGCCACTCTTTCTTTTTTAGGAAAACACCGCAATGAAAAATGAGGAAGGAAAAAATCTTTCATTTTCACTGTGAAAATCTTCAATTTAGAGTTTTTGTCCATGCCAGATTGGTTTGTAATAGTTGTGAATTCTCATAACAAATTTTTAGTCATGTTACCAGCCTTTACATTTTGTAATTTTACAAATTCTCTTTGAATTATTTTTCCAGATAAATATTGAGCTGATGTACTTCTTATTGAACTATTTTGTGAGTCAATTTCAAAAGGGGGGATTAGCTTTCAGGAAACATGTTGTAAATATAGGGGTATTAAATGAATTACTCTCAAATGCAATACCTGCCATAAAATAATGGAAGATGCAGTATTATTAAAGCAGAATGTAACATTTTGAGCATTATAAACACAAAAAGTAAAGAAAAATGAGAGATTATTAATTTGAAATCATTTTTTTGGAGTTACACATAGATCATGTGCCAATAGAGATCTTTTTCCCTCAACAGGCCATATGAAATGAATCCTGCACAAATGTTATATCGGGCTCCAAACGTATCAAAAGAATAGCACATTTCATGCAATGAGAGGTCAATAAAATCCTTCTATCATCTTACCAATCCAATGGATCAAAAACCACACATCAAAACCACAAATACAAAAATCTTAGAAATACAGCCAAAATCAGCCAGCCTATACCATGCATATAATCCAAGCATACTTACAAACATGCTACACACGGTAAGTAAGAATACAATTTCTCTAAGATAACTGATTGGTCCAAACTAAGAACATTCTCAAATTAGAAGTGGCTTGTCATTACAAAGATGTTCATTAATCAGTGAAGATATTTTCAACATTTTACTTTACCTTGCTTGCCCAAGTCAATGGAGAGAGAGAAAATTTTCAATAAACAGGTATAAGATTGGTAGGTAGTATGTGATAAAATGCGAAGATTTTTGGAAGACAATTAAAAGAATGGTATCCAAAAGCATGATATCCACATTAGATTTTAACAAAACTTGATTTTGTCAAATGAAATAAATATTACAGTTGAATGCAGTGGAAATGAATTACACCAGAAACATTTGGAGAAATATATAACCGGAATTGACACAAGAAATTGCTGGATAGGTACAAAACGGAAAGGAAGAGCCACAGGAATAAAAATGTTTGTCTGAAACTATAGAAACCATAGCTCTGCTGTGAAAGGGAAATGTGAACATTTTGAATGCTGATTATCCCAAAAAGGAATTTACAACATTCTTTTTTAGATTCAGCACAATTAGATTTAGAAGTTTCATTAAATTTGTCACTATTATGTTTTTAGATGGATAAATACAGAATAAGTCCATTACAATGAGAGCTGACAAAATTGAAGAAGTACTCATTATAAAGCAGACTCATTTAAGCCGAATACAAGAAGTCCACCCTCTTGAATCCAAGCCAGAATGGAACTGCAGGGTTTGCAATTCTTATGCAAATATTTCAGAGCATGTATAAAAGTACATTCATATCAAAAATATTTCATTGATTCATAAACCATAACCAAAGTGCATACATACAGAGGGACAAAGGGTACAGTGAAACTTAGGAAAAGTCTCTAATCAAGCTCCCTGAAGCATCTTTGCCAAGGAAGGCTGAGGCAAATTGTGGGAAACAAATGCATGAATTAGGTGACGATAACTATTATTTAATTTTTTTCTGCTCTTTGAAGAGTTAAGGAACCTCAGATTACCGTTTCTTAGTTGGACTTGTCTTTCACATCAATTGATGATTCCAAGATATGCTTCCTGCAAGACAAATATAGAAACAAGGCACTCATTATACTGATACTCTAGAAATAACCACTTGTTATGATGGATGTAACTCCCCATCCTTTTTGCTTTGAGAGTGACAATGACCAAAATATTACTAGCTCTAACACAACTTTTGTTATATGCTGTACTCATTATAATGGACTTCTACTATAGCTAAGAAATTTATTGTTCCTATCCATTTCTGAAGCCAAATAAGTGTCAGGTACTTGTCATTTACTTGTTTACTTTCAAGTCATTTACTTGTTAGGGACATTCTCAGCAGGGCTCAAGAGCCTACTCTAGATGTCTTCCTGCTAAATTGTCATCTCTTGGAGCTACCGCATAAAATATATTATCCCAGTTTCTTTGCAGAAGTATTACTTGTGCATCCATTGCCAATACCACCTTTGAAATTGAAAGTGTAGCATTTTGCTAATAATATAAAACTTTTAAATAAAACTCAGCTGCAAAATCGTTTATAATCCACTGCTGTAGGAGCATATTGAAATATTATGGATAATATCTTAAATTAATAGAAAATATAATATTGACAGCAGTGTATTTTTTCAAAGTTGTATGTTAACATTGGGACACAAGATTTTTGATCTCAAGGTAATACTCACAGTTTATGCAGCATGTATTACTATATCAAAACAAATGCAATGACAGCTTTTCTTGACCTTCTATGCTACAATAAGGGCCAGTGAATGAAAGATCCTATGAAAATGTCAGACCCTCACATATAAATAATTGTGATTGAAAGGGATAAGGTAAAGAGTGAAGGGAGCAAGAATAATTATCCTTGTTTTAATGGATTCTTACTTTGAACCAATCTATTTCCTTAAAGAGTTTATTGTTGTTTATTAATAAAAATTTTGTACATTCATAAAAGCACATGCATACACACTCAGACACACACTTACATACATTCAAACAAAAAGAAAAACTTGTGGGATTCTAAACCTGTATCATTAATAAACCTGCTAATTCAGGAAATTAAATAACATTAATTAACATTTACTTGTTCATATCACTATCAAGTAGTAAGGTGGAATACGCATGATACAAGTGTATTGATGTTTTATTTATGTCAAACATAATATAGAATCAATGAGTGGAGAAGTGAAATTGAGTTAATTTCTTACAACAGTGCCTTTTAATCTTGTATTTTGTTTCCTTATTAGCTGATCATTTCTCATTATCTTTAGAGAAGGATTTTCATACTGGTCATTGCGGTATAATTGTTAGTGTGCTTGCACCCCAACTTAACCCAACCTGTCAACAGAATTCACATATAGAATCTTGGAATGAATTATAAATTAGCCAGTGAATGGAAGGTTTTCTGTACTATGCCTGAAGGAAGTGTCAGGCCCCCTGAAGTTAAGCTTCAGAAGCAATAAAATTATATGAAATTTTCTGCTTATGGTTTCACCCACCACTTACACCAGTATCATCTATAGAGGATGTTTGGTCAGTCTTTGGCATAAAAATCTGTCTTATATACACAACAGGAGATCATATATGACTTGACGCTTTCCTGATGAAAAGTCTGTTGAAGGTAATCTCCTCAGGGTCACTTCAGCCAGCACTGACCCAGTTAGAGAATTACCTTCAACACAACAGGAGATCGTTTGCATCTCCATTGTGCGTAGAGAACAGCCTTGAAAGGTAAGAAATGTTAAAGATAATAATTTTTATCAGGGTACAGTTAATTTTAGCTCTTGCCCTATTCTACTGGACATCAAAGAACTGTAATGAATATTCTATTTTTAGATAAGTCTATCTGATTTCTTATGCTAATCTAAACTAAATTCTGTGAAAACTGTCCACACCAGAGCAGTTTTGTGAAATCCAAGACTGATTGAGACTGTAAATGGAGATGACCATGAGTAATAGAATACAGAAATTTTTAGAGTAACAAACAGCGGTTTTAAAATTGAGGCTGTTTTCATTGTTACTAAAAGATTCCAAATTCAGAAAATCATTTTAAAGATGGGAAGAATTGAGGAACTGTAATTCCCACATCATTGTAAGTCTTATAATATTTATGTTCTTGCATAGCCTATAAAAAAAAGAGGAAGATATCATGTTTAGAAAATAAAGAATTTAAGTCAATATGCTATTCTTATTTTTAAAAGCAGTATTCTTTCACTATAATATGCATTCAAAGGTAACCTTTAATAAGTACTATAAGGTAACGTCAATGAGGGGAATGAAGAGCTTCAGAAAATAAAAGTAAAAATTTAAGTTTTATATTCCTTTATCACCTATCAATGCTACTATTGAACAAGTTTGAACCATTTTTTACCTAGAGTATTATAATTTTACTTTTCAAAGGTCTTTATCACAAATTGGAAAGACATTCCTTGAATTTATAAAGGTAGATTTAGATGAAAGAAAGAAAAAGGAACTCAACGTTCAATGAATAAGAGACAAAGGTTTCTCCAATCACCGGCAGCAGCAACCATCCAGGGCAATTCCTCGGAAGAGGATAATTGTACGGCAGTCACCAGTTATTCAGAAATCCCTAATGCACATTTGAAAGCTATGCTTTCATGATCACAGGGGGTCCAACCCTGGACGGTTTCTGCTACCGGCAATTGGAGAAACCTTTGTCTCTTATATTAGATTTAGTTGCATTTCATTAAACAAATTATTAGAGTAGGAAGTCTTCTCGGGATACAAGCCGGGACATATAATGGATTATCTGCAATGTTTTGGCCGCTGACTTCATGGCCATCCTCAGGGGTGTCAGGTCCGTGAAAAGAGCACCCTTATATTGGTTGCCCGAGGCCCAAGAGTGAAAGGTGACCCGACACCCCTGAGGATGGCTGCAAAGTCAGCAGCTAAAATGTTGGGGATATGCCTACGGTGTATATGCCAGGAAAGAACCAGAAATTTTTAGAATATTACTATTAACAAAAAAATTGGTTGTACGGTATATACTAGTCAAGTGTTAAGCATTTACTTCTATAAAATGCACAAATATTAATACTCTTGAACACTGAATCTACTTGGAGAATTCCCTTTCAAATTTATCTAGTTTCATGCAAATCTACCTTAGACAGATGTATGTATGATATACTCAAAAACACATGCTCATATGAGAGATATCCAAAAAGTAATTTTCCCTGAGCAAATGAGAATCAAACATCTATTTAAAAACCAAAAAGCCTATTAATTCAATATCAAACCTTGTAATTTTATATCCCTTTTTAACATATTATCCTGTTATCTGATGGAGTTTTTAGCATCATGACAGCAGTTTCATTGTTCAATCGCTCACCATTCTCCTGCCAATTTTCTCATATGCTTCCCTTTCTATTGCATTCTCAATCACCAATTTTCAAGATAAGAAGAATTAAATAGGTGAGAAAACAAAGTATCTCACAAACATTTATTCATTTATTTGTAAATCATCCATAGGTATGCAAAACATACATAGGACTTGTCAAAAAAATAATAATAAATATATATATATATATTTATTATTATTTATTATTATATATATAATAATAAATATATATATATATATATATATATATATATATAAAAGAATTAAAGATTTGTGCAGTTTAAGAATTCATAGGAACAGTAAAAGGCATGTTTCAAAAAAAACTTTTAACTTTTTTAAACAATAGAGTGGAAGCACAAGATTTAATATCATAGGGAAGAGCATTAAACAAAATTTTGCGTTGATGATAGAATCCCTTATCAAATAAGTGAAGATTATGAAGATCAAGGAAATAATCCTATTTTTATCTAGTATTATGGGAGTGAATGGAGGAGATAGAGGTAAATTAGTTGAGATTTTCTCTCACAAAACAGACACATTCGTAAGTATAGATACCAGGAAGGGTCATTATGCCTATAGAAATGAAAGGCTCCTTACAGGGTGGCAGTGGTTTGAGCCCAAGAATAGCTCTTATGGCTCTCTTCTGAAGAACAAAAATTCTTTTCACATGATTTGAGTTTCCCCAGAAAATCCTCTACTTAATAAGGGAGAATATGTTAGCATAGATTGCATTGTAAAGCATAAGAAGGATATTAACAGCAACATAGTCTTTCATTCTCCTAATTTAAAAAATTAAAGAGTTTATTTTATTGGCAACAGAAGAAACATGTGCTGTCCAGTCGAGGGTTTCAGAGAGAGTAACTCCAAGAAATTTGAAAGTTTTTGAAGGTTGAATTATTTGATTATTGATACATACAGAAATTGGCTGTATTATTCTTTGGTGTGGATAAAATTGCATGTAAGTTGTTGCTATAGTTTATTATCAATTTGCTTGAGAAGCACCAAGTTGATATCATATTAGTAGAGCTGTTAATATCATGAGAAAGAAGTACTACTATTTCCACAAAAAAAAACCCTACCACCTAAGCCACAACCCGCATAACAGGCAGTGAGTTTCCTGTGAGCGAGCCTTAAGGCCGTGGCTCCACAGGCAGCAAATTGCCACACCTAGGCATGTGTGTTTCGCTGTCGAAAATCTGCTGCTCGGAGGTGGCTCCATGGGACAGTGAATTACTGTCCCTAGGAGCAGCAGATTGCCGGCGGTCACTGTATAGCACTGTGAAAAATAGACCCTAATCCATGCTGCGCTGCATGACCTTGAAGCCGTCGTACAAACGCGGGCTATCGACAGCAAAATGCGGCGTGTTGCTTGCCACCCTCATTTAATCCTATGGTTCTTACTTTCGGTCAGTAATTTGCTGCCTCTAGCGACGGCAAAACACTGCCCATGGAGCCATGGCCTAAGAAGTGTGTGTGTGTGTGAATGTATGTAATATGAGGGTGGGTCAATAAGTCTGTCACCTTTCAAATAAAACGCAGGTTTTTCGACAAAAAGGACCTTCTATTTTTCAACTTTGTCTCTTTTTAGCTCTATACATTTTGCCTAACGTTTCTCCTATTACTTCATCCCTTGCACTTGTTGAGGACCTCAAAATATGCCTTATTTTAGCAATGATTTCATAATTTAAGCCAAATCTCATCCTATCAAGCCATTTCTTTATATTTGGAAATAGTAAATAGTCACTGGAAGCTTAATCTGGAGAATATGTTGGATATAATAGAAGTTGGTACCTCAAATTATTAAATTTCTTCCCTTAGCAGCTGTGCACATGTGGACCTTTGCACAGTCCTTGTGGAAGAGCACATTCTTTTGGTAAATGTGGTCATTTTTCCTTTAATTCTAGATTGAAATAGTCCAATAAGTTTGAATAATATTCTGAATTTACTCTTCTTCCATTTTGGAGGTAATCAATGTGCATTATACCACAAGGGTTCCAGAATATTCTTACCATGACTTTTTTGGCTGACAGAAACACCTTGGTCATCTTCGGTGCCGATTTGCCCCGAGAATCTACTGTTTTGACAGCTGCTTGGTCTCCGGTGTGTGGTCTTGGTCTCCATGTTCCTTCTACACTCATGAAATGGGGTAAAACCTCATCTGGATTTCTTTTGAACTATGCCAAGAACACTTTTGAAGTAGTCACACCCACCTTTCGTAGTCAACAGAGAGCAAGCGCGGCAGCCATCATATGGATAGCTTTCTCATACCCAAATGATCAGTCAAAATTGAAACAACTAACCTACATAATATGCCTATCGTCTCTACGACCTCGCACACTTTCAATCTCCGATCAGCCAACACTATATCATGGATTTTTTCCTTTGTTACTGTTGTGGAGACCTCAATTGAGCATCCAGAACGTCCGGCGTAACTTGTGCCTGTGCCACCACAAAGAAATTCAGTAAACCACATTTTTACCTTTTAAATCAATGGTGCAGAGTCCACATAGTATTTATCTAGCTTCTCTTTGATTTTAATGATGGTTTTCTTCCGCAAAAAATGCGGCTTAAAGGGTACACGAAATTCGCTTTTTTCCCATTTTCGAAAATTCACATAGTTATCTCATTTCAGTGGCTGTAAAACACAAACTAAACAACACAACTATCTAGAACTTTGATATTTACCCATTAAAAGATAGTTCTTGACTAGAATATGATTAATTTTCAGGTTAATAGTCGGGAAATTCACGAGGTCACGGACTTATTGACCCACCCTCGTACATTCACACACACACAATGTAGTAATGAATATTTAGGATCAGCATAAAAACTTAGTATTTTCTGCCAACATCTTTGATATATCTTCAATTATTCTGGAAAATAGAGGATATAACGCCAATGGCTTAATTACATTTTCAGTAATTTTCTTCTGATGCATCAGTTTATTCCTAGGATCTCTAAAATTGTATACAATAGTGATGTTCACCATTTTCAAGCAACCTTCTTTTAATTCTATTAGAAAGTTCAAGTAGCTGACTATGCCAGTACCTAAGAAATCTTCTTCTCAGAAATTTATTTTGAAAATAGATCTGGAGGTGTTTTCTAACCGATAGAAATTGCTAACTGTAGTATTACCATCTATGCAAGCCAATGGACTATTCTAAACCTTACGTAACTTTAGGGATATAACTTATTAGTAAATGATGTATAATCTCAAGTTTCTGCAACATTGCATCATCTAAGTATTAAAAATTCTATAATAATGTTTAAAATTCATATTTCAGTGTCATATAACTTTACTTGACCCAGCAATATCATCTTCAACGCTAAATTTATTTTGTATCATATATGTTGTAAGAGGAGTTGAACAATTTGGTTCTCGTAAGCGAAGAGAACATGTTTGATGGCATCTCTCTAGTTCATTGTACATTTCCCAAGTTATTTCAAACTATGAAATTTATAACTACGTCTAAGAACAGAAAAAACCATAGAAAACAATTTTTATAACCAAAGGAAAAAATTATTAATGAGGAACTTGATCAATATAAATTGACAATATTCAGCATCACATATTTTTTTATTTTTGTTGTTGAATCACTTAATTAGTATAAGCTAACACAGTTTATGTAATTCACTTTAAAAGCAGAAAATTGAGATACTAATTCTGATAAGATGAACTCAAACTATGTCAACTTTTTGTTACCATTCAAATTTTCTGAAGGTCCTATTTCAACCGGAATGATCTTCTTTGCATCACTATTTTTAAAAATTCATCAAAAAAAACATTTTTGCGAAGTTCATAGAGAATTTTGGTGTCTAGGATGAAGGACATTACAGATGTCCTTGGAGTGAATGTTGAAGTAAATTACATATAGAACCAAGAGTATTTTTACAGTTAAGGTATGAATCATGAAAATTATAGGAATTTTCTCATATAAAGCTGGTTATCATCCGTTGGTTCTATTTTTAACGTATCCCTCCATTACTCCTTTTACCCTCCTGATAATTCTTTTTATTTTTATACATATTATGCCCCATTCAAATGATTCAGGTTAGAAAGCTTAGTTGAGGCATTCCAAAATTGAAAAAGCAATCAAATCATGATCATGAATTATTATCACTTTTACTTAGTACATAGTTCTGAAGATCATTTTGATATTAGAAAAGGAAATTTTCGGATACTGAGTTAACATAAAATTCCATGGCACCTTATAGATTTTCATCATACCTCAATTTTTCCGTTTAAAGACTGAATATTTTTTCGGTTACATCTCTAGACATAATAATACAAGGTAATGTCTAATTCTAAGCAATTTTTTCTGTCAGAAGAAAACCTTGGGAATAGCAGTTACTTATTACTCAAATAGCCAACGAAAAGATTGAAAATGTACTGGTTATAAAACCAGGTGTTAACTTGTAAATCTGCAGTACGTGTATGCTAGCGTAGAACACCTGGAAATGTCTGCAACCTTTAAATCAGTCTAAGAATTTAAATTTGCTGTACTGAACAGTTGGTTTGTTAACCATCTTAAATTGGATACCTCGCAAGAAGTCCTGAAAGGTCATTTACCTTGAAAAAGAGAGTTAAATACCTTCATTCCTCTAGGTAATAGCCGCGGCGTAGATTACAAATCGCGGACTCGCCAGTTCCCATCTTACTTATGATCGGCCACCACCACCAATCTAACCTTAGATACCTGCTCAGCAGGGGGGCGGTTGGGAATCCTCATTAGCGCTTTCAAATTCGCTACCCCGGATACATAAGACCATCCACAATATACCGAAAAGGGGGTTTTACTTCTCAGAGCAGAGTTCACCTACACCCATCGGCCGTTTTATGGTTCCTTTGGGAAAATAGACAATACCTTTTGATTGACGAAACAAAAGAAAAAGAAACAACAAAAGGAATGAATAGGGTATACTCCTTGGGTCAGGGTGAAGGCAAAAATCTCCCTCAAAGAATCCATAAAACCTCAGAAGTGAATTTGTCAGAAACAGCATCAAATTTCACCTCAAAATTATAATGCTTCATCTGATACCATCACCATGAATGCCTGGTGGAAGTAAGAACAGAATGGCATGTTGATACACATATTCTAATGCTCTGTTAATAGTCATATCAAGCAAATTTTATACTTCTCTGTATTGCAGATTGATTCAACTGAGAAGAAATAGAGTCAAAAGTTGCACCACAGGGCAAGAGAGAGATTTAGCATGAGATAAAAGTTGAGACAACATAATTTTGCAAGGAACATGAACTTGATTAAATTAAAGGGATAATTATTCTTGAATTGGCAATGAACAATATTTTCAGAAAAGTGTTATGTGTGTGTTGGTGTTATTTTCGTTGTAAATTAATTATTAATTCGATATGTGAAAAAGATTTTGTAGCCCTCAGCTCATTTAAGTTAATGGTGCTATTACTCTAATATCTATGTCATTTTCTAAAATATTAGATTAGGAATATGAATTTTAAACAATTACCTTAGATATTAGCATGATGGCACACCAATTAATATTTTACTTTAAATCAATTGATTTGGTGGTATTAAAAATTTTTATAATATTTGATGTAATTATCTGATGTAGTTGACCGTAATTTACTTGGTTTACTTTATTGTAATATGTTTTGGGTCTAATTTTCAGAGCTCTCTACCAGGTTGACTTAAAACGATTCTTTCTCGGTGTATTCGTCCAGATAACGTTTCTTTTCATCTTAGCTTACCTTAGTAGGTTTTGCAGTTTTTTCATGCTCTTGATAGCATTTTTCTGCAACATGAATAAGTTGAAATACAGTTGATTGTGTTCTAATTCATTACTATTACTTATCTCCTTCATATGTTGCAGAGTTTTCGTTCATCTTTTTATTTGAGTCCTAGTAGTGAGTTTCCTCTAAATAAATACAAAAGTTCATCCAGTGGACATCAAGAGCATAAAATACATAATAGCATAATACTTTTCAAACTTACAATGATTTTTATTAGGGGATACTTGAAGCAGCTAAAGCAAGTTTACCTGATACCTCTAGAATAGACTGAAACACGCTTAATTTCAGGCCAAAATAAGGAAATCCAATTTTCATTCTTTTTAATACTATACTGCTAACACAGAAAAAGCAACACTAAATTTTAACTAGATTTAATATTAATAATGATGGTACAAAGGCATTCAATGTGTTTCACACGGTTAAAAGAGGCGCCGTCATAGTACTCCTCCTTACAAGAGCCAATAGAATGCATAGAAAATTCTTGCTCTCATAGAGCTTCACATCTGTTATGCAGGTTGCGGCTTGGGTGGTAAGTTTTTTGTGGAACTAGCTGTACATTAGAGGAAGATGATAGTAAATCATCATTAGGTATCATCCACAAAGAAAATCATATTACCTTTACTACAAAATTCAGGGAGATAATTGAAATATAATAATAATAATAATAATAATAATAAAGGACTTTATTTAGGGTGAGATTGAGACTATAAAGTCTCCTCTTACATATAGGAGGAAGAGCAGTGGCCCGAGAGTAAAAGTTTCCTCCTGAGGAATTCTGAAGAGCAGGAGTTAGAGGGGAAGAGAAAATAGTAATTTTAGCTTGGTTAATAACTTTGTAATTCTGCACCATTTGCTATCTATGGGTCAGAAATTAACTGAACCAATCATGTGCGTTGCCCATTATTCCTATGCATTCCAGTCTTTTTAGCAGAAGCTTATGGTTGATGGAGTCTAAGACTTTGGTGAAGTCATAAAATATATCAGCAACTTCCTGCATTGAGTCAAGATCGTGATAAATTTTAGTATTAAATTCAAAAATCGCAGTTGAGGTAGTTATAGTTAATAAGTTGAGGTAGTTAACAGTGTCATATTCTAAAGCCATGTTGTGAGGGAGAGAAGACCTCATGATTTTGCAGAAACTTTGTAAGCCTTGAAAACATAGCACTTTGAAAGATCTTAGAAAAAGAGGAAACCAAAGATACTGGGTGATAATTATTAAGCAAGGATTTATCACCCATGGATGTAGAGCAAAGGTGGAGTCATGATCTAGGCAGACCTTAAAAGAAGAGAACCAGCTACTTCATCTATTCCAGCAGAATGTTATAGGATTAAGACCATTTCCTTTTCATCAATTGGATAAAGAAAAATAAAATCCTGGTGCCATTTCATGTTAGCGACATTAGAATTAATAGCTTGGGTGGAAGGATTATTCATAAAGGAACAAAAGTGCTCACTGAAAAGGCTGGCAATGGTCCTTTGATGGTCTCACCATTGACATCAAGATGAAGATCTGATTTACAGATAGTGTTATCATCTTTAATGATTTTCCAAGCTGTTTTAGAAATGTTGGAAGAGTTAAAGATCAGTTTAGAGTAATAACCTCTTTTAACTGTCTTAATTTTTTCTCTACAAAGGAGTAGAATATTTGTAGTTCATGTTAAGATATTCAGATGAATGGAGGTGTAGCTTTATGAATGAATAAGTAAAACTTGGTAGTTTCCTCAGGAAAGGTTTTTATTTACGACCAGTTTAGCCTCTTGTGAGTCATCTTCAAGGTGCACTTTGCAGAGCACCTGGACACAATAGTTCCTTTGCTGCGCGAGTCCTTCACCAACAGCCGAGGGAGGGAGGAAACTTGATAGCCTGAAGGTCATTGAGATTGTGTAAGCGACCTCTGAATTCGCCAATGACATGTCCTTCACTAAACCTTCCCCTCTTTTTAGTCTCCTCTCAAGGGTATAAATTAACAAAATTCTGGTGCTATCCACCTTGAAGATGACTCGCAAGAGTTGAAACCGGTCGTAATTAAAAACCCTTCCTGTGGAAACTAACAAGTTTTACTTATTCTTTCATTATGCAATTCCACCAAGTCAAGCTAGAGCACATTGAGTATATAGATGTAGCTTTAGGTTTGAAAGTTCTGGAGTAAACCAGTTTAAGTTATTTGAGATTTTGTCGACAACCTTGGGAAAATGAGTGGGGAAAGCATAACATAAAAGATTCAAAGAAAAAATTTAATTTTCTATCTACAGTAGGAGCTAATACAATGTTGGACCAATCAGCAAAAGATAGCTTCAGAATCAACAGGAAATCATCAATTTCCTTTTCACCAAAGATTCTATTAAATTTACTAACTGATTTAGTAGATTGTGGTTTTGAGGAGAATTCTATAGTCTTTCTGAGCTAAGTGATCAGAAAAACCTAAGTCAGCAACATTAGAGGTGTAAACTGAAGAGTCAAGAGATGTAAAAATGTTATCAATAGTAGATTGGCTGTAAGGTGTTATTCTGGTAGGAGAAGAAATTGTGGCAACTAAATTATTTGATGTGTGACATGCAGAAGATGAAACACATCACAATTTTCTTCAGACAAATCAATATTAAAGTCACCACAGAGTATTATATTTGAGTAATCGGTAAATTTGGCAAGAACTTCTTCAAGAAGAATTGAAAAAGATGAAACAATACTAGATGGTGAGCAATAGATGCACAAAACAATGTAGATAGCATTATTTAAAGTCACTTTGGCAGCAGCAAACTGAAAGATTATTTCTTCGGACAGAATATTAATGCTAATAGCATGCATATGTGATTTTGTATAGATAGCTACACCTCCACACTTGGCAGAATTATGACAGAAAAGTGATATTCATACTTGATAGTCATTCTTCTAACTGCAAACAACTTGAGTAGCCACTATACTACTTGAGGTCATCCAATAGTAAATAATCTACCCATCCGTTCACAAATTTTGTAGACTGTAGTTAATTCGTAATAACTCTGCAAAAAAATCTACTAATCTCAATCTCAATAGGAAGATAAGCAAGCATTTATGAATATAATTGTACCATAAACAGCTCCTATTAGATCATTTGACAATTAGTCATTGTTCTGCCCTTTATAATCAAAATCTTCCTTTTATATTTAACTAATATAAACCATAAACCTTGACACCGTGCAATATTCTCAAGATATCTGTATTTTCACTTCTTTTTTCTGCTAAATGAAACATTTCCTGACCACAGTGGCAGAGTGGTTAGTGTGCTACCATGTGAACACTCCAACACTGTGGTCCAGGTCTGTGGTTGAATCTCGGCTAATCAGATTTTTCTGGTTGGGGAATTAGTTAGTTAGTGTTCATCAGTTGTTATTTAATCAATCGTTTAGGCCTTGCGCTGTTTATGGATTTAGATCCATAAATAAATAAATAGAAAAATAGCAGAGGAATATATATATAAACACACACACACACACACACATACAAGTATTTGATTTTTAGTGGCACAGAAAAATAAAACATCTTTTGGATACTCCTCATATTTTTAGATGATATGAAGCAAGAAACAGACAGAAACATGGTCACACAAAAAGAGCCAAAAAATGGCAATGAATGAAGATAGTTTGGAGCCCTTACTGTGGTGTCCTTGGAAGGGCAGCTGTAGAAGTACGGCTCCAGCGTGGCTTGCTTACGGCCCTCCAGACAGTGGACTTTCAGAGCCCACCCTTCTCATCACATACCACATGCACACACACGCACACCAAAGGAGAATGCCATGAAAAAATTGACACCACACACATCAAAAATCTCTCCACTTAATATTATCTCATCAAGGTGGAATAGGAACTTTTGTTTTCCCATCACATTATTCATCAAATTCTACATGTTAGTGGTTTCAAATGTTAAGCCTTAAACACTTTTAAAACATGTACTGATCTAGTTTGAAGGTTTTATGAGAGTAGTATGAACAGGAAAACATTTCAAGGAGAAAAGAGAAAGAAAATAGATAAAGATTACTCTGCCATGCCCACATTTAGAAATATTGGTAAATAACTACTTCAAAGGCACAGAGAAAAGATCTTTTTCCAGATAATTACTCATTGATTATTTTTAATTTACACTCTAACATGATAAAAATATTTACAAGGCAGGTATAAATAATGAAATTCAGCTAAAACAAGAAGCATGAAGAAGGTGAAATACTCACTTTTTCAAAGGCACTTGACTCGCCCCAGGTGGCTGCCCACCATTTCTTGCATCTGTGATTCTACAAGCAACCATATTGTAGGCTGAAACAAAATACAAATACATTTCCAAATCAATAAGTATCCAAATCCAATTTAGTTTTATTCAAGTGATACTTCTTGGTGTATTCTTGTCTCTTTGTTCTGGGAAATCTAGAAAAGGTACTTCTAATGTTAATTTGCAAGTTTTCATGTTGTTAAATTTTAAGCTGTCCTTTGGCAAAAATTTTTCTAAAATCGAAAAATCACAAAAGTGATTTTCATAAGTTTACTTAAGGCTACATAGGTGACAGAATATTTTTCAAATAAAATATTCCTAACAGTAAAGGTCCACATATAAGCAAGTTCCTTCAAAGAAGAGTTTTTTAAATAGCAGCTCCAGCAAATCCAAGATAATTAAATCAAACATTGGCTAGCAATTTTAAAAAGGTATTTAATAAGTCACAAACTAAATATTTTAAACTTCTGTGCATAAAAATCTAGAGTTCGATGTCAGGCAGTCTTTCAAGGGAATTTTTGAAAATTTTTGGAGGCCATTCTCTGTGCGAGAGTAATCAGAAACATAGAGCAATCAAAAACACGGTGTTTGCAGATGAAGTGTTCTTCTATAGTACTAAAACAAGAAATGTTACCAAATGACCATGTGTTCAATGCTAGGTGGGCACAAAATTCTCCAGTATAAATACATAGTGGCAATCTTTGACAATTTTTTTTAATGCTATCCTGATTAACAGGGAAGATAAAACCTGGAATAATAATAGAGGCGTTTGAAAATATTCTTTCACTCTGTTCATTCATACACTCACTATCCTTGGTTTGATGACAGAGCGTCATTTCCATTCTACCATGCATTTCAAATGGGGATAACGGAATCTTATTTTCGGAACTTCCAATTAGATATTGAATCGAAACTTTGGATTAGGTCAAAATGGCACTTATCTAATATTAATACGTACATTTCTCTCACGGAAGGGTCCTGAGTTCGACGCCAGGCAGTCTTTTGGGCGAATTTTTGTTAAACTGTATTGGGGCCTTTCTCGGTGGGGTCTAGGACAACTCGCCATGGGAATATTACATAGAAAGAAGAAACTAAGAGATCTGCTAAATTTTACAGTAGACCATAGCACCACTTCATAGAAGCAATTAATCCTTGTTAACCCTTAATTAGTTTCGTGGGGTCGATATAACCCCAGGCGATATACTTCCTTTGATAAAACATAAGCTATTTAAGATGTTTATGTGCCAATTTTTTACCTATGTAAATAATTTTGCATTACACTTATGATATGATAATTTCGTTAATTTTGAAAAAGGAGAAAAGTTTCTTCCTCCGTCTAACCCAAGTTCCCTAAAAAATCAAATCGTGCTGATCACCAACTGAAAATAACAATTTCCGAAATAAATATTTTGGTCTATATTTCTAATCTCTCAAATATTTTTATATTATATATATAAATATAACTATTCTGTTCACTTTAAACATTCAGAATCACAGTTTTCAAATTAATAAAAATAAATGGTCAATATTTTCTCAATGTTTAATTCAGGGCAAACACAATTACGAAAGAAACATTTTTCTAATCCGAATAATCGATTCTTATAATATATTTCACATTATAATAAATAAACAATTATATTTCATTATTGATGAGTAAGATTTTTGGTAAATTTTACTTCTTTATTACATTCGGGTTTTGATTATTTTCCTTTTTTTTAATTGTCTCATACAAATGTATCCTTACGTCCTTTCTGCTTTCCGACTAAAGGTGCAGTAAGCTGAATAAAAATTTTGAAAACGGTTCTATATAACAATAGTTATATATTTATTAAAAATTTTTGTCAATAGTGAATATTTACACAAGAAATCCATAGTTGGAAAACCGTTTACTACGCCACATAATTTTTTTATGTGGCGTAGTAAACGGTTTTCCAACTATGGATTTCTTGTGTATCCTTAGTTACCACAAAGTTACTCCTGAATCCGTGTCTTTTAGTGAATATTTATTTTAATTTAATTACAAAATGGGGTATCAGTTCCCAAAGTCAAGATTATGCTGAAAGACCTAACACTGTAGTGCATCGTGGAGCAAGTATTAAAAAATTAATATAATTCATGGGTTGGTAACAATGATAAGGAGTGATTTTACGATTTTTAATTATTACTAATCAATTTCCTTGGTTGAAAACCATTAAATAGAATGTTCCATATAATTATGTATGAAACTTTCAGTTAGGGGGTTTCGACTATGGCAGATCGATTATAGTATGTTTCAAAATTCCAGCCAGTATGGAGAGCTTACACAGGAATAACTCAATGTAATTTGCCGTAAGCGAAGAAGTTAGCCTCGCGCAGGTTCACCTTTGTGGTGCTACGGATTTGGACGGGTATAATTAAGCTTCGTATTTAACATTGATCGATTCAAACTTAAGTTCTGATGAAATTTGAATAAAAATAACTTTTTCAACACAACAGTGATAATTTTATGCTTTTATAGTAAAAACAACAAAGTTAAAACCGAAAATTGAATGAATTACCGAGTTTTCACAGGTGAACATTTTTGAACCATCCGAGGAATGACGAACAGCGTATATGACAAATAATAATTGACTCTATGTACATTCCATTTTATGTAATTCCAGGTTATTGGATAAGAATTAAAAATAATTGTCAAAATTGACCACCATGCATTTTATACCGGAGAATTTTGCACCCACTTGGCGTCAAACTCACGGTCATTTGGTAGCATTTCTTCAGTTAGTACAATACATAACCATGGCATCTCCAACCTCCATGATTTTCACTGTTCTATCGCTCCAAGTAAGGACTCAAAACAATTTTCGAAAATTCGCACGAAAGACCGTCTGGTGTCGAGTCTGGCCACTGGTTCTATAGAAAACTACTTTAAATGCTGTGATTTTGAATAGTCTCCTGCATAGAGGAAGGCCTTAAAACAATTTTTAAAAATTAACGTAAATGACCGCCTGGCGTCGAACACAGTACCCATTCGTGAGAGACAATGGCATACGAATATTAGATAAGCGCCACTCTGACGTGTTTCAAAGTTTCAATTCAGTGTCTTATCGGGAAGATCCTAAAATAAGATTCCATTATTCCCGTTTGAAATGCATGGTAGAATCGGAATGACACTCTTGCATCGAACCAAGGACCACTAGTGAAACGGCAAACCTCATGAAAAAATGTTTTCCCTTTCCTTCATTAGGGAGTGAATTGAATGAAGTTGAACGATAGTTGAAAGATAGAATATTAGGGATACTTACAACCTTCCCCGACATTATTTGTTATAGCAGTTATTTAACATCAGCTAAACTTGATGGAATGGAGACTCTGTAGAATTCCATAATGAAATAAGTGAATGAAATACATTACTTTTCAAAGAGAAACTAGTGGTTATTTTATCCAGAATTAACTTAGCAGAATACTACAGAAAAGTTTTACTTACTTTTCTGTAGTATTTTGCAAAGGTAATTCTGAATTAAATAAATATGTTTCCATTTGAAAAGTGGCGTATTTCATTCACTCATAACATTAGCTATATCTAATGTTTTAGGAATGCAGTGAGGAAAACCAAAACAGTGATATGTCAAATTAAATTCTGTCAAATTCACTTTGCATTTTCACACTAAAAAAGTCATTTCTCTAATACTATATTATAATAGAAAGAAGAAATAAAATCAAGATAGCAAGTTATAGGACAAGAAGGAAACTATGCAATTTGCTTCGCTCATCAACAGTAAATATTCATTGCCTTAGAAAGCTAATATTCATTACTATCTTTATGTATAAATCAATGAAAATTATAGAACGCAGATTTTTCCACGGAGTATTCATCTGTCAGAACAAGCAAACTAAAACTTAACAGTACAAATTTAAGAGTTGTAAAATGTGTATGCTTTAGAAATTCTCATAATGTGTTACGATTTGTATCACAGAATGTCTTGATTTCTTGTTCAAATAGTATTGTATTGATGAATTATGTAACACATTATAAAATTATGCAGTATTTAATGTTAATCATAATGTAAAATCTTTGTATTCATGATATTTATGGAGATCATTTAGGCTTACATATGCAGATATATATTTATATGTATGAATTTATTTTTGGATGAATCCTCACAATTTATTTTGATTAAAGAGAATTAAAACTTCACTTATATTTAGTATATTCACTTATAAAATTTCAATGCAAGGTTGCTAAATGGTTGCTTTAGTTAACAGAGGTTGAATCTTTCACTAAATATGATAGCATCACTAGTTCCTTTAGTTACATTCTCCGTGAATATTTACACAGTCATCTAATGTTATTTACTTCTCTATCTGTTTTTCTTTTAACATTTATTTGTAACAGCCTCAAATCATGTACCTTTCAGACCATAAATTGTCGTAAATGAGCAAGCGCAAATATGAGAATAATAGTTGCCCCGTGCGAAACTTTCGCAAACGACACTGATACTCAATTTCCCACCCAAATACACTTCAACAATCACTAATCGTTACAAACAAATACATAAAAACTAAAACATACCTAAAAATACACACCTTCATATTCTTTATCAGCGTCTGTTTCGATATACCTTGTTTGTAGCGATAGATATCGCTATCTACACATCCAGCAACGAAACTCAATGGCCAAATAAAAAGTATTGCGTTTTCTAACGCCTTACCACATGAACCCAAACAAAGTCTCTATTACATTAGAGAAGGTGAGAGTATGAATGTTAATGAATCTTTTAAAAATTTTCTTATAGTAGTATAATCACGAATAGTGCACTTCATCACTATAACGATACATGTATCTTATCCTATACCAAATACTTCAATTTACTCAATGCATTTATGACTAAATGCATTATGGTAAAGATACAAAATATCACTGCCAGCTTTACCTAAACTCTGTCGTTAAAATTCCACTTTTATACCGGCAATGATGTGTCAGTTAAACAACAAAGATAAAACAACAGAACATACTTTCTGCATCCATGTTATTTATTTATTTTCTATGTTCTTCTCTTCATACCTGAAATATAAAAATAACTACTACTCGTCTGCAGTGATCTGATCTGGGAGAGGAGAGCTAGTGGGGAAGCTATATGTCACAATTTCATACGAACATACATTGTGTTACATTGTCAAAGCGCATAGCATTGTCCCCGCATTGAAAGTCTCTAACATCGCTAATGTGGCAAAATAATACATTTTTGTGCTTCGGAGATAGCGACTGAGAATAAAAGCTTGGGCTTTCATTAAGCTTGTACTCCATGCTGGTGAGTTTTCTGTAATTGCAGGACATCCTTTTCTTTACTCAGAAATATGATTAAATGTTGAATATTATCTATTCAATGAGTGAAATATATACACTAAAAACCATTTGATATCAGGTTTAGATATATAGAAAATATGCACCATACGAAAGTTTCACCAAAATAAATTTGAATACTCGGAAAACAACTTAACCACCTGATTATTTTGATCGCATGACTTGTAATTAATATCTCTAATTTTTCTATGAATACTCCAGAATCTAATCATAATACCCCAAAGTGAATAAATATTTTTGATCTTGAATTGAAACTACTGGGAACTTATATGATGTAAAATTATTCAAACATACCACACGATAAAACTGTAACGCAAACTTTCATATTCGGTAATGTTCATGTTTCTTTGGCTGTCGTTCTGCTCCTGCAAGATGCAATATGGCTTATTTTATTAAACTGTGGTTGCGTATGACATCGTAGTTTTCATTCATGGAGGCTGTAATACTAATTGCGAATCATTTTATGACCAAGAATAGGTGCTTTATCCGATTTTACGAAAAATTGTTTACACTCGTCCCTAAGTAAACAAATTTAATCTGTATATAGCAACCCAGGCATTTTTTCGTCCAGGACACAACGCGATGATTAAAATATTAATTCAATTTGTCTAACAAATGGTGGATTTTGCAACAGTCTGACTATTAGCAGGAACCCAGAAACTTTTCCTTTCAAATGGTCATTCATTTATATGCATTGATGGAGTAATAAGGGAGAAAAGTCCCCATCACCAGAAATGCATGTTTTAAAATAATATATAGAGGATAGTCGAGCAAGTAATATAGAGAGGTAAATCATGCAACACCATTTTGACAAAGCTCTTTCACTGTTAATGCTGGTGATAAAAGTTATAAAATTGCACTTCAAACGCAATCTCATACACTACGAGGCATCTTTGTCGGAGAGCGATTCTTTCCACTACACTTAAGTTTCAAAATTGAGGCCCTGGTTATTACTCTTGTAACATGGTATTCGCTTGGTTCCCTGGAGAGCATCTTAACTGGGTTGTAATCTATTTAGATATAGATTACTATAGTACTTTATATTTATTTCTAGGGAATACTTTGCCTCATCTGTGGTTGGATCTGAGATTAAATATACACATTTAAGTATGCAAGTCATTGGATATATATATAATAATCTGCAAGTTTTTCTTACTACAACTAATCCTTCTTGAGTTTTAAGTGAACATAGATAGCCACACATTTAATATGGAATAGCTGAACTACCCCTTGACTTCCCATTTCTAATTGCAACACACTTTATTCTATCAAAGACAAAATATAGCCCATGGAAAAATGAGATGTTGAATTACGTTTATATCTACTAGAAATGTTACTATGAAATGCAGAATCATCCAATTAAGGAAGTCGAGTTGTGATTCGTTCACCCTCTGCTACACGTCGAAAGGCGGCACATGGGAAACATTTGTAAAATTAAATATTTTCATCGTAAAGCACATTTAGTAGCTTCATCATATTACAACAACATTGGCAAAGTTGAGCAAATTAAGAAACTTTCCCTAAATTGTCGTACGTTGTTCCCAGCAAACCGACATTGTGAATTGTTCATAACTGCAAATATTAAAATTTATGGATATTGCCTTCTATTCATATATCCTATCATTCATTCATACCAAAACATTTAAGCGAGCCTATATTCCCTGTGTATCGATACAGGAAATTGCATGAGCTCGGCTTCAACGATCGCATCTGTCATCAAGAGGACCGGTTGTTGATAGCCTTGAAATTTCTCAAAATTTCCATTTATTTAATCAAAATTCTCAAAATGTTAACCTGATAACGATACTTAGCAATTAAAATAAGAATCTTTATTCAATTTTCTTTCTTTTGGTTCTTGTCTCAATTTCCTATGATCCTTCTTTCTAATTTAATCATGCAAGAGAAGTCAAGCCTGCAACCGGTTAAGTGAAATTTACATGTATTTCTTATGAGAAGTGTTTCCCTTGTCTGGGATTGAACTGGGGTTTCATATCAGGATAAAAAGTAACATTCAAGTCACTTGAGGTCATAGACCATCTTCCTGTAAAATTTCATAAAAATTCATAGGGTAGTTTTTGCATCATACTGGAACAGTTAGATAGTCAAAAATTTTTTAAATGAGTGTTTCAGACTCTGGGTGAGTTATAATGAACGTCTATTTTTCAAAATCATTTTTAAGATCTTTTTGTAAAATTCCTTCAATTTACAGACATGACCCCTTTTACAGATTTATTATGTCGTACAGATATAGAAAATGAAGACATCTGTAGGCAGAATAAAAGTTTTCAATGGTGACGATATAAATTCGGACAAAACTTATTCAGCTAAATGTCTATTTTCTGACAAAACTATCAGCCGCCAAGATTTGATTGAGGGTAATTTTCCAAACTGGACTTGAAGTCTATCAAGCTACCAAGATTTATTTCCTTATGGCATTATTTCTTCTCCTAGTGAGAATATATGCCAGTGTGTAAACATATACTGACTGTATTATGTATAATGGAAACCAGTGGTGTGCATGATAAGCATGCAGTGCATACCTTGAAAGGTGAGAAGGTATGCATTTATATCATCATTAGTATAAGAAATCACAACAGATAGTCTATACTAAGAGACAAAGGTTCTTCAAGGATGGACAGCGGCAACCGTCTAGGGCGATTCCTGGGAAACGGATAATCGCTTAGAGGTCACCAGTTATTCAGAATCACTTATGTGCATTTCGGAAACAATGCTTCCATCTTCATATGGGGTCCAATGCTGAATGAGCAGAAAGAGTGGAGTGTGAGTTATTTCTACCTGTTTGTCGTGGGAGGGGTTTTATGGGGGTGGGGTTTTTCTGGGGGTTTGTGACGTACATATAGAAGGTGAGTAGCAATGAGCGATGGGGTGGGTTTTTTTCGGAGTGACGTACAGGAAGGAGGTGGGGAATGGAAATTCCAGGATTAGGGCCTTTTAAGAAGCGGTGTCCAAAAGAGAGTATAATAAAGAAGTTGGGATAGGCCCATTGTCAGCATTCATGAGTTTCCCTTTCTTTTGATGTATGAAAATGCTCTCATAAGCATCTAGTTTTGAGTTATTCTGTATTGATTTCTTTAATTTTAAATTGTCTAAATTAATCCTGTGATTGTGTTCTTTTATGTGTTGCGCAAAGCTTGATTTATTAATTTGGTTGTGTCCAAAATGAGCTAAGTGTTCTTTGAATCTATTCTCTATTTTTCGTTTTGATTGCCCTATGTATATTTTATCACAATCTTGTGATATTGATTGATGATTTTGAATCATCAATCATTCATATAATAAATCATATAAAACTCAAGTGAAATACAGGTCACCAAGTACATTCTCAATGGGGCTGGTATGCTACTATAGCAGTCAGATCTATAGGAAAGATCAGAATGAGGGGATTGTAGACCCAATGGATGTAAGAGGATGGGTTATTGCATGCCTTTGTCTAAACCTCACCACAGATGAAAATTAATTTTATTACCTTTTTCCTGTTTTCGCCTTTTTCTTTTGTTGCAAATCTTAACAGCACAGATGGAGAGTATGATGGCAACAATGAAAAAGAGAATGCCTCCAACCACCCCAGCAGTAATTGCCTTGTGTTTCACACGAGCTGGCACTGGGAACTTCACTTCATCACTGCTTTCATAATTCTTCACTGAGTTTGCATACACTCGAAAGTAATATGTTCTACCACCAACTAGATTTTTCACTACATGAAAGAAAGTAATTGAAATTAATATGAAAAATAATTTTTTATAAAATGAAATACGACATGAGATTGATAATAATATAATTTAATAATATTTGAAAGCCAAGCACTTTCTCAATTCCATATTTTCAGTATTGAGCTTAAAAACTAGCATTTGATATGCTGTAATTATTATTTGAAAAGTTATAAAACCATACAATATTGTAATACTCAAAAAAATTCTTCAGATTGGATTCTTAATGTACTAAAATACACTTATAAGTCAAATCACAGTAATCGGTCTCATATTAAATAAAAGAAAACTCTATACTATAGTTATAGTATATAATACTAGAAGTGACAAAAGAATATAAGTAAAGAGAAAGCAGTGAAACTGAGGATGATCATAAGGCATTTTTTAAAGAATTATACAGAAAATACAGAATTATACAGAATAAATTATGAAATAATTTAAATAAATGACAAACAATTACTGGAGTAGCTTTTTTATTGAGCTTCATTATGGATATAAGCGAGTTGTGCAATTCAAATAACAAATTAAGTGAGCTCATAATCTGTCATAGCTTTAACAGTATGTTGTATAAAAATTATCAGGGTGTCATGCTTTGAATCATTCAAACATGTATTTATATTCACCTCAAAAGGGCCAATGCTATCAGTAGTGAGATAATCCAAACCAAGCAAAATATCTATTTTAATGCCCTATAGATATCCTCCTTTTATAGCTTAATTTTTGCTACAAAATTCCATATGATAAATTTGACTCTCTCCAGTAAAAGATAGCTAAAAATTCCTCTTTAAATATCTCTATCTTTAGCTATTTAATCTGTTGATAGCTTTCTTCCTCCATTTAAGATCAGTAAGCATGTAAACATTTCTTACACCACTTTTGTCTTTCACTTCTCACTCACTTTCCTTTGCTCTTCACCACTATTCTCTCCAATTTCTGGGTTTATTAGACTTAACTCCATCCCCTCTCAGCCACATTCCCTCTTTTTTCCCATTCTATTTTTTCCTAACCCTCATAGACTGAATTATAGAATTGTGTAGATCTATTCAAGAATCGATTTCAAGACATATCCTTTTCAAAGGATTTTTACACCCTATTCAAGTGATAACAGGAATGCTCACTCACCCAAATAAGAGGTTTCCTCAGGTCTAATCTGACCCTTGTTCAGAGTTTTCCACTGGGCATCTGTTCGATATTTGATGGTATAATATTGGATGAGGTTTGATCTTTCCAGTGGAGCTTGCCATGTAATCAGAAACCCATTGCTAACTTCTGTAACAGTGAGATTTCTAGGTGGTCCTGGCTTGGGTCCTGAAACAGTCATCGGTTGCCACCCAACCCCAGCAAGGGCAAGGGATGGGATAGCATAATTAATGACAAATCAAAGCAGTTGAAGAAAGTATAGGCTGTCAATCAAAATATCTGCAAATCGCATAAAAAAGCTATGGCAATGACATTCCTAAAAGGTGAGAAGCATGCTAATGGGACATAAATACCTTTTGGTCTGAGAACAGGAGGAATTAGTGTGGCTCCAGTGGAGTCAGTTGGAAATACAATAATACTATAGTCATATATGTCTGGAAAAAAGCAAATGATGGAACAAAAGCCAGTCAGAAAAGTGATGATAAAGCAAATAATATTAGCAACAAATATTTTCATTCACTAAAAATAAATAAAATGCTTAAACCTTTAAATCATATTGATATTGAATTTGATAATTGAAGTTATAGAAAGAAAGAATGAAAATGAGCTTCAAACACCAAAATAGGTAGGCAAAAGAACTAAAAAAGGGTTGCAAAAGAGCCATAGCTACAACTACATCACATCCAGGAACATTCAACAAGCACTATCACAAAAATCACTAGAGAATTAAGTTTTAGCATTCGTTTTGCACCCATCAAGCTGAAAAAGATGCCAAAGAAGAAGAGACTTCTCATTAAAGCCTTACCCTCCTCAGGCGCAGGATCATTTGGTGGAGTGACCCCTGGGTTTTGATGCCTTATATCTAGAGGGTTGGGCAGACAGCAGAAGACATCAATTAACAGATTATCAATGACAGAATCAGCATATATTTACAATAGAAAAAATTGGAAGTATTCACAGAGATAGAAAAGTGAATTGAAGTTTTATCAGTTTCTAAAAGAGCCTTCACTTGAATATTTTCATTGGAATACATTTTAAAACACTAATAGTGATTGTCTGCCTTCTTTCAAAGCTTGATTATTTAATGGAAGATTTTTGATCAGGAAAAGGTTGTCACAAAAGATATTTAGATAGCAATGAGAAAATGTAAATAAGAAGTTCATGGGGTAAATAATTCCTGAGATAATAACAATATATTTTAGCTTTACCATTTTTACTCATTCATACAGGTAAAAAGGATGAGATGAATATTAAATAATCTTGGGTGGTAATGATAAGTGTATAGAGATAAGAAAAGAGTCAGAAGCTAGAATGGTTTCAAAAATATATCTAGCCTGGAAATAGAGAGCATCATGAATAAATGACACTAGACCTAAATCTAAAGGCAAAAACATGTATCTCATGAATGAACATATAGATATTTTGAATCAGTTTTCAGTAAAATTGAAAAATGACTGGAAAGGAGGGATGTGATTGGTACAGAGATGATTTTAGAATGGGTGACAATGAGCACTCAAAAATGCTAAATGAAATTCTTCTAATGGATGGATATACCAAGTGAAAAACAAAACAAAGAATAGAAAATTCCTCAAAAAACTGGAAATTTTTAGATTTGGTGGATTTATATGATAAGGTGGGACTTTTAGTTAGGATTGTTTTTGAAAATATTTTTGCAAATTGAAGAATCTTTGACAATCCTCAAAATATATTAATAAAAGCATAACTTGTTGAAAAGTACAATTAATGTTACAGGAAAGAATATACAAGATATGGATAAAGAAATGTTAGAAATAATGAATTTCAATAACTTGGATATCTGTTGAGACAATTCTTTGCAAACAGTTACTCAAAAGATAAAGATTTATAAGGGTATTTAAATGCCTTTTAATGATTGCTGAAAATTTACTGATTCGCCTCATTATTTATTTACTTGCATTAATTTATTTTATACATAAATACGAGTATAGAGTTGAGGTCAGGGGACATTACAGATATTGATCAAATAAGAAACAAAAGTGGGCAAAGAAACCTCAGTCTGACTAAAAGCAAACTCTCTTTATGGCTCTCAGACAGATGGTGTAGCTGAGAGTTATGTGTTATTATTATAAAAATTTTACTTGGCAAGGTTAGGTCCATGTAGACCTCTCTAATACCTAACCTCTGAAGTCATATTTAATGGTACAATGGAAAATAGATTTAAATACACAGAAAAGAGAAGGAGAGAGTTTTCCTTCAGCCATAATTTTTTCCTTCCATTACGATTAGAGTATTTCTTCTAAAAGTTATACATATTCTAGAATTATGTAAATATATATCATTTAAAATTAAATCCATTTGAAATATCTTGTTAATTTTTTTCTTTTTAATATTGATTTTAAAATCACTTTCACACAAAAATTTGGGAGCAACTACTTTAGACCATTGCTAGAGAATAAGTAGGGATAGTGATAAATATAATAATTTGAAATCTCTAGTATTAGAATTACATAATTTATCCACATCAAATTTATGGTGGAGCTTCTCCAAAATTCTGATAGCAATTGTTATAGTGAGCCTCTGTTCCAGTGAGATATTGTCCAATTGTCTACGCTTTTAAACTAAAAGAAAGAAAGCAGTTGGAAAGAACTTTTGATTTATCTCTTTTTGCTATATAATAATATCCTCAGAGAGGAATTGCCATGAAGGCAATTTTGATGGATAAAAATGATGCATAGTTTATAACAAAGAGTATTTGCTTGATATCATACCACAAAACTGTTCCACATGCTACCAACAACACCTTTACAGGTCAAAGAAAATTGCTCCAAGGCTATAAAAAAATTATTGCATGATACTTTGTGCCATGGAGAAGAATTTGTAGCAAGAATAATGATTTCCATTTTTATCATGTAGGTGTCATACAGAATGATGATTACTATGAATCATCGACACACATGAGCAAATTACAAAAGGTTCTCCATAAAACTATTTCTCATTAATTTTAAAACATTTAGGAAGAGATAATACTGATGGTAGAAAAATTTTGAATGACTTGTTGGATAGTGGAGTAAAAAAAGCTATTTTTCAGAGAAGGAAGATAAAAATGAAAATAGATATAATTTGATGATGGATCACACTATGTTTAAAATTATATGCAATTATTAAATAAAATATTTAGATGGTGAAATATGATTATAATCTATACATTTTTATTTGAATCAGAATGTTAATATTATCATCTCCTAACATTTAGAAGTGAACTCAGAAGTATTTCACACATTCTGATGCCTAAAAGCTTATATTTAATTTCAAAATGATTGATTTAATTGCATTATGATGCAACATAAAAATAAATTAGAAGTATACAAAGCAATTTTCAAATATAATGAAATTAAATTTGAAAAGTCAGTGTTCTTAAATATCTGAATTAGGTAAAAATGGTGTGGTCAATGAAATTTTTTATACTAACAAAACTGATATATTGATTTTCTTTCTAAATTAAATTTATATTGTTGGCATAGTTATTTAAATTAGGTAGTGATTTCTTAGGAAAAAAGATAATTTGATCTCAGAGGAAGGAACTTTTGCTCTAAAATATGCTAAGGAATTATGTTAAGGAATTAAGGAGTGATATTCTAAGTATGTAGTAATATAATGATAGATAAAAGATAAATAATTATATAGAATTATAAGTCATACAAATTTGAGAATGTCCTGAAGAAGTGAAATTTCAGGAAGATGATTGATGATTTGAAGAAGCTCTGAATGGTCACTTTTCTGGCCAACACAAATTCTCAGCTGAACATTAAATATCCCATTACATATTTTAAAATTTTATAACTTACTACCTGAAATATAATTGTACTTGAAATATTTACTTTCCAAAAGTGTCCCAATATCAAATAAATCTTGATGTTAATACTGAAATTTCAAAATTCACCTTAAATAAATAAGAAGAATTCATATTTAACAAAAGTTGGCAACATATGTCATGAGAATATTTTTGTTTAATCTGATTCATACACCAAAGAAGTAAATAAGGAGCAGTAAAAAGACTATCGAAGTATAGAACAGACATTGAATCATTGCATCTAAATGGCTAAATCCATTGCGTTTAACTATTAACCCATGCCTTGACTCCTATCAACCTAACTAAAACTCACAACTTCAACATTAACTCTTGGCTAAGTAATCAAAAAATAAGGCAACCCTTCTTTTGATTTAGCTTCATAGTAGCATGCATATTATCATTATTATTATTAAAACATTTTTTTAGTTGCAGTTTTGAAATTCACTGGTGTATCTTTTGGCATCAATTTCATAAAAGTTCAGAAATACTGAGTTATGGAAATTTGCCACTTCAAATAAAAGGTCATATGGTGCCTTTCATTTTATTTCTATATAATTTTGGATATGTTTAGCAATATATTCATAGAGGATAGCTAGCAACAAACATATCTTTTGTCTAACTCATTCATCTGCAAGGTCCTGCATATATCTTTATTCCTATATATCAGGTAAACACAGTGGATAAGTTAAAATAATATATCTGGCTACCATTTATCTGGAAGATGCAAAAACAAAAAGATATAACTACAAATTTTACATTTTTGTACTTCATACATAGTAATGGCTATGGTAAATGGGATACATGCTTAGAGCACTATCATCTACAAGGGTGCTGAATGGAAATATGTCACCCTATATTATTCATAGTAGAAAGAAATTTTGTAATGGTATAAATATGAGGATCCTTGGATACTTTAATACTTTACAATGAGTACAAAGTACATCTCTCTAAATATCTTAAAACATATAAACACATAACAAGTTTTTAGGTTTCCCTGGAGACAAGAATGTGCTTATCTTTGGATAAACTGGGATTTAGGTGCCATTCCAGGTTGACTTTATTCTTAAAAAAAATCCAACACAGCCCTCAGTAGCCACATAACCACAGTTAACATGTAAACTCACTTTATTTCATTATCTTTCGGTGTTACCCCTTTCACTTCTTTTAGGGAGGATCATTTTTATGTGCATATGCATATTTATGGACACAAACAGTGTAGAAACATGTGTGAACATAAAATTGATGAAAGATGTCTTAAAATATGGAAAAATAACCAAACACGAGTGTTGTGACCTATGTACATGTTGATAATCAACAATAAAATAAAAAAAGCTAACATTTATAAAGACGAAATTAATAAATTGCTAACCTCTACAACATTAAATATCCTAATTTACACAGTGTTGATGGAGAATTCAACCAATATCTCTAAATAAATCAACAATATCACCACTAAAATTGTTTCTCTTACATGGTGCATTCCATAAGCAATGCTACCAATTTTTCCTGATGCCATGATACGTTGCAGTGCATTCTAACCTGCTAAGCAAAGTGGAGGGCTATGTTATGCTTCAAATAGTTTAAGTTGCTGGGAATTCAGGACATGCATTCCCAGGAACCCCATTTTGAGGTTTTGTAACACAGCACAATGAATTATTCTGTGGAGCAATGTTATTCTATCAAATTTTGTGTTAAACTTTGGAAGTTGACCACCAAAATGTTTCCATTAATTCAACAGGTTTTTGGTATTGATTTCTTGTTCAAATCACAATGCCTCAGATGGCATGAGGAGGGCTGAGAGGAGGTTGCCAACAAATCCCACCGTGGAAGCCCATCAACCTTCCAAATCAAGAAAATGAGATGCAAGTACATGATTTTTTAACTCTGACCAATGGTTGAGCCTTCAATTGATAGCAGAAACTCTAAAAATGAAAAGAAGGGTTACAAGCAGTCGAAGCAACATGGACGCATGGAACTTCATCACAACAACGTGCCAAGCAACAGCACCTTCATTGTCAACAATTTCTTGGTCAACCCCACACTCCAGTAGTTCCCCAGACTCCCTGCAGTCCTGATCCCCTAGACTTTTTTTGTTTCATCACTTAAAAAGAGGCCTGAAAAGGGAATATTGGGACATGATTGAATACATCCAGGCTTATGTTGCATCGGATCTAGAGGACATCCCAGGGAAAGGTCCTCCAGGATGCTTTCCAGGCTTGAAAACACCACCTCCAGAAGTGTATTGACATAGGAGGGTGCCACTTTGAATATTTTTCCCTAATTGTATGAATATGGTCAATAAACGATTTTTTATGAAATTGGTCACATCACTTATGGAATACACCATGTAGTTTCTTAAGATATTTTTTATGTGAGAGTGTATGTCTGCTTAATTTACAAAAGCTTTTATTGCACATTCACTGATGAGATCTATCTAGCACTGTAGAGAGCAAGTTAATCTTTAGATAGTTAGAAATAGATAGACACAGAAGTTGAGAGGTGTCCTTATAAGTTCATGAAATATTGCTCTATAGCATACATACAATCTACTAAGAGCAAGCTAAAAATCTGTAAGCATTTTATGAGGGATCGAGGATTTTCTTGAAGTAATATTTGAGCTATAAATAACTTACCACGAGTTCTCACACTGATCACTTTGCTGAACATGCCATCTCCCAAAGCATTTTTTCCAACAACTTGAAATTCATATGTAGTTCCTGGAGATAAGCGATTAATTGTCACCTGAGTACTTCCTGGTGGTGTAACAGGAATTGTTGACCAATCTGAAACTCCTCCTTCTCGGTACCTAAAATTTAACATGTGTTAGGTTAGATAACTAGATCATACAGAAGAGTAAAGATTGTTTACTCAGAAAGATGTGAAAAAATAAAACCATGCAGCAGTTTGATATTTTACAAGAAGAGTCACACAGCTGTGTTTTATGGCTGTAGAGCCATTGATCTCTTGTTAGTAGTAGGATGGCTTTCTATAGTCTGTCTTGTAAGTACTCATGAGGGAACCAAACACCGACTTTCTTAAAGCACAAATATTGGAGCTTCAGAAAATGATCTGGGATTCATGGATCCATAGGGATGGGAATGCTCTAATGGGTGGATGCCCAACTTCATGGCACAACATCTATGACTTTGAAAACCACGAGGGTCAATCCTGGGTGGACTGTCAGGGGCCCACTGCTAGTCATTCAGTGTCAGCCACATTCTTGGAGGGTAGTTATGAGGAGCAATGCAGGCTAGCAAGGAAGGTTTGAACTCTATTAACACACCTGTGGACACCAAGGATGCAACCCGCTTAACAGACAGGGATCTTGGTAAGAGCAGCTCTACTTTTAGCGTGCATTTTGTCTTCCTCCTTACGCATGTTTTGAGGCTTGTTTGACGTTATTATCTTTAAATACTGGCTAAAATTCATTCATTTGGATGCTGTAGAAACAATATAGTATTATAAAGGAAGTAAATTCGGATTTTTCTTAAATCGGCTCAAATCTCACGTGTAATTCACTCTTCTTCACAAATATCAGATAAGAAATAATTTGGCTGCCCATATTTTCTGCTTATGTATAAATTCCCATCAATGGCCATTTGGAAAGGACTTCGTTATTTTGTTTCATGATCCACATGCGGGCAGGAAGAATTTTTCGGTAAAAAATAATAAATCATAGAGCTTAAATACGTGATAATTATGAGGAAAATGCACTATTATGAATTGGGTCAAAAAAGGGGAAATTAGATGAAACGAATTGAGAATAGAAATGGAGTAACAATGAAAGAATAAGTTAACCCTTCAAAATCCACCTTTACTTACAGAGATGATATATATATATATATATATATATATATATACATACACACGAGTAAAAGTTGCTTGCATACTGCAAGCTAATTGGTGAAAATTTACAATGAGCTTCCCTTACGGGTGTCATCTTCGAAGCTTATCCAGCAAAATTCTTAAAAATTTCCGCAATGCACATCTTACGTGAGAATTTTACATCCATCTGGCATCGAACTCACGGTCAAAGGTAATTTTTCTTCCACTGGTTCTATAGAAAACTACTTCAAACGCAAACGCTGTGATTTTGAATAGTCTCCTGCATAGAGAAAGGCCTCAAAACAATTTTAAAAAAATTAGTGTAAATGACCGCCTGGCGTCGAACACAGGACCCGTTCATGAAAGACAATGGCATGGAAATGTTAGATAAGTGCCACTTTCACGTGTTTCAAAGTTTCAATTCAGTATCTTATCGGGAAGGTCCTAAAATGAGATTCCATTCTTCCCGCTTGAAATGCATGGCAGAATCCGAATGACGCTCTAGCATCGAACCAAGGACCACTAGAGAAGCAGTGGACGTCATGAAAGAATCTTCTTAAACACCTATGTCACCATTCCGGGTTTTATCTTTGAAGCTTATCGGGAAGGCATTTTAAAAAATCGTCCAAAATTTCACCAATGCATTTCTTACAGAATCATTTCGGACCCACCTGGCGTCGAACATACGGCCATTGGTAACATTTCTTCCTAAAGTACTATGTAAGACCATGTCATCTGCAAAGACTATAATTTTGATTGCTCTATCTCATCGAGAACGGCCTCAAAACAGATTGCAAAAATACGAGCAAAAGACCGCCCAGGGTCGAACTCAGGACCCTTCCGTGAGAGAAGATAGCAAAATAATATTAGATAAGTGCCATCCTTACTTGTTTCGATTCAATATCTTATCGGGAAGGTCCTACGCCTCTGTCACCATTCTGGGTTTTATCTTTCCAGCTTATCGGGAAGGCATTTAAAAAAATCGTCAAACATATCAGCAATGTATTTCTTATGGAAGAATTTTGCATCCACCTGGAGTCGAACTCACGGTCATTTTGTAACATTTCTCCCATTCATATTATAGAAAACTGCCTCAACTTCAAGCTCCGAGATTTTGGTTCCACTATCTTACCGATAAGTGCCTTAAAAAAATTTTCAAAAATCCGCGCAATGCATTCTTATGTGAAAATTGCGATTTTTGGGACATTCTAGTATCGAACCCATGACACATAGCGTCGATGTCTGCATTATTCTGGCATCTACAGGGTGGGGCCAGTACGTCGTAAAAATCTGACGTCTACGGCGCTTGTGGAACATGGTCAGAATTCGTATCCCCTATATCTATATATCTATTACATATAGCTTATATCTATTATATATAGCTAACTCTCCGGATATACCTATATATATATATATTTTTAAATTGCTGCAATTTTTGTCATTTTTTTTCAATGCCTTCCTGATAACCTGGAAAGATCAAACTCCGTATGGCGACGGAGGCGTTTGAAAACATTCTTTCATAAATTTCACAGTTCGTTTAGTGGTCGTTGGTTCGATGCAAGAGGGTCATTCCAATTCCACCATTTATTTCATATGGGGAAAACGGAATCTTATTTTAGAACCTTCCCGATAAGATATTAAATCGAAACTTTGGAATAAGTCATAATGGCACTTACCTAATATTAATTCGCTATTTTCTCTCACAGAAGGGTCCTGAGTTCTACGCTAGGCGGTCATTAGCACGAATATTTGCAATCTGTTTTGAGACCGTTCTCGATGCGATAGAGCAATCAAAATTACGGTGTTTGCAGATGAGATGGTCTTCCATAGTATCAAAGAAAGAGATGTTAGCAAATGACCGTGTGTTCGATGCCAGGTGGGTTCGAAATGCTTCCGTAAGAGATGCATTGGTGAAATCTTGGATGATATTTTATAAATCCTTCCCGATAAGCTGGAAAGATAAAACCCGGAATGGTGACACAGGCGTTTGAGAACATTCTTTCTCGTTATTCGTCGTTTCTACAGTGGTCCTTGGTTCGATGCAAGAGTGTCATTCCGATTCTACTATGCATTTCAAACGGGAATAACGGAATCTTATTTTATGACCTTCCCGATAGGATACTGATTTTGAAACTTTGAAACACCTCAGAGTGGCGCTTATCTAATATTCGTATGCCATTGTCTCTCACAAATGGGTCCTGTGTTCGACACCAGGCATCATTTACACTAATTTTTAAAAATTTGTTTTGAGGCCTTTCTCAATGCAGGAGACTATTCAAAATCACAGCGTTTGCGTTTGAAGTAGTTTTCTATAGAAACAGTGGAAGAAAGGTTACTTTTGACCGTGAGTTCGATGCCAGATGGATGTAAAATTCTCACGTAAGAAATTCATTGCAGCAATCTTTAAGAATTTTGCTGGATAAGCTTCGAAGATGACACCCGTAAGGGGAGCTCATTGTAAATTTTCACCAATTAGCTTGCAGTATGCAAGCAACTTTTACTCGTATTATATATAGCTAACTCTTTGGATATACCTATTTATAGGGGATACGAATTCTGACCATGTTCCACAAGCACCATCGACGTCAGATTTTTTCGACGTATTGGCCCTACACTCTAGATGCCAGAACAATGCAGACTTCAACGCTAGCTATCATGGGTTCGATGCCAGAAATTCCCAAAAATCGCAATTTTCACATAAGATTGCATTGCGCGGATTTTTGAAAATTTTTTTAAGGCACTTATCGGTAAGATAGTGGAACCAAAATCTCGGAGCTTGAAGTTGAGGAAGTTTTCTATAATATGAATGGGAGAAATGTTACAAAATGACCGTGAGTTCGACTCCAGGTGGATGCAAAATTCTTCCATAAGAAATGCATTGCTGATATGTTTGACGATTTTTTTAAATGCCTTCCCGATAAGCTGGAAAGATAAAACCCGGAATGGTGACAGAGGCGTGGGACCTTCCCGATAAGATATTGAATCGAAACTTTGGAACAAGTAAGGATGGCACATATCTAATATTATTTTGCTATCTTCTCTCACGGAAGGGTCCTGAGTTCGACGCTGGGCGGTCTTTTGCGCGTATTTTTGCAATCTGTTTTGAGGCCGTTCTCGATGAGATAGAGCAATCAAAATTATAGTCTTTGCAGATGACATGGTCTTACATAGTACTTTAGGAAGAAATGTTACCAATGGCCGTATGTTCGATGCCAGGTGGGTCCGAAATGATTCCGTAAGAAATGCATTGGTGGAAATTTGGACGATTTTTTAAAATGCCTTCCCGATAAGCTTCAAAGATAAAACCCGGAATGGTGACAGAGGCGTTTGAGAAGATTCTTTCATGACGTCCACTGCTTCCCTAGTGGTCCTTGGTTCGATGCTAGAGCGTCATTCCGATTCTGCCATGCATTTCAAGCGGGAAGAATGGAATCTCATTTTAGGACCTTCCCGATAAGATACTGAATTGAAACTTTGAAACACGTGAAAGTGGCACTTATCTAACATTTCCATGCCATTGTCTCTCATGAAAGGGACCTGTGTTTGACGCCAGGCGGTCATTTACACTAATTTTTTTAAAATTGTTTTGAGGAATTTAGAAGGTTCTTCTTGAAAGAGGCTGCCAGTAAGGCCTATTCTAAAATTGGGATCCCAGGAATTCAAAATGGCTTACAGGGTAAGATAGTTTCCCTCATATGTCATACTCTTGTCAACCATAAGGAGCTTGGTAGATGAAATATGGGTAATGATTTTGGAAGAATATTAACACCCATTAGCTTTTGCTGCAACCTTTACTCATCTATAATAGATATTAAGGCATTTTTCTACAAACCAGGTGAAAACCACACTGTAAGTGGGTTTTTGTTTTAACTACAATATGATGGCTTTTTATTTCTTGCACCTTGAAGAACAAAAAGGAAGGTATTTTTTGGCTCCAACATTTTTCATAAGTGCCTTACATCTTAAAATGAAATAGGTAATTCTTTAGTTCACTTTATTTGTCAATTATGTAGATTCTCCAAACTTTTTTTGAATAATAAGTAAGTGCCTTCCATCTAGACATGAGCGCCATCTTGATTTCGGTCAGCGGTGGCGTATGGGGAATATGAAGCTGGCGGTGGCGTGATGGCGTGAACGCCGAATGTTTAATCGGCGGCGGCGCGGCGCATAAAATTTCGCTCGTATATGGCAGAAAGAAGATGAATAACTCTAATATCTCAGAGTATTTTAATATAATTTTATCATAACTATGAAGAAAATATAGAGTTATCTTGAGTACTACGCAGCACAGTGGGCTAGAATTAGAAAAACCTGGCCAAAAAATCCTTTTATTGCATGCGGACTTCAGTGCTGGCCATTCTTGAATAAATCCTGCGTTTACAACCAAATTATTTGTGCTGATGTCTATGCATTAAAATTCTACAGGGAGTCAAAATTGACCAAAATTCACAAAAAATGCCGGTTTTATTATTTTCGCAAAATTCTTCAGCTTCAAGCCAATACTGAGCCCCACAATCACCGGGTAAAAATCAATGCAGTGTCATAAATATTTCTTTAAGCTTCATTATGATTTGCTTAAGAGATCACAGTTGAATATTTGATTTATCAATTCAACAGAATAGTGAACCTTTGTTATAGAGCCAATTTTCACAAAAAGCGAGGAAAATAGTAGTGACCTACTATGATGTACACGGGGTAACTAATGGCACTATATTCATTTAAGTTCTATGAACAGTAATTGAAATAAATATCTGTAATAATAATTTGCAACGTCGAAAAATAAACCGACCTTTCGTTGGGGATGCAGAGCCTTATCCTGACTGTGGATGGTCACCCTCCATGGTGATCTTATTTTTGAAAGGAGGGGGGAACGCGCTTCTAAATGCTTATGTTTCGGGTATTAATAGCTTAAACGAATTATTTTAGTAACTAAGTACGAATAGATGATAAGATGAATAAAAAGTTATCACACTTTATCCGTTATACAAAAGTAAATTTTTCAGTAATGCATCACTGCTATGTTGGTGAAATATTCACTTCATGCAACATATCATTAAAAGGCAAGAATTATTTCCTTTCATCTTACAGTCGCACCAAAAAGTCATAAATATCTGTTAAAATCCCAGACCACGTGCGCTCGACTCTTATAACTTCTTCTTCACAAAATTACAGACAATTTATTCACTCCTTGTAGAAAAGGTAGCAATGCATTCAATATTCTAAAGCTGTGTGATAAATCAACAATGTCAATGACCTTGCTTTTAACTTTTGCGCTTAAGTCCTAACACTTGCCATTTAATTTTCCATGTTCTCCTTTTTATAGTTTTACTTCTATTTCTTGGTCTGAAGGCATGTCTTGTGGTATTTTTTCTGCATTGTCTTCAAAGAGTATCCCTATTTATTTTTTTATTAATTTAATAGTACTATGTAATAGAAATACTTATCAACTGCCTTACGTATAGCTAAGGTTTATTATATCTTCGTGCTTGTAGCTTGCGATCGTCTCTTTTTCTTCATGGGATGAGCGAATTAACTCTTTCCTATTGAAAAGTGATATTTTCTGTTTTCGCATCAGATGTTTTGAGTATCATTCACCTTATCTCTGCTATGGGAGAGAGTCCCAAGACGAAAAAAACTGCCCTAAGCGTTATTCGAGCATCAAAGGTGAACAAATAAATTAATCAGTAGATCTTTAATTATGTACCCGATAAATTCTACTAAACCTGAAAACAATGTATTGATTCAAATTGAATGATTGTAACAGAGTTACAATCTTCTACTTCTAACAAAGAGAAGTTAACAAAGACCCATTTAAAGTCTGTGTAAACTGATATGTTGACGTTAGTCGAGATCGTCTGTAATCGCCCCCACAGCTGTAGTGCACCGTCAGCCAAAATAAGCTGTAACTTCGTAAACATGTGGAATATTTACATCGGACCAAGAACATTAAGTAGCTAAAAGTTTATACTACATTCAAATACAATAAAAGTTTTTCGATTTTGTGGAAAATGTCAAGGTGGCCTTAAGTTGTATTTCTTTCTCTTATCCTCTCTCGGACCCTCCATTTTAAGGAAAACGAGCTCTCATAAGGCGCTGTCTGGGAATGTTATATGCTGAACTTATTGAATTGTATGGTCATGTGAAGTTTCAAAGTCCGCACACAAAAAAATTATTTTTTTTATTATATTTATTTAAATTATTTTTTTATTATATTTTGGGCATTTTCAAACCTAGCTCGCTGTGCACCGTAATTATTAAGGGGTTAATTTGGCAAATAAAAATTTAGCAATATGTTGCTTTCCTTATTTTCACAAAAGCATGCTAATTTTACTTATTGTACATTACTTTAAGAACGTTTAAAGAGTGGCATCACAAATTGGGCTCATACAGCTAGTACTTAGAATGTCGGTAAATGGAAGAACTATTGTTGCGAATCAGTTTTAACATCACATTTGCGCCACATTTTTCAAGTATGGAATCTAGGCATTGACTTTCAATCGAAATTTCCAGAAAATGCTAAATATATAAATGGTTAACGCAAATCAAAAAATGTTGGTTTAAACAAACTAAAAGAATAATAAGAAATTGAACGAATAAGAGGAGTGTAAAATGAAATAAATATATTAATAAAGACAGCAATAGGTTAAACTCTGTGAACAAAATTTTGCACAAGGCATAGTTTTCGTGGATGAATTCCATTTTATTTAAACGCCGTGGCTCTAGTCTGCTTTTCTTAGCATTGAGAGTGAGCCCACAGATACTATTGTCCGTTTCAAGCTTCCAGTCAGTATTGTCTTATGGGAGAAAGGCTAAGTCTCGCGCGCCGGGCCGCCTTTACGCAGTGCTACGGATTCGGACGGATATAATTAAGATTATCGGTTCGTTGTTCCTCTCAAAACACGAGAGCGTAACGGAGGACGGTGCTCCGCCGCGCGAATTTGGGCCTTGTAGCGTTGTCGAAAAGTCGGCTTGTATATTTTTGGGGCTAATTGAGGCAAGATTTTATTTCAGATTCCCATTAAGGAAGGTTTATAGCTTATCGTGGTGTAAGTAATCCCGTGTCATACGGTGACTCAATCTACTATTTTCCTCGCTTTATGTAAAAATTTGTTCCGAAACAAGGGTCGGCCATTTTGTGATGTAAAGTATATAAATATTCAACAGAGCTCATTGAAACTAAGTCATATGAAGGACAAAAAACATATTTATTATATGGCATCATATTTTATCCGATGATTTTCCTAGTTTGGGTTCACAATCGACTCGAAGTTGAAGAATTTCGCGAAAAATCGGAAACGGAAAATTTTCGCAAAAATGGGTCAATTTTGACCTCCTGTATAATTTTAATGCGAAGGATCCAACGTAAATGACCTCCATAGTTGTATGCAGGATTTATTCGTAATCAATCATGCGAATTTTCGAGGTCCGCACTCAAGAAAAGCGTCTTCGTATTTTTGGCCAGCTTTTTTCGATTCTAGCCCACTGTGCATCGTCTACAGGTACTTTTAATGTCATGCCAAAGTCACAACTGAAGCTGCGCGGACACACGAGGCAAGCAAACTGGCAGTGAGAGTGGTGTGTTCGCAAAAATTAATCCTAATCGTAACACGTATCGATATCACGTATAACTCAGCGACCTGATGGAAAGCCCGAGATGAGTTCTATCAGTTCAAGGCGTTCAAGTTCTTCGAACTACTTGTCAGCACATTTTCGACTGTGGGACTTTGTTTTTAAATCCACACCGCGCCGCCGCGGATAAAATTTCCAGCGGCGGCGTGGCGGCGCGCCGTAGTATTTTCTTCGGCGGCGGCGGCGTGCCTTGTATTGTCGGCGGCGCGGCGTAATCGGCGCGGCGCCCACCTCTACTTCCATCACATATTTTAAGAATTTTCAGCTTTTTGGACAAAGTGAGTTCTGTCTTTCTTTGATACTTCAGTCATTCTCCAAGACTAAACCAACCAATACACTTCTTCCCTGGTTTATTTGATATGCTTCCAAATTAAGATTGCAATAAATGGAATCAAAGCCAAGCAACTTTTCAATCTACAGCCCTGCTCTGAGAAAACTAATGGAAATAATCTCACTCTATCTCAGAGCTTGTATCAGCTCCAACAGCTAGATAGAAATTGTTCTGTTTGGTGATTTCTTCATTTTCTTCACACAGAATTAGTCACCCCAAACAAAAATGTCAAAGTGAATCTTCTTAAAGTCAAGGCAAGGCATAAGGAAGAGGCAACACAGATAATGCAAACAATTTTGTGATCTTTGGACAAAAAATCTGCCTTAGAAATGGTCAGCAGTGCATCTACAGCAGTATTTTTACCAAACAATTTTTTTAGAATGAAGGGGATAAAAAGAAGAACATGTATTAAATGGTATAATGTTTTCAGATAGAATGGTTTTAATAAGTCTTTCTGAATAAATAGAGCAACGCATTTGATATTGTAAGAACACAAATGCCCTAATCAGGAATGGAGCCACTAGAGCTTTCATTCAAAACCACATAAAAATGCTTACTTACCAAATTGTATAGTCCTGCTTGTAGTCTGGACCACCAGAATAGCCTGGTAACCACTGAAGAGTGACTGCAAACTCAGATGCATTGGCTGACACATTGTAAGGAGCATGAGGTTGTGTTCCTTCCACCACAAGCTGTGTGGCAGTCACAATTGTAGCCACTTCATTGGAAGCCACACATTGATAAAACCCAAAGTCTGTCCTTCTAAGATTTTCAATGGTCATGTTCCCTCCAGACATGCGCACTCTGTTCCTTTGTAGAGGTGAGCCATCTCTCTGTAAAAATAAACATACACACTATATATAACGCATATTTTTATTTCATAAAAATCCTATTTTTCAATAATTAAAATACATCTAGAGTACAGTTAAACCATGGCTCTCTATTCTCAAAACCCTTTGAGTTCAATCACTTTTGATTTCTCACCTTGAGACCTTAAAGCCTGGAATCTCAAAGTAAATGTAACTCACCTCATATATTAATTTCCTATAAATAGAAGTCTATAAAACTCATTAATTAACTCATTAAGTAAGGTATAATTGTAAAGTGGGTGAGCAGTTTACGTATATAATCCATTGAAAAATTATTTTTATTATCCACAATGTATTTACCAGACACAGATTTACCTAAGATTTTGATGGAAATTTGAGGAGTTAAATCTGGTTTGGATCAAATGTAACTCCCTCCATATCTTTAATAGCAAAGTCACTTTGCTATTAAAACATTCAGCAGAGCTTTTAGTTTTGTGTGATGTTTTGAATCCAAACATGATCATATTTTTCAATCATGCTCATTGTATGATTAATATCATCTGAACTATTAGTTTGTTCATCCACCAATCATAGAAAGCTTTTCATTACATGGAGATGTAAAACTTTTTCTGCAAAACATTTTTCTGAAGGAATGGAAGTATTAAATTTTATTGTAAATAGAATAAAAAATTAAGAATTACATTAAAGAACTGAACAAAAACGTGTGCTTTGCTATTCTGATGAAAAACTAAAAAACTACATGAAATTCACCAATGAGAATGCAAATTAAGACAATAGAGGTGAAGTAATCTCCAAGGTATAAATGCAGAGCGAGAGTTTTCACCTATAGCCAAAGAGTTTCTTATTTATTTTCCAAATCCCCCATAAACATACATTGTTGGACAATTACAGTGGGGGGAAATAACTTCAACAACAGACAATACACATAATCATCCAGAAAAGATCCTAGCTACTCAAACCTTAGACCTTAGAGTTAGAGGGCAAGTATGGTAACCACTCTGCCACCAAGGCCGGCAAACATTTTTGATCTCAGTATGGACCTCCATTTAACTTTGATTGTTAATGACTTAGATAGCGCATAGATATAGAGAGCCAGCTATTTAGAGGAATCTGATATAATTTTTTATGTGCTTTTTCTCCAATAGATGCCATTGGTATGTTGGAAGTGGAGTTTCCTTATCTTATTACCACCGCCAACAAAGTCTTCTTAAGAAAGAAATAAAACAATTCCAATCTATCTGTAGAGTGACAGTTATACCCATTCATATGTAAATTTGTTTCCCTGTAACGAGCAAGGCAATTTTTCTAGAAATTAGTTTGTTGATTTAAGAAAATCTATCTTTGCTACAAAAATAAACAGTAAATTGAGTGGTGATATTTATTTTTCAATATCTTTTTAAATAAAATTTATAAAGATCATTTCCATACATTTTTGCATAGAGAGACAATTTTCCAATTTTATCTTTACCACACTGTTGTGAGCATGGCGTTCTTTCATTCCAGACAAAATTTAGAAAGAAATACTTTCATACCTAACTAATCGTAAACTTCTACTTTGATATTACTTTTCTTGAACTAGTTTGATAATACTTCACTTCCTATAACATGTATAAGATCATTTGAACCAAACTTTTCAAGTTATAAAAGCTAAAAATCGATCACCAGCTAAATTTCATTCTTGTAAGAGATACCTTCTTACATGCTGTGAATAAAATTTTAACAAAGGCACATGTATATTTTTGGTGAAGGAATGAGGACTTTATCTTGAAGAGAAAAAAAAAACAGGGATTCAGGAATATTTACATATCCTGATTTTTCCATGTGACAATACTATATCTCACAATGATACCTGCTTTTGATAATTAGCATGAAAAAAGAATGGATTATTCCATGGTATCTGATGGATGCCTTTTGATGTTTTGAATACGATAATTTGCTATACTTTAATTTAAAAGAATTTTTCAAGAAGATAAAAGAGAGCAAGAGGCCATGGTGAACTGAACATGGGTTCTGCTCAAGAATGTGTCTAAGGATGGTAAAAGGACCATTGTAAACAAAGACATCAATTAACCACGAATCTCCAATTCATTCATTGCAAATAGTGGAAAATGAGAGAGCTCATGAAAATGGTGATTAAATCAAGGAAATTGGACTAGATGTCCAAGTAAGCAAAGCTCAGACCAGTTTGGGAAAAAACTATCAAAAATACTAACAGAGAGCAAAGAATGACAGCAGAGAGCACATCAGGTAAATTCAGTTAATTTCTTAAAAAAAAAAGAGAATTAAGTATTAACTATAATTTTGCTGCTTCATAACATCTGTGTAAATTTTTCTCTCCCAACAGCTATCTCAGATTCAGGTAGTGTGTACATCTAAACATTATGGAAAAATGATTGAAATACTACAAAAATTACTGCAATCTACAGGGCTATTACTATAACAACTGATTATGATATTAATCTCGTCCTTGCCGAATAACCAAGTTAAGAAGGGACTACTACACCACAAAACTAAAATAACAGCTGACCAAATCTCTAGGTATGTATTTATTTACCCAAGGATTCACTTATCATTTATTATCAGCAGAATAGTACAAAATGTATCAGTAATTTTCCTTTGTTTGCGCATACATGTTATTTTCCTCAGTCTCAAATCAAGGAAATCACTTCGTTCATATTTACCTTGCCATCAATATGCTTTTAGTAATTTAGAAAACAGCACTACTACAGACGTATATGTAAAGGATAGTAATGATAATCCCTTCCCTCTTGGAAAAACAGTTGTGAAAAAAGTTTGGTTACATCTGAACTGTTTTCTGCTAAATTTTATGGAATGTCATCATACCACAATATTTTTCACCAATAGTGCCACCAATCCATTTAGATCACCACACAAGCCAGAGCCACACAGCCAGATTTAAAAATTGTTCTCATAAAAATATATAATAGAAACATAAATGTTCTTCATGAAGCACATTTATGTTTCTATTATATATTTTTATATCCCTTCATTATTTTGAGGTCACATTGATGGTTCACATCTGAATTTAATATGAGTAAGCTTAATATATGTATCAAAACCATAATCGGGACCATAGGTCCCATTTTGACCGCAGCAATCCTGATTTTGGGGTATATTCCTCCAATCAACTTTTAATATTTTCCATTCTGAATGAAGAGATTACACTGAGTAATTTATGCTAGATTCAGATGTAAAAAATATTTCAAAGACAATAATAAAATGACTTTCTTCTGGAGCAACCTTACTTTACTTCATCTCCTTAATATTCCTTAAGTGAGGATGTCTTCAGTTTGTTCAGTTGTTTCTTTCAAAAACTGAACAAAATTCACAATAAAACATCTGAGTTGAAATGTCATACATGGTGTGGTTTGAAAATTTCTCATTGAGTGAAAATTTAATCACATACGATTATGATCATTTTTTTGGTTATAAAATTAAGGAGATCTTTGCAAGCAATTAGAAAATTAGATGGATAGGCTTCATAATTCCCTGTTTATAAATTCTACCATATTTGGCCGTACTTCGTGGAAGGCCATCCTAAGAGGAATAAGAAGAGAAACTTTGTAACTTCCACAGAATTTTTATTAAGTCGACCGGTTTTTGTCGTATTAATAAAAATTCTGTGGAAGTTACAAAGTTTCTCTTCTTATTCCTAATAGCCTCTTTATTTAACACCACTTGCACAACAACTATTCTCCTATGTAAAAAATGCCACTGTAATTTAAATTCCTTTTTTGTGTTATCTTCAACACTAGGATTTTGACTTCCACAGAATATGAATTCAGTATTTTCTCAAACTTTTCCAAAATAAATTTTTCCTATGGAAATAGAACAAAAATAAACAGGCAACTACATCTCTAGATGCATTTTCTACAAAGCTCTCAGAGTTCACATATATTTTTCCCAAGACTTTCATCTTCAAAATATTTCACTGCATAATTAATGACATAGGTAGAAATTGGATAAAATGAGACAAATTTTGATACCAATTAAGATTGAGTTTCTTTAAAGATAGAATCAAATACATCGATTCAAAGAAATTTGTGGTCTATTCCCAATATTCTTGTAAGTATCACTTTCTTATTTTTCCTTTGACTATAACAAAATTCAACCTCCATTAAGTTGCACTGTAATCTTAGGAAATAGGCAGGGTTAAAAATTTTGTAATCCCAAGTTGGCATATTTTCTCTTAAAAATAAATAATTGGAACTTTCATGCAAAGGCTTTTGTCATGTATTAAATATGAAATAAATGAAATTTTCCTGATTTTCATCAATATAAATGTCTCAACCTCTACATTAGAATTGTGGCAAGAAAATTCTCTCCATTTCATGATTTGGCACCAAATTAGCAGGAAAACCTCACGTTAAAAAGTAGGTTCTCTTCTGATAAAAGGTCTGCCATTCATCTCCAACACAGTCAATAATTAGTGTGAAAAAGCATAGCTACACAATAAGTCATTTAGCTAATAATTACTTACTTGTGTAAGTTTTCCAAAACAGTATAAATAAAACTCTTGAGCATGAAAACTTCACAAAAATATACCATTAATTTCGGCTGACTCAGATTGATTTCATTCTGTGGTGATTCATAGCGGCCACTGCAAATAGTACTCTCAGATATTGAAATGGAAAACTAAAGTTCTATCCAATATATGGTGCTAAAAGAAATCATAAATGAAAATTTCAATATTTACATCAATTTCTCCCTTGACAAGTTCTTTGTCACATGAGAAACAGAAGAGGTTTTGGCCACACAAAAATTGGGCTGTGAACTCTATGTGAATATTTTTCTCTAGGTTTTGGTAGCTCAAAAGAAAATTTCTATAATGTGTGCTGATGATACAAAGAGCAATCAAGGAAAAAACCAGTATCTTATATTGGATTACTAGGAAGTAATGACAGTTTTTAAAATATTCACGGGTGAAACATGCACACTTTCATTCCTTTATTGCTTTAAGCAATATTTTTATCACAATGAAAGCATAAAATCTTCACTGCAGTGTTGATAAGATAATTTTCATTCAACTGTCGTAAGAACTGAAGCTGTAATCCCATGACTAAAGAGCAGGATACATGGGCTCAGACCAAATTCAAATTGCCTGCATAGGTGGAGAGGTGCTGAAATACCATAGTGACATCTCATGAAGCATATCCAGCACTGCATCAAAATCTATATCAAACAAATACAATGAGGCTAGCCCTCTATATACTTACTCTATGATAGCACCCATCCTGTGATGATGTAATATCTATTTTAGGGGATTTTAGCTCAGTCTGTTGCAATCAAATAAATTAATGAACTGTATAATCTAAAATGTTGCTAATTATAAAATAAATGGCAAAATATCCTTACATTTTATTTCAATGTTTCACCTTATTCATTAGTGCACTAATTTGGTTTTGAATGAAAGACATAATTTAGATGTTTTGTAAGATGAATTCTTAAACTGGAATAAAGCAGAAGTATACCTGTAATCATCTTCAAGCTCTACTGCTTATAGTCTCAGAGTAACTTCTGACTGACACATCAATTCTCTAATTGAAGAAGCAATAAATGGTAAGAACAAATGTTCATAGTTTTACTTTCATGTAAAATACCCAAAATATTACCCAACATTACTAAAATATATAATTTAATTGAGTGATTTTGTAAGGTTAACCTTATTTGGAATTGAAAGCCTAAACCATGAGTAGGATTCCATAAAGGAAAAAGAATAGACATTATAGTGCACCATCATTTTTTTAAAGCAACATGGGTTTTGATGCCTAGTATCACTAACAGGAACCAAAGAAACTGCTACCCTGATACCAAAAATTCCTCGAAAAAGAAAGAGATTATCTTGAAAAATAAAAAGGATAATGAACATTGGATGATTCACTGATTACCATTAATTTTAAAATGGAAGCTATATTTTTTATATCAACTTACTTTTTGTAATCATTTGTATATCAACTTACAAAAAGTAAGTTGATATACAAATGATTACAAAATTTTATATCAACTTACAAAAAGTAAGTTGATATAAAAAATGGATACACCTTATATTTATAGTAAATCTCTAAATTTATCTTTCATATTCATGATGAAAGACATTAATACATACTTTTAATGAAGTAGGATTTCTCTCTTATAAGAAGGAACTTCCAGAAATGTTTTTCAGGTTAGGAGTGTTAAAAAATAAAATCAAGAGTATGATGAAGATTCACTCAGGATAGCAGACAGGTAATCTCAGGCTGGAGGGCCAACATTTCCATAGCCAACTTTGTCATTATCCTTGGGGCCGGCTTCCTCAGAGGTGATAAGCCTGGGATTTATATAGGAAAAAATCCACCACCTTTCACTTTTCCTCTCCAATCAGCTTGGAGGTGGGGGTGAGTCTTATCTCTTATTGGAGGGGAAGGAGGAGGCACCTTTCACTTTTCACAAAAAAACAAAACAACTATGCTCAGTCAACAGTTTCTGGGACTGCATGACAAAGGCAACTGTTAAAATCTGGCTTATCTGAGAATAATTTTAATAGAGACGAGGGATTCACGTTGAGCACAGATTGGAATTCAGTCATCCTTAAGAGACTAGTCAAGAATGCTCTGATTGGCATTCAAACTGCCAATGGAAACAAGGAGTAGGAAAAGTTAAAGGTACCTCCTCCTTTGGGATGTGGTCGAGGAGGATGCCCTGGAATATGTCCCCCCTTCAAGACCTTGCCCTTCCCTGAGCTAGAAGCTATCATTAAAGATCTGAAAGCCTCTGGGTTGGACAAAATAACACCCAATATGGTCAAGCACTTCCCATCAAATCTGATAGTACTACTAGGAAAAGTATCCAATGCTTGCTTAGAAATTGGCATTTTCCCACTAAGTGGAAGATGGCCCAGGTGGTTATGATCCCTAAGCTAGGAAAAGACACTTCTACGGTCAACAACTATAGGCTGATAAGTCGGCTTTCTGTTCAGGGTAAGGTCCTGGAACGAATTATATATAAGAGGGTGTATCTGGTCACCGCTGGAAGTCAAGTCATCCCCGTCTCCCAAGCTGGGTGCAGAGAAGGGCTCTCCACCATACATCAAAGGGTGGCAGAGGACGTCATCCAGGAGTTCAACAAAAAAACGTAACATGGTTGCCTGCTTCTTGGATTTCAAGTCAGCATTTCATAAGGTTTCGCATAAAGGGGCCTCACTTATGCCAGTTCGGCCTGGTCTTACTGCACCAGGAAGCAATTTAATCATTTAATTTTGTTTCAAAAGCACACACTAAGGCAGATTTTAAATGTGTCCAAGCTCGTTCCCCCTAGGGCTATATTTGCAGCTTATAGCTGATGTCAATGTACAGCTAGTTCCAAAGAAAACTTACCACCTAAGCCGTAACCCGCATAACAGACATGAAGCTCGATGAGAGCGAGTCTAAAGTTTTCCACGCATTCTATTGGCTCTTGGACGGTGCCCTTTTAAACCGTTGTGAAACGCTTTGAACGTATTTGTATCGTCTTTATTAGCACAAAATCTAGTTTAAAGTTAGTGATACTTATTACTATGTCAGCAGCATAGTATTAAAAAAGGAATGAAAATGGGATCTCCTTATTTTAGCCTAAAATTTCTGCATAATTCACCTTTTTCTGGAGGCATTGGGTAAACTTACCTTAGCTGCTCCAATAATCCAATAAAAAATTACGTCATTGCAAGATTAAAAAGGATTATATTATTACATTTTTTATGCTCTTGACGCCTACAGGACAAACTTTTAAATTTATTTAGAGGAAATTCACGACTATGACTCAAACAGAAAGATAAACAGAAACTCTGCAAGAAGATGAAGAATAATTAGGAATAAGAACACAATCAACTGTATTTCAACTAATTTATGTTGCAGAAAAATGGTATCTAGAAGGAGAGCATGAAAAACTGTAAAACCTACTGTAAAGAGCTCTGAAAATTAGACCCAAAACATATTACAATAAAGTAAACCAAGTAAATTACAATCAACTACATCAGATAATTACATCAAATATTATAAAAATTTTAAATACCACCAAATCAATTGATAGAAAGTAAAATATAAATTGGTGTGCTATCATCATTTTCTAAGTTAATTGTTTAAAATTCAAGTTGCTAATTTAATATTTTAGAAAATAACATAGATATTAGAATATAGCACTCTTAATTTAAATACTGAGGGCTACAAAATTTTTTCACATATCCAATAAAAATTAATTTACGATGAAATTAACTCCAGCATCTCGTAACACTATTCTGAAAATATTGTTCATTGCCAGTCCCAGAAAAACTATCCCTTTAATTAAATCAAGCTCATGTTCCTTGCAAAATTATGCTGTCCCAACTTTTACCTGATGCTAAATCTCTTTCTTGCCCCGTGGTGCAAATTTTGACTCAATTTCTTCACAGTTGAATTATTTTCAATACAGAGAAGTATAAAATTTGCTTGATACGACCATTAACAGAGCATTAGGTATTTCAGAATATATGCATCTACATGCCATTCTGTTCCTCCACCAGGCATTCGTGATGATGGTATCAGATGAAGCATTATGATTTTGAGATGAGATTTGGCTGCTTCTGACAAATTCGCGTCTGAGGTTTCACTAATTCTTCCATAGAGAAAGGAGGTCTTTCCTTCCCTTCACCCTGGCCCTAGGAGTATCCCCTATTCATTCCTTTGTTGTTTCTTTTTCTTTTGTTGCATCCATCGAAAGGTATTGTCTATTTTCTCAAAGGAACCATAAAACGGCCGATGGGTGAAGGTGAACTCCGCTCTGAGAAGAAAAATCCCCTTTTCGGCAGATTGTGGATGGTCGTATGTATCCGGGGTAGCGAATTTGAAAGCGCTAATGAGGATTCCTGACCGCACCCCCGCTGAGCAGGTATCAAAGGTTAGGGTATGGTGGCGGCGACCGATCACAAGTAAGGTGGGAAATGGTGGATCCGCGATTTGCTATCTTTGCCGCAGGTATTCCCTTAGGGAATGAAGATATTCAACTCTATTTTTGAGGTAGACAACCTTTCAGGACTTCTTGCAAGGAATACAGTTTAAGATGGTTAAGAAACAACAGTTAGTATGGCAAATCAGAACCTTAAGACTGATTTGCATATTGCATATAAATTCCAGGTTATCTATACTTGCATATAGCAGGTTTACACGTTAATACCTGGTTTATTTACATTTACATTAATACCCCACGAGCCGCTGCATGACGTATGTCAGGGGGTGTGAAAACACCTACAACACGATTTCCATTGTTATACTGAAATGATTTTCAGAACTATGCGCTAAGTGAAAGTGAGACTAATGATTGATGATCGCTGCTTCGGTTTCTGAATGCCTCAAGTTAACTATATAAGCGAATTGTTTGAATGAATAATAATTAATTGATAATATGTATAATAATTAAAAGAAAGATCACTATGAATATTATGAATGATGGGTAAAAGGAGTCATGGAAGAATACGCTAAAAATATAAACCAACGGATGGTAACCAGACTTACATGAGAATATTCCTCTAATTCTCATGATTCATACCTTAGTTGTTAAAATATTCTTGATTCTATATGTAATCCATTACTCCAACATTCACTCCAAGGACCTTCGTTACATCCTTCATCCTAGGCACATCATAATTCTCTAATTGCAAAGATGTTTTTTAATTTTTTTATAGCATTTTTAAATAGTAATGCAAGGAAGACAATTCCAGTTGAAATACGACCTTCGGAAAATCTGAATGATAATAAAGTTGAAAATGTTTGGGTACATCATATCTGAATTAGTATCTCTATTTTCTGCTTTTAAAGTGAATGGCATAAACTGTATTAGCTTATTCTAAATAACTAATTCAACAACAAAAACGAAAAAATTAGTAATTCTGCCTAACGTCAATTTATATCAATCAAGCTCATCAATGATTGTTTACTTTATTTATAAATATTGTTTTATATGCCTTATTTTGTCCCTACATTGAGCTAAAAATTTCGTAGTTTGAAATAACTTGAGTAATGAGCAATGAACTAGAGAAATGCCATCTAATATTTATTCCTTATAACTTACGAGAACCAAATCATTTAACTTCTCTTACAACATCTATGATACAAAGTAGATAGAGGGTTGAAGATGATCTTACTAGATCAACTAAAGTTTCTATTATAATATCACTAAAATATGAATTGAAACGTAAATATGGAATTGTAGACACTCCACATATTCAATGTTGCAGAAACTTGAAGTTTATATGCCAATTACCGATAAATTACATCTCCTAAGTTAGGTAGTTAGATTTAGAATAAACCATTGGCTTGCATAGATAGTAATGCTAATCTTAGCAATTTTTATCGGTTTGAAAAGACCTCAAAATCTCTTTCCAAAATAAATTGCTGATAAGAAGATGGTTCAGGTACTGATTTAGTGAACTACTCGAACTTTCTTATAGAATTAAAAGGAGGTTGCTATAAAACATTGAACATTGCTATTGTATACAATTTCGGAGATCCTAGGAATAAACTGATTCATCAGAAGGAAATTTCTGAAAGTATAATAAGCCATCAACGCTATATCCTGTATATTTGAATGTTAACCATATTTGACTAAGATATTCCTTAAATTGAATAAATGAGTAGTTTCTCTGGAGGCAGCCATAAATGGAAAAAATATATGTTGGATGAGAAAATTGAGATGGTGAGTGAGCGGGTTATACTTTTAAAGGAGGTCGTTGCTCCTACTCAAAGTAACTAATTAGTCGACGAGGAATGCAAGAAATACCATTACCTATTGTAGTTTATCCAAAAATCTGGAATTAACATACCTCTTACACTTTCAGTGGTTAAATTCATGTGAGTGTATGTATTACTGTTGCCGTCGCTTCTCACTTCCCTGTCTCTATCAAAACAGTCCCCCTCTTGAAGTCCTGGTGAATTCATTGCTTTATTTACTTCTTCCAATCACTCATGTATCTTGCTTTTAAAATTTGTCATGGAATGTGGAGAGAAAAAAAGTTTCTCATAGCCAATACATTTTAAATACGAAGGAATACTTTCAATATCACCAAGCGATAAATATGTAGATAGACTATCCATACCAAACCACCACCCATTCATCTCAATCCTTTAAATTCTATTGAAAAATATGAGGGTTATGCAGTGCCAGCCTTCAACCAAGGGGAGCAAAATTTCAACATGAGCCTCATATGCGCTTCTTATCCCCGTATGATACTTACAGGGTTGGAATTACAGGTAAAAAGGCCCTGGGAAAAACTATTTCACTAAGTCCCTATTATTTTGCGTTTTCTACATTATAATAATTGTTAACGTTATAGTACACAATTTAAATATAAATAATGTAGGTAGTTTTGTATGCATTCAAAATTAATTGAAAAATTTACATTCATAGCTAACAGTAGCGTTCAATGAGCTCTATGACCAAACCTCATTTGCTCTATCTTTTTGTGTATTTTAGAACTTTTAAAGGTGATAAATATAGAGAGAAGAACGTTTAAGAACGTAATGGTTTGTGACTGTAACCATTTCAAGAGGAATCCAAAGAAGAAATTATTTTTATTCGATTCACACTTCAATGACACCAAAAAGATTAATTAATGAATTCAAAATTAATGTGAAAGATGGTAGTCTCGCATCTGTCATCTTTATTCATTCAGGAAAATCAATCCTAGCACATTTTCTCTCAATTGATTTGGATGGTATAGTAAAAATTCCAATAGCAGAGATGATAAAATTTACTGATTTTTTACCGATCGAATTTTAATTTTGATGCTTATCAAATGAAACAAAATTTATCTAAAATACGCAGAGAATGCCTCAAGACTTCATACTATGCATTTACTTATAGTTTTTTTAAATGTATTTAAAGCAATAGCCTAGATATGGGCATGAGTTTGCCTTACTTGTGTAGATTGCCATCACACAGGCTGTGATGAAACTGGTGATCGATCTGGACTCCTTAGGTATATAATTTTAAAGGCTAATAACTGCCCTCTTGAACTATGTATAATATTACCTACTATTATATTATATAATACCACCCATTATAACCACAGAGTTTTGCAAGCGAAGGCTTCGAATTTGAGGTCTATACATTTTTGGCCGGACACTGATTCAAACTGCGCAGAAATTTTCTTCCTCCCATCTCAGTCCTAAACATAAGCTCAGAGCGGCTCAGAGGCAGATTTTGCAAAAATTTCCTTCGTCCTGCTCATGCCTTTCGTCTCAGACTCAAATTTTATGAGGGAAAGGGTTTGCCTCGGTTTCCTCGAAACAACGGGACCTCGTGTGAGACGTTTCCCACTGTGCGAGAAGCAAAGCTAGAATATACACTGATACATAATAACCATTTTATAATAACTGAATTCTTGCATTACGACATCCATATCGTTATAATACCATTCTGCTACGCCAATGCCACCAAACTAAGGATACTAGTAAATCTTTGCAATATCAATAACGCAAATAAATCCATTTCAACTCTGCTAGCGGAGCCAGGACAGAAGCAGACTATCTCCTCCATGTTTTCCCTCTCTCTCTTTCTCTCTCACTTCTAAAGGCTAGCTTGCAGGAAACTCACTGCCTGTTATGCGGGTTGCAGCTTAGGTGGTAAGTTTTCTTTGGAACTAGCAGTACATTGCAATAAACAGAGCAACAAAAAACTTCATAATAAGGCAATCTTTAGCACTGACAGACTTCTTTAAACAAATTTGGGCATATAAACCCAATGAAGTACTAAATAAACACACGAGGCCCTCCGCTGGGGAAGTTTAAAAATTTCCAGATAGGGATAGCTTCTTTTCTTCCTTAAATTTTTCAAATCATCCTCATTTAATCATCACTTGTTTATTTATTTATTCATTACACCATAATGTCATTAGTTTATATTACATTATATTTTACTTATCATTGAATATGATTTCAGTGCAACATATCAGTTGCCCTAATTATTTTTCAATTTATCATAACACTAAGAATAAACACTTTGCGGATAAAGTCCATCGGGACCAGGAGCTGCAATAATAGTATCCCCTAGGGGGAGTGACTTGGACCAGATCAGACCAGACCTCTGCCCTGAGGATGAAGGCCAAGGTGGCTATTGAAACCCTAGTCCTCCAGCCTGAGATTATCTGTCTGCTATCCAGAGAGAATGTTTGCCACATTTGAAATATTTTCTGAATATACAATCAGAAATCAAAGCAGAATTTCCAGCCAGTAACTAAAGAAAAGTAAAATAATCTACTCGCCAAATAGAATCCTTTAAATATTTTTTACCCACCTTTGAGGAAATACACAGACTTACAAGTTAGAAGAGTGGTCCTGTACCAAGGAAAAGTAAAAGAATATCACTGGATTGCCTCCAAAAAATAAACACATCTGCATGAATACGGAAGTTTAGCACTGAATGATGAATGACTTATTACATGATTGCTTATCTTGGTACACAATATTACTGTTTCTTCTTATAAATAACAAAATTTGTCCATAACTGTAACATACATGCTTTTGGATTTCATTAATGCCCATTCAAAATTACCCTAATATATCTCAAGAATAAGGAGAACAGACAGATGGGTGAACATGCAACAACAGAAAAGATTATGACATAAGATCTAACAAATAATAGCAGAGTAATATACATATATACCCTTTGCCATTGCATTGATGGCTTTTGTGTTCCCTCAGCTTCCTGCGCATCACAGACCATTTCTACAGATTCACCAATCTTCCGTTGATACATGGAGTCAGGTTCTAGGGTGAACACAGGTGGTTTCCTCACCAACACTTCCATTGCACCTGAAGAGCCTTGAGTGCCCTGAGCATTGTATGGGGTGCATGTGTAGCGACCCTCGTGGTTCTGATTAACCTGTGGAAATGAAATTCGCTCCAGTTTTTTATACTTGAACTTTTACAGAAGCAGTTTTATGAAAAATTCATGTTCTAGATGAAGTGACCATAAGTTGACCAATCCACAGGTATTCATAACCAATATATGAAAGTTATGATAAAAATCCTTCAAATATATACTTGTTTTCTATAATCAGGGTGTCCACCGTCCAGCAATTAAGAAATTCCCCAAGTTTTTTAGGTTTTCCAGGGTAAAATTAAAATTGTGCAAAATATTGTAAAGTGTATAATTTTTCCTGGGAAACATTTTTTACTTTCCAGAGGAGTATTTTCAGTTTCCAGGGCGTTCCACATTTGTAAACAAGTAAATTTTTAGCCAAATATTAATCATGTGCCAATAATCAGGCAAATACAGGTCCAAGAGAGAGCAAGGAATAGTTCTACAGTAGATTCATCAGGATATTCTTTGAGTTCAAGACCTGGCCAAAGAGACAAACAGTTGCCCAGCACATAAATGTTCAAGGAAGAACAACAGTAGGTTCATTGATGTTCATTCGTTCAAAATAACTGTTTTTCCTTTTTTATATTTAAATAAAAATCTTTCTAACTTTCACTGCTACTTGATGATGGCCATCATTCTCTAAAACTAGTGATCAGCAGATAAATTTGCAAAAAGTAACATTGTCTCCTTTATTAGTTGAATATAAGGTCTTTATTACGGCAAGATTGAGACTGAAAAGACTCTTCTTCCATCTAACTTTTGTCAATGATACTATATACATAAAAAGTTTTGTGTAGGTGAATAGAAATAGAGAGGAAAACTTTAGACAGAGTGGATGTAAAAAAAACTAAGGTGATATCTTAGGAAAAAAGATCCACTGCAGGAAAACACCTGCAAAGAAGGGGGGTATGAAAAGCCTGTGCAAACGTAGTGATGGTACAAGCATAAAGATATAAAAGAAAACTGTGTATGACTTGGAAATTACAAAAGCAGTACTACAACAAAATTATAAAAACAATAATAAAATAAAATCAGAAATTGGAAATTGGAAAAATTGCAATAGTAAATAATCAGGAAATAATAAATATGACAAAAACATACAATAAAACATTCAAACAAAATTACAAAAATAATAAAATCAAATCAAAAAAGAGGAAGTTGCAGGAATACACTTTGAGAATGTAATATCTATTATATATAGCTTCTTCTCTAGATATATCTATAAGGGATACGAATTCTAAGCATGATCCACAAGTGCCATCAACGTGAAATTTTTAAGACGTACTTGCCTCACCCTGTAGATACCAGAATAATTCAAACTTTGACACTAGCTATCACAGGTTCGATACCAGAAGGTCTCAAAAATCGGAATTTTCCCATAATGCATTGCATGTGTCTTTTAACATTATTCTGAGGCATTTATCAGTAAGATAGAGGAACCAAAATCTTGAAGGTTGGAGTTGAGGTAAGCTTCTATGGTACAAATGGAAGAAATGTTACCAAATGACCATTAGTTTGTCACAAGGTGGGTGCAAAAATCAACCATAAGAAATGAATGCTACTATTTTTGACAATTTTTTTTATGCCTTCCCGATAAGCTGGAAAGATAAAACACAGAATGTTAACATAGGCATTTGAAAACATTCTTTTACCTGGTTCATCGTTTCTCCTATGATCCTTGGTTCAATGCAAGAGTGTCATTTCAATTCCTCCATGCATTTCAAACGGAGATAACAGAATCTTATTTTAGAACCGTCCCGATAAGATATTAAATCAAAACTTAGGAACTGGTCAGAATGGCACTTATCTAAGATTAGTTTGCAATTGTCTTCCAGAAACAGATACTGTGTTTGACACCAGGAGATCTTTTGTGGGAATTTTTGAAAACTGTATTGGGGCCTTTCTCGGGACGATAGAGTATTCAACATCATGGAATTTGCAGAAGTGGTCTTCTATAGCAGCAATGGAAGGAATGTTACCAAATGAGTGTTGGTTAGACACCATGTGGGTACTAAATGCTCCCTTTTAAAATGTATTTTTGCAATTTTTAAAAATTGTTTGGAATACCTTCGCGAGAACATGGAAAGATGAAATCCAGAAAGTGAACAGGGGTTATATATATGTGTCTGAAATAATTAGATACTTATGGTAAATTTTCACCAATTAGCTAGCAGTATGCAAGCAACTTTTACTCGTATAGTATGTATAGAAAATATAAATAAAATCTCAAATATTTTAGAGACTGTTAGAATATTAATGTTATTGCATGTTTTCTTTAAGCAATATAATCATGAATAGTAAGTGACATTACTCTAATGATATATGTTGTATATACTATACCAAATTCCTCAATTCACTTAATGCATTTACCACATAATGAATTTAGACAAGAACACAAAACATCATGGCTGGTTTATGTAAACTCTAACATTCTATATGCCACTTCCTTTTGTACTGGAAATGCTGCATCAACTTAGGCTTCATGTTTAACAAGAATAACCAAACCATCTTACTCTTGTCTCTTATAAATAACCAAGATAAAACAACAAAGCATACCTTCTGCATTCACTTTGCCTATTTATTTTGTATGTTTTTCTTTTTATATACAAAATATAAAAATAACTTCTTCTCATAAGAAGTGAAAATAGCATCTTATCCATTCACTGAATCAGAGTTATTTAATTTCCAAAAGGTATCCATTCAGAAATGATTAGTTGAGAGCTTGTTGTCTCTGCAAGCATAGAATGAATGAGAATGTAACTACGTAATTTGAAAGAGGACAGCTAGAGGGGAAGCTATACGTCGCACTTTCATTCGACCATACATTGTGATACATTATCAAGGCACAAATCAAAGCCACCACACCCATTGCCCCTGCATATAAATATGATGGTGTGTCATACTCCATTTTGGGTATAATAACACATTATCAAAACTTACTTTTGAAAATACATCTCTTATCTCATTAGTGGGGCAAAATAATACCATCTTTTTGTGCTTCAGGGATAGCGATTGGGAATAGAAGCTTCAGATTTCGTTATACTTGTATTCAATGCAGGTGAGTTTTCTGGAATTGGCACTTATCTAATATTAATATGCAATTGTCTTTCACAAAAGGGTCCTGAGTTCGACACCAGGTTGTCTTTTGTGTGATCATTTGAAAACTGTATTGAGGCTGTTCCCAGTGCGATAGAGCAATCAAAATCACGGTTTTTGAAGATTAGATGGTCTTCCATAGTACCAAAGGAAGAAATGTTACCAAAAGACTGTGTGTTCAAAGCCAGGTGGGCATGAAATTCTCCCTAATAAGATGCATTGCAGTAATTTTTGATAATTTTTTTAATGCTTTTCCGATAAGCTGGGAAGATAAAACCCGGAATGGGAACAGAGGCGTTTGAAAACATTCCTTCAAGCAGTTCACTGTTTCTCTAATGGTCCTTAGTTCGATGCAAGAGCGTCATTTCTAATCTACCATGCATTTGAAATGGAGATATTGGAACCTTATTTTAAAACCTTCCCGATAAGATATTCAACTGAAACTTTGTAACAGGTCACAATGGCACTAATCTAATATTAGTATGCAATTGTCTCTCACACACAGGTCCTAAGTTTGACTCCAGGCGGTCATTTATGCAAATTCTTGAAAATTGTTTTGAGGCCTTTCTCTATGCAATAGACTATAAAAATCACAGTCTTTACATTTGAAGTAGAACCAGTGGAAGAAAGGTTACAAATGACCATGAGTTTGATGCCAGATGGATGCAAAATTCTCCTGTAAGAAACGAATTGCAGCAATTTTTAAGAATTTTTCTGAATAAGCTGCGAAGATTACACCCGGGAAGGGGAACTTATAGGAAATTTTCACGAATTAGCTTGCAGTATGCAAGAAACTTTTACCCGTATAATATAATAATAATAAAGGACTTCATTTATACATAGGTATATCCGGAGATTTAGCTATATATAATATGAGGGTGGTCTGAAAAGTTTCCAGCCCCACATTTTCAGAAATCTTCAGAAAATTTTCAGATAACATGTCAAGAATTGGCAAAATGTCAGAAACTTTTCAGACCACCCATGTAGATATACAAGTATATGGGGTTTATATGAATTCTGACCATGTTCCACAAGTGCTGTCAATGTGAAATATTTACTACGTATTGGTTTCACCCTGTAGATACCAGAATAATTCAGACTTTGACGCTAGCTATCATAAGTTGGATACCAGAAATCGGAATTTTCCCATAAGAATGCATGGCGCGGATATTCGAAAATTATTTTTAGACACTCATCGGTAAGATAGAGGATCTCGGAGGTTGGAGTTGATTGGAGTCTTCTATATTACGAATGGAAGAAATATTACAAAAATACTGTGAGTTCGATGCCAGGTGGATGCAAACTTCTTCCATAAGAAATGCATTGCTGAAATCTTTGACGATTTTTTTAAATGCCTTCCCGATAAGCTGGAAAGATAAAAACCGGAATGGTGACATGTGGTGGTGAGGCGTTTGAAAACATTCTATCATCAGGTTTACCATTTCTCTAATGGTCCTTGTTTTGATTCGAGAGCATCATTTCGATTCTACCATGTATTTCAAACGGGGATAACGGAATCTTATTTTAGGACATTCTAGATAAGATATTGTATCGAATGTTTGGAACAGGTCAGAATGGCTTTTCTCTAATATTAATATGCAATTTTCTTTCACAAAAGGGTCCTGAGTTCGACGCCAGGTGGTCTTTTGTGTGATCAATTGAAAACTGTATTGGGGCCGTTCTCAGTGTGATAGAGCATTCAAAATCACAGTGTTTGCAAATAAGGTGGTCTTCTAATGCAGCAATGGAAGAAATTTTACGAAATGAGTTTTGTTTAGATGGCATGTGGATACTTATTTCTCCCTTTTAAAATGTATTTTGGGATTTTTAAGAATTGCTTGGAATTCTTTGGCGATAACATGGAAAGATGAAATCTGGAATGTGAACTGGAACATATATATGTAACGGAGAATAATCGGACACTTATGGTAAAGTTTCACTGATTAGCTTGCAGTATGCAAGCAACTGTTAACTCATAAGATTTAATATTATTAACTTATTTATTATATCATACCGCCGCTGTTAGAATTCATCGTGCAAATTGTCGGAAACAAATGAATGAATTCAGTCTTTATTACGGCGAGGTTAGACCCAAGTTGGACTCTCTTCCAATTAACCTCGAATTCGGAAAACACTACAGATATTAGGTTGGTGGGGAAAATCTTCTTAACTGAAGGTTAAAGTACAGATAATTCCCACTGGGCGGGAAAATACCCACAGAGAAAGGTAGTGAAAAGAATGCAAAATAGCAAATAAAAATTTCGTCAAATTTGTACACTCCTAATTAAAATATAAATAACACATTATTATTAATTTTAAACACAAAACAATTGAAAGCTTGGAAGGGCATTCCGTTAGGTCTCGGAGGAGTAGAATTTCGGACAGGGACTACGTTTGAGTTGCCTTCTGATGGTCAATTGCTGGACAATTTCTTTGTCTATTCCTCCCTTGTGGAAGACACGCTCAAACCAGTCACCTGACTATGTCTTTAATCCTCCCAAATAGCAGCTGTCGTATGCGCGAAAGATCTCTCCGAAAGCACCTACCCGATGGTAGCGGGACTACGTTTGCATAGGCAAGAGATTTTAAACTTTAGTACTGAAGATTACCACAGAAGAGGATTTTTTTGCATTCACGAATCCTCGCCCAGCTTAAAAAAACATGAAATATGATAATTAAATCAACTTTCTCTTGTAACTAAGTTCCACCCTTTATCTTTCAATTCAGATATTACTCAAATACGACATTTTCATGAAGTCTAAGTAATGAGGGAAATAGCGGATAGAATATTAATAAAAATTTGCCCAGCTAAGAAAAATTTTTTAAAAATAATCAATTGCAGTAATTGTTACTATGACAACACCATTTATTTCAAAAGGATTAGGGCTGAAAATTACGAAAAGATACACATATATGGCATAATTCAAACATGGTATCATAGCCACTGGAGTCTGACTTGTTACTGCTGCGCCATCAATTTCTATGCCTCCCTCACCAAAAATTTTGTATAATGTATGATAGTAATTTCCTTTTTTAACTCACTAACCTGTGCCTATGGAGCCAAAACTCACTGCACTTTTTACTACCTCACTCTCTTGTTTCACATGCAATTGCTTTTATTATGATCCTTGACATCAATTTGCAAACTCCTCCTTTTGAGCCTACCTTATGGTTATGTAAGAGTCTTTATCAATCATCCTGATATTGACAATGGACAGGTACATATTTTTTAATCTCAATAAATATAGCAAAATAATAAGATATTTGTGAGTGACCGAGGATAAAAGGGGTAAGGTTTTCGAAGAGTCTTAGCAAAACTGAGGTATGTAAAGGAAGTTTCACTATGGTTTTACCCTATTGGGTTACTTTGTGGATTTACATCTAAATTATTTTTGAGGTCTTTATTTGGTCAATTACCCTTGCTTCTTAGTTTGATCCTTTGCTGGCAAATCTCATATATATACTTGTACTGTCCCATATGTCACACATATACACTGTCCTGGAAGTGTACATATTTCCACATCTTAGTGTTTATACCAACTATCTGTTGTTTTCTTGGATGACTATTAAAGGTTGCAGTACGTAATATATTTACTAATATTTGTTTTCTTGAGAATCAATGGGTATTACAGCTACTGAATTTATATTTGTTTACAAAGAACCTCTAGTAAATGTTTTTGTATGAATCAGCATTAATATTGTTCCTTTGAATTTCTAGAGATAAATGTAAGCTGCATGTATGCTATAAAAGTAATTACTATTCTTACTAATCATTTGCATAATAATTTTAATGAGTTATAATAAGAAAAACTTTATCAACATAAATGGAAATTAGGAGACATAGAAGGAAATGCAACATTTCTTCATTTATAGCATTAAACTTTTGCATCATACACCTTGAAATTGATGGAAATAATTCTGGAGGTTTCGTTATTCATAATGGAAATTTTAAACTGACTAAATTGAATGGAAATTTTTAATTGACTAAATTATAAAACTAAATTTTTAATACTTCTTTGTACAAATTATACTCTATATTTCCAACTTAAGGGCAAAAGATGATAAGATTTAAAATGTGAACTCACCCTAGTGAAAAGCAAAGAGCCATTATTCATTATGACTATATCTTTGGTTTGGTATGGCTCAAGCAGACGTTTGTCCTTGGTCCATGTGACATATTGCAATGGGGGGTTGGCTTTGATGTAGCACTGGACAACTCCAGCCAGACGGAATGGTAAGTACTGAATGGTTGGTGTAAAAGTCACCTTTGCAGGATCTGAAACACAAGAGAGTGTAAGTAGGTCAATATAGAAAAATAGAAAATACTAAAATTTTCGATTAAAATACTAAAAATATCAATTAAAATCATCTAGCATGTAGTAAATGAGATCCAAGAGTAATAAGACTTTGTTTTGTATAAATCAATCAGCCATTTTAAACCTCACTTCCATTAGTCACCAAAAGATAGGCAATATATCAATAGATTGCAATCAATATGCATAATCAATCCAGTTATCCATCTGGCAGATGTGTACTGATCTATATTGTTTAGGTTTAAAATGGGTAAATTTCTTTATTGGACTTATCAAAGTCACTGTGAATTTCTAATGATAAACACTGCCAACTTCATTCACTGAATGCATCTCCAACAGAGTTGAGAAAATTCCACCAAAACAAACTGTATTCTTCTGTTAACTTTTGAATGCTATCAAAATGTGATTTCCATAACTGGTGGGAGTAATAGAAGAAGTAGGATAGGCTGATAAGAAAATAATTGTGTATGTAGAGAGAAAGGTATCTAGCTTGAAGAAATATGGTATAAAAAGTACTGGTGGAAGGATTAAGGGTGCTGAGATTAGGCCAGATATTGTCTCTGATTAGTTTAGAGAAAAACAAGTTTCCAACTGCATTCAATTCATAATTAGAAGTAGCAGAGAAAACAAATTTTGCAAGCCAGCATAAATAACTAGAGCAGGTAAAAGTTAACCATCCAAAGTGCATGTAACTGAGCTTCTTAAATTTACATTCCAAAAGAAGAACAACGATAAGGAGTTGTGGCACATGGATGCATGGAGAAGAAAATTAGGGCCTTAAAGTAAGTTTCCTGTGTGACAGAGAACAAAAAAACTTTAAAATCAAAAATATTAACATAACTAGTTGCCCCGTGCGAAACTTTCGCAGACGACAATGATATTCAATTTCCCACCCAAATACATTTCAACAAACACTAATCGCTACAAACAAATACACAAAAACTAAAACATACCTAAAAATACACACCTTCACCTTCACTATTCCATATCAGTGTCAGTATCGATATACCTCATTACTGGCGATAACTATCTACTATAGACATCCAGTAATGAAACTCAATGGCCAAATAAAAAGCCTTTCATTTTCTAATGCCTTACCACATGAACCCAAACAAAATCCCTATTATAATAGAGAACGTGAGAGTATAAATGTTATCAAATGTTTTAAAAATTTCCTTTAGCAGTACAATCACGAATAGTGCACGTCATCACTATAACAATATATGTATCTTAACCTATACTGAATATCTCAATTCACTCAATGCATTTAAAACAAAATGAATTATGGTAAAGATACTAAATATCACAGCCAGATTTACCTATTAATTTAAATAACCAAGATAAAACAACGAATCATATCTTCTGCATCGATGTTATTTATTTATTTTCTATGTTCTTCTCTTCATACCTGAAATATAAAAATAACTACTACTCTGCAGTGATCTGATCTGGGAGAGGAGAGCTAAAGGGGAAGCTATATGTCACACTTTCATAAGAACATACATTGTGTTACATGGTCAAAGCGCATAGTATTGTCTCCACGTTTATTGAAAGTCTCTCATATAAATATGGTGTTCAGTCATATTCCATTTAGGGTATAATAACTCAAAATTCATTAAAGTAAGTTTTGCCAAAAATAATTTAAAAAATACTTATCTAACGTCGTGACGCAAACTTTCATATTCAGCAATGTTAATGTTTCATTGGCTGACGTTCAGCTCCCGCAAGATGCAATGTGCCTTACTTATTAAACTGTTGTGGTTGCATACAACGTTGAAGTTTTCATTCATGGAGAGTATAATATTAATTGCGAAAACTGCTTCATCATTTTATGACCAAGAGTATGTTCTTTCATCCGATTTTATAACTTGTTTACACTCATCACTAAGTTAACAAATTTAATCTGTATATAGCAACCCGGGCATTTTTTCGCCCAGGACGCAATGCGATGATTAAAATATCAATTCAATTTGTCAAACAAATGGTGGATTTTTCATTTGTCCGACTATTTTTAGCAGGAACCCAGAAACTTTTACTTTCAAATGGTCATTCATTTATATGCATTGGCGGAGTAATAAGGGAGAAAAGCCCCGGTCACCAAAAATGTATGTTTTAAAATAATATATAGAGGATTATTTAAACCCACTTAGTATCTATATTTGCAACTCAATTTTTGACGAAAACCTCCTTGCTTCTTAATCTATTTTTGCTATCTACGTAACAAATAATTTAATCACATTGCATACCATATTCCTTTGCCAACAATCCACTATTCATTCTAATTTGGAACCACTAGCAAATCATTAACCTTCAAAGTATTTTTTTAGGTTTTACAAGAAAAGTGTATCTTAATCACATTTGACTTGTCAAAGATCTCAATGTATTACCTTTTCTGGTCTAATGATTGCAAAAAACACTCCTTGTAAGAACTGTTACTAATTGCCTATAATTCAATGGGCTCTAATCAATTAATATCTAAATATCTAATTTAAACTAATCTTCCCTTTTCAAAGCCATTGGATACATTACAGGAAGCCCATTTCACATCTTAGCTTCTAATAACCATCAAGGAATGCAAAACTGGGAGGTCATTCTACAAAATGCTTCTTCCAAGTGAGTTTGCCCTCAAAAGAATATCTACATTGGGAATGGCTTGCATGAGCAAAAGAGAGAATCCACAGAAATCCAAGTGTATCATCCTTGTTCAGGGCCAGTGTATGGATGTAAAGGCACCTCTTCAATTTAGATACTTATGAGATATGCATTATTTCACAACTTACACATATCAAATGGCAAAATTTGATATAAGATTGAATAAATCTAAAATCAATATTTATTAAATTTAATTATTATCACTGTATGATTTAAGATAACGGCTTGTTTAGTGTAAATAAATGCACCATAACAATCAGTGGTTAATATCTCTAGTTTGATAAACCAATCTCTATCTAAGATTCTCTTATGCAATATGCAATGAACCTCAAAAATTTCTGAGTGTATTCCTTAATTGATAAATACATGGAAATATAATCCATAAAAATATTCATGCTTCATCAAAAATTCAACTGATGCCCGGTATTATGTGTCCCACAAATCCTGGTATGTGTCCCCAGCTACCTCTGTCCTTGTTATATACTACCTCCTCCAAGTATACTGTGGATTCCACATACAATTTTACATACTCCACAAATTTTACAGGCTGTATCCTTTTCTTACCCTAACTAAAATACCTGGTCAGAGGCAAATTTATGCTCAGAAGTAAATAATGTGAATTTTATCAATTAAGAATGATAACTGGTAATCAATTTTGTGCATAATAGTATATTTGATTAAAATAGTACCATAAATTATGACATAACCTCATGCCATGGTTGGCATCAAATTGTCATACATATCCTTAACTTGAATGAATGTTGCTAAAATGACTGATAGCCACCCAAAAATCCTTTTGGGTGGCTATCACCATTATTTTCACCATTCACCATTATGCTATTTTTCTTTACACATACATTTGGCAATAGTTATATTTTAATAAGTCAATCAAGAAAGGCTGATATCTTTAATCTTACAACCAGAGCTGCCCCATGAAATGGGCATTCAGTACAGTTTCCAAGGGCTGCAGGGGTTTGGGGGTACATGATGTTGATTAGATGTTTATGGGGTTATGGAAACATTATAAATGATCATTTTTGTATAATTCGATTATTAATCACATGTGGAATACAGAAATGGAAATATTTGTTATTTGAATGTTACCAAAAGTATTCAAGCAATCAAGATTCCTATTAAAATTTTTCTCAGATTTGATTGCTGAATTAATTCTGAATAAAAAGTATAATGGCTCAGATTATTGCGAGAGATTTTAATCCCGAATTTTCATTGCATATCTGCTTTCTATAATACAATCCATTATTTGATTAGATGATGTCTTTGTCTGGTTTATTATACTAGACAGCACGAAGACAACAATAGCAACAATTGCTGGCAAAAAATCATCACCCCAGCCTGGGGTGCCAATACATCTTGAGCCGGTTCTGCTTAAAATTTATAAAAGAAAATACTATATATACCTTAAGGGGTAGGCCACCTTGACATTTTCAAAAATCAAAAATTTTTTGTTTTAAAATATAGTACAGACCTTTACATGTATGCTCTTGGCATGATATAAACATTCCACATGTTAATAAAGTTACAGTATATTTTTACTGACAGAGTATTCCAGCTGGAGGGGCGATTATGGACAATCTTGACTAACGTCAACATATCAGCTTACACAGACTTTAAATGGATCTTTGTTAACTTGTCTTTTTTCTTACAGCCATTTAATTTGCTCAATTCATTGTACTCATGTTTATTAAAATTTATCGCACACATAATTAAGGACCTATTGATTGATTTCACCTTTGATGCTTGAATAACGCTGAGGACAGTTTTTCTTGCCAATGAAGAACGCTTTGGACCCTCTTTCATAGCAGAGATAAGATGAATGATACTCAAAACATCTGGAGTCAAGACAGAAAATATCACTATTCAATGGGAAAGAGATAAATCACTCATCCCGTGAAGAAAGAGACAATACAAGCTATAAGGATGAGGCTATAATCAACCTTAGACATACTGAAGGCAGTTGAGAATTGTTTCTATTACATTGTACTGTTAAAATAATAAAAAATGAATTGGGAAGCTCTTTGAAGACAAAGCAGAAGAAATACCACAAGGCGAGCCTTCAAACTGAGAAAAAGAAATAAATCTATAAACAGACAGAATGTGGAAAATTAAATGGTAAGTTTTAGGACTTCAGTGAAAAAGTTTAAAGGTAAGGTCATTGACATTAATGTTGATTCATCACACAGCTTTAGAATGTTAAATATTTTGCATCCTTCTCAACAAAGAGTGAATAAGTTGTCTGTATACCTTGTGAAGGAGAAGCTCTTAGAGTCTAACATGCATGGTCTGGTATTTTAACTGACTATCGATTGTGATAACAGTAAGATGAAAGGAAATAATTCTTATCTTTTAATCAACTACATAGCTTATTGAATCTACAATAGATTTTTTATCTATTGTAGATTCAATAGGCTATGTAGTTGATTTGCAATGAGAATGTAATAGGTTTGATTAGAGGGAATGAAGAATTATGATGTATAGATGAAATTATGGACTATAAAGAGGGCTATTACATGAACTTTTCTTATCAAAGAAGATAGAGGCCTAGGAAGAGCAAGTAAATCAACAGCCAGATAAATGAGCTTAGTATCTATTATCAGATTACCCATCAAATAACATCATCGTACAATCGAGGCAATGAAAAGAGAAACTTTGTCAATGTATAAGTTTAATAGCTTGATAGTGAAGTCCCAACATGAGAACTGCCCATCTTGGACTAAGAGGTTGGTACAAATGGCAGAAAGCAAAAGATAGTGGGAAGTAGTAGTTCTAAGCAGCAAACTCCAGAAGTGGTACTGAAAGCTTGTGTATGTGTTTTCCTCTGCAAAAATATTTTATTAAAAAGACACATGAAAAGATTCATCACTAATAATAATGAAAGGCTTCATTCATTAATAAAGTTTAATTAATTCGTTAATAAACTTAAAACCAGTTTCAGCTGATGAAAAATAATGGATATTGCTGTATATTGATATATATTGTAATAAGCATATTTAAAACAATCACTTTCTATACTTCCATTATTGTACCAAATGTCATAGCTATTGTGCAGTAAATTAGTGAAGACAACATCTGCACCTGTCCTATAGTAGACAGCCAACCAGCACAGGTTTTCATTAAAATGGATGCAACCAAATAAAGAAGCAAAAATATAACTAATAACCAAACTGCACAAACAGAGAAAGGAAAGGGAAGATCAAGTAATATCAATCTTATACATCTAAAAATTTGTTCCAAAACTATAAACCCATTTTTCTCAAAATGCAGTTTTTCAAAATCGTGTACACAAGAACTCAATCCAGTGTTATCCAATTTGCATGAAATTTTACTAAAATTTTCCTCACATTATTTGCTATTGTGCAACAAGGCATATTTTTATTTAAAGCTTAGATTTTTTAAAAATATTAAAAACTGACCAAAATTAGGCATCAAAATTGAATTTTTTACATAAAATTATACTGTTCGTGTATTTTTGCAAAATTCAAAAATATCATTCCATATGCAATAGAGGATAGATGTAAGAATATAATTAAGTTGATTTTTGAAATTTTGAATCTGCTACTAAGGCTATATTGTGTGCAAAATTTACCTGAACAAAAATTGTAGAAGTTTATTCCTGGGACTATGGTCCTGAGGTTTATCAGTATATTTAAACAACATTTATAGATATTGAAATTAATCATAGTTAATTGATACTGAGAAAAAATAGAAACAATTTGGTTAGATAGATTCTCTGGGATTAATTTCCAAAAAAGTGCAATTTTTGCACCTGTCAGGGTGGCCTATCCCCTTAAATCTCAAAGGATAAATATTTTTTATGCAATCATTTTTTTGTGTAAATCAAGAACATGTAAAATGAAATGCATGTCTTAGCAGATTCCAATCAGCTAAACCTCTATTATACTTGCTTTTTACTAAATTTTTTGTAAAAAAAGCATCAGATAATTCATTTTTCACTTAAACAACATTCACCAACAACAAATGTGGAATAAAGCATTTCAATGAATAATAGTATTCCCATGCCTTCACAGGGTTCTGAATGGAGATCAAGGAGACTGAATGGGGGAACAGAGTACAGTGCCAATTTCTTTTTTGACATCTTGCTTGCTCAGAAAATGTATAACATTTGATATGTTTGGATAAAACTAAGGATTGGAGATTCCACTGCTAATTGATTTCCATAGTAATGAAAATTAATATTTTAATATATTTTCTAATTTTTTCTCCAATATGGTCTGCCTTATATAAGTGTAGAATTACTCAATCCAAAGCAATTTCTTTCAGGCATTACATGGTGAAAAGAAAAATATTTTATCAATTTGTATGTTATTGTGGCTATGTAGATGGTGAGAGGATTTTCAGGCAAGGTATCCACCTTAAGCTGAAGTGCTGATTAAAAGCAAGTCTCACCTACAGAGTTAATTGCTTGATGAATCATACTCAAACTGCTGCTTCACTTAACATGATGAATGTTTTATGTTTCCTAAAATACACATTGCTTGCAAATGGGCTTTTGGATAGCCATGTGAGTAGTGTGTTCCACTTCAATATAAGCAGTCCCAGGTTCGACTCCCTGTGGAAGCACACATGCGAAATGACCTCAGCTGTTAAAGCACTTTTACCAATACTACTAATGCTGCTTGCAATTCATGGACATAATATTATTTTCGACTGGCAATATCTGGCTGTGAAATTCTACATATATTTTGTGACCAAAAAGGTAAGAGGAATTTAAAGGGAAAATGGAATAAAGAAGCTGTTGCCAAAAACCAAATATGCCATGAAAAACAAGTATACTAAGTCAAAGATAAGGTAATACATGAGATAACAAGAAATTGTAAATGATTTTGAGACTGTTTGTTGCACAAGGAAACTTACTTCTTGGATAACCATTGAATTTAGCTTATTTGGACTGTTTGTTTTACAAGAGAAAGACAAAACTGTCCAATGTGTTAGTATCTTATCTATAAAGAAGTGTACACAGAAAGGAATGCTGACTTTCAGCAAGATACAAGATCTTTAAGAAGTTTTGCATGAATGGCCTCAGAAAAACTTACATTCAACATTCAGGTATGCTGAGGCAGACTGTGGTTCTCCAATGCCATTAGTGACTTCACAAAGGAAAAGGCCAGAGTCATCTGCAGACACAGGGTTTACGACAAGCGATCCATCTCTACGTACAGTGACTCTGGTCTCAAGAGCATCAACCTCTCTGACTGGCACACCCTCTCTAAACCATCTGACAGTAACATTTCCTGGCAGTGCCTTGGCTTCACATGAAAATGCTGCTTTCTCTCCTTCCAGCTTGGTCTGGTTTGTTGGGGGAACCATTATCACTGCTCCTCCTGTAATAGTCAACATTCTCTGATCATATGCCCATTTTATTACATTGAAAAAACATAATCTTAGTCCACAAAACTTCCTTTAATAAAAACATAAAGAAAACAAAGTCATACATGGGTGCTGATAAAGGAACTAAAAGGTTTAGATTTTGAGTGAACTCAGTGTTGGTCAAGAAGGCATTTCCACCAATATTAATAGGTAAAATATCACACATTATAATAATTTTCACTCCTATGTATATAAATTCTCCACTCATAAACACTTAATAAAACCTTTTTGGAGGTCTTTATACATGATTTGTGCAAATAAAATTCATTCATTGAAAATTATGAAGTGGTGATGCATAAATCAAACTTTAAATCTATGGAAACACATGCTTACATTTAGACAAAGAAATGAAGGATATAAAGTATGCCTTAGCTGTAGGAAGTCTGGGTTTGAGTCTACGTCCCTACGGCAGGCTTTTCATCCATCATTTCTTTGACTCTGAATTGACTTGAGTAATATCCAATGCATGATACTCTGTTAGTTTGTTTCTCCTAAAATTCCCCAACTACAGCTTTATACTATATTTATTACTAGCTGAGGCACCCTTTGATTCTCAACGGGGATATATAAATAAGCAGTAGTTAATGTATTATAACTTGTGCAAAGGAGAAAGAATAACTTATGCAGAGAAGAATCTAATATCTCTCACTTAGCTTGGATTAATGAAAATGTTATCCTAAATGAAAATGTTTTATATTTTCTAACTTCTTATCATTTGAATGCAAATCTAGAATCCACGATAAGAAAAGGAATCGTCTTATATTTTCATTCCTCAGCTGTGTAAGATGATTCTTCCTTGGGATTACTCGTGGGTGCACGTCGTCTCATGTAATAATTACCCATTTTCTTATGTTTCTTTAAAATTTACTTATTAAGATAGTATTGCTTAGCTTCACATTGAATCCTATAAGGGAGAAAATTTTGATGGAGACAATACTACTTGCGGTTTGCTCACGAATACAAAAGATCGCCCGTGTAAAAAATGAGACGTTTGATTAAGTTATCATTTACTTGAAATGCTAATGTAATACGCGGTATTAGACGATTAGGGAAGTAGAGTCATGGTTCAAGCACCCACTGCCACACGCCAAGAGGCTGCACACAGTATACATTAATCAATTTAAAGTTTTTCCAGTGTAAATCACACGTAGTAGCTTCATTATTTTCAAACAGAGATGGCAAAGTCGAGGTGATAAAGAAACTTTCCCTAAATGATCATACGATGCCTCCTGTGAGTCAACGCTGCAAATTGATCGTAAATGCAAATGCTAAAATTTCATAATATTGCTTGCTAAGTACATATACTATCATCCGTTTTTAATCATTTCTTTCACATGGACCTAAAATCATCATGTATTCTTATGGGAAAACGCAATACCTCGGTTTCAACAATCGCATTTGTCGTCAAGGGGACTCGTTGTTTATAGCCTCAAAATTTCACGAAACTTCCGTTTATTTTAACCAAATTCTGGCCATTTCGACCCGATAACGATATTTCACGACCAAAATAAGAATCTTTATTCATTTCTCTTTCTTTTCGTGCTTGTCTCGATTTCGTAAACCTATTATTTCTAATATAATTTTGCAAAAGAAATGTGGCCTGCAACCAATAAAACTGAGGTTACGTGCATTTCTCATGAGAACGGTTTTTCTTGTCTGGGTTTGAACTGGGGACATTTAAGTAAATGAAAAGTAGCCTATTATCTGCGCAGGGAGTACATTTAACAATCGTGAAAGTTTGAAATTTGTGCCATTTATGGTTCTCGAATTTTAGGCGAACATACACACACACATACATACATACACACACACCCCTTATTTTATTATATTAGATTTGTATATTCTCTCTCTCCTGCTTATCACCTTCATCTGCTAAAATAGCATAGCACATTTATTACGCTATAAAATTATTCAAAATGTGTATAATTTTATGATTATAGTAATTTTGATTCATTACTTTGGCTATTACTTTGGCTGGTAGAATACTTTTATTAATTGTGACATACAAACTTCATGAAGATAATAGTAAAAATTAGAGTAACTAAAAAATAATTTTCTATCCCTAAAATTTATACTCCATTTGAATTGAATCAAGTTTTGATGAAGTATATTTTGTTCAAAATTTTTTTCAAAGAAAAAATTATTGTAACTTGTAGAGAAATTTGATGTGTAGTTTAAACTGACCTGCAATGATGACCCTGGCTGTGTGGGATATCTGACCCTCTCCATTGCGTGCGATGCACGTGTAGTCGCCAATGTCCTCGTGGCGAATTGATGAAATCCGCAGCTCTGTTCCATCGTTGAACACACCCACCGTTGGTGATGGCTCCACTGGGTTTGCATCTTTGTACCACAAGATCTCGGGAGTGGGGGTACCTTCGGCTTGGCAGTTCAGGATTATAGCATCTCCAAGATTCACGTATATTATGTCCTCTGGAGTGACGCTGAACCTGGGTGGTGCTGTCAAACATTCAAGTTTTTTCATAACCAATATATGTCCAAAAATAATCTAAAAAAATATTCATTTGTTAGTGTTGTACTTCATGACAGGTTCTTTTGCCCTAAAATTTGCTTCTCTTTTCACTCTTGTTTACTGATTCTGCTTATTGATATTATCTAACATTCAATTTTCCTCATTCAGTTCTATCATTTTATCCATTTTTTCTCCCATTGCCTTTCCATACTGAATGACCTCCTGATATCCAAATAAAATACAGAAATTCACCATTTCAATTTCAATATAAACATGTGTAAATTCCACCAAATGAATTATTAAATTATAATTGTCCCATTTTTGCAAGGCAAATCCATGACAAGGATTTTATCAATATTATGCTGATTTTGTTATCAGGGCCTTTTCACCAACTTATAAAATCATAATGATGTTTAAAGACATTGGGAAGTGAACGTAAGTTGGGAAAGTTGTGTGTGTCCGCAGATGACGTTGACTGCTCACAATTTTTGGATGGTATTAAATTATTTGCTCTTGATGGTAATTTGATGGAATTATTATTTGGAATTGGTATTTGTAAATTAGTATATTTTAAATCCATATCCAATTCAAGAATAAATGTACAGAGGTGCAAATATACACATACATACAGAGATCTACATGCTAAGGTAAATTTAGAAATGCAATCTGAAAGGCACTTGGATAGCCATGTGAGTAGTGCATTTGTTTCTTATGAAAGTGATCCCAGGTTCAATTCCTGATGGGAGCATATGCATGAAATGACCTAGGCCACTGAAGTAGTTTTAAATATATTACTTCTGTCATTTAAAATTATATTTACTGTTAATTATTTACAAGCTGAACTACCTGTTGAATCTCAATAGGAGAAAAACAGTGATATATACAATATTATATGCAGTTAACTGGGCTTCAAACAGAAAGAAAGACAGAAAATATAACTTATCTGACCAAGATAAAAATCAACTTGATGAAGAACACTATGAAGTCAGTGACAACAAAATGTTTACCTGTGAAATTCAGTCTTTTTAAATACATAATATATGGGATGTGATGGATTGCTGTGAACACTTATTATTATTACTATTATGCTACTAAAAATTCTTTATAATATATAATGTAAATATGTCAACTTTTTGAGTCAAGGAATTGGTGGGAAAGATTCACTGCTGCTTTACTTCTTTGCAATTTACAGGTTCATTACCAAGTGCTAGAATTGAGAAAGCTATTTCAACCAACACTGAGAATCCTGGCTTTATATAGTCTAGTATATTTAATATATAGTTTACAAATTATCTTTAACCAACCGTATTGTAATTCACATTCAAGTCTTCTGTGGTATTTACAATCTTGATACATGTAGTTCAAAATAGCTGCAGCTAAAAATCTTACAATGATGTTTAAACGTAATGTATCATGATTGAAAACACATCTATGATGCATTGCAGTTAAAGCAATATTGTGGATATGCATAGGCATTAACATGTGCGTTAGAATGCAAAATTGCACTCTGGCATATGTTTTGGGGATCTTCTCCCCAAGCTTTCAAAATTTTTAAGCTTCAAAAGAAGCTAATACTCATTATGTTGAATACTAAGCTTGATGAACCCAGTTTACCACTCTTGAAAAACCTCAAAATTTTACCTCTTCCATGAATTTTTCTTCATTCGATTGTTATGTATACAAGAAAACACCTCAAACAATACAAGACAAATGCAGAAATCCAATGGACTCACGATGCAAGCAATTCACATATCCCTGATGCATCTACAAAATCCACTCTTTTGGGGCCTAAATATATGGGACTTGTTATGTATAATAAGCTACCAGAGAACCTCAAAAATATAAGGTATATTGAATGTTTTAAAAGGAGGTGTGAATCTTTTCTGGCTGAGAAGATGTACTATAACATTCATGAATATCTATCATCTAAATATCATTTTTTCTTTCTTTTACTATTTTTTTGACAAGGTCTATATCATGTACATCAGGGGTGCCCAACTTTTCTGCATATAAGATCTACTTTTTATCTTAAAAGTGTGTCGCGATCGACTTATTGTCATAGGTGTAGTCTAAGGGGGAAGAAGGGGTGTGAAATGCATACTATTTTTATTCACTGTGTTTCAGCATAAGGTGCATTCCAGCGAGGTATGGGTAGATATGTAAAATATATGTTCAAAACTATTTTTTATTTTAAAATCAATAATTAAGTTTTCGAGATATAAGCTCCTGAAGAAAATAAATTTCCAGACCCAACTTTTGATGGCAGCATTCCGTACATGCGGTACCTAAAAAATTTGATTTCCGACACTTTTTCGAGATAGATTTTTACTAACTTAAAATGCAATTTAATTTTTTATCAACTGCAATGTATAAGTTGTTCTATGTACTATTTGTTCGTAAATATAAAAAAGTTGTTATCAAAATGCACAGTATGGCTGATAATTTGATTACAATATTTCACTTTCTCGTTTTTTTTGGGCTGAGAAAATTTATCATGAGAGAACAATATGACTTACTTTTTGCTAATTTATCAATAGCTTGTTAAGTACACCTCGTACTGAAATATAGATATACGGCTTATCTAGCTACGTAAAAAACATCAACAATAATTATTTAAAGGGCCAAAAAACTCACGTCCAGGGGAATTAAAAGAAAATGGATAATTATTAACAATACTTATTAATTCAAAGTAGCCACAGATAAATACAGATTTAGCATTTACTTTGTTCCCTTAACATTAATGGGAAGACTGAGTTTGCATGTTTCTAACCAAGGAATCATAATCAGGTGTATATCCTGACAAAGATAATAATAATGAGTCTTTTGTATGGGAATCAGTCAGGACAGAAGGTTGTTTAGCCTTCGTTAGCTTCAAGTATGAACATGCCGATTCGCAAAGGTATGTAGATCCGAAACAAGAATAGATATATTCGCTACATTTGGTGACACTAGGATATTTTTTTCGGTTGACATATTTCCTAAATCTTCTTCAGATTTTCTGGCTTGTAAGTTTAAGTCAGTTTGTAAAATTATAATTTCATTTTCTAATGCCGATCGACCAAAATTGGCCTCGCGATCGACCGGTCGATCGCGATCGACTTGTTGGCCACCGCTGATGTACATGATCCTGGACCAATAAATATTATTATTATTATTAGAGAAATGGTGAACTGCACATATGAAATTTAATTATAAACTCTGTTTACATGCTGGGTTTTATCTTTATGTTGTCAGGAAGTGATTCAAAAAATTCTTAAAAATTGTCAAAATTCATTTTAAAGGTGAGAATTTTGCACCCACCTGGCATCGAACCCTCATTTTGTGACATTTCTTCCACTGGTATTATAGAAGACCACATCATCTCTGGCCTCTGTGATTTTTAATTCTCTATCTTACTGGAAAGTGTCTTAAATTATATTCTCGATATTTCGTAAATGCAATGGGAAAATTCGGACGTTTGGGGCCTTCTGGGGCCTGAACCTAGGCCTTCACGATGATGGGAATAGATTCCCTAGGAGTTTCTAACACGTAGAAATACAATGTAACTTGTCTCGAATCTCTAAATCAAACAGTTTCCAAAATAAAAGGAGGGACGGACGGACAATTCGCTAATTATATATAGGATTGTACTGATTGCATTCTTCAATAATAAATCATATTTTAACACATTCTTGGAATACGTCGCGGATATTACGCGTTCTATTACGTTGCCATTAGGCCAGAAGAATCAAAGAAATAGATTCTTGGACACTAAAGAATTCATTTTTCAAGGAACGTTGCACAAAATTAAGCAATTAAAGACCCAATGCCACGCTCGAAAAGCTTCAAATTAGATATCAATTATCGAGATAAGATTGGCGACCCCGTGAAGGTATACAAAAAGCATAACTTGGCTGCACTGCATGTCATTAACGACAGGGGCAAACATAAATTTGCAGTTCGGCGCCTAATAACTAATAAATTAAGAATAAATATAATTAATATATTATTTATTTAAATATAAGTAGTTAGGAACAACCTCAAATAATCAGATTCTACAAGACTTATTGGCATAAATGACTAAAGCGGTCTTTATTTTCTTCTCCTTCAATGTACTATATTTCTGTTTTTCCCTCAGTATTTAAAAAAAAATATGTTTGCATAGTTTTCATCTTGTTTGGTTTACTTTTCCTCACCCATCCCCCTGCGCCCTTTTCCACGACACCTTTTCTCAGTATTTGTAGCCTCCCCTAATTAATTCGATCGTACGACCCACTTTCCTTCATTTTTCAGCAGTTGCTCAGTACAGTGATACCTCGAGATACGAGTTTAATTCGTTCCGTAACCTTGCTCGTATGTCAAATTGCTCGTATCTCAAAGCAATTTTCCCCATTGAAATTAATTGAAATGCCATTAATTCGTTCCAGGCCCCAAAATGCCACCCCAGTTGTTGAGAGAGCTCCGGAGCCTAGAAATTATTGTAACGCCCTTAGCTGGCGTTATACCCTTTATTGACTCCTTCTGTTTAAGCACAGTACATATCGTTGAAGTACTACGCCCGTACTACCTCGCCAAGTAAGCTACTCGCACATCTCGCTCATTTTTTCTATCATTTCACGCTTTAATTCAATAGACATCATCTTCTTCTGAGCATTGACCTTTCCACTCACTTTCTTCGGACCCAAGGTTATAAAAAAAAATGTGATAAAGTATTTAATTGCACAAAAGTTGCCTAAGTATTTAATTGCACAAAGCCCTAGGAAAACTTATCAATGATGCTTCGACAGCGAGGTAAACAAGTATATTGGGGGGATGCGTGGGATGATGCAAGGCGCACGAGGCACAGTAAACAGGGTCGTGTGCAGCCGGCCGTTCCTCGTATCTCAAATTTTGCTCGTATTTCAAAGCAAAACTTCGCTCGCTCGACGGCTCGTATCTCAAAAAACTCGTATGTTAGGGCACTCGTATCTCGAGGTACCACTGTATTTGCCAAAAATAACGGAGCCCATCACAATCATACATAATATCCATTTAATTCACATCCTAATTTGAATACACACAATCTTATTTGAAAAGCATACTGAGGAAATGATAAATTCCAATCAAATACTTTTTTACAAGGAAAATCACGATATTATTAGATATCCAGTGTTATTTAAACTAATGACATTCTAGTTCATCTATGATTCCATACATGCATCGTTTTGAGATTCGTTTAACTGAAATCTTTCTTTCCCAATATGCTTACTGAATACTTTGCTTCTCAACCACTTATACCACAAGAAGAGAAAAGCAGCAAATGAAATGAAATAGTTCTACTCATCTTTTAATGTAGGAAACTCACCGTGCACATCCAGATGAAACCAGGTGCCGTTCTTGTGAGAATTGGGCGACCTGTTGAGGAACACCACCTTGCATTCGTACCATCCCTGGTCCGACTCCCTAATGCCGGTCAGGTTGAGAGAAGCCAAGCCATACGGCGAGTCTGGAGACACACGGGACACTCTGCCTTCGTAGCCCTCGCCACTGTGCGTCGGATAGCTGTCGTACCAGATGTAAATGGGGATCTCGACGCCCTGACGCCAAATAAAGAGATAAGCAAAGGCCAAAGACACCCATTGGAGGGGAAAGTGCTGCTTATCGGGTGAAGCAATGTAAATTATTTGCGATCTTACGTTAATTTCCGATCTAAGCGGTCACTCAAGGTAAATTAATTTTTGATAGATCGCTTAATTAAATGAAGATCCGATATCTACTATTCGAACTGCTCGTCTCGGTTACGTCTCCACGAAATACATTCTTATTCTCTGAAATATGACTGTTTCTACTTTGGAAACTTGCGAATTGGGCTCCATTATAACGAATGATTTTTGGAGGTCAGCTTATTCGATGATATGTAATGTCATAGGAAGCAAAGAAGAAAGGGAGCAAACATAAAAAGAATGAACGAACTTAATGCACCGAAAAGAGAGACACGAACTCATGATAATACTGTTTGAGCTGATTGGAACGTAACGCTCGACACGCAACTACAATTAAACCTTTCGGAGAGTTTTCAAACTGGTTTCAATAATATCTCACAAACAGGTCCGCTTATTGAAGTGAAAATTCGTCCAGTCATATAAAATAAGAATACCATCTTCCGAATGTGACTCTGTTATTATTAGTTACAATATTAAATAAAATGTTACCGATTTCGAAAGAAATTTTATCATTGTTTGTTCGAATTAAAAAAGGAACGGCTAGGTCGGACCAAAAACTTACACTTTCTAGATTTAGAAACCGAACCAATTTTGACGTTATACGAATGAAATCTTGTCAACAAGCTAAGGTTCGTTTGAATGATATAATCCATTTCCTGTAATTATTTATAAACATGTCCCTATTCGCACATGATGTTCAGTACGCGTTCAACGGCCACGAAACACCTCACGTATACTACTTTTTATATACTGCCACTAATCATAAAAATCATTATCAAAATATGTGTCATTTGGGAAAAGAATTATTACTCTCGTCCATATAAACACAGTTATTCATTTATTTAATGCCGAGAAACGTATATGACTACATTATAAAAAGCAACTTTAAAATACTGAGAGAAGTCCCTTCCACTTGTAGTATATTGTTTAATTTATTAAAAAGATGGAGATTTGGAGTTGAGAGACCAAAAGTACAATGTTACCAAAAAAGTAAGAAAGTACATATTAATTAATAAGAATTTTTCATCGGTATTCCAAAACGTGTGCTCTTGAATACTGCATTATCAAATAATCTGAAAGGGATTCTGAGGTCAGAGAAAAAGATATTGTCAAAATGATATTGAATATAGAATTCATCAGAATTTGCTGCTGGCTAGATGGAATGGATTTATTCAGAAAATTGTTTTTGCTGCTTATTAATAGATAATCGCTCCAATATTACTGCACTGAATATTTTCGTAGTCTATTTGACCCATTGATTCAATCTCTTTGGTAATCGCTCATCTCATTTACAATTCTATTCCCTTTTACAGAAACTGAATTGGTCAACGAATCGTGAAACCCATGAAGTTTTCGATGATTCTAAACTTTTTGTTCTGAAAACTAACTGTACTCTTCCAGTATGCGATCAACTATGATTTTACTGATCGGTAAAGATAGGGTTGAGGGGAGTTTTATTGGTTAATGAAATGCCCTAAGTCGGTTATTACAATATTCTGCAAGTGATTTGTTTACGAAGTTAAGGAAACTTAATTTTAATCAAACGAATCGATTAGAAATTGTCGCATCTTCGAAATTTTATTTATCGATTTGAAGCGAAATCAAACTGTATAAAAATATCACAGTAAATGAAGCAAATGAGCAGCAAAACACTCTTCCATTTGCAAGAAAAGAAAAGGAACTCGGCGTTCAATGACTAAGAGACAAAGGTTCTCCAAGCGCCGACAGCGGCAACCGTCGAGGGTAATTCCTCGGAAAAAGATTATCGCCCGGGCGGCCACCAGTTATTCAGAAATCCCTATGCGCATCTCGGAAGATACGCTTCCATGATCACGGGGGGTCCAATGCTGAATGAGTGGGAGCGTAGCTTCCGAAATGGTTACCGGCTTTCGTCGAATGGAGAGTTTGACGTAACTGTTGTTTCAATCAATAAAAAATTAAATTCACTTATCAGATACATCCCAATTAAACCAATGTTTTCTTTTCATTATTTTAATGTCGGCGATAAGGAAAGTGTTAAATTTGCATTATTTTTTCCATTAACGTATCAGCGGAGGGCTGCGTTTATACTTCTTGAAAAGATAGAGAAGAGGATGAGATAAAAAAGTGATGAGTTATTCTTATGAGATGAATGAGTTAATCTAAACGGATGAAAGGTAATTTTCTGGAGTGTAATGGAGTGTACATACAATTCGTTGAAATACGCAGTATGTATGAAAGAGTTGAGAAATATTTCAAAAAAGAAAAAGAGGTGTCACGAAAGAGTAATCCATCTAATTCGTTTGCTTGGTGGCCGACTGAACTTCTACCGCTAATGACGGCGAAATGTGCATAAAGAGGAGATGTCGCTGTTTGATTTCGAAGCAGAAACAGGATAATATAAACAAATCACGAACGTTTTAACTTTTATTTAATGCAGAGAGCAACGGAAGTCGTCCGTTCATGCTCTCAAATAAACTCAAAGCTGAAACATTGGATAGCATTTGGGGTGAAATACACAAAATTTTCATAACAACGAATACAACCTTCCTAAATGGTCATGCAATATATTACTACCACAGACTAACATACATAGTGCAATACTTGTGTAAGACGAAAATGCGAAGCGAGGCTGAAAGGTTAAATGCAAAAGACAACCGTCTTATATTGCGGTCTTAGCAATAGCATGCAGGCACAGGATTAAAATCCATTTCATGTGCCTTTTCTATACTCACTCTGTATTAATGATTTATGAAAAGGTTCTTTCTTTCTCAAGAATTATTGTTTGGTATTCATTATAATTTATTAAGTAAATTAAAATATTATTACTTTTATTATTACTATTTCAATATTAAAACGGAGATAATTGCTTAACGTGATAGGAAATAGATTCCTAGAAATGCACTCGGCGATTCTTTGAACCTTTTACATGAAATTTATTTTACATACATTTTACCAAAAGACTTATATATTTATTTTCTGAATAGTTTATTGACGTACAAACTACGCCTTATGAGTTTTCATACGCCAAGATGCTGGAATTTCCCCGACTTAGAATGTCTCCTGATAAACACATTTCAAAACACTAATGCCGCGTGCCACAGAATTACATGGTATAGCTTTATGCATACTTATGCATTTATATAGCAAAAAATTACGGTATAAGAACGGAGAAGACAGAAATTCACAAAACCATTCCAAAAGAATTCACAAAACCATTCCAAAAGAATTCACAAAATCAGTTTAAAATTTCAGTTAGAGAAAAAAATTGGATTATGTAAGAGTATCATGAAAAATCCAAAATCAAGCGGTAAGGATGACTTTTATTCACGACTTATTTGCAAATTAATTAATGTTCTCAAACTCTATCCGAATGTATTTTTTGTGGAAATAATATAATTTGATTATTTCGAATGAATGGTAACTACAATTAGCTCTAATTTGAAGTATTTTTATTCATAGCCTTTTCTAGAGTTATAATTGCACAGACATGTACTTTAAAGAAAATCTTCTTTCTATCAATCATTACACTGTGCAAGTCTATAACAGACTACAATGCCAGGCTAACAAGTGCACACACTGAAATTCTAAAAGAATACAGTGATACCTCGAGATACGAGTTTAATTCGTTCCGTAACCTTGCTCGTATCTCAAAGCAATTTTCCCCATTGAAATTAATTGAAATGCCATTAATTCGTTCCAGGCCCCAAAATGCCACCCCAGTTATTCTTTTTACGTTTTTTTGAATAGGAAAAATGTATTTATAAATGACAAATACTGTATAAAAACATAATAAAAGATAACGTAAAGAAATAAACTGGCTTTATAAAGTGTATTTGTATTTTGGTCACTAAAATGCAACTTACACACAACTTAAATGCTGCTTTATGCTTAATTTTAGTTACTGCTTTTTTCTTAACTGGTCTTTGCCTTTTTTCGCCGGATTAAAAAAAAAAAAACATGTCCAAGGAGGTTTGTTCCTTCTTCCCTTTCAGAATGTTGCGGAAATGAGTTAGGCGATTAATCTTCTCCTCTGTCGTTAATGTATAGTAAGTCCTATTCGGCATCTTCTTCCAGAAAAGCTCCGTCTCGTCACAGTTGAAGACTTGCTGTGGGATGTGTCCTTTGGCTTCCATCGGTTCGGAAAAAGTTTTGAGATAATCCTCAGCAGCCTTCAGATCCGAACTAGCATCCTCACCATGCCTGACAACGGAGTAAATGCCGGTCCTTTTCCTAAAGTTGTCAAATTTGCCTCGACTGGCTTTAAACGAGTCTTAGGATGCCTCGTCCGTGGAAGTGCGCGGGGTCTGATTCAGCAAATCACCGTAAATTGCTCGTGCTTTCTCGCATATGATGCCCTGTGTTAAAATATCGCCTTAAAGCTGCTTCTCCGTAACTCAAACAATCAGCAGTTTCTCCATCTTTTCATGGAGAGAGCTCCGAAACTTAGAAATTATTGTAACGCCCTTAGCTGGCGTTATTCACTTTCTTTGGACCCAAGGTTACAAAAAGAAATGTGCTAAAGTATTTAATTGCACAAAAAGTACAAATCCCCAGAAAAACTTATCAATGATGCTTCGACAGCGAGGTAAACAAATATACTGGGGGGATGCGTGGGATAATGCGAGACGCACGAGGCACAGTAAACTGGTGGGTCGTGTGCAGCCGGCCGTTCCTCGTATCTCAAATTTTGCTCGTATTACGAAGATAAACTTCGCTCGCTCGACGGCTCGTATCTCAAAAAACTCGTATGTTAGGGCACTCGTATCTCGAGGTACCACTGTAATCGTAGATAATTAAAGGTAGAAATCGTAACTGGAATCAATGGAAGTGAGAAAATTCAGCTAATATAATTGATGCATAGAAATATCAGTGATATGAGGAAATTCGAGCAGATTTTCATAAAGACGAAGAATTCATAGGCAGAAAATCTAAACATAGCGTATCCTACGCAACATCCCATCATATGTCAAATATTTTCGACAATTTTGGGGACACTAAATAGCATTTTACATTTATTTTGTGTTTAAAACACTAAATATACAGTTTCTGAATTGCACAATTTAATTGGTGCCCCACAAAACATCTCTGACGCGGCCCTTTCATGCTGCAAAATAAGACTCAATTATGATTCCTAATGTTTAATATTTTAGCTTTTTTTAAATAAATGTCAAATTTGGTGAATTTTAAACTTCACTTTCTTTACTTCCACTATCGAGATTCTACAGTAGAGGAAGTAAGTAATGTAAAGTGTGTTCATACAAATCCGAAGGACGTAAAAGTTATTGCTGATGTGATTTAGTTATAGGTTGAACAAAACTGACAAGGAGAACAGCAGGTTTGCAGGAAACTCGAGAATGTACATTCCTTGTTAAAAAGTGCGTTTCAACTGATTTGGCTTTATGAAAAATTATGAAAATCAAGGTTAGGACCCACGACATGCATTACCATGTAGATCTTGAGATAAATTATTTTCTTTCGTTTTTCTAACTGATAACTTTTCCTTATGCGAGTATGCCAGATTCTTACCTTACGAGCATTATTTACCTTTTATTTAGCTTGCGTTGTAATATACGAAACGTCAGAATTCAGGCATCTATTTTAATTTGTATACCTGTAAAGTCTGTAAAGTAAAGTAAAGCCTGTAAAGTCTGTAAAGTAAAGTAAAGCCTGTAAAGGCTGTAAAGTCGTAGTCAAAACCACCAGCATCATTTACTAAGCCTTTGTTGTGCGGACTACCAAATCTTAAATTTCGAGCCTAAGTACCACTGGTTCGATCCTATAAGGCCCTAAATTTTCGATTTTCCCATAATATGAGTCACACACTTCTGGAAATGTATTTTCCGTACTTTTCGGGAATTTGCGAGAATCGGGATATTTTAGCAGATGTGCATCAGTAGATGTAAAGAGCTTTTCTCAAATACGGCTTTAGTTCCTACGCCAGACCAATACAGAAATCTACCGTCAGAATCTATTCACAGATTTTAATACAGCTTCCTTTTAGCCAAAGCTCACTAACGTTAAGTTTTTTTGTAAATGATTTTCGTTTTATTATGTAATTTAATCTCCTGCATACTGTTTGCTTACATTTATCAACGAGAGAATTTCCAAAGAAATAACTCCAATAATAATGATTTTCTGTCGATCCTTTTTCGTATGATGAGACCCCTCCCACCTTATGAAGTGGTTATAGCGTTTTCTAAAGATTAAGTGTCGTAAGTTTTTGATGTTTCATATTTATGAATAAATCATTGTGAATAGGGCTCCCGGAGAGCCAAGCAGGCAGCGCGTTCATCTTTGAGGAAAGCGGTCACGGGTTCAATTCCCGGTGGTGCGAAATGACTCTATAGATATAGTCTGTCCAACGTCATGAAGACACCACGTAAATCATATTGGCCGGTGTATTTCTTATGGGAGAACGGCGCGCGCTGTTGCTACATTTGCACAGAAAAAAAGTCGACAAGAACTTACTTGGAAGGCATTCAGCATAGACAAAAATCAATTCTTAATGGAATCGTGCAATTAAATCAAGGTTGAATATAAAAATAATCGAAGGAATAATAAGAAAGTGATTTTTTCAAGAAAATTGAGCGCAGAATATTATTTGTTTCGAACCGAAAATCTTCGTCGTGGAGTCTACTTTTCACGTATCATTCACCTTGCTATTCAAAATTTTTAGTAAGATTTTTTTTTAGGAAAATCTATAAGAAGACGCGAGTTTTCGAAAAATGCAGGGTGAATGCCTGCTACTTTTCGTTCTATTTTCGTAAGAAAAAAGCGGGAAAGATGGTGACGCGAGACTCGGCCCGTAAGGCAGAGCGAGCATCTGTTATGCTGCCGATCCTTCTACTTTCGTAAGGCTTGTAATTAAATTACCCGAAGATAGGAAATTTCAAATTTTCACAATTTCATGCATGAATTTCAGCGCTAACATTAATTACCGAGGAAGTCTCGATAAATGTAGTGAATGAGTTGGAAGAAGTTCACGAAGATAAAATTTTTAGGACATGTATTTCTATTTAATAGACTTACTGATCATACAAGAATTTGAAATTGAAGATGCAGTGTATAGGGATTATGAAGAAAATTATAGGTAATTATGAAGAAAAAGCAACGTAAAATAATTAGAGATTGATTTATGATTTTTTTCTTGTATCCCCTTTCCTCTTTTCTGAGAATTTAGTTTTCCCGGTTTTTTCTTTTATTATATCCTCCCCTCAATGATGTATCAAGCTAGCGAAATTTTATTGCGAATATCTAATCTACACCACGTTGTTCCCTCCTCCTATTGGCATGAAGGATTTTAGTCGGCTTCAAGGGATCAAGGAAAAGATTAGGGTAATAAAACAGTTGGTCTGTATTTGTTTTCCACTGCTAGCTCTATCTCAAGAACGATGGGTACCATTCTTCGTCTCCCCAGAATAAAGGAAGGTCATCTTCAGCAAATACTTCTTTCGAAAAGCTTTAAAATAATCGCAACATCCATCGTTACTCTCCTTCTTTGGCATATGCTGCTACTTCCAGAAACTCCAAAACTAAATTTCCGACCACAATTTTTATTGCCCTAATTGAAGGCATAAGAACTTCTGTATGGAAGACTTAACTCGTCACTCAATCAGTCGTCAGAGATTTGCTGTACGTGATTGTTCGTGAGTGATTTTGTGATCCTTCGTTATCTTCTCTTTTCGTGGAGTGTGACGTGGGTGCATGCACGGTGTATACATGTAATAATATTTATTCGTTGTTGCATCAGGAAATATTGCATTCACGGTTTTCCTATCTCTGGTGAATATGGAGAGAGAGGAAAAGAGGAAAAATCCTAAGAAGTGGCGAAAGAAGAACAGTTATATCTATTTGTGAATATTTAAAGAAAATTTTTCCCGACGAAAGTGATAGGTGTATTATACAAATAACGTGTGAGGCAACTGGTGTCAGTAGGAGTACTTACTTTAGAATTAAGAAAGAGAACAGTAAAGGAACGCTTGTCACTCCTCGCAAGCATCGGGAAACAGGGAAAATCTACGAAACAAGTAGAGTAGTTAAGCACGACGATTTCGTGAGAAGTGCTATACGTCGTCAGGTCCAAAAATACTAGCTTAATTGCCCATTGATTCTCAACGGGGAAAATATACGTAGGATAAAATTTGTAATGCTATTTGTATAGAAGTTAATCCTCTAAAAAGATTTTAGAAGCAAATATAAGGGTTCAAGACCCTCCGACCCTTCCTACGTTTGTATATAGGTATGCATTTATGCTTTTATTCTATGAAAATGAATCAGGAACGATATTTATAATGTTTGGATAATACATACTTATAAATATAACTCTAGGATTTTATTTGTATGCATTTAATGTTACTAATAATATGATTTAAGTTGCTTTTATACGAATGCAGAAGATAAAGGAGCTTTAAAGACCCAAATAGGTCCCTGGCCTTTACTGAATGATTCCAAAGCAACTTTTTCCTATTATTTCCATTCCACAAATACTGTACATTACTTATTAGACATTATATAAATCCAGTGGGGTTTTAATCTCCTGGAGGAGAACTTCGTATTTTTTTGGAAAATGGAAAGTGCTGAGATGTACATGAATCACTTATGCTATCATCATAATAGGATTCGATAATCAATTATTTGGAAATCGTTGCAAGAAAACATTAATGAGTTCGACTCCACATCTTGAGAAGATTTATCTTAAGAGGGAGGCGATAAATGGTCTGTAGTCGAACTCATACAAATTTCAGTAGATATCATTGCATGTTACGGGAGCGTCTCCTCTAACTTTCTAGTGCAGAAATCATTAGGGAAGAGTATCGAAGAAAGTTCAGTGTATCCCGTTCATTTCTTAAAGAAGATTAATTAAAGTTACATCGAAAATCAAGGAAAACTCAAATAAAACACGCACATACCAATACATGTAGTGATAGTTGTATTTAATTTGTCAGAGAAGTAGGCATGAGAATCCACACAGCAGGATCCACTGAAATATCCTACCTGATTCACAAATAGCAACCGGGTAAAAAAATCGCAACAAAATTATCAGTTTTCCTTTAAATTTCTCGGCAATAATAGAGGAACATCAACCAATTAACGAAAATAACACACCGTCCAATAAAATAATACCCGCTTACGGTCTTTCGTGTGTGTTCTTGTATTCATTGGTACTTGAACAGAAGAAAAGGGATGCACACGGTAATGTACCTTCGAATTTTCATCCTTATTTAAAATCCTCAACCGAGTAACAATATAGCTGGATTCATCAATGAAATTGCTATATTTTGGTGTAGGAACAAAAAGTAAGTAACATAAGCAATGCGTTATCAAAGAAAACATTGAGATCTTACTGACTTTCGTAGGTATGTACTATATTCGATGATTCTTCCGCAAGAGAAAAAAGAGTCCATAAGTAATTACTGAATGATTAATAATACCCAGAACTCAAAAAATATCAATGATAGACCCAAAAACAATCGCAATTATTAACATTTGCAATTACTGTTTGTATTCAATAGCTCAGGGAAGGAGGAATGAGAATCCACCTTGCAGGAACCACTAAAATTCACTTTCAGATTTGCAAATAGCGACCGAGGAACGAAACCGCTGGTTTTTCTTTAAATTTCTCGGCAATATTAGAGGAGTATTAAGTAAGGAACAAAAACAACAAATATTCCAATGAAATCATGCCTACTTACAGTCTATCGTAAGTGTGTGTTTGCATTCGTTGATTGTTCAACAGGAGAAAAAGGGATGCACGATGCAATGTACGTTAGAATATTCGTGTCCCTCTAAAATAATCCCCTTCCTCGACGGAATATTTCTTCGTCATCTTGATTACCACAAACGAACGTATAAATGTCCTTTTGTAAATCGGTTTGATAAAGAAAAACTCTAAAATAACCGTAATTTTGTTCCTGCTATTAAAATATCATAGTTTTCATTCGCTGAAATCTCAGTAAATTGCCTCCTCTTCATAAATTCTGACATTAGTTCCTACCATTATATCGGTATGGACATAAAATCCACGTGTATTCTTGTGGGAGAATGAATGTATCGGATTCAACAATCACCTCGGTCGTCAGGGGGACTGATTGTTTACTAAGGCGAAATTTTACAAAATTTTCGTTTATTTTGTCATAGTTCTCGTAATTTAGATATGAAAATTGTATTTTACGATGATAATAAGATTCTTTATTCAATTTACCTTCGTATGGTACTTTTCTCGACTTCGTAGGACCATTATTTCCAATTTAATTCTGTAAAAGTAACAAAGCCTGCAGGGCACAAAAACGAACTTTGCGTGCCTTCCTTATGGTAACGTATTATGGAGTCCTGGGTTCGAACCCGAGCCTTTATAAAGATGAGAATAGTTTTCGTGGGGCTTTCAGAATATTAGAAATACAATGCAGTTTGTCCCATAGCTCTACGACAAATAGTTCCCAAAATAAAAGGGGGGATGGACAGACAGACAGACAGACGGACACACCGCTAAATATATATAAGATCCTTCCGACTTTTAATTTAGTTTTACAAGCAGTGAATAATGAAGACTCACTGTAAAATTTCAAGCGAATGACGTTTTGGAACTTGCTAAAGGAAATCGGCTTTCGTTCCGAGAAAACGGGAAATAAGGCTCTACTGATGGAAAGGAGTGGCATAATAACCATGCGTCATCTTTATCTAAGAAAAATTAAGAAATTTTGAGAGGAAGGTCGTGATATTATTTATTTGGACAAAACATGGGTAAATGTTGGACATACCACATCAAAATCTTGGAAAGATGTTAACATTAAATCTTTTAAGGATGTTAGAGGAACTCTCTACAGGCATAAACACACCTAATGGGACCCCGCTTTGTAATTTTAAGTGCAGATCGAGGATTTGTGAAACTTGTTTACTTCGCCAAGAAAAAGACATGACGAGATGGAGGATATTTGAAGACTGGTTTGAATTGAAGACCCAACATAAACGAGGGATCCGTAGTAGTTATGGATAATTCAAGTTACCATACTAGAAAGAGAGAATAAATACCTATTTCCTCAAGTAATGAAGAGGAATTTAAAAACTGGTTGACTTCAAAAGGAATCGATTTTTCAGAAAAAAGTTAAAAAATTGAGCTCCTAAAAACTGTAGACAATGTTCGGAGCAAATCTACAACATACGAGGTAGACGATGCGGCAAAGGAGAAAAAGATAATTGTACGTAGACTTCCTGCGTATCATTGCGAGCTAAACCCTATTGAGTTAGTTTGGAGTGAGATAAAGAATGGGCTCGTAATTTTTCCTTCCACTTGAAAGAAATGCAGGATTTAATTGCCAGTGCATTTGAAGCTGTAACAACAGATAACTGGGCCAACTATTGCCTAAAAGTTCAAACAGTGGAAAATGAAATGTCGAAAGTTGATGAGCTTTCAGAATCGAATGATGAATTTTGGAGAGATAAATGGTGAGAGTAAAACTTATAGAAGAAGAAAAAAGGAACTCGGCGTTCAATGAACTAAGAGACAAAGGTTCTCCAAGTGCCGACAGCGGAACCCGTCTAGGGCGATTCCCGGGAAACGGATAATCGCTTAGCGGTCACCAGTTATTCATAATCCCTAATGCGCATTTCGAAAGCAATGATCACAGCATTCAGCATTGGACCCCCTGTATTTTTGTCCCCCTGTCCAATATTTTTCTTTGACATAAAGAATGAAACATATAAAATTTAATAAAGTAGGAAGGGAATAGGGAAACCTATAGCATTCGGGAGATGCTTTATGAAAATTAGCCACAGTTTTATCTACAAAGACGTATCTGTCTTCTGAGTACAGGTAATTCCCACGCATTATCATATCTAATATAATAAGGTGTGTGTGTGTGTGTGTTTGTGTGTGTGTATGTATGTTCGCCTAAAACTCGAGAACCATAAATGGCACAACATTCAAACTTTCAAGATTGTTAAATGTAATCCCTGCGCAGATAATAGGCTACTTTTCATTTATCTGAAGGTCCCAAGTTCGATCCTAGACAAATAAAACCGTTCTCATAAGAAATGCACGTAAACCTCAGTTTGATCGGTTGCAGGCTACATTTCTTTTGCAAAATTAAAGTAGAAATAATATACTTACGAGATCCAGAGAGGCACCAAAAGAAAGAGAAATGAATGAAAATTCTTATTTTGGTCGCGAAATATCGTTATGGGGTCGAAATAGCGAGAATTCAGTTTCAATAAACGGAGATATCGTGAAATGTTAAGGCTATAAACAACGAGTCCCCTTCACGAAGAATGCGATTGTTGAAACCGAGGTATTGCCTATTTCCGTAAGAAATAGGCAATACCTCGGTTATTTTAAGTCCATATGAAAGTAATGATTAGAATGAAAGATATTATGTGTTCATAGCAGGCAATATTCTGAAATTTCAGCATTTGCATTCACGAATAATTTGCAGTGTTGATTCTCAAAAGGCAACGTACGATCATATAGGGAAAATTGTATCACCTCAACTTTGCCAACTCTATTTGAAAATAATGAAGCTACTATAAAGGGTGATGTACGCTGGAAAATTTTAAATTGATAAATGTATACTGCGTGCAGCCTTGCGGAGCGTGGCAGTGGATGTCTAAACTATGATTCTAATACCGCGTATTACATTAGCAATTGCTTCATAATTACCCATACTTAATAAATGGATTAGTCATAAATATAGCCGAATCAGTTGAGTATCTTGGGGTAACTCTTACCAATAATTTAAATTGGAGCACTCACATTCGTAAAATCTGCGGTAAAGCTAGTAAAACACTAGGCTTCATTATTGTCGGTAGATGCGATGAGAAAGTTAGAGAGCGATGTTATTTCTCCTTGGTCAGGCCCCATCTCGAATACGCGGCCAGTATATGGGAACCACGGGTACCCGCGAACTTGAGAAAATTCAACGCAAAGCGATAAGTTTCGTTAAAAAAATGCTACGAGAAAAAGGTAAGCGTCACGAAGATACTCTCAGATACAGGTTGGGCATTATTGAAAGAAAGGCGGTTAGAAGCTAGGTTGCGACTCCTTAATAAATTTAGAGAAAGCACGTTTTCCCATGACGTAGTTGATATTATGCGATCCCCCTGTTACTTCGGCCGATCCGACAATGAGAGCAAAATAAGAGAAATAGACGCTAGAATAAGTCGATTTAAGAACTCATTCTTTCCGCGAACAATACGCGATAGTAATAGGCTAAAAAAGTAGCTCAATCGATTGGTGTTTACACCCCCTGCCACACGCCGAAAGGCGGCTTGAAGGGTATTCATGTAGATGTAGATTAGGAAAACGCTAAACTGTGTAATTTGAAGGCATACATAACTTTTGCTCACATTCCTGATCTTACGTTTCCATGTAATCGGGAAGACCTTCAAAAAATTACTTAAAATCGCCGCAATGTATTGGAGAATTTCGCACCCACATGACGTCGAACTCACGTGACATTCTCTCCATTTGTAGACCACGTCAGCTCCGCCCTTCGCGGTTTTGGATTCCGTATCCCACCGGTAAGCGCTTTAAAATTTTTCTTGAAATAGTCGCACACTATATGGGAAATATCATACTTATACCCCTAGTTTTTATCATTCCCCCAAATCCTATGTTTTTGTGCGTTATTCATCTAAATTTTGATTTTTATTGCCTTAGAAAGCTTTTTAATCTTCTTTTTTGCAGTGTTTTCGGATATTTTTCCATTTAGATAGGGAAAAACATTCGCGGATAGAAATCTTACTATGCGCAGTAAATAATTCATTGTGAAAATAAAACCTGTAAAGCGGTGGAAATCAGTGAATCCGTTTTCACGTCAACCGATTTCCACTTGGATGAACTTTTTTATTACTATGTTTAGAGATGTACTCTATTAAGATTTTTTATGTTTAGAGATCTCTCCTTTTAAAATAAAACACAAACGGAAAATTGCAAATTTAAATTGCGAAAAAAAGAAATTCAACCTTCATCAATTTTCAAGTAAATACATAAACTCGACTTCAAAAGTGTAATTCGCCATCCGGACGACGAACTTTGACGGCATTTTCATATATTTTAATAACGTTTTGCTGTTTTTGTACCAGGAATATATAATTGCAAATAGGAATAGAAATGTTCATGAAATTTCCTGCCTTATCATACTTGATTGCGTAAAAGGAGTCCTTCTATTTTAATTCTGGAAAAGAAGTAAAGCCTGCAATCGGTCAAGCACTCCCCCTCTATTAGTATTTTGATAAAGAGGTCGTTCATCTTGCAGAATTTCATGAAAAATGTCATAAATATTGCTAATGATATTTAATTATATCCAAAGAAGACAGTGCTACTGATGCCGGTCCACGATAATATTGTCCCGAGTGATTTTGGTTCTACGGTTACATAGACCCGTTGTAACTTGTTAATTGGGACAGAGATGAATCTTATGTCAAAGCTAATTGTTTTTGTAATTGTTTTATAGAATGCAATAATTTTTTGTAGTAACTTAATCTTTTTATCCGCGCAATGAATTCTTATGGGAAAATTCTGATTTTTAGGACATTCTGGTATCGAACCTATGATGGCTGGCTCCGAAGTTGGAATTATTAATCTAATATTAATACGCTCTCTCACGAACGGGTAACAAATTTCGACGCTAATCGGTCGCGCAAATTTCTGAAAATTGCTTTGAGGCCGTTCTCGGTGCTATTGAGCAATCAAAATCACGGTGTTTGCAGATGAGGTGATCTTTTCTAGTATAAAAGCAAGAAACGTTATCAAATGTCCGTGAGTTCAACGTCAGGTGGGTGCGAAATTCTCCCGTACAATATGCATTGCGGTAATTTTTGACAATTTTTTTATACTCTCCCGGTAAGCTGGAAAGATAAATACCGGAATGGAAACAGAGGCGTTTGAAAACATTCTTTCACTCAGTTCATTGTTTCTCTAATGGTCCTTGGTTCGATGCAAGAGCGTCATTTCGATTCTACCATGCATTTCAAACCGGGATAAGGGAATCATAATTTAGGACCTTCCTGATAAGATATTGAATTGAAACTTTGGAAAATGTCAGAGTGGCACTAAGGTAATATTAGTATGCAATTGTCTCTCGCGAAGGGTCCTGAGTTCGACACCAGGTGGTCTCTTTTGGCGAATTTTAAGAAACTATATTGGGGCCTTACTCGGTACGATAGGCTATCAAAAATACGAAATTTGCAGATGAAGTGGTCTTCTATAGCAGCAGTGGAAGGAATGATACCAAATGAGTGTTTTTAGACGCCATGTGGATGCTAAATACACCAATCTATAATGTACTTTTACGATTTTTAGGAATGCAAATATCCGGAGAAGCAGCAATATATAATAGATATAGAGGCATGTGTGTGTGTGTGTGAAATAATGCACCCCCAAAGCTTGGCCTCCTTGACAGATTCCTCACCGCACGAAGCAATCGACGAAAGGCCAAAGTCTTGCTTCTCAAAAGCTCGGTGCCCCGGGCAACCTCCCGTCTCGCTCGTGTCGGCCCGCAGGTATAGTTAGGTGTATGCAAAAAGGCTCAAAAGGCACAAAAGCAACAAAATGGCGGACATCTTTTTCGGGCAATTTTCGAGATAAAGTAAGGAATATAAATAGTAAAACTGCCTGAATGTATCCAGTTTCTTATATCACGTCATAGTCTGAAGTATCTAGATATGGAATCCGAAGAAAGTGTGCGTGGCGCTCTCTCTCCTTGTTAAAGATTAAGCTCTCATTAACGCTTTAGTAGCACGTGCTCCATCTATGCGTTTGCGGTAAGCCGTTCAAAAACATGGGACTAGAAATTGAAGTTCCTGAGTTATTTATGTAACTAAAATGTGTGTTTGATTTGTAACGTAATAATTTAGTGTAATAATAATATTACTTGTCAACTATTTAGATTACGTTCTTAAGAATGGTTAAGCAGCATGTGCACAATGTTGCATTTGCGATATGTTGATCTACCCTCGATCGATCTTGAGTTAGCCTGTTTCTCAATATTTTTACACTAAATTTTTATCACCTTCAAAGTACTCTCCATTAACCAATATACATTTGTCTAAACGTTTTTCCCATTGATCAAAACAGCTCTGGAACTCACATAATGGGATGTCTTTTAACCCCTCCAGCGATTTTTGTTTCACTTCTTCCACAGTCCCAAAACGTTTTCCTTTCATGTTCTTTTTGAGCCTAGGGAACAAAAAGAAGTCACAGGGGGCCAGGTCAGGTGAGTACGGCGGGTGAGTAATCGGTGTAATTCCGTTTTTACTCAAAAACTGCCTCACAGACAACGCAGTGTGAGCCAAATTTGGCTGCAACTCTTCTCATGCGCAAATCCTCTGAATTGAACTCCATGACATGCCAGAAATATTAGAGAGCTCATCAATTGTTCGGCGACGATCTTCACGGACTAGGGTGTTGATTTTTTCAACGTTGTCGTCAGTTCTTGAAGTTGAGGGGCGCCCGGAACGAGGTTGGTCTTCAATCGTCATTTCGCCCCTTTTAAACCGCGAAAACCAGTCGTAGACCCGAGCTTGACTCAAAGCATCAACCTTGTAAGCTGTTTGAAGCATTACAAGAGTTTCCGCAGCCGTTTTCCCCAACAGAAAACAAAATTTTACCGCCGCGCGTTGCTCTCGAGCGTCAGCCATCTCACGTTTTCGCCACATGGGAAAAAGTTACTTTGATAAAAGAAATGCTGCGCACAAACAGTTGCTCTCACGGCGACGAAACGTTGCATACTGACTCATGAGAGTTCCCGCCAAAATACCCTACCAACCAGAACACGGTCCCCTGACGTTCCTCCCCTCCACAGCCCGGTTCTCCTTACTTTTGGGTCCCCCCACGTATACGAATTTTTATCATTCTTTATTTGCTATCCGAACGAAAATTAGTTGCTCCTGATACGGCAATTCATTCAGATCCTACATTGCTGTTAGGTTAACTTCAATTTTGTAAAAGCATTCTATGCGGAAAAAAAGAGTAAAAATGTGTCATATAAGCTTTAATTTGGTATCAATAACATTGGCATCGAAAACTTTCTTTCTTTTGGAGTAATTACACTGAAATTATACGCAGTCTAAAACAATAGCCATAGAGTGATCTTTGCTAAAGTTTAGGATAATATTTCGATAAAAGTATTTCAGAATTCCCCACGTAAAAAAAAATTCTCTGAGTTTTTCAGGTTGGCGGACACCCCGCGTAGTTGATCTATAGAGATCTTAAATCGCTGATTCCACGTAAAGACTCAAAAATGGCTCATGATAAGTGTAGTCGTATGAGTCATCTCAACCCAACAACACTGCTCGGTTTTACAAATATGCAGAGCTTGATTGCGGGAATTTTCGCCATGCAGAATGCTCAGCAGAAGAAAAAGAGAAAGAAGGATGGAGGCCTACCGTGTCGCCTACCTTCTTCTCCCACTGCAACACGTAGGGGACCGGATGGTCTCCAGGGAACTCCACGTGGCAGTTAAACACCACCGATTCGCCCAAGATAGCGGTGATATGCACTGCATCTTGGAAGCACAGACCTGCAAAATGAATAGTTTTTACAAATAATTTTTCATTACAAACTATGGAGCCCTTGTTTACTTTCAAAAGGCCGGTGTATAAGTCTCACTTCCTTTGAATAAAATTAAAATACTCAAAAGATTCATGTGTTTCAAGATAACATTTTTTTATTCGTTAAAACTGATTAAAAAATAAGACATTGTTCCTAATATTAATCTAATTATTATCACAATCATATCAAAATTTTAAAAGTACAACTCCTAATGAAAAGTGTATACGCTTGGCAATTGTTATCGGTTTTGATTAATTCATGAAATAACTTAAGCATTTATTTAATTTCCAAGAAAAAAAATTTAGAATACCTTGGAAATGCAACAATCTCATGTATATTTGTATGATTTCCTCGACATGCATAAAAAGATCCTTAATAAACTCGAAATTCATATTGCAATCAACTCAAATTGTATTTACAGCTAGTTTGCCCACGAAAAGGATATTCTATTTGTTGATGAATTCCCTATTTACTACCATTAAATTTACCTTAGGAAAAGATAAAGATCGTTGTTTACCATTTTTAGACGTTAAAATCACTAGAAATAATAACAAACTTAATTTCGCTGTTTATCGAAAACTTACACACACTGATATGCATATTCCCGGACGCGAGCAACCTCAGAGATTAGGTCCTCAAAAGAGTCTAAAATCTCCTCGGAGTCATTAGGCATCGTTGGTGCCATCACACGCAGCGAAGAGCAACCCGACCGCCGCCCTCAACTCCTTCGTCACCTTATCTCCTGTTATACACCTGGAGAACACCAGCTCCATAACTCCCTCCCTGCGGGCCCTCCGCCACAACGGAGACGTCATACGCCGGACATTGGAGCTCCCTATCGCTAACACTCCCCTCCCCCCACGGCTTGCCTCCGCCGTGGCAACGGGCGAGTGCGCTAGCGCAAGATCTGCGGAGTCGTCCACCGACAACACCTCAAATCTATTGCTAACAGCGAGCAGTTCAACCGAAGCATCCCCAGCAAACTGCTACAAACACAACACCACGTGCACCACCGTCGGTCACCACCTCCCACTCGTCAGCCCCCAAGGACCCTCTTGGAGTCTTCCGGAGAGGAGTCGATACGCTAGTCTACTTTCGTACTCGAGCAAGCCCGAGGCGCGACAAGACTCATGACGGAAGGTCCTTCGCAAGCCAAAACTAGCCCGAGCCCTTCGAGCTGAGAACGGAAGTCCGCAAGAACTATCTCAAGTTCCGTGAAGCAAAACACAAGTGCCTCACATTCAGCGGCACTCAAGATCGAAGATACGGGAGTTCTCGGGAAGCCATGCTACGCTCAAAATTCCTAACTGAGCAGTTCATTAACCTGAAATGAAATGACGATTTCAGGTTCGAAACCGTTGTTATATGCAATCTGCTTAATTATGAGCCGTTCTTTCTCGTAGTTATTCTCTGAAAGGGGGACGTTCAGTAGCCGACGAACTAGATCATGGAAGGCCGAAAGCTTTTGGGAATACGAGTGAAAAGAGTAATTACTGATGGTGCAAGCCGTGTAACTAGGTTTTCGGAAGATAGAGAAATTATGTTTGCCATCCACTAATGAAATATTTATGTTCAGATAAGAAACAATCCCACTGCTTTCTATTTCGTGCATAAATTCCAAGTTCTTGTGGAAAGAACTCAAAAATTGCAAACATAGATTTAATGTACAGCTAGTTCCAAGGAAAACTTACCACCTAAGCCGCAACCCGCATAACAGGCAGTGACTTTCCTGCAAGCGAGCCATAGGCCGTGGCTCCACGGACAGCGTTTTGCCGCACCGAAAGTAAGAACCATAGGATTGGCTGAGGGTGGCTCCACAGGCCGCATTCTGCTGTCGATAGGACGCGTTTATATGACGGCTTCAAGGTCATGCCGTGCAGCATGGATAACGGTTTATTTTTCATCTACATATGTACCCTGCAAGCCACCTTTCGGCGCGTGCCAGGGGGTGCAAGCACCATGACTCTATTTGCCTAGTCGATTATTTTCGCGTATTGTTCTCGGAAAAAAAGAACAGCCCTAAATATCACTTTCTGCATTTAAGTGACCATCTTAACGATTTGTAATGCTCCTTTGTTACGAACAGACTTGAAACGGCAATGGTTCTAGCATTCAATTGCAGTTCAACTATTTCAATCGTACGAGTATTTAAGATGGAAGTAAGGGTACCTGTGGAGAATAACAGTGCGAAGATGAGGATGGCGCGGGAGGGGCAACTGCTCACAGCAGCCGGGCGGCAATCGACGACCACTTGGCCCACGCTGCTGCCCATCCCGGGACCCCTGTTTCCATAGTAACTGCTAGAGGAAGGCCTCCACTGCCATCACCTGCAAAATGAAAAAACAGCCCTCATTAGCACCATTTCATATATTCACTCCATTATTCACATTACTTCATTATTTACCCATTAATTAGATATTCACGTCGCACAATGGGCTAGAATCGAAAAAAGCTGGCCAAAAATACGAAAACGCTTTTCTTGATTGCGGGCTACGAAACCACGCATGATTGATATCCTGCATACAACTATGGAGGTCATTTACGTTGGATCCTTTGCATTAAAATTATACAGGGGTTCAAAGTTGAGCGAAAATTTCCAGTTTCCAATTTTTCGCGAAATTCTACAACATCAGTATTGTATAGAGTGAGAGTGAAGAAGTATCAAAATAACAAACATATCATCAGCAACATACGAGTAAAATATTTTAAAATACATAATTTAACATATGAACGAAGCATAATAATGCTAAAAATCTATAAAAAACGAATCAGAATCGTATTGATTTGTTGTTCCTCTCAAAACACGATAGCGTAACGGAGGACGGTGCTCCGCCGTGCGGATTTGGCCCTCGTACCGTTGTCGAAAAGTCGATTTATATACTATTGGGGCAAGATTTTATTTCAGATTCTCATTAAGGATGGTTCATAGCTTATTGTGGTGTAAGTAATCCCGTGTCATACGGTGTCTCAATCAACTATTTTCCTCTCTATAGGTAAAGATTTGTTCCAAAATAAGAGTCCGCCATTTTGTAATATAAAGTATATTAACATTCAACAGATCTAATTGAAACCAAGTCTTATGAAAGACAAAGAACATACTCATAGTATGGCATCATTTTTACTCGATGATTTTCCTAATTTGGGTTCACAATCGACTTGAAGTTGAAGAATTTCGCGAAAAATCGGAAACTGGAAATTTTCGCAAAAATTGGTCAAATTTGACCCAATGTATAATTTTAATCTGAAGGATCCAACGTAGATGACCTCTATAGTTATATACAAGATTTATTCTGAATCAATCATGCGAAGGTTTGTAGTCCGCACTCAAGAAAAGCGTTTTCGTATTTTTGGCCAGCTTTTTTCGATTCTAACCCACTGTGCGTCGTTGTAAACAATAGAATGACTCAACATTGAGCTTTTTACTAATACGACAGTTGCTTATATGATAAGAAGTTCAAGTGCCCGTTCATTCACGAAGGTAATTATAGAAGGAGACAGAAATAGTGCACTTGATAATACTTGCAAAAAATAGAACCCAACATGTCTCATATTATATTAGTTCAATGGGACAGGTTATCAAAAGCGATAATTTTCAAACCTTTCTCATTTTTGGGATTAAAATCTGTAATCAACGATAATAATAGAAATCGTCAGATTTTTGCTCATGAAACCTTCTCAAGTTTATAAGACCACTCTTTTTAACTAAATTATCCAACTACAAGAGAAGCTAAAAAAAATTTATTCACATTAAACTTTTGGGAACTTTTACCTCGTCTTGAATCGAAGAGAAACAATCTCCCCTACTACCCAAGCGCCTCCACATTTCCACACGGTTAATGCCTGAACATAATGGTGCAACATAAAGGTGTAATAACTATCTATAACGTCAAACCAGCACATACATCATTATCCTTTTAAAATTTAATCAAAATCCGTTGGATAGTTTTCGCATAGTACTATAAATACCAGACAGACCGGCAGACAACAATTTTAAAGATTTTAAAAATAATATAATTTAAATTTTTTGGGCTAAGGCACTTTATTTACCAAATCAAACACATTTAAAAAAATTTCTTCGATGCATGAATACGACGCCCGCACACTTCCCGTTAAATTTTGAAATTGAATTCCATAATTAATTAATGAACAGGTAAGTGGAAAATTGTGGGTGGAGAGGCCATTCAATTCCCTACAATCACTTACGTATTTTGCGTGTAAACGAGAGAGTGAAAGGGCGACTACACGATCATTCAAATCGGTGGCCATTTTGCTCACATTCAACGTAATATAAATGTTTCCAAAAACATAACAGACATTAAATCAATCAAATAGCATGTATTTACCATATTTCAAGGAACCAACAAGTGATTTACAAAAACATATGATAACATCGTCTAATTTCTCGAGAAAAGTAAGAAGGGGAAATTCATTCTAAATGAAAAATAAGGTGGTCTTTATTAATACTGCCAAAGGAAGGACCGTGCGTTCGACGCCAGGTGGATTCAAAATGCTTCCGAAAGAAATGCATAGCTAAAATCTTTGACAATTTTTTTAAATACTTTCCCGAAAAGCTTAAAAATAAAACCCAGAATGGTAACAAAGGCGTTTGAAAAAATTCTTTCACGCGTTTCACAGTTCCTCTAATGGTCCTTGGTTCGATGCAAGACCGTCATTCCAATTCTACCATCCATTTCAAACAGGGTTAACGGAATCATATTTTAGGACCTTCCCGATAAGATATTTAATCGAAACTTTGGAACAAGTCAGAATGGCACTTATCTAATATTAATTTCCTATTTTCTCTCACGAAAGGGTCCAGAGTACGACGCCAGGGAGTCTTTTGAGCGATTTTTTATAAAATGTTTTGAGGCTGTTTTCGGTGTGAAACAGCAATCGAAATCACGGTATTTGCAGATGAGATGGTTTTCAATAGTACCAAACGAAGAAATGTTACCGAATGACCCTGTGTTCGATGTCAGTTGGGTTCCAATTGTTTCCTTAAGAAATGCATTGCTGATATCTTGGAAGATTTTTTTATATGCCTTCCCGATAAGCTGGAAAGATGAAACCCAGAATGGTGACAGTGGCGTTAGAAAACATTCTTTCGTAAGCTTCACCGTTTCTCCAGTGGTCCTTGGTTCGATGCAAGAGTGTCATTCCGATTCTACCATGCATTTCAAACGGGAATAACGGAATTTAATTTTGGGACCTTCCCGATAACATACTGTATTGAAACTTTAAAACACGTCATAGTGGCACTTCTGTAACATTTGTTTGCCATTGCCTCTCACGAACGGGTCCTGAGTTCGACGCCAGGCGGTCTTTTCAAAAATTGTTGTGAGTCCTTACTCGGAGCGATAGAACAGTGAAAATCACGAAGGTTAGAGATGTCGTAGTTATATATTGTACTATCTGAAGAAAGGTTACCAAATGACCGTGAGTTCGACGCCAAGTGGGTTCTCCAGTATAAAATGCATGGCGGTCAATTTTTACAATTGTTTTGAATGCATATCCGATTACCGGGAACGATATAAAATGGAATGTACATAGAGGCTATTCATATGTTTCAGATACGCTGTCCGTCATTACTCTGACGGTTCTTGGTTCGATGCCAGAGCGTCATTTCTATTCTACCGTGTATTTCAAAGGGGGATGGCGTATTCTTATTATAGGACCTTCTTTATAAGATATTGAATTGAAACTTTGGAACAGGTCAGAATGGCACTTATCTTACATTAATATGCAATTGTGTCGCACCATCGGGTCCTTAGTTCGTCGCCAGGCGGTCTTTTGCGCGAAGATTTCAAATTGATTTGAGGCATTACTTGGTATGATACTGCATTCAATTGATAGCTTGCAGTATGCAAGCAACTTTTACTCGTATATCTATTATATATAGCTAACTCTCCGGATATACCTATATATATACCTATATATATATTTATAGGGGATACGAATTCTGACATGTTCCACAAGCGCCGTCGACGTCAGATTTTTTTGACGTACTGGCCCTACACTCTAGATGCCAGAATAATGCAGACTTCGACGCTAGCTATCATGGGTTCGATGCCAGAAATTCCCAAAAATCGCAATTTTCCCATAAGAATGCATTGCGCGGATTTTTGAAAATTATTTTGAGGCACTTATCGTTAAAATAGAGTAACCAAAATTTCGGAGGTTGAAGTTGAGGTAGTCTTCTATGCTTCTCATGGAAAAAATGAAGCCAAATGACAGTGAGTTCGACGCCAGGTGGATGCAAAATTCTTCCATAAGAAATGCATTGCGGAAATCTTTTACGATTTTTTTAAATGGCTTCCCGATAAGCTGGAAAGATAAAACCCGGAATGGTGACAGAGGCGTGGGACCTTCCCGATAAGATATTGAATCGAAACTTTGGAACAAGTAAGGATGGCACTTATCTAATATTATTTTGCTGTCTTCTCTCACGATCGGGTTCTTAGTTCGTCGCCAGGCGGTCTTTGGCACGAAGTTTTAAATTTGAACTGAGGCAGTACTTGGTATGATACTGTATTCAATGGATAGCTTGCAGTATATATATATAATTGCAGTAATATATATATATATATATATATATACATACGAGTAAAAGTTGCTTGCATACTGTAAGCTATCCCTTGAATACAGTATCATACCAAGTACTGCCACCAAAAATCTGACGTCGACGGCGCTTGTGGAACATGGTCAGAATTCGTATCCCCTATAAATATATATATATATAGGTATATCCGGAGAGTTAGCTATATATAATATATATATATATATATATATATATATATATATATATATATATATATATATATATATATATATATATATATATATATATATACAATATAACCGTGAGATAACACTCGAAAGGAAAAAGCAAAGGTCTGAATATGCTATGCATGTGTGCACTGGTCGGGATTCTTCTGCACTTCTTCGCGACCGTTCTCTAAAAATTTTCAAACATGTTTTAAAAATGCAATTGATAGCCCACTAAACTCTATCTTCCATAGAAATATCTTATATTTACTCGAAAGGTGTCATTAAATTTTTAAATATGTTATTTATTGCCATGTTAATGCGATACTTTCTGAAAATTAGATTCGCAAGAATAATATTTTAAACATTTCTAATTGAAGTGTCCCTTAACTCTCAACCGAGATAATTGCAAAACATGTATTCAACGGATAGCTTGCAGTATGCAAGCAACTTTTACTCGTGTATATATATATATATATATATATATATATATATATATATATATATATATATATATATATATATATATATATATATATATATCTATTATACGAGTAAAAGTTGCTTGCATACTGCAAGCTAATTGGTAAAAATTTACAATAAGTTACCTTTACGAGTATCATTTTCGATGCTTATCCATCAAAATTCTTAAAAATTGCCGCAATGCATTTCGAACGTGAGAATTTTTCATCCATCTGGCATCGAACTCACAGTCATATATAAGCTTTCTTCCACTGGTTCTATAGAAAATTACATCAAACGCAAACGTTGTGACTTTGAATAGTCTCCTGCATTGAGAAAGGCCTCAAAACAATTTTAAAAATTTTGCGTAAATGACCGCCTGGCGTCGAACACAGGACCCGTTCGTGAGAGACAATGGCATGAAAATGTTAGAGAAGTTCCACTCTGACGTGTTTCAAAGTTTCAATTCAGTATCTTATCGGGAAGGTCCTAAATTAAGATTCCGTTCTTCCCGTTTGAAATGCATGGTAGAATCGGATAGACGCTCTTACATCGAACCAGTGAAAGAAAGGTTACATTTGACCGTTAGTTCGATGCCAGATGGATGAAAATTTCTCACGTAAGAAATGCATTGCGGAAATTTTTAAGAATTTTGCTGGATAAGCTTCGAAGATGATAACCGTAAGGGGAACTTATTGTAAATTTTTAACAATTAGCTTGCAGTATGCAAGCAACTTTTGCTCGTATATATATATATATATATATATATATATATATATATATATATATATATATATATATATACGCTTCTATAGAAAAGTACTTCAAACGCAAACGCTGTGATTTTGAATAGTCTCCTGCATAGAGAAAGGCCTCAAAACAATTTTAAAAAATTTGCGTAAATAACCGCCTGGCGTCGAACACAGGACCCGTTCGTGAGAGTCAATGGCATACGAATGTTAGAGAAGTGCCACTCTCTCGTGTTTCAAAGTTTCAATTCAGTACCTTATCGGGTAGGTCCTACATTAAGATTCCGTTCTTACCGTTTGAAATGCATGGTAGAATCGGAATGACGCTCTTGCATCGAACCAAGGACCACTAGAGAAACAGCGGACGTCATGAAAGAATCTTCTCAAACGCCTCTGCCACCAATCCGGGTTTTATCTTTCCAGCTTATCGGGAAGGCATTTAAAAAAATCGTCAAAAATTTCAGGAATGCATTTCTTACGGAAGCATTTCGGACCCACCTGGCGTCGAACACATTGCCATTTGGTAACATTTCTTCCTTTGGTACTATGGAACACCATCTCATCTGCAAACAACGTGATTTTGATTGCTCTATCTCATCGAGAACGGCCTCAAAACAGATTGCAAAAATTGGCGCAAAAGACCGCCTAGGGTCGAACTCAGGGCCCTTTCGTGATGGAAAATAGCAAATTAATATTAGATAAGTGCCATTCTCACTATTTCGAATGCTTCGATTCAATATCTTATCGGGAAGGTCCTTAAATAAGATTCCGTTTTCTCCATTTGAAATACATGGTTAAATCGGAATGACGCTCTTGCATCGAACCAGGGACCACCAGAGAAGCAGTGGACCTATTGAAGTTATGATTTCAAACGCCTCTGGACATTCTGGTATCGAACCCATGACACTTAGCGTCGATGTCTGAATTATTCTGGCATCTACAGGGTGGGGCTAGTACGTCGAAAAAATCTGAAGTATACGGCGCTTGTGGAATATGGTCAGAATTCTTATCCCCTATATATAGGTATATCCGGAGAGTTAGCTATATATAATAGATATATGTACACACAGTAAAAGTTGCTTGTATATTGCGAGCTAATCGGTGAAAATTTACTAGAATATCCCATTATTCTCAGATAAGTATGTATGACCCCTGTTCACATTCTGGTTTTTATCTCTCTATGTTATCTTGAAAGCTTTCGAAACAATTCTTAAATATCTCCGAAATACATTTTAAAGGGGAGAATTTCGCACCAACCAGGCCCCGAACCAACACTCGTTTGGTAATATTCCTTCCACTGGTGTAATAGAAGACCACTTCATCTGCAAATGCTGTGATTCTGAAGACTCTATAATACTACTAGACAGGCCCCAATACAGTTTTCAAAAATTCGCCAAAGGAGACCACCTGATGTCGAACTAAGGACCCATTCGTGAATAAGAATTGCAAATTTATATTAGATAAGTGCCATTCTGTCTTGTTCGAAAGGTTCAATTCCGTATCTCATCGGGAAGGTCCAAAATGAGATTCCGTTATCCCCATTTGAATTGTATGGAAGAATCAAAATGAATATATTATACTGCTATCAGGAATGGTTTAAGCAATTGCTCTAAGATTATATAATTGGAGGTTAATTTATCTGCCCGAAGTGGATGAAACGGATAGAATTAAACGAAAAATAAATTTTAACCTTCGATTTAATGCTCCGAGGTTAACTTGTAGTCCGTAGAAACCGGCCATGAGTGAGGAAAAATGCAACTCAAAATGTCAGCGGATAGTTTTGCCTCATTGCGTGGTTTAATATCGATTTAGAAAGAGATGCTAACATATTCCATGAGAGATGTAAAAGATAGGAGAGGTGTGAAGGAGTGAATTGAAACAGGATTGAATTTCGCTGCGCATTGCAAAGCTGTAATCAGAAGAGATTTATGAAACACTTCGGTTGTGTGATGAGAAGATTACTGCTTTGACGGAATCAGATTGAATTATCATCAAGTTCAGAAAGAGAATGCATAGAAATGTAAACTCTACGAAGAGAAATGCATTCATAAGCGAAGAGTTTCCTTAGAATGAAGTCCTATTAAACGCCTAATATGCAATCCGTCAAATTGCACCGCATTCGAAGCCGCAATGCGGGCCGCGCGATCGGCCGCCGCGGCTTTACCGACTGACCTGCTCTTCGTGGGTGTGGCTCTCGGCGTTGCCACATCTTCCCGATCGATTCGCAGGACCACGTGACCGCTCGTGTGAGCTCCTATTGATCCACGCTGTTTATGCAACCCACTTGCGATATTTAAGTATACTTTGGTCTCGGATCAAATTACATAATATCATAGCTTAATCATTAGTCTCTTTCGGGAAAAGAGCATCTTTTGCAGCACCAATAACAGATTTTCTTCTGACGGTTTTCGTTTTAATATTGGTGTATATGCTATGTAGCCTCATAAGAATTTACACGAATACGACAAGAATTGTATGCATACAAGTCAATGTGTCCTTAAATTTATTTGATTGATTTGTATTTTGTGAATGCAAATATTCATCTAGCCTGGTTATTTGAGGATCAAATAGAATATCTCAGTCGAGAGAAAAATACCTCCAAAAATTCTCAAAGACGTCAAACAAACTGTGATCATCAAAAATGTGATGCGACTTACAATTTCAAACATTTCATACAACATTTATAAAACTGCAAGTTGTAGCCAGTATTACCCAAACTATATTATTATTGATATACCTACATTTTATATTATCACATTTGTTTGGTTCATTAAATACGCCTAATTAAACAGAACAAAAGTAAAACAAAGATAATGTTTAAATGAGCACTATATAAACATGAAATTCAGATTTCAGAACTTTTGAGCTTCGCTTTGATAATTTTAACATCCTTGTTTGGAATAAGAAGTTCTTCCTTTCCTTTATATCTTTATTGATAAATGAACATGCCGGAACATTAGTTTTCTGTTCGAGTTCCTTTATTTATTTAATCCGAAATAATTAAGTATATGAACCGTAGTTTTCATTACACAGCAATACAACCGCTAATCTCCATCCTAATTGATCATTCTTCTATCATTGATGTCTTCTATCCTTTGCACGCCTTTCTTGCTAAAACCGGTATAAACTCTCGCTGCATATCAGATAATCGGCCTAACCAAGCTTTTCGCTTTCTCCCACTACGTTTTAAGTTTCTCATTTCAAAGCGGAGATTCGATTGTGCCTTCGAAATAATATCTTCGATGTGACTCCCTCATTTGCGGTTTTCGGACAGGCATATTAGCCCCATCCTTCACTGTAGATTTCTGGTAACTTTTTTCTAAAAATCTTGTAAGGTATTCATTTCCCAAACTTAAATAAAATCACATTTACTTTAGTCCATTCGGCTAGTTGTTGGAGATCACTTTAAAATACTTCGCGAACCTTTTCGCGCTTAAATAGTATGCCTAACAAATAGCCTAACATCGGGTATAATGTTATTGTTAATGTAAATTATGAATAGCAATGGCCAATAGCTTATGGAATACTCAATTTAACTCCAAAGAGGAAACATTCTAACACTATCTTACAGCCAATGTTCACTCCAATCTATAACCCGATATTAGCTTCCGTTCTTTCGCTAAGAGTTGTACTTGAGGTACTTTGTCTAATGTTCTTGCAAAGTTAAAGACAACCTCGTCAACATCATCCCAGATAGCTTGGACATGTTGAACTAATCCAAGGAGCCAAACCTGAATACATGTTCAGTATTACAGTCGTTTTCTTTCAAAGATAAACGTGTATTTAAACGTGTATTTTCCGCTATAACATTTTTTATTACTTTACTAACTTGTAAAGTAAGAAGAATGGAACTATGGTTTAACGTTTTCGAACACATCTTAATAAATAACGTTGTCACTGCGATGGATAATCCTCTATATATTATCTAAAAACATACATTTTTGGTGATCTGGGCTTTTCTCCCTTATAACACCACAAATACATATAAATGAATGACCATTTGAAGGGAAAATTTGTCAGGTTCCTGCTAAAAATAGTCAGATAAATAAAAACTCCACCATTTGTTAAACAAATTGAATCATCGCGTTGCGTCCTGGTCGAAAAAATGCCCGGGTTGCTATCTATCTATCTTCTATATATATTAAAAACGTAACGGTGTCTGTCTGTCCGTCTGACTACAAAAAGCGGTTTTCTCGCCATGGACAAGAGCTAGAGCGATGCTGAAACCTGCATTCGATGTAGAATGATGCACCCTACAATGAGGTCAATTTTTTTTACCTGAACGGCCCCCAGATAAAGGTCGGTGTCTCAATTTTGCCCGGTATTATAAATTTATGCTCAATATTCATTTAATCTAAATTGAAGTTTAAACTAATGTTATGTTTAGCGAAATGGTGATTATCATAAAATTGTTTACATCCCTCTTTAGTTAGTTATCGGTTTGAATGGGAGATGTCTTGAATTAGAATAATTTTCATACGCGTTGTCCATTGCTTACAGATGCAGACGAGTTGTAGTTATTTTTATTTCTTCGTGTGAAAAGAAAAATCTAGTAAATGAATAACGTGGATGCACAAGGTAAATTTTGTTTTTTTATCTTGGTTATATACGTTTAACCTGAAGCTTTAAGTGAAAGAATACCAGTATACAGACAGTACGTAATGCTGTTAGTGATATTTTGATTTTTGTCTAAATTCATTATAATAAATAAATATATAAATAATATATTATAAATAATCGATAAATTCATCGAGTGAATTGAGGTATCCGTTAAGAAATAAAATTCATGTTTCGTTATAGTGTGAGGCGTACTATTCATTATTATATTGCTAAAAAGAAAGTTCTTAAAGCATTTATGACATTTAATATGATATAAAAATCTTTTAAGTTAGGGATTCGCTTTGGTTTAAGCGGTAAGGCATTAGAAAACGCAAGACCTTGAATTTACCCATAGTTTCGTTACTGGATGTAGATAACAATATCTATCACTACAATAGAGGCATGTCGAAACGGACACTGATACAGAATATGAAGTGGTGTATTTTTAAGGTATATTTTAGTGTTTTTGTATTCGTTTGTAGCGATTACAGTGTTTGTTGAAATGTATTTGCGTTAGGAATTTGAGTGTTCGTCTGCGAAAGATTCGCACGGGGCAACTAGTCTCTTTAATTTTAAAATTTAATTTCTATTTAATGTTTTAAGGTTGGGAATAAAGCTTGGGCTTTCGTTACGCCTGTATTCCTTGCTAGTGAGTTTTCTGAAATCGCAGGACATCCTTTTTTTACTCAGAAATATGATAACATGTTGAATATTATCTATTCAATGAGTGAAATATAATCAATAAAAATCATTTGATATCAGGTTTAGATATATAGAAAATTCGAAACATACGAAAATTTCACCAAAATAAATTTGATTACTCGGAAAACAACTGAACGACCTAATTATTTTGATCGCATGACTCTTAAGTAATTTCTCTAATTTTTCTTTAAATACTCCAAAATCTAATCATAATACCCCAAATTGAATTTTAAATATTGTTGATCTTAAATTAAAGCTACCGGGAAGTAATTTGATGAAAAATTATTCAAACATACCACACGATTAAACCTTTCTTTCGGCCGACGGAGAGCGCTACGCTTAGCACTATAACCTAGCTGACAATTTTTCGTCAACTTTAAGATCATTTTCCGTGAAGACTATCGCTCATAAAACCCAACTTTGGGGGTTATTCGTCAATCTTGACTCGATATCTATCAAATTACCGAGTCTTACCACTTAAATCGCTGCCGACGGTGTAAACTCTCCTCGTCCGTCGGAACAATCGAATAGATCTATTCGATTTTTCACTCGCCAAAAACAATTGAATAAATTCATTCGGTTAGGATAGAGTAAAAAATCGAAACGCTTTGTCGAATTATTCTGCGGAAGAATAACTACCAAAGATTATAAATGAAGGGCATGAAAACATTGCCAAAATAATTTTGAATTAGCATATCCCACAAGTGCCGTCGACGTGAAATATTTACGACGTACAGGTCCCACCCTCTAGATAAAAGATTGATTCAGACTTCGACGATAGCTATCATGGGTTCGATACCGGAATGTCTCAAAAATCGCAATTTTCCCATAAGAATGCATTGAGCGGATTTTAGAAAATTCTTTTGAGGCACTTATCGTTAAGACAGAGAAAAAAATCTCGAAGTTTGGAGTTGAGGTAATCTTCTATAGTACTAATGGAAGAAATATTACCAAATGTCCGTAACTTCGACTCCGGGTGGGTGGGAAATTCTCCCTAATGAAGTAAGCTATCGTTACTTAAATTAGAATCGCGACGTGAGCTACATATCCTTCTGTCCACGTATAGATTCCTAAACATGAAGTCTCCTAAGTATATTTACAGCTCATTTGTTTCTCTAAATGCCATTCACGACCGCAACACGAGAGGCTGTAAGAAACTCCTGATCCCCCAGCATAGAACTGAAATATTTCACAAATCTTTCACAGTCACAGCTAGTACCTTTGGAACTCACTTCCATCCGCTATGGAAAACTTACCATCCATGTATACCTTTAAGCGTAAATGCCACAATCTTCTATTAATCCAACAAAGTAAAACTTAAACGTTATGACCGCACTCCAATTCTTTTAACACACTATGAATGTACCAAGTCTTGGCCCACTCCCCTCTCTCCGTTAGAAAATCTGTCTGTTCTCTATCCCTGAGATCTGTTCCGTCCGTCTGTTCTCTACCCTTAAGTAAAGTAAAAGTATATTTGTTTTTAACTAACTATCCTGTAATTTAATCCTGAATCTGAAGTTATTGTATCACTTATGTTATTTTATTGTTTGATTTTTTGTTAATATGTAGTCTTATATTTTATTTTTCTTCTTTTAAAGCTAAATTGATGTTAACCATTGACGATATTGTATATACCTATGTATTGTGTTTATATGTATTGATTTTCCTATGGTTTTTATTTTTGGTAATCTGCAGTTTCTATGGTTTATTCATTTTCATTGATTCATTTGATTTTTTACTGCTTTTATTGCTAAATTGACGCAACTAATGGTGATACTGTAAATATCTATGTATTATGTTTTTCTCACTTCTATTATCATCTTGCAATGATTCTTTTTCTATCATATCATTGTTCAGTTATAATGCTTTTTTAAATTCCTTTCAGTAATGTTGCAGCCACTTCTCTTTTCCTTATTCCCCCTCTTCTTTAAAATTTTTAGATGCTACTGTCTGTAGGTTTCGCAGGTTTTTCACGCCCCCCTTCCTGTGGGCGTTTTCCTGCAGGGTTCTATTTTTTCCTAAGTGTAGTAACTTAGGTTTTTTTAACCCGAAAACAAATCTCTTTATTATTTCCTTTTGTTTAAACCCATAATCTATCTCTTTACTTCTTTCATATTATAAGGGTTAGATGTAAGAAGAGGCTTACCAGCCTCAATCTCGCCCTCTAATAAAGACGTTTATTATTATTATATAATGAAATGCCATTTTTGACAATATTTTTCATGCTTTCCCGATAGGCTGGAGATATAAAACCCAGAATAGTAACAAAGGCGTTTGAAAATATTCTTTCATGAGGCTCACCGTATCTCTAATAATCCTTGGATCAATGCAAGAGCGTCATTTCGAATATACCATGCATTTCAACCGTGTTGACAGAATCTAATTTTAGGACCTTCCCGATAAGATATTGAATTGAAACTTTCAAACACGTCAGAGTGGCACATATCTAACAATAATGTGCAATTGTCTCTCAGGAACGGGTCCTGAGTTCGACTCCAGGCGGTTTTTTGCGTGAATATTTGAAAATATTTTTGAGGCACTTCTCCGTAGGATAGAGGATTCATAATCACGGAATTTGCAGATTTAATGGTCTTCTATACCAGGGGTGCCCAACTTTTCTGTATATAAGATCTACTTTTTATCTTAAAAGTGTGTCGCGATCGACTTATTGTCATAGGCGTAGTCGAAGGGGGAAGAAGGGGTGTGAAATGCATACTATGTTTATTCACTGTGTTTCTGCATAAGGTGCATTCCAGCGAGGTATGGATAGATAAGTAAAATGTATGTTCAAAACTGTTTGTTATTTTTAAATCACTAATTAAGTTTTCGAGATATAGGCTCCTGGAGAAAATAAATTTCCATACCAAACTTTCGATAGCAGCATTCCGTACATGCGGTACCTAAAAAATTCGATTTTCCAACACTTTTTCGAGATAGATTTTTACTAACTTAAAATGCAATTTAATTTTTTATCAACTGCAATGTATAAGTTTTTGTATGTACTATTTGTTGGTAAATATAAAAAAGTTGTTATAAAAATTCACAGTATGGCTGATAACTTGATTACAATATTTCACTTTTTTATCACTCATTTTTTTTGGGCCAAAAAAATTTATCATGAGAGAATAATATGACTTACTTTCAATTCGTCGCACCACTGTGTTTTGAGACAATTGTAGATCTTGAATTGCAGTAACAATTTCACTCTTGTTCTTGAAATCGTTAAAAAGTGAATCTGACATTTCCAAAAATATTTCCTTTACAAATTCACCGTCGGAAAATGGCTTGCATTTTTTTGCTAAGAGATAGCTTACTTTGTATGATGCAGTAGTTACTGCTAGAGACTTCAACCTTGGCTTTTTAAAAAACGCTTTGTTGATTTGTTAATCGAGTTTTAAGATCCCTAACTTTATGTTTTCTAAGTTCAGGATTTGGTGGATAACCTGTTTGATACTTATTATGTAAAGCTAAAAAATGTCTCTCCAGATTACCCTTCTTAGCAATGGCTACCGAGGTAAGGCATATTAAACAACAGCAAGAGATCGACGATCGACCAAAATGTTCTCGCGATCGACCGGTCGATCGCGATCGACTTGTTGGCCACCCCTGTTCTATACCAACAGTGGATGAAACGTCACCAAATGAGCTTGGGTTCGACCCCAGATAGGTGTGAATGTCTACCCCAAAAAATACATTGCGGCGATTTTTAAGGATTCTTTTGAATACTTATTCGATAACTTGGAATGGTACAACCCAGAATTTGGATAACAATTATAATAAGCTTTCATATGCGCTGTTGACCGTTTCCCTGATGAGCCTTGGTTCGACGCTAGAGCGATTCTACCGTAGACTTCAAACGGGGAATGCGGCTTGGGAACTTCCCGATATGTAATGGACGTGAAATTTTAGAAACTGTCGGTGTTGTCACTACCAAACAGTCATATGATATCTTTTTTTCTGAGAAGGTCCTCGGTTTGGCTCCATGCGGTCCTAAATCTCCCATTATATAAGTGTGGTGGGATACTGAAATTTTTTAATGAGATATTTCCAAAGAAGATAGAAGTCAGTAACCCGGTCCTTCCTTTCATTATCTTAACAGCTCTTCTTTCCAAACATTTATTTCATACCAGAGCTAACTGTCAATAATATTTGCATAAACCATCTCTGAAATTATAAATTTGCATATCAAGAGCTAATTTAGAATTCAAATCAAACCTAGCTAATTCTAGGACAAACCAATTTGAGAAAAAATATCATAATAATAATAATAATAATATTTTATTAGTCGAAAAAGCCATACAAAGAGTAGCAAAGGACCTTGTCAAAAGTTAAAAAAAATAAATTAAAAAAAAGTACACATTACATTAACATGGGTACTTCGTAAAACTCCATAATGGAATAAAAAGGATTTTCGATTAGCCAGGATGATATGGTAGGTTTAAACCTATTGATTGGTTCAGCTTGCAATTTCTTTGGTAACTTATTATACAGTTTTATACCAGTTACACGATGTTCTGCTGTTTTAGACAGTCTACACAAGGGTGCATCAATTTTATAAGCATTTCTGGTATTATGGAGGTGAATATCACCTCTTACCTGAAATTTAGTCACATTGACTTTGGTATACACAAGTACCTCATATATATATATATAGATTTATGACAGTCATAATACCTTCTGCACGAAAGATAGGCTTACAATGTTCTGTGATTTTAGCCCCAGCCAAAATCCTCATTACCTTTTTCTGAGTCAACAGTATTTTGTTGATTCCAGGGCTATTGCCCCACATACAAATACCATAACGTAGAATACTATGAAATAATGCAAAATATACATTACGTAGATACTCTTTTGGTACCTTAGCCTTCAGAGCTCTTATCACAAAACAACTCTAGATAATTTGCTGTGAATACTTTTAGTATGCACATCCCATGACAATTTTGGGTCCAGATGAAAGCCTAATAACTTCACAGACTGTAAATCCTGTTTAATTTCCTTTAAAGTAAAGACAAGAGATTGATTTTTATTTTCATTAAGCAAAAACTTATTGGCAGAGAACCAATTGGCAGTATCAGTGATAGCCTCAGACATGTGAAGATCCATTATCTTAGGATTATCACCTGAGGCGTACACTGTCACATCATCTGCATATATCATAGTTTTAGATCTGACATTACTTTTTAGGTCATTCATCATTATTAAGAAAAGAAGGGGTCCCAAAACAGATCCTTGAGGAATTCCATTGGTGATTACAGAGCTTGAAGACCGTTCTCCATTTGTATAAACAGTATGACAGCGTTTGTCAAGATAAGACTTAATGATATCAAGCTCTTTCCCTCTTATACCATAGTATTGTAATTTGTCAAAGAGTATTTCATGTGTTACATAATCAAAAGCCTTACTTAAATCACAAAGAGTAATTTTCATATTGCAATGATATTCAAAAGCATCAATGGCACTAGAAATTAAGGTGTTTACAGCATCAAAAGTTGATTTTCCCTCACGAAAACCAAGTTGCACTGAGGAAATTATATTATTATCTTCTAAAAATTTATACACTTGGTTTTTTATAACACTTTCAAAAATTTTTGAAATTACTGGGATAACAGATATAGGTCTATAATTTTCCAGGAAGTTCTTGTCACCTTTTTTGTGCACTGGGACGATTTTTGTTACTTTCAGTTTGTCAGGAAATTTTCCTTGGGCTAAACAACTATTGATACAAAAAGCAATAGGCTCAGCAATATGTCCCATTACAGACTTTACCAGGTTGTTAGAGAGATCATATACATCTCTGGTATCTGTATTCTTCATTCCTCTAACAATTTTTATTACATCAGTGGAATTTACACGGTTCCAACTTAAAGTACCATTAGCAACCCGTAAATTACCCAATAGTTCCTGAGCTGTGACACTGGGTGGTATAATGCTAGAGGTTACATTTTCAATAGATTTTATACAATAATTTAAAAATTCGTTAGCTGAGAAGGGAAGAGTATTATGTCCTCTCTGACTGTTGGTTATGGTCTTTATTATATTCCAAGCAGCTTTGCATTTGTTATTTGCATTGTTTATATATTCTGCATTAACCTTTAGCTTTGCACTGCAGATGGGTTTCTTGTATTTTTTTCTAGTAATAAGATATTCAGACTTAGCCTGGTCTGTCTTCTGACTTTTGTAAGTTCTATAATGTTCCATTACAGTGTCTTTCATTAGTTCTAATTCATTAGAATAGTGAATAGATCTGTAATAAATCAATAAATAATTTCCTAGCCCAGATTATTAGTTCTTAGTCTCGTTATTTCTCCTAAAGATTTAATTTTGTGTTTCAATTTCTCCTTTCCTTAATCTCTTAAAGATTTAATTTTGTGATTTTAAGATTTACAGCAAACCGAAATCGAGGAAAGCTGACCTAATTTGATAATAATTTAGTCTTCATTATTTTATATTTAAGTAAAATAAATTTTAAGTAAAGAACTCTGTAATTTATTTATAATTGAATATATTTCGACTATGTGACTATGACTACTGAGTAAGTTTGCGCGGTGTGCAAACAACACGAGAAGGATATGAGCTAGAGCGTGTACGACGTAGAGCGGCTCGTTTCGTCAATAGAGACTATAGGTTCGACTGCAGATGATCAAAAGCTTCAGCTGGGAATCTCTTGAGGATAGAAGAAATGAGTTTAGGCATAAGCTATTCAATAAATTTTTAGCAGTGATTTACACGATGATATTCGTGAATCCCATACTCAGCGGACGCAATAATTTTCGATACGACAGAGATTATGGCGGGAACTGATAGTTACTTGAGGTCCTTTTTTCTTGGTAGTAATAGGTATATAAATCAGATAGCCAAATAGGGAGTTAGGTGTTTCCACACTCCCTGCCAAATGCCATACGGCGGCTCGCGGGGTATTAATGTAAATGTAAATTACGGAAGACGTCGCTGCGTACTTATAATAAACGAAAAATGCACTTGTTGCAATTGAGCTGTAGAAACGAACCAAATAACCCTATTCCGAGACCAACCGAACCAAACTGTGATATTCGAGCATACATATTTTAATTTTTAAAAAATCGACAGATTTTAAGCGATTCCGTGCAATACTTGTGCATGTTCTTCGGTCAAAAGCAACGTCCATGCTTCGAGTTTATTGTTACACTTGGTTATTCTTGTGCGGTAACTAAATAATTTCCCTCATCGAACAGTATTCTCGGTCTTAAATTATCAAAATAGCTTCCTCGAGTATCCATAAAAGAAGACCTCGATGTCTCACAGTGTGCTAGAATCGAAAAAAGGCCAAAAATACGAGAACGCTTTTCTTGAGTGCGGACTACAAACCTTCGCATGATTGATTCAGAATAAATCCTGCATACAACTATGGAGGTCATCTAGATTTAGATTTAGATGAGTACCCCGCAAGCCGCCACTGGCGTATGGCAGGGGATGTAATGACACCATCTTAGTATTCTAATCGACCCTATTAGCCTCTCTAATAGCTCGCGGGAAGAACGACCAGAAATAACTATCTGTCCTTGCTATTTCCTCCTTATAACGCTTGGTTGATGCCTCTCGGAGATCGCGCTCACTACTAACCGGAATCAAAGTTTCATTCACCTCGTCCCTAAATTCGGAACCGAGGAACTTTTCGAAAAGTTTCCTTCGGTAATCGTTTCTTCTCTCCTGAAGCGAATTCAAACCGAGGGATTCTATCATGGACGTAACGCTACTGTCGAACCTGAAATCTACTGTAACGAAACGAGCTGCTCTACGTTGGGCCGTTTCTAAGTCTGAGACCAAACCTACCTCGTGTGGATCCCAAATCGCGCAGCAATATTCGAGATTAGGTCGAATGAGTGAAAAATAAGCTATTTCTTTTACTCTTGATGAGCATCCCTTCAGCGTTCTACCTGTTAGTATCTGTATTTTGTTCGCCTTACCTATTACATCTCGAATGTGTTCTTTAAAAGATAAACTACCACTGAACGTGACTCCTAGATATTTATTATGACGCACGAATTCTAAGGGATGTCCTGAAATTTTGTACAGTGCGGGAATAACGTTTGTAGAACGCGTGAAACTCATAGCAACGCATTTTTTAAGATTCAGATCAAGCTGCCAATCCTTACACCATCCTGCTATAACGTCCAAGTCATTCTGTAGTATATGTATATCATTTTCTGACGAAATCTCTCTGTATATGAGGGTATCATCGGCGAACAATCTAAATTTGCTCTTTACTTTATCCGCTAGGTCGTTAATGTATATGAGGAATAAAATCGGCCCTAGGACACTTCCCTGCGGAACACCTGATGTGATACTAATTTCGTTGGATAATATTCCGTCTAACGCAACTCTCTGAGATCTGTTTTCTAGAAATGATTTTGTCCACCTGACCACCTTTCCGCCTTAACTTTTGTATAAGCTTTTCATGGGACACCGTGTCGAAGGCTTTCTCAAAATCTAGAAAAATTGCGTCTGATCTAACTCCCTTATCTACTGCCTTAGATACGTCATTCATAAAGAGGGCTAACTGGGTATCGCAAGACCTACCCTTACGGAATCCATGCTGGCTCTGACTGATTGCTCCATTTTCAGCTAGAAAGCGCATAATTGAGCTGGCTATAATATGTTCCATAATTTTGCAAAATATAGAAGTTAGTGATATGTGCCTATAGTCGTCTGGTTTTACAGTACGCCCTTTCTTAGGAACCGGAGTGATGTGTGCTTTCTTCCAAGACATTGGGACAGTACCCTCATCCAGTGATTTCTTATAGAATACCTGAAGAATCTACGTTGGATCCTTCACATTAAAATTATACAGGGGGTCAAATTTGACCAATTTTTGCGAAAATTTCCAGTCTCCGATTTTTCGAAATAGAAGGAAATAATACTTGCCCTTTAATGACATGTTGCATGAAGTGCATATTTCACCAACATAGTAGTGATGCATTATTGAAAATGCATCGGAGACTGGAAATTTTCGCAAAAATTGGTCAAATTTGACCCACTGTATAATTTTAATGAGAAGGATCCAACGTAGATCACCTCCATAGTTTTTTTTTGAGAGGAACAACAAATAAATACGATTCTGATTCGTTTTTGAAGATTTTAAGCATTATTATACTTCCTACATATCTTAGATATCGTATTTATTACAAATTCATCATTTCTTGTAGGGTGATAATTGAAAAAGATGAAATGGGCTATGCTTTAAAGCTTGGGACCACGTCAGCGATATTAATATCATATATTAGTTTACTTTCGTGTGATAATGCTATATTTCTACTAAATCATGCAGTCAAAGTTTTAAATGAGTTTCTAATGAAGTATACGGTGTTTTTATACATTATCGTAAGATGGAACGGTCGATACCGATGCCACAATACGGGATGCCGTGTGCAACCAAAGTGCTTGTAAATCAACTTCACATACATCTTTCGTGACTCAAATACCATCCTAATATGTTGCATATTTGGAATTTCTAACCGTCTCATAGCTACAATACAGTCTATGACCGTGATTTCTAGCTGTTTCTCGTAAAATTTTACATTGGTTTTTAGTCAACTCCGAAGATATTATGAGCGATAAAGCCTATTCTTCTGACAACTCAGATTGAACATGTTAAGTTTTCCTCCACCTAGAAAGTTCTCTACTTGCCCATGTTGGTGTCGTAGTAGTAACTTCTTCAAGTAACTTCGCGACAGTCTCATCTCCTACATCTTTTTATTTCATTCTTGTAGCAAAAGACAACTTTGCTGCAGAGTATGAAGATTAATGCTTTCTGTGCAGAGGTGGGTGCAGCGCCGATTACGCCGCGCCGCCGACAATACAAGGCACGCCGCCGCCGCCGAAGATAATACTACGACGCGCCGCCACGCCGCCGCCGGAAATTTTATCCGCGGCGGCGCGGCGTGGATTTAAAAACAAATTCCCACAGTCGAAAATGTGCTGTCAGGAAGAGATACTCTTTCAACTGATAGAGCTCATCCCGGGCTTTCCATCAGGGCGCTGAGTTATACGTGATATCGATACGTGTTACGATTAGGATTAATTTTCGCGAGCACACCCCTGTCACTGCCAGTTTGCATGCTTTGTGTATCCGCGTAGCTTCGGTAGTGACTTCGGCATGACTTTAAAAGTGCCTGTAGACGATGTAAAGGAACACATTAAGTATATGTTTGAACCGTTATACAGCTCACGTAAAACGAGCTTCAATTGAGTTGATCTGCAATCACAAATGTGTCAATATGCCTTGCCGTGTGGCTGTTAAAATGCGGTTCATTTTCTTTTTTTGAAGCAGAATCTCATCGGTCCTGACGAATCTATGCCTTCACGCTCTACAGTGGCTCTACGATCTTGTGTATCCCTGCTACCAGCACTCCTATTGATAGGAGTTTTAGTATCTGTGGGCTCACTCTCAATGCTAAGAAAAGCAGACTAGAGCCACAGCGTTTAAATAAAATGGAATTCATCCACGAAAACTATGCCTTGTGCAAAGATTTTGTTCACAGAGTTTAACCTACTACTGTATTTATTAATAAATGTATTTAATTTAACACTCCTCTTATTCGTTAATTTGCTTATTAATCTTTTAGTTTGTTTAAACCAACATTTTTTGATCTGTGTTAATCATTTATATATTTAGCATTTTCTGGAAATTTCGATTGAACGTCACTGCCTATTTTCAGTTTCAAGATTCCAGTCAGTATGGAGGGATTACGAGGGAAAAACTCAATGTAATTTGCCGTAAAAGAAGACGTTAGCCTCGCGCCGGGTCGCCTTTACGCGGAGCAACGGATTCGGACATTGAAGTTGAAATTTCTGTAAAGCTGCGAGGTTTCGATGCGTCGGCGATTCGAAGCGGATTACGCTCTTTGATACAAAAGTCAAAAACTCAAGTTCTATTCAAGATATCGCATCGAAACAAACTGCAAATGAAAATTACAACATTTATCTCGACTTTTCTCGAGACAAGTCCTTCCTCACGTGAGAAACCAAAAAGTTTTAGGCGACGTATAAATTGGACTGCACGACGAATTGTTTCTTGAGTTACGTTCCAACTAAATAATCTTTTACTAAGATTTGATTGCTCTAAAATTAATCTTATGTAACGGTTATGCATTCAGATGATAGAATGAGCAACGGAAGAAAAAATCAGCATTTTATGTTGTATTGTAAGAGAGTGATGGCAGTTTCAAAAATGTTCACGGGTGAAAACTCGGCAATTCATTCAATTTTCGCTTTTAACATTGTTGTTTCTGCTATAAATGCATAAAAAGTTCACTGTTGTGTAGATAGAGTTATTTTCATTCAGATTTCATCCGAAATTAAGTTTGAATAGGTCAATGTACATTACGAATCTTAATTATATCTGTCCGAATCCGTAGCTCCGCGTAAAGGCGACCCGGCGCGCGAGGCTTTGCCTTTCTTCCATAAGACAATACTGACTGGAAGCTTGAAACGGACAATAGATTTCATACTTGAAAAATGTGGCTCAAATGTGATGTTAAAGCTAATTCGCAACAATAGTTCTTTCATTTATCGACATTCTACTGGCTGTATGAGCCGAATTTGTGATGCCACCCTTTAAACGTTCTTTAAGTAAGTATTTCTATTACATTGTACAAAAAGGCAGAGCGTGGAAAATTAAATGGCAAGTGTTAGAACTTCAGCGCAAAATTTAAAAGCAAGGTCTACGACATTGTTGATTTATCACACAGCTTTAGAATATTGAATGGATTGCTACCTTTTCTACAAGGAGTGAATAAATTGTCTGTAATTTTGTGAAGAAGTTCTTAGAGTCGAGCGCACGTGGTCTGGGATTTTAACTGATTATCGTTTGGTATGACTGTAAGATGAAAGGAAATAATACTTGCCTTTTAATGATGTGTTGCATGAAGTGCATATTTCACCAACATAGTAGTGATGCATTATTGAAAAATTTACTTTTGTATAACGGATAAAGTGTGGTAACTTTTTAATCATCTTATCATCTATTCGTATTTAGTTACTAAAATATTCGTTCTATTAATACCCGAAACATAAGCATTTAGAAGCGCGTTCGCCTGTAAATCCATTCAAAAATAAGGTTTCCATGGAAGATGGCCATCCACCGTCAGGATAAGGCTCTGTATCCAAAGATCTGTTCCGTCCGTCTATTCTCTACCCTTAAGTAAAGTAAAAGTATATTTGTTTTTAACTAACTATCCTGTAATTTAATCCTGAATCTGAAGTTATTGTATTACTCATGTTATTTTATTGTTTAATTTTTTGTTAATATGTAGTCTTATATTTTATTTTTCTTCTTTTAAAGCTAAATTGATGTTAACTATTGACGATATAGTATATACCTATGTATTGTGTTTATATGTATTGATTTTCCTATGGTTTTTATTTTTGGTAATCTGCAGTTTCTATGGTTTATTCTTTTTCATTGATTCATTTGATTTTTTACTGCTTTTATTGCTAAATTGACGCAACCAATGGTGATACTGTAAATATCTATGTATTATGTTTTTCTCACTTCTATTATCATCTTGCAATGATTCTTTTTCTATCATATCATTGTTCAGTTATAATGCTTTTTTAAATTCCTTTCAGTAATGTTGCAGCCACTTCTCTTTTCCTTATTCCCCCTCTTCTTTAAAATTTTTAGATGCTACTGTCTGTAGGTTTCGCAGGTTTTTCACGCCCCCCTTCCTGTGGGCGTTTTCCTGCAGGGTTCTATTTTTTCCTAAGTGTAGTAACTTAGGTTTTTTTAACCCGAAAACAAATCTCTTTATTATTTCCTTTTGTTTAAACCCATAATCTATCTCTTTACTTCTTTCATATTATAAGGGTTAGATGTAAGAAGAGGCTTACCAGCCTCAATCTCGCCCTCTAATAAAGACGTTTATTATTATATTACATTATTATTATCCCTAACGAAAAGTTGGTTTATTTAACGGCGTCGCAAATTGTCACAGATCTTTATTTTAATTACTCTTCATAGAGCTTAGATGAATATAGTGTCATAAGTTAGTCCATGTACATCGTGGTAGGTCACTACTATTTTCCTCGCTTTATGTGAAAATTGACTGTAAAACAAAGGTTCACCATTTTGTTGAATTAATATATCAAATATTCAATTGTGATCACTTAAGCAAATCATAATGAAGCTTAAAGAATGATTTATAACACTGCATTGATTTTTAACAGATGATTGTGCTCATTTGGGTTCAGTATTGGCTTAAAGCTGAATTTTGCGAAATATCAAAAACCGGCATTTTTTGTGAAGTTTGGTAAATTTTGACCCCCTGTACAATTTTAATGCGTAGACATCAGCGCAGATTATTTGGTTGCAAAGGCAGGATTTATTCAATAATGGCGAGTACTGAAGTCCGCACTCAAAAAAAAAGGATTTTAAAAAAGGTTTTTTGACCAGGATTTTTCGATTATAGCCCACTGTGCTACGTATTATTCAAGATAGTTCTACATTTTGTTCATAGTTATGATAAAATTATAATAAAATGCTCTGAGAAATTCGAGTTATTCATCTTTTTTCTGCCGTATACGAACGAAATTTTACGCTCCCCGCCGGTTACGCCGCCGCCTTCATTTTCCCCCTACGCCGCCGCTGACCAAAATCAAGACGGCGCCCATGTCTATTTCTGTGTTCCTTCGTTTTGATCTTTCACTGGAATGATGGAAATCTACTATAGTATATCTATTATAGTATATTCGGCCGCTCTTTAGTGTCTACCGAAGCAATTCATGCAAGTTCAGATCATTAATTTCCAGGGTTAAAAATTCTCAAATTAAAAACAATAAAAATTTCGAATTACTCTGATATCAGTACCTGGGGTCACAGAAGTACTAGGTAAGTTCTGGAGTACAATACCAGGAAAGTGAATTGCTTCATTAAGTCAATCGAAATTTTTTCTGGACTTAGTACCAATTTCCTTGAATAGCGCCACAAAAATTTCAGAAGTTCCTAAATCAAATAATTTGTTACCCGGTGTTTTGTTAGAGCAAATGACTCGTCTTCTATCTCCATCATTTTATTATGAAGCATTAAACGATTAATGACCATATCAGCCATGTTTTTTGCAGAAATACTGATTAAATTACGTATTGTTACACTGAAAACCGGGAAAAATTATTGTAATATATGAAAATACAAAATGGATTTTCTTTTGATTTTTTCATGGATTAAATCTTCTTAAGTAATACATGCAGGGCAAAGGGAGTAAAAAGCACTCAAACAATTGTGAGCACATTTTAAAACGATCAGAAAATACATCACATTTCACCACCATATTTTGATGCATTAAATAAAAGGGAAAATATAATGAAAAAACATACCTCACGAGATATAATTCCTATAAAATATCTAAAACCTCACACGAGGAATACTACCAGTAGATTGTCGAAGACTTCTTTTTTCACAGAACTGTCGTAGCTAAGAAGAGAGCACAAAACACAACCTCTTCTTATCCAAGGTTGAAATAGAACTGTTACTACGCTTGCAAGGAAAAATCAAGGACATGCAATTCGAAGTGTACCGATACTCCGAAAATCCGGAAAAAGCGCATATGCCTGTCATAAAACGAGCCCTTTACCGAACTCTTCCAGAGCACTGCGATCCATGCCTCTCCTCCGTTTCGGACCTGATAGATGTCTACAAGTTTATTTACTCTCCGTCTTTTTTTCTAACGTTTCCCATCCTAGCATATCTAACATTTTCGTAACGCTATCTTCTTTCCTATGTCTCCCTAACACATACCTAGCTGCTTTCCGTTGAACTTTCTCTATCTTTTTGATATTCATTTTATCATGCGGATCCCACAAATTTGTTAATTCTCTAATAGAGGTCTCACTCTTGTATTATACCCTCTTTTGCTTCTATACTACTTCCTTGTAAGTTTCTCATCTCATATAATGTACATTTTTAACGTTTTAGACACTATTTTGCGTATGGGGTACTCCAAGCAAAATTATTAGTCAATATGACCCCCAAGTATGTCAGTTCTTCAATAGAACACACCTGCACTCATCACTTATTTCAGGAGCAGGCGAGCAATGAGAGTAAGATTTGGCTGTTTCTTTGACAATTCCTGTCTGAGTTTTTCCTGATTATTCCAGAAAAAGTAGAGAGGACTTCACCCTGGCCCTAGGAGTATCCCATATTCATTCCTTCCGTCATTTCTTTTTCTTTTGTTTCGTCCATCGAGAGGTATTGTCTGTTTTCTCGAAAGAACCATAGAACTGCCAATGGGTGAAGGTGAACTCTGCTCTGACCCTCTTTTCGCCATGTTGTGGATATGTTTCCGGAATAGCAAAGGGCTGATAGAGACTCCCAACCACACCCCTGCTGGTATCTAAGGTTAGGATATGGTGGTGATCAAAAGTAAGATGAGAAAAGGTGGCTCCGTGATTTTTAATCTTCGCCGCGGTTCATTTACATTTACATTAATACCCCGCGTATAGCTTATGGCAGGGGGTGTGAAAACACCGAACTCCCTAGTTGGCCATCTGATTTATATACCTAATACTATCAGGAAAGAGAGACCAGAAATAACTATCCGTTCCCGCTATAATAGTTTGAAAGGAAATTTACAATGATTTCGTTGGCTATTCGAGTAATAACTAACTGCTAATCTTAACGTTTTCGTCAAACAGAAACAATGGCTTAGAATCGGACACTACCTTGTAGTATATAACCCTTGACAGGATAAAGAGATGTAACAGAAAAAAATATTAAGTTATCAAACTATGCGCGAAGTAGAAAAGATAATAATAATTCATGATCATGATTTGATCGCTTCTTTGATTTCTGAATGCCTCAAGTATGCTATCTAACCCGAATCGCTTGTATGTGGCATAATATGTATAAAAATTAAAAGAAAAATCAGGAGGATAAAAGGAGTGATGGAGGAATGAGTTAAAAATAGAACCAAACGGGTGATAACCAGCTTTACATGAGAATATTCCTCTAATTTTCATGATTCATACCTTAACTGTTAAAATACTCTTGGTTCTATATGTAATCCACTGCTCCAACATTCACTCTAAGGACCTTTGTACATCCATCCTAGAGACATCATATTTCTCTACTTACTTACTACTCTACGAACGAACCCTGTGAAGATGTTTCGAATTTTTTCTTAAATAGTAAATCAAGGAAAATCATTTCAGCTGAAATTGGACCTTCGGAATATTTGAATGATAATATAAAGTTGACAATATTTGGGTGCATCTTATCAGATTCTGTATATCTATCTTCTGCTTTTAAAGTGAATTACATAAACCGTGTTAGCTTACACTAATTAAGTCATTCAACAACAAAAATGAAAAAATAAATAATACTGTCTATCGTAAATTAATATCAAACGAGCTACTCGTACTTTGCTTTGTTTAAATATTGTTTTCTATGCTTTATTTCTAGGCGAAGTTAGAAATTTCATAATTTGAAATAACTTGGGAAATGACCATGAACTATAGAGTTGCCATCAAACATTATATTCTCTTCGATTACGAGAACCAAATGTTCAACTCTTCTTACAACATCTATGACACAAAATAAATTTTGTTGAAGATGATATTAATGAATCGACTAAAGTTTCTGTAATAATGACACTGAAAGATGAATTTTAAACATAATTACAGAACTTATAATACTCCGATGATTCAACGTCACAAAAACTTGAAGTTTATACGTCGATAACTGATAAATTATATCCCTAAAGTTACGTAGGATTTAGAGCAAACCATTGGCTTGCATAGATGGTAATACAACAGTTAGCAATTTCTATCGGTTTGAAAACACCTCCAAATCTATTTTGAAAATAAATTGCTGATAAGAAAATGGTTTAGGTACTGGCAGAGTCAGCCGCTCAAAATTTCTTATAGAATTAAAAAATGTTTGCTTGAAAATAGTGAATATCGCTATTGTGTATAATTTCGGAGTTCCTAGAAATAAACTGATGCATCAGAAGGAAATTTCTGAAAGTATAATTAAGCCATCGGCGTTATATCCTCTATTTTCCAGAATAATTGAGGAAATATCAAAGAAGTTGGCAGAAAATGCTAATTTTTATGATGATCCTAAACATTCATTGAGGTACGTTTTCCTAGACGCGTCTTTTAATGAGCGATGATCGACCAGCGATTGGCACAAAACGCAGCGCTGTGGTGTTTTCCTACAAGCTTCTCCTGCGACTATTCCAACACTTTGTTGGAACAGTCGCAGTTTGTTGCTGTTGTTTAGAGGGATGTTTCTTGCAGCTGATTAAAAATCATTTTTGGGGAGGATGCTTAAAAGTTCCGAGAATTCTTTAGTTTTTTCCCTTCACCGTTTAATTTTATTCTGAGATAAACTGAAGGAGACATCAAGAGGACAGTAAATTGTATGTTGCAAATCATATAAAGCTGGATGGTTTCTCACATTCTCTGTCCTCTTCAGCGGAAAATGCAGCTTTCCATTCTTATTTTCAAAGTATCTATACGTGCGGATTCCACAGAGGATTGTTAGAGATTACGATTTGACTCCTCTGAGAGGAGACGACTGAAATCGCCCAGCGATCGACGCGAGCGATCATCGCGTGTAGCATAATCGTAACATACAAATTGGGAAGAGAAGTCCTTTGCGAGTCGCTTCTAGGAAAACGTACCTTTACTCTAACCGTCAATGATAATAGCCTCTCGTTATTATGACATTATGGAATCATTATATTTATATTTATTAAACGGGCACGATGCCCTCTTTCTATTTTACAAGTATTTACAACACAAATATAAAAATAATAAAATTTAATAATTTAATTTTCACAAGTCGATAAAGTACTAATATTAACAAAAAATATACAATTTAAGCTGTATAAATTGAAATTTGCAAGAGAATTTACAAACATTATAAAATAAGAAAGCAAATTACAAAATAAACTTACAAATATAGCTATTTACATTATTTTTATCTATGATAACTGTTTTAATAAACTTTATATTTCTAGACACTAACATGCTACAATTCATTAGTAACATAACATCAAAATAAATCATAGTATACAAACTTTAATAATATGCAAGTAAGTAAAACTTTAATAATGTACTATAAACAATATACTTTAAGAATACACAAACTTATAAAATATTAAAGCAAATTACAAAATGCAATTACAGACCATAGAATCTTTACATCATATATCTCAAGTTTTTAATAAACTCACCAAAACAAGGCAATGAACCTTGCCACATTATTACAATTTTTTGAATGCTGACTATTTTTGTACTATGTTTGGGTTGAATATATCTATATTGTAGGCACTAGGGAATTCATTAGTTTGTCTTTGAATCCTTGTTATTGGAGAGTTGAATAGGTAATTTTTTTACATGTTTGTAAGGTATCTTTGACCTTGTATTATGATTAGGAATTCTTATCTGAACATATAATAGTAATTTGGAGCAGTCAAATTTGACATTCACCAATTTATATAAAAATATCATATCAGTTAAACTGCTATGGATGTACAATTCTTCTAAATGTATATCTGCTATCAGATTTATAAATATAAATGTATTTATAAAACTGATAGCATATAGTATATTATATAAATGTATATTTACACATACTATAGTAACCTAAATGATTTTGGATTCTTAAAATCAACAGTGTTTCTGATTATTGCAACCCAATACTTATAGAGCTTTATTTATGGTGTTTTCTATATGAGGGATAAAAGACACTGATGAATCAAATGTAACCCCAAGGTCACTAATTTTCTCGGCCCTTTCTATTCTGTTATCATAATGGTATAGTCATACAAGATTGGCCTTTTCTTGTGATGAAAAGTTACTAAATTGCATTTGGACATATTAAAGTCTGTTTTGTTCACTCTGCACCACCTAATCAACCAATATACTGAATTTGGCAGTCAAACAAACTATATATATGCTTATAAACTTTCAGGTCATCTGCAAAAGTAAAAAGTCAGCATTATTGTATTGAGATTATTTTATGTCATTGATAAATAGGTTGAAAAGTAATGGACCTTAGTGAGATCCCTGGGTCCCCTAGAAGATACATTAAACTGTTGAGATGTAAAAGTATTGATTTTGACAGACTGTTTTCTGGCTATTAAGTAGCTTGATATCCACTTAAGGATTGTACCATTCAATCCATAGGCCATGAGTTTTTCAAGCAATAAAGCATAATCAATACAGTCAAAGGCTTTAGTAAAGTTCATATAAATTGAATCAGTTTGGGTATTATGATTTAGGGCTTTGTATATGCTTTCTTCATAAACCAACAAGTTTGTCACTGTTGAAGTTGCTGGAATAAAACCATGTTGCTCAGGGATAATGAGATGGTTAAAGAGAGGGAATATTACATTTAGTATTAATTTTTTCAAAGATTTTTGGAATGCATGACTGAATTGTTATAAGCCTGTATTTTGTTACATCTGATTTGTTACCCTTTTTATGAACTGGAACAATGTAACTATTTTTCCAAATATCTCAGAAAAAACCACGAGATAATGAGGAATGCGAAAATTAAAAATAAAGGGAAGCAGAGTTCCTAAGCACAAGACTTAATTACAGAGGGAGATATTTTATCAGGACCAGGGCCCTTTCCACTATCAATTGACTTAAGAGGTTTTAGTAACTCCTCAGCTGATACCTTAACTGAATTGATCATTTCAAATCTTTTGTAGTCTGTTGCAGGATAAATGCCAGTGTCTGTATTATATGTCTTATATAATTTAAAAAATAATTTACAAAAGGATCAGCAATAGGCTGACCACCATATGCCTCATTTTTATCATAAAACATAAAGTTTGGAATATTACTTCCTTTCTTATTAGAATTGCCATGCTTCCAAAAAAAACATTTGAGTTATATGGTATGGTATTTTCAATGTTAAGAATGTAAGCATTATAACAACTAGAAATCAACAACTTGTATTTTGACCTTAAGGAAGAGAAGATACCATAATCACTTAACTCGTTAGTTTCTTTACAAATCTTGTGTGTCACCTTTTTCTGCAGCGATAGTGATATAAGTTCTGAAGAGAACCAGCAAGGAAATGAATTATATTTATAAACAACCTTTGGAACATATATACCAATAGCCTGATTTAGAACATTATAAAAACAATCAACAGCACAGTCAGGATCAGGTTAATTCATGCATTCCAATCAAACAAAGAGAGATAACCTTTCATGCCTCTGCGATCACCTCTACTAAAATTATAAGTACATGATTGAGATTGAATACATTAGTTGCAGTTCTTAATTTGGAAAACACATTGCAAAGGACGGTGAGCATTAACCTGTAGGACAGGTTCATCAGATTCAGTGACTAACACATTATTTATATTAGTGAATATCAAGTCTAGTAATTTACCATGTGTATTTAAGACAGAGTTAATTTGAATCAAGTTCATATAATTAAATAAATCAAATAAATTTCTTGATTACTCAGATAGTTGAAAAAATTTTTCTTATCCATATTATTCCAACTTAAGTTAGTCAGATTATCGTCACCACAAATTATAAAATACGCTTCAGGATGTAAATAATACAATCTCTCAATTTCCACACAATGCTTTTCATACATTTCTTCAGCAAGGAGGGAAGTAGACACAGATTAAAATGACAGTTTTAGTTGCTAATTTCATTGCAACAATCTACATCTACATGAATACCCTGCAAGCCGCCTTTCGGCATGTGGCAGGGGGTGTAAACACCAATCAATTGAGCTACTCTTTTACCCTATTACTATCGCGTATTGTTCGTGGAATAAATGGAAACAATAAATTGCTAAATATCATCACTTCCCTCTATTTCATAAGTTGAGAGCCTTTTATCTACTGCCACCAAAACACCTCCATCTCTTTTTGAGCTAATTAGCTTACTTCCATCCCTTCTAAATATATTGTATTTATAGGACAAGCCAAACTCTGATGAGCTTACACTATCATTCAACCACGCTACAGTGAAACAAAATACAATCGACCTAGCAATTACACTTGATAAATGTAGCTGAGTTATTTTTGTTCGAAAGCCTTGAACATTCTGATAATACAATTCAATACTTAGTTTTTTGAAGGCATATTATAAGTGGCTATTTTTGGTATATCATTTAAATACCTTATAGTAATGTTTGATTTGCCTGTCTCCCTCCTTTCTGCAGTGATAAGAGATAATCATGCTCCCTTATCATCATATCATTCTTCACCCTGTAGCCTTCTTCTGTGAACACGTTTTTGTGTTTAAAAACCTTCACTACATCTTCAAGATTTTTCAGACACACCTTCAATGGCCTAGATTTCGATGGATTAGGTTTTCCCAGGCAAAATACCCTCAATGTATCTCATGGAAAACTTAGTATCTCATTTAATATCTCCGCAAAAATTGCAGTGACCATTTTTGCTTGACCGTCATTCCTGGTCTTGGATTCATCAACTCCTACAATGATGAAGTTTGATTCTTCTCCCTCACCTCTGACACCAATTTCTCCTGTTCCACATTTTTGCAGTGTTCTTTAACATGGTCAAGTTTATTTTCTATGGAAATGACCATTTCATTCAGTCGTATATTTTCATCAGAAAGACAAGCAACCATCGTCTCCAGCCCTTCAAGAGGAGATAAAGAACTCTCCAAATTGCTAATTGCTAAAAGAGTGTTTTGATGCTCTTTTATTAATATTTTGAACATACCACTGGTATTGAGTTCTTCTAATTGATAATCTTGGCACCGAAAGCATCTCCAAGACTCACCGGAATCAGTTAGTCTTTGAAGGTACAGCGGCAATGGCCCTACACAAGCATCATTATACCATTTTCCACAATAAAAATCATGAATAAATTTCACACCAACTAGCAGCATATGTCAGTCAGACCTCCTGCAGCTTTTTCACCAGAAGCAAGGAACATTTCAGGTGCTTTCAAAATAAATCTTCTGTCTCTCACTTCTCAAAACACCATTTAGAAAACAATCACTCATCAGATTTTGTCCCAGAAATCCTCCATATCACAACCAAAGGCCACTGACTCGATTTCCTAGAGCAATTAGAAATTCGCAGACATACTATTTCTTTGAAATATTCCTTTTGAGCATCTTTCCACTTCTCACTCACCACTGATAAACACTGTCCTTTCTTACCACTAGAGGTCCCTTTCTCTTCTCTTTACCTTCTTAGACTCTTACTCCCTCTCCCTCCCCTCAGACACTTTTCTCCCCTTCCCTTCTTCTCCCCCCTCAACTAGCTAATATTTAAGGGTTAGAATATAGAGTTTCCTCACCAGAAGATGAACAATAAATCATTCGAATCCAGTCATGTGTGTTTTTTTAAATAAATCTGTGGTAAAAATATAATCCGTTTTAAATTCTTCTCCAATAAATATCACATCCAGAATCCCCAACACCACACTGCACAATGTAAGTCTCTTCCACAACCTTTTTGTTACATTTTCTGCAGCATTTTTATTGTTTCAGGGCCATTTTACAGGATAATTTGTAAAATAATCAGGAGCTTACAGGAAGACCATGCCAAACACATCCGGAAGTACAGGAATCATCTGAATTTTAAGAATGTTTGACTAAAATATCACTTAAATTGGATAAATGAGTAGCTTCTCTGGAGGCAGTCATGAAAGGAAAAAATGTATGTTGGGTGAGAAAATAGAGAAGGTGAGTGAATGGGTTATGCTTTTAAAAGAGGTAAGTAACCAACTGGTTGATGAGGAGCACAAGAATTGCCACTAACTATTGTGTTTCATCTGAAAATCTGGAATTAACATACAATTTTACAATTACAGTTGCTAAATTCACGAGTGTGTATGTATTACTGTTACCACCACTTCTCACTTGCCGATATCTATTGAACCCGCTCTTGAAGTCCTTGCAAAGTCATCGCTTCATTAACTTCTTCCAATCACTCTTGTTTCTCTCTTTTGAAATTGTTCATGGTTGATGTGAATGAATTACCACTGTATGATCGTACTGAATGTGGAGAGATGAAGAGTAGGTCATACCAATATAATAATATTAAACCAATATAATAATATTTAATTAAATACGAAGAAAGTTCTTTTCAATATTACCGAGCAATAAGTACATAGATAGGCTACTGAATGTCAAACCACCTCTCAATCATTAAAATTCTGTCCAAAAATATGAGAGTTGCGCCGGGCATCCACTGTGGGGAGTGAGCATAATTTCAACATGAGTCTCATATCGCTTCTTATCCCCGTGTTATACATAAAGGTTTGGCATTACAGGTCCTTTTTTAAGAGGTCCTAGGAAACCTTATTCCACTAACAATAAGCCCCTATTATTTTACATATTTTTAATGCTTCTTACCTTTGTAGTTGAAATATAAATTATGTAGGTAGTTTTCTGTACTTTCAAAATTAATTGAAATTTTCACATTCATAGCTACTGTCTTCAGAATTCAATCAGCAATGTGACTAAACCTCATTCGCCCTATTTTTTGTATTTTAGAACTTTTAAAAGTAATAAATGCGAGAGAAAATGTTTAATAAACATAATGCTTTGTAAATGCAAACATCTCAAGGGAAGAAGAACTCATGTTTATTCCACTAACAATTCAAGGGTACCAAATAGAAATTAACCTTAAATTGAAAATTTATGTGAAAGGGCATTGTCTCGTATCCTGTACCCTTATGCATCCTAGCCCATTATCTTTCCATTGCTTTGGACGGTATAGTAAAAATTCAAACTGGATAGATGATAAAATTTACCGATTTTTAATTTCGTTGCTTATTAAATGCATCAAAATTTATCTTGAAAACACAGAGAATGCCACAGGACATCATACCGTAGATTAACTTAACACTTTTTTAATTTATTTAAAGTAATGGCCTAGATATGACGAGTTTTACTTCCTGGTGTTGATTGCATTCAGACAGGCGGTGATAAAGCAGTGATCAATATGGACTACTTATGTATAACATTTTAAAGGCAAATAACTACTCTTTTGAACAATGACCCACTATAAATGGATAAATTTCCGAGCAGTTTGAATCAGTGTCATGATATTTAAGATATTATATACTGCCAGAACGTCATTTCCATTCTACCATGCATTTCGAACGCAAAGATCACAATTATATTTTAGGACCTTCCCGATAAGATATTTAATTGAAACTTTCAAACACGTCAGAGTGGCACATATCTAACAATAATGTGCAATTGTCTCTCAAAAACGCGTCCTGAGTTCGACTCCAGGCGGATTTTGCGTGAATATTTGAAAATATTTTTGAAAAAACTTCTCCGTAGGATAGAGGATTCATAATCACGGAATTTGCAGATTTAATGGTCCTCTATACCAACAGTGGATGAAACGTCACCAAATGAGCTTGGGTTCGACCCCAGATAGGTGTGAATGTCTACCCCCAAAAATACATTGCAGCGATTTTTAAGGATTCTTTTAAATACTTATTCGATAACCTGGAATGGTACAACCCAGAATTTGGATAACAATTATAATAAGCTTTCATATGCGCTGTTGACCGTTTCCCTGATGAGCCTTGGTTCGACGCTAGAGCGATTCTACCGTAGACTTCAAACGGGGAATGCGGCTTGGGAACTTCCCGATATGTAATGGACGTGAAATTTTAGAAACTGTCGGTGTTGTCACTACCAAACAGTCATATGATATCTTTTTTTCTGAGAAGGTCCTCGGTTTGGCTCCATGCGGTCCTATATCTCCCATTATATAAGTGTGGTGGGATACTGAAATTTCTTAATGAGACATTTTCAAAGAAAATAAAAGTCTGTAACCTGGTATATCAGTAGCAGTCAAGAGTACATTTTACAAAAGCAGTTTACCATTTCCAGATGGTCCTTGGTTAGATGCCGGGGTTCTAATATCATTCTATATTACAATTAAATGGGAAATTCGGTATTAAATTTGAGGACCTTTCTGATATGACATCGAGTTGAAATTCAACATATAGTATTATGGGTTTTAAGTTTACCCAAACTTAATCGGCGGCAACTTTTACGGTAATGGACCAAGGTTCGATATCAGACGTGGAATCTTTTCCCGCTTTAATCATTGTCTAGCTGAATTTAGGAATGCTTTTGCAAACAGTTCCTAGTGTTATTTGTGCGTTGTAGATATTCAAAGATTAGCTTGCATACTGCAATCAACTCTTACTCGTATAATAGATAGCTATCTATAGGGGATAGAAACCATGTTCCACAAGTACCGTCTACGTGAAATTTTAACATTTTGCCCAATCCTGTGGACACCAGAATAAATGAGACTTTGACGCTAGCTATCATAGGTTCGATACCAGAATGTCCCAAAAACAGGAATTTTCCCATAAGAATACATGGCGCGTATTTTTGAAACTTATTTTGAGGCACTTATCGGTAAGATAGAGGATCTAAAATCTCGAAGGTTAGAGTTGAGATAATCTTCTTTGGTACTAATGGAAAAAATGTTACCAAATAGCGAAATCAATATGTTCTGGCGTTACTTTGTGGAAAGCCATAATAAATTATACAACTTTGTAATTTTCCACGTATTTTTTTAATATTGGCAACCGGTTTCGTAAGAGCTTCTTACATCTTCAGGCAATAATGAAAACTTTTGCAGAAGTATATATACTATAAGAGGTTGAGGGGAAGGTAGAGGGGGGGAAGGACATCATGGGGATAGGAGAAAACCGCGTATTAAATTTCCTAGACATCTCTATATCAATTACCGAAGGACAACCAACCTTCGACATTTATCGCAAACCCGAATATACGGATCAAATCATCCCAAATTCGTCATCCCACCACTACTGCCAAAAGCACGCGGCTCTCCATTCTATGTTGCATCGTCTGATAAGCATCCCCCTTTCCAAAGGCAAATTCGCGAAAGAATTAAATGTAATTAAAACAATAGCTACTTCCAACGGCTACAGCACAACTTTGGTAGAGAAACTTTTAAAAAAGAAACTCAAGAAGGAAGCGTTGAAGAAAATCGCCCCCGGCCTCCTCCCCGCTGACAAGAAGCCCGTTACCTGGCGAAGATTGCCCTTTCTAGGAAAGCTATCATACCAACTAAGCAATGCTTTCCCAGAAGACATTAGGCCTGCATTTCGCTCCCAGAACAATATACTCAGGATGCTAGGGAACTCAAAAGACAAAAGGGTGATAGAATCCACCAGTGGAGTGTGCGAATTATCTTGTTTGGACTGCCCTACCAAATATCGGGGAAAAACTGGAAGATGTCTAAGGGTAAAGGCGGCTGAACACCAAAGAGATTACCACCTGAAGAGAGGGCAGCCCCCCTTCTTGAGCTTTGCCCTCCACCTTCTCGAAAGTGACCATAAAAGCGACTTCAAACCAAGACGCCTGCACCAAGAAGAGAACTCCCGTCGACTGGACCTCCTGGAGGAAGTGGAGATCAGAAACTTCCCCAAAGATGGAATGCTGGTTAATGAACAATTGTTTATGAACCCTTCTCCCCTTCTCTCTTTACCAAGCCAGATTTTCCCATGATGTCCTTCCCCCCCCCCTCTACCTTCCCCTCAACCTCTTATAGTATATATACTGCTGCAAAAGTTTTCATTATTGCCTGAAGATGTAAGAAGCTCTTACGAAACCGGTTGCCAATATTAAAAAAATACGTGGAAAATTACAAAGTTGTATAATTTATTACCAAATAGCCGTGAGTCTGACGCCAGGTGGGTGCGAAATTATCCCGTAAGAAATGAATTGCTGCAATATTTGTTATATTTGGTATATTTTCCAAATCTACGCTCAGCTTAATTTAGGAATGCAAGCAGTTCCGATTGGATGTTTTGGTTCAGCTTGCAGTGTGTACGCGCAGCAAGTGGTGCACCGTACCGTGACTTTGCCAATCGGAACAAATGAATTCTTTAAACAAATGGTTCTATTCCTCTGATCTTCCTCATCAGAACGGCCTATTCAGGGCGTCAGCTAGATGTCCTACTCTATCAGCATAGATTAAGTAAATTAAATCGTTGATTGAACCCTTTAAACATAACCATTCTTCGTTCTGAGTAACACTCAAAGATTGGTCTCAGCAATTCTCTATAAAATGTCTTACTTTACGATGTAAATTTCACAACTTACTTTTCAGATGGGTCCCGCACACTGTAGACGAGGCCTTAAGTAACATCTCTCGCTGAGATAGCACACTCGTAAAATTCAGAGGAATACCCTGGCGAATCGAAGAAATTTACAGTTTGAAATAAACGAATTCTCATCATTATAATTCGTTAAATATCTATTCCTACATGTGTTCCCTGCAAGCCGCCTTTCGACGCGAGGCAGGGGAATTTTAAAACAAAATCTCTGAGTGTAACAAAGAAAATGGGCATATCTTAATTTGTACTCATATGATAACTTTCTTTTAATGAAAAGGCGATATTGATCGCACTGCAGCAGTAGCTACATCTAGCGAGCAGTGCCGCAGAGTGCCACACCCGTACTGCTTCCATGAATTCCTTCGGTTAAGGCAGTTATCACACCGGGATTTGTGTTGAGAAGTCATTAATTTTATGCTTATGGCTTAATATAATCTATAACTAAAGATAAGCTCAATGGAGTATATTAAAGTTGCTTGGTTTCGTACATTTAAATTGATATTCAACGCGATATATTGACAAATTTACGAAAACTTCCAGTAGCATGTTCGATTAATGCTAAGTGTTGCTCTCCTAGTGAGTCATTACATCAAATATACACTTTTCTCTTATCAATAAAGAATCATCGAAGAAAAAGACACTCTGTAAGAGTAATAAAAACAGATTCTGAACAGAAAAACAGATCTTTATCCGTAAGTTATACTATAATTTTCCCCTCGGTAATCAGGGGCCCTTCTATGCAAATTATTTGTTGGGAAGATTTCCACACACTAAATGTGGGGGAGATGAGGGCAGGTTTACACAATGTTTATTGTTCGTCGATGTGAGCGCGCCTCCTGTCGGCTCACAAGAATCGTCTTTGCACTGACTTTTTCACACAACTTTTTCGGTTTTTTCTTCGGGCGAGTAAATCTATACTCCGATATTTTGGTATTTATAGTAACTTCCATTGGATCATCACGAGTCATCGTGATATATACTTTAGAGTGTTCTTTTGCAGTTAATTTAGCTGTTTAATTGATTGCTAGCCTAATGAATCAGAGGCTAAGTTGAAACGAAAACATGGCGGAGAGGCAAGTTTACACGAAGTGTAGGGCGATTTGAAAAAGAAGAAGAAGTAATAAAAGTAGAATAAAGAGATAAACTGTGATTCTTACAGACTCGCCGGTAAAAAAAGAACATTATAAGTCGAAAAAGGGCACCAGTTCCGTCAAGAATAAGACGTCTAAACCGGAAATGGTTCTGGACTTGAAGAAAAAACAACAAAATGAAGAGAAAATACCAGAATAACCCAGGCCTTAAAACAAAGTAAAAAGTCAAGAGAATATAAGAAGGACAGAAAAAGACAAAATATTTTGTTCTAATAACGAAAATTGTGTGTTCAGACGGTATAAAATATCAAAACATGAAACCCAGTGAAGCAAGCGTTAGAGATGGGCACATGACCGCTGTATTAAAACACAACAGTGATTCAATATGCTTTGTTTGCATAAATATGAGGGCTTATCCAAACTTATATTTACATTTCAATTCAGCTTAGAATTTTTTTGATATGATTTCATTTCATAAATTTTTAGAATAACAAATAAGATACGATAAATATATTACGATACGATAGTAAAATAACATTGAATATTACTTATATTTTTGGAAATGTGACGTATTTTATTTACATTAGGCCTTATATTTAATCATTTTAAGGTGTGTAAACGTTCTCCCGGCATTGTATAATCCTCTCCCGTTTCTGGGACATGTTTACATAGGTGACATCACCAAACAAAAAGTCGATTAAATCAAAAAATGACTAATTAAGGCGCATTAAAGGCTCCAAAAAAGCCTCAATTTCAACTAATGAATGAGTACAAGAAAAGAGTTATTTAGTGCAATAAATAAAATTACAAAAATATTATTTCAAAAACCATCCCCAGTCATTCCTAATATTTGAGGTGTCCTTTGACTCTTTCTTGCGAGAAAATAATGAGCTCGGGATCAATAATTGCTATCAAGGGGACCGTTTTACAATTTCAAAAGTTTACAAAATATCCCCGTAATTTATCAAAATTATAGCAATTTCTATACGGAAACAATAGTTCAAGAATAAATTCATAAACTTCCTTAATTGTCATTCCTTTACTGCTTGTCTGGGTTTCGCACGACTATTCGTCCACGTTTAATTTAGTAAAAAAATTTTGTGACCGATAAAAGTGAAGTAACGCGTTTTTCTTATGAGAAAATGTTTTTAGTTTTGGGCCGAGCCAGGGACAAGTAAGGAAAAGCATCCGTGGGGTTTGCAGCTCAGAAGATATCTATTATATAGCTACTTCTCCGGACGCACCTATTCAATGAATACGTATGTAGGTATCTAATGTAATAAAGTAAGGTTTGAGTGTGGGTATATACGTGTTTATGTTCATATCTTCCCTAAAACACGAGAACTTAAATGGCACAACTGTAAAACATTCAAAACTAGAATTTACTATGTTGGCCTTGACTTTGTGGTAGGCTACGGTACGGTAAATGGTTTTGCATTATTTCATTTCATCATACATTCAAAACTGTTACATCCGCATAAAATAAGCTACTTTTTATTCACCAAAAGGTCCCCAGTTCGACCAAAAGCAAAAAACTATTTTCTTCAGTAATAAACGTAAACTTCACTTTTATCGGTTGCAGGCTACAATTTCTTTTCGAAATATAATCAGAGATAATAGTCGTACGAAACCAAACAAAGGAATTATAATCAAATATCACCTTATGGGCGTGAAAAATTATTATCTAATAGCGGGAATTCGGTTAAATTAAACAAAAATTTTGAAGCTACAAAACACCAATCCCCTGGAAGACCAACCCGATTTTAAGCCAAGCTTAGGCGTTTTCCCGTAACATAACATGGGGAATTAAGATCCGTGTGAAATTAGTGGATAGAATCCAGTTTCCAAGTTTCAGTTCAATATTACATAGGGAAGGTCATAAAATAATCCGTTATCCTCTTTTGAAATGTAACGTAGAATCGAAATAACGCTCTGGCATCGAACCAAAGACCATTAGAGAAACGCCGTACTGCGTATACGAAATTTTTTTGAACCGCCTCTTTTCACAAACTGGTTGTCATCATTTCATCTTATCGTAAAACACTAATTAGTCGTTAAATTTCCGTAATTCATTTCATGTGGAAGATATTTCGAAAACACCTTGCATCCAAACCATGCTTATTTAGGGACGATTTTTCCTTTGGAACTATAGAAAATAGCGTCATAGCAAACCTCCGTGATTTTTATCTTACAGAGAAGTCCATCGAAATACTTCTCAAAAATCCGCGCAATGCCTTCAAATAAGACTTTCTAGCACCCTCTCATGTACGAGTAAAAGTTGCTTGTATAGTGCAAGCTAATCGGTGAAAATTTACCAAAATATCCTATTATTCTCCGATACGTATCCGATACTCCTACAGTTCACATTCCGGGTTTCATCTTTCCATGTTATCGCGAAAGCATTCCAACAATTCTTAAACATCACCGAAATACATTTTAAAGGGGAGCATTTTGCATCCACCTGGCGTCGAGCCATAACTCATTTGGTAACATACCCTCCACTGATGCTATAAAAGACCACTTCATCTGCAGACTCCGTCTTTTTGAATGCTCTATCGCACCGAGAAAGACATCAATACAATATTCAGAAATTTGCGAAAAAACCGCCTGGCGTCGAACTCAGAACCCGTTCGTGAAGAATAATCGCATATTCATGTAAGAAAAATGCCCCTCTGAACATTTCCAAAGTTTCAGTTCAATATCTTATCGGGAAGGTCCTAAAATAAGATTCCGTTATCCCATTTGAAATAGAATGTAGGCCTCCCCAAGCGCTATCCTATTCTCTCTATTCAGGGCTTATCCTTGCCATGTCACTCCTAGGTGCTCAATGATCTCTCAAAGCCTTTAGTCTTTTGGTCATCTTCTTGGTCTCTTCACTTATCATAGTGTCAAAACTGATCTCTTAGTCATCCTACTCCATCTAGGACGTCTACAATCGAATTCACTTAGGCTTTGCTTTTCCAGTCACTTTTTATGATCCCAAGCATACATATGTCCATACTTCTTTGCGTTGTCTGCAGTCGCTTTCTTATTTAACTCCCAGGTTTCACTTACATAGATCAACACCAGTAGATTGCATTGATTGATTGGTTCTTCTGCTGCAAAAGAGTTATACATCACCTTTACCGTCCTTACGTTTATACTGAGTCCTATCTTCTTTCCTGTTTTTTCAGCTCTTGAAATGTTGAAGAAGATCTTTTCCGTTGATTGCGAACATGGAATGAATTTGCGAATGAAGAGCACATCGACCATCTGCGATACGTAGATGATTGATGTGCTCCCCATTTATCCACAGACCTTTCTGCTCCCAATCCATGGATTTAAAAACATCCTCGAGAAAAGCTGTGAATGGAACTGGGGAAAGGCAATCTCCTTGCCTAACTCCCTTCTCAATCTTGAATTCTTCAGTAACTTCGTGTAGCATTACTGAGGCTGTGGAATTTTTATAAATGCTGCCTAGGAGACGGATGTACTCTGCATCTATTCCTTGTTTTTCCAAAGCTTCTAGAGTAGAAATGATACTTACCGAGTCGAAGGCCTGAGCATAGTCCACAAAGCATAGTACTAGTGGCATCTCATATTCATTCGTCCTGATGATTATTTCTTGTAGTGTGTGGTTGTGGTCCATAGAACTGAAGCCCTTCCGGAATCCTGCTTGCTCTCTAGGCTGGGCAGATGATAGAGTAATCTTTATCCGTTTAGCTATTATCCTCATGAATGTTTTGTTAAAAAAGGAAGGAGACTGATGATTTACAAAAATGCCACAGCCTCAGTAATGCTAAACGAAGTTACTGAAGAATTCAAAATTGAGAAGTGAGTTAGACAAGACGATTACCTTTCTCCAATTCTTCAGCTCTTCCTTGCTTTCTTTCTTGTGCAAAAGGACTATTCTTGCATAATTCCAGTCCTGGGGATTTTTCCTTGTTTCAGGCAATTAGTGAATAACTGCGCTAAAACGTGTGCAACTTATGTTCCACCAAGTATTAAATATTCTGCTAACACTACATCTATGCCTCCTGCTTTCGTCTGCTTTGGTACTGCAATTACTTCTTCTGGGAGAATAGAGAGGGGATCTCGTTGGTTTTGGCTTTCTTCTTGGATTTCCTCTTCAGCATTTTCTTCCTTCTTGTATAGGTTGCCAAAGTACTCTGCTACCGTCCTTAGTATTGCTTGTCTGTTGCAAGTTCTTGTACCATCTTCCTTCTGTATGGCTAAAATCTGTTTTCTTCCAATTGCTAGGCCTTGCCTGGTCTTCTTCATACTTTGCTGTTTTCTATTGCCTCTTGCACAATTCTCTCATTGAATTTTCTCTCGTCTTCCTTAATGCCTTTCTGACAGCCTTACTAAGCTCGACGTATTCGATGTTATCCTTTTGTGTATCTGAATTCTTCAGTTCCTAACGTCGTTTCATCATTTGTCGGGTGCTGTCACTTAGCTTTCTATCTTTTGCTCTTCTTGGTGAGCTTGTCACTTCTGCTGCTGCTTGCTGAACAGCTTGTATGACTTTGGTTTCTAGTTCTTCTTCTTGAAGTGTTGAGAATCTATTTTTCAGCTCCAGCTGGAATTTATTCTTGTTTTCTTCAATTTTTTCGATGCTTATTTCAGGTTTCTTGCATAAAATTAACTTCTTGCGTAATCTTCATTCTGCATCTAATGAATATATATATATATATATATAGTAACGATCCCGGATGTAAGGGTTACCTTCCGAGCGTCACAACTTCCGTTCGGAATTAAATAAAAACCAATACGTCTCTTCCAGCTTCTTTCATTGTCCAACGGGTTAGCACTCAGCTATCGTACACCACCTCGACCGGCCACCGAATGTCTTCCCGGCACAGTCCTCTTCCCTGCCTTTCCCTTTTACAGGGCCCCTCCTTCGAGTCCTCCTCGAACCCACATTCCGATGTGGCGAGAAGAAACGACAACCGTTGGACAAGACCGGTTCTGAAATGAACACCAAGTGATGTGAAGAGACCAAGAAGCAGACCAAAGGAACAGAGACATCATTAAGTACTTAGGGGTGACATGGCAAAGAGAAGCTCAGAATAGAGAGAATTGGAAAGCGCTTGGAGAGGCCTACATCCGACATCGGATTGAAAATGGCTGATGATGATATATACATGGGTGGTCTGAAAAGTTTCCGACATTTCGCCATTTCTCGACATGTCTTCTGAAAATTTCTGAAAAATCTGGGGTCGGAAACTTTTCAGACCACCCTCGTATATGAATTGGTAAGTTTTCATAACTCATAATGAAAATATACATAATTGAATATCCTACAAAAGGAAGGGTAGTTTATTCTACTGGGTCAGGTGTTATCCCGGGCAAACATTGAATTACCACAAAAGCGACGTTACTTGGAAACCAATAAGAATGGGGAATATGCATGTAGACGTGAGAAAATTTTCGCAGAATTCAAAAATAGCGAATATTCGGAAAGTTGGATACTTGGGTTCGAGTCCCAATCATTCACGTCCCTTTATCCTTGGAATACATACTTTCTTCAGCTCTTTAGGCCAGAGGAATAGAAATATTCATTCATAGAACAAAAACAGTGCTGTTGAGAGACAGTATAACAACTGTATAAATGAAACAGCACAATAAAAAATTAGAAGATGAAATCGTGTTTTAACGCGTGATTAATCGGAGCAAATGAGATAGCTCTACTTCGACTCATGAACTTAATTTATTTCACTTCAAAGTTCGTTGCTTGAAAAGTTTGTGTATTATGGGTAACACTTTTCGTATATCTGCAGAAGAATTCTCGGAAATTGAATGACTGAGAGCTATAAAAGGACTGGAAAATCAGAGTGAAAGACAGGTTTCTCTCTTTGAGCAAAAAATGAAAGTGAGGAAGCCATTTCCAGACTCTGATATTGATTTTTATGACAGCGGCGGCGGCGACGGAGACTCTCTATCGATTCACAACATCACTCCACTGCATTTAAGTCTTTCGAAATTTATCACTTATTTGTAAAAACTGGGGGAGAAAAACACGATTGATGAAGAGATAGGTTGGAGCGCCTTCGGAAGGAATTCACATATTACGAATTAAAAAATGACAATGGACTTGAAAAAGATGCTCTTTAACCAATGCATTCCACCAACGATGACCTATGGAAGTGAAACCTGGGTGTTAAACGCTGCAATAACCCAGTGACTTCAGAAAACGCAAAGAAGTATGGAAAGATGTATGCTTGGGATCACAAGACGAGAGAGGAAACGCAACACATGGGTGAGAATGACGTCATAGATACAGTAAGATCACTGAAATGGATGTGGGCAGGACATATGGCTAAAAGATTATACAAACATTGGATATGAGCAGTTGTGACATCAAGAGATGCGAAGAGAACAAGGAGGAGACCGATGGACATCATCAAATGTTTAGGGCTCTGACATGGCAGAGGGAAGTCCAGAATAGAGAAAATTAGATTGAGGACGCGAACAATTGACTTTGGATTGAAAAGAGCTGATGATGAAAATATATTTGTACCATGTCAGTTACTCCCGTATGAAACACAGGGAAGCAATTTTTGCCTGGCAGATGATATATATATATATATATATATATATATATATATATATATATATATATATATATATATATATATATATAAGCAAATGAAACGTAGATGAATGATGAAAATATAAGAAATGTATAAGGTAGAATGATATTATTGGGAAAATATAATCGGATATGCCACTGGGAATAAATATATGAGATATTCCCCATATATATTTTTTATGAAATGCAGACTTTCTTCTTCAAGTTAGCACCGTCTCAAAATTCTCCGTTACTTGCCTTGATAGGGTGTCCGCCTACCTGGAAATCTCAGAGTATTTTGCTTTCAGAAAATCTCAAAGAAACCTGGGAAACAAGGTTAACCTAGGAAATTCTGAAAAACCTCTATCAAAATTATGTCTTATTAACTTTATTAAATTTCTCGTGTTTCGGATTGCTTATTAATTGAGTAGAAATGCCATAGAGGGAAAGGTTCCGATGACGCGCAATAATGATTGAAAGAACAGAACGTTCTAAAAAATTGCATCTTGGGATCAGTAAGAGTCGCAGTTTTAAAATTCATCTTTTTTTGATTGGAAAAGGAGATATAGGATGACTCTTTAGTTGATGTCGTCGTTTGAACGTGGATTTTTCAGTCGCGCTCATTGTAGATGTTAACAGGTTTAGCTATGAAGGTAACCTTCACCATTCATTTACTTATTAACTAATATTACCTCCGTACTGAGCCGGCCCATGACAAGCCTTACTTCCCAAATTCCTAATACTCATTTCTAATTTTTGCGAACGTTCTAAGTAAAAAGAGAAAGCCTCTCTCTCGTTACTTTCAATCGGTCATAACAACACTGGCAAAGAAACCATTCTTTCTCTTAGAGGATTTTAATGAAATGATATGCAATCCAAAACGAGAGCCATGGAATGATCCATAGTAAAGTTTAAACAACAAAATTTTATATTCTTCGGATTTTCCAGGTTATTCGCGATAATTCATTATTCCCTGAGTATTTCAGAAGGAACTGAGTTTTCCACAAGAACGGAATTCCCTGAGTGCAGGGTGTCCGCGATTAAGAAATAGCGCCGCACCGCCGACGAACAGTGGGCTAGAATCGAAAAAAGCTGGCCAAAAGGCCAAAAATGGTTTTTTGAGTGCAGGTTTCGAAACTTTGCACAGTTATTACAAAAGAATTAAATTTTATGATCCCGTTTGGTTTTTTAAGATAGCCTTACATGTTAAAAAGATACATGGCGTCAAACATGAACAATTTTCACAGAAATGGACAGCCTCGGATTTTTCGGATAAACGTTCAAGTTTGCTGCTTTGTGGAGGGTTTAAATAAATATTATTGAAAAAAAACGATGCAATGATCTACAACAATTTTTTACCTTTTGACTGGCTGCATATACCGCTTACAAAAATGAGGTCTTGCTCATTCAAAGCAACAAAATGGCGGACATCTTTTTCGGGCAATTTTCGAGATAAAGTAAGGAATATAAATAGTAAAACTGCCTGAATGTATCCAGTTTCTTATATCACGTCATAGTCTGAAGTATCTAGATATGGAATCCGAAGAAAGTGTGCGTGGCGCTCTCTCTCCTTGTTAAAGATTAAGCTCTCATTAACGCTTTAGTAGCACGTGCTCCATCTATGCGTTTGCGGTAAGCCGTTCAAAAACATGGGACTAGAAATTGAAGTTCCTGAGTTATTTATGTAACTAAAATGTGTGTTTGATTTGTAACGTAATAATTTAGTGTAATAATAATATTACTTGTCAACTATTTAGATTACGTTCTTAAGAATGGTTAAGCAGCATGTGCACAATGTTGCATTTGCGATATGTTGATCTACCCTCGATCGATCTTGAGTTAGCCTGTTATTTGAAATGTATTTTTTATTTGTGATAATTTGGTGCTACTGATGGTATAGCTACCTGTGTTGCGTTCATATAACGTGGTCTATATAAAAGAGAAAAGTAAACTGTGGTTATTCTGCTTATCTCAGAATGTGATACTTTGCCTTTTTTATTATTTTCTAATGTATTTCCTGTTTTTCAAAATAAAATGTTATAAAATTCACACCTTTTCTTATTTACCCTTGTTCTGCTTCTTTATATAAGTATCTGCCGTTAAATAGCATAATTTAGAAGTTTTTCAATTGCTAGTATCTTTCTATTGTGTCATATGAAATTTTGCTTCAAATTGCACGCTGAGCCTCGCTAACGCCATCTATGATGAATGTGGTGAGTTAGCGTGCTTCGTCACCGGCCAATACACGGAAGTCTGCAAGGACTGCGCTAGAACAAGTCGTTTTAAGGACTCATTCTTTCCGCGAACAACACGCGATAATTACAGGCTAAAAACGTAGCTCAATCGTTCGATATTTTCACCCCCTGCCACACGTCGGCGGCCTGCAGGGTATTTATGTAGATGTGTATATAATTGATTTATATTTCAAAATTTTTAGTTTGGAAAAATATTTTCGATAACTTTTTGTCCTGCCCATCTCATCTATACGTGAACAAAATGTCGAGTTCTGATATGTGATTGGTTTCCCTAAAGAACGATTAATCACGGATTCCTCACCTCACGAAGCAATCGACGAAAGGCCAAAGTCTTGCTTCCCAAAAGCTCGGTGCCTCCCGTCTCGCTCGTGTCGGCCCGCAGGTATAGTTAGGTGTATGCACAAAGGCTATACTCTCCAGAATATCCGAAGGAAGGAATAAAAAGTGCCTTCGCAACTGTAATGAGCGCGATGCCATACATCAACTGAAAAAATCCAAAGTACGACGTCAACTAAATCCCTCGAGTCGTATACGAATTTTTATCATTCGTTATTTGCTATCCGAACGAAAATTAGTTGCTCCTGATACGGCAATTCATTCAGATCCTACATTGCTGTTAGGTTGACTTCAATTTTGTAAAAGCATTCTATGCGGAAAAAAAGAGTAAAAATGTGTCATATAAGCTTTAATTTGGTATCAATAACATTGGCATCGAAAACTTTCTTTCTTTTGGAGTAATTACACTGAAACTAAGGCTATACAAGAAGTGAAAAATTGTGACTTGGCCGGGACTCGAACCCGGGTCTCCCACTTTCCGGGCAGGTATTCTATCCATTGAACTACCGAGCCACACAGTCTCACTTCTGTAAACGGGAGCTTATATGGGCAAGGTAGTGGTGCTCCACATTAGTGGCACCAACCACCTGCCCGGAAAGTATGAGACCCGGGTTCGAGTCCCGGCCAAGTCACAATTTTTCACTTCTTGTATAGCCTTGGGTTAGTCGCACAACTTAATGTGCAAAGTAAAAATTACATTTCCATCGTTTACACTGAAACTAGCTTAATTGCCTATTAATTCTCAACGGGGAAAATAGATGTAGGATTAAATTAGTAATTCTATTTGTGCAGAAGTGAAATTATCCTCTCCAAAGATTTTAGAAGCGAATATAGGGGTTCAAGATCCTCCGAGCCTTTATTTTGATCACTTAATGGTTTGCACATATGTATTCATTTAAGCATTCATTCTATGAAAATAAACCAGGAACAATATTTATAATGTTCAGATAGTAAATACTAATAAATATAACACTAGCATTTTATTTGTATGCATTTAATGTTACTGATAATATGATTTAAATGGCATTTATACGAATGCAGTAGATAAAGGAGCTTTAAAGACCCTAATAGGTCCCAAGCAAAAGTTTACTAATAGATTCCAAAGCAAGTGTTTCTCAATACTTCCATTCCACAAATAGTATACTTTACATATTAGACATTATTTAAATCCAGTGGGGTTTAAACCTCCTGGAGGAGAACTTCGTATTATTTTGGAAACACTTACGTGCTGACATGTGCATAAATCACATATGCTATCATCATACGAGGATACTATAATCAATTATTTGGAAATTGTTGCAAGAAAACATTACTGAGTCCGACTCCATGTCTTGAGATGATATATCTTAAGTGAGATATATGGTCTGTAGTTGCACCCATACAAATTTCGATAGTTATCATTGGATGTCACGGGAGCGTCTTCAGTAACTTTCTCGTGCAGAAAAAGAATAGAGAAGAGTATCAAAGAAAGTTCAGTGTATCCTGTTCATTTCTTAAAGAAGAGTGATTAAAGTTCCCTGTTCCAGATTCAATTAGGAAGCGGACAGCTTCCGGTATAAGACTTAATCAGGACTTCTATTCCAACGCTGCATTATAGCTAACCATTGTCGATTTCACAAAATTGTTTTTAAACTATTCAAATATTAACCTTCAGGAAATTTATTCCGCTCTATTGTCGACGCTTAATAATATTTGGGAGTGGCTTTGAAGTTTAAGGCAAGAAAAAACACCTCAAACGACACCCTGAGTATTAATTCCCATAATTATTGTAAAGTGCTCAACTATTTGAAATGCTTCACAATGACTTTCAAGTTGTTGTATTACTTTCAAGATCTTGATTATCAAATGAAAACAATCTATAAATGTAGAAACAACGAAGAGAGGCGTACTCTTTTCTAATTAATGGTTTTCGCATAGCGCGCACGTGCTCATGCAAACCAATCCTTCAAAAGGATGTGAAAATAAATATAACTACAAAAATTCGACAAATATATTATAACAATTACAAAAACGAAATCAATAAAATCATTTTTTGGGAATAAATTAATTGATTATTAATGTAAAAGTAAACGTTACAATTGACTAATTTATAATCAATTCGAAACTAAGGTACTTGTAATTCGTACATGCGTTTGTGTATTAGTTAATTCATCCGCAAGAAGAAAAGAGCGCAAAGGGAAATGTACTATCCAATGCAATTGCATGTGTAATGATACCCACAAGGCAACGAAAACAATGTGGAATCAAATAAAATGGTACGCATTTACAATCCTTTGTATGAACGTGTGCGTACTTCGTGATCCATTGGCAGGAAAACTTCGATACCAACGTGAGTATTCTCTCGAATGTTATTAGCATATAAACATCCACAGAATATGGAAATCAAGATAAATAAAAAAAAGCACTTGCGATATTTCGTATGTGCGTATGAGTTATTCAGTGTTACTTAAATAGAAGAAAATGGATGTAAAACAGCTGAGTTATCCTAATTGCTTCCTGGAAGTGTACAAAAGAATCCAAACAGCTAGATTCACTAAAGAATTTTTCAGAATTTACCAATATTAACGCAGGAAAGAAAACTCTGCTATTCTCCATAAGAATCCTCGGTATAAATTTGGGAATATTAACTAAGGAATAATTTAATAATTTATGCTTCTTTTAAAAACAAATGATTATCCTCCTTTTCCAGAACAAGTGGATTGTTAGTCTATCAAAGATATTTATTATTTATATACTTCGTCTAATGTCATAAAGCAACCATGTAAATATTATGGAACGATACGTACATTCCTCACTGGCGCGCGCAGTTAGTACTGTTCTATCAGAAATTTTTTATTTATTTATTAGTATATGTAATCAATATAATTAAAACCCTAAATCTCTACACCAGACGTTACATGGACAGATATTCCACAATTAACGTTACTACCCACAAAGTACGGTATTCAAACACCAAAACGCTACAACAAGCTCATTTTTTTTAAATGAAAACAACTGAAACAATACTCCATTACGGTCTTTCATATGAGTGTGTTTGCATACTTTAACAGGAGAAAACAGAGTGCACACGGCAGAGTGCGCACTTACTGACTTTCGTAGGGGTGTTTTATGCATTCGGTGATTCTTCCACAAGAGAAAGCGGAGTTCAAAAGTATTTACTGAGTGATTAATTACCCAGAAATCAACAAAATCAATGAACAACCCAAAAATAGTCGCAATTATTAACATATGCAGTTATTGTTAGTATTCAATAGCTCAGGAAAGGAGGCATGAGAAACGACACAACAGGATCCACTGAAATACTCTTTCGGAATAGCAAATAGCAACCGAGGAACTAAATCGTTCTTTTTTTATTAAAATTCTCGGCAATACGATAATAGTGGAATATCAAACGATTAACGAAAACAACACACAGTCCAATGAAATAATACCCTCTTACTTTCGTTTGTGTGTTTTTACATTCCTTGGTACTTGAACAGGAGAAAAGGGTATGCACGCGACATTGTAACTTCGAATTTTCTCCCATAATTAAAAACTTCCACCGAGAAACGATATAGCTGATTTCGTTAAAGATATTAGCTATCGATTCCGTACGGACTTAATAAAATATGTTATAAATATAAATAAACGAGTAAAAGTTGCTCGCATACTGCAAGCTATCAGTTGAATGCAGTATCGTACCAAGTAATGCATCAAATCAATTTGAAAACTTCGCGCAAAAGACCGCCTGGCGACGAACTAAGGACCCGATCGTGCGACACAATTGCATATTAATGTAGGATAAGTGCCATTCTGACCTGTTCCAAAGTTTCAATTCAATATCTTATCGGGAAGGTCCTACAATAAGATTACGCTATCCCCCTTTACAATACATGGTAGAATAGAAATGATGCTCTGGCATCGAACCAAGAACCGTTAGAGTAAGGGCGGACAGCGTATATGAAATATATGACATGCTTCTATGTCTTTTCCATTTTATATCATTCCCGGTAATCGGATATGCATTCAAAATAATTTTCATGATTGACCGCCATACATTTTATACCGGAGAATTTTGTACCCACTTGGCGTCGAACCCATAGTCATTTGGCAACATTTCTTCAGTTAGTATAGTAGATAACCATCTCATCTGCAAACCCCGTAATTTTGATTGCTCTATCGAACCTAGAACGGTCTCAAAACAGTTTGCAAAAAAATGCGCAAAAGACGCCTAGCGTCGAACTCAGGACCCATTCGTGAGAGACAATGGCATGAAAATGTTATATAAGTGCTACTCTGAAGTGATTCAAAGTTTCAATTCAGTATCTTATCGGGAAGGTCCTAAGATAAGATTCCGTTATTCCCGTTTGAAATGCATGGTCGAATCGGAATGACACTCTTGCATCGAACCAAGGACCACTGCAGAAACGGCGAATAACATGAAAGAATCTTCTTAAACGCCTCTATCACCATTCCGGGTTTTATCCTTCCAGCTTATCGGGAAGGCATTTAAAAAAATGGTCAAAGATTTCAGCAATGCATTTCTTATGGAAGCATTTCGGACCCACCTGGCGTCGAACACACGGACATTTGGTAACATTTCTTCCTTTGGTACGATGGAAGACCATCTCATCTGCAAACACCGAGATTTTGATTGCTCTATCGCATCGAGAACGGCCTCAAAGCAGATTGCAAAAATTCGCGCAAAAGACCGCCTAGCATCGAACTCAGGACCCTTCTGTGAAAGAAAATAGCGAATTAATATTAGATAAGTGCCATCCTTACTTGTTCCAAAGTTTCGATTCAATATCTTATCGGGAAGGTCCCAAAATAAGATTCCTGTTTCCCCGTCTGAAATGCATGGTGAAAACGGAATGACCGTCTTGCATCGAACCAAGGACCATTAGAGAAACGGTAAACCTGATGATAGAATGTTTTCAAACGCCTCTGTCACCATTCCGGGTTTTATCTTTCCAGCTTATCGGGAAGGCATTTAAAAAATCGTCAAAGATTTCAACAATGCATTTCTTATGGAAGAATTTTGCATCCACCTGGCGTCAAACTCACTATCATTTGGCTACATTTTTTCCATGAGATGCATAGAAGACTACCTCAACTTTAACCTCCGAGATTTTGGTTACTCAATCTTAACGATAAGTGCCTCAAAATAATTTTCAAAAATCCGCGCAATGCATTCTTATGGGAAAATTGCGATTTTTGGGACTTTCTGGCATCGAACTCATGATAGCTAGCGTCGATGTCTGAATTATTCTGGTATCTACAGGGTGGGGCCAGTACGTCGAAAAAATCTGACGTAGACGGCGCTTGTGGAACATGGTCAGAATTTGAAGTTGAGATAATCTTATATGGTTCCTATCGAAGAAATGTTTCCAAATGACCGTGAGTTCGACGCCAGGTGTGTGCGAAATTCCATATAAGAAATGCATTACTGCATTTTTAGGCATTTTTTTTTCAATGCCTTACCGATAAGCTGGAAGGATAACACCCGGAAATTGAGTAGAAATCGCTGATTAATTACGATATAATATGCAAGTTGGAAATAAAAATCTCATGGACATATGAATCATACATACTTATCATATCTTATTATATAGATAAAAAACGGGGGTAATGTTATAGTTATATTATGATACGGGACTGCACCATTACAATATAGTGTTTATAACAATTAGGGTATAGTTGTGATGGTTTGGTTGGGTAGAGAATGACAATGCGATGAGAATTGACGTACCAAAAAAGAGGAGTAATTTGACGCCTCTAGATATTATTTGGGGAGGAGCTGCCCAATCGATATCCCCGGGCAAAACCACGCCCATGACCTACTATCTTCCCATCGAGCTAAATTAAAATATTGCGTCGCTTTCCGTAAAATAAAAAGTAATCTTGAAATTGCAGTGTGTATGTTAACGGACCGGAAACGAGTACACTTAAAATTGACTGATTGAATTGGTTAGGCGTTTGTAAGTAAATCATCACACCGCATTAACTACCAAACTTTTTTTTTGTTTTTCATACACTGAAGGATATGTAACGCAATCACAAGCTTCAAATCGACCTAGAATTTCAATTATAAACGAGTGTTTTTCAATTATGAACTCTGAAACCAACCAAGTTCTGCAAGCAATAGTTCAATATAAATAATATGTAGAAGGAAAATAAAGTTGTATAAGCAATGAATCAACAAAGAACTCCCACTGATTACAGTTTAATGTTCGGTAAGAACAACGATTTGAAATAAAAATTGGATTTATGTTCCTACACTAAAAAATGGTTTGCGCATTATTACGCATTATAAATTAATTTTATAATGCGTGATTCAGTATTTATAAATTTTACACAAGATCATAAGCTTCTTTTCCTTTCTATTTAAGAGAGAATAAGTGAATTGACAAGATTATATATAATGCAATGAAACTAAAAGCGTATCATATTTAAACATTGATACTGAGCTGTAAGTTGCAATCATGCAAAACCAATCTTTTCAAGCAATAGTTTTCTTTGATATTCGGCAGCATGAGTTCCCTCAATTACTTTATAAGCAACATTTCAAGATTTGGGAACTTGACTTCCAACAACGCGAAGGAAAGGTTCACTCAAAGAATATATAACCAAAGAAAACTTGGCCAGAGGTTGTTTAAAATAAACAAAAGAATGATATACTTCCTTCAACATCAATTTCTCACTCCTTATATTTAACTACGTAAATTGAAAAGTTATTGTTTGTGGATAATTAAACCGTACACAAAGTGAAAACATGTTAGACTAAACTGCTCATCTATCTGTACCGACTGTATGTAATTTGATGATAATTCAATCTGATTCCGTCAAAGCAGTAATCTTCTCATCACACAACCGAAGTGTTTCATAAATCTCTTCTGATTACAGCTTTGCAATGCGCAGCGAAATTCAATCCTGTTTCAATTCACTCCATCACACCTCTCCTATCTTTTACATCTCTCATGGAATATGTTAGCATCTCTTTCTCAATCGATATTAGCCCACGCAATGAGGCAAAACTATCCGCTTAAATTTTGAACAGCCTCACTCAGATGTATCCCCGGGGACATGAATTTGTCAGAAACAGCGCCAAATCATGATTCGTCTGATACCTTCATCACGAATGTCTGGTGGAAGTAAGAACAGAATGGCATGTTGATACATATATTCTGAAATACCTAATGCTCTGTCAATAGTCGCATCAAGCAAATTTTATGCTTCTCTGTATTGCAGAATAATTCAACTGCGAAGAAATGGAGTCAAAGGTTGCACCATAGGACAAGAGAGAGATTTAGCATGAGATAAAAGTTGGGGAAGCATATTGGAGCAAGGAACACAAACTTGATTTAATTAAAGGGATAGTTTTTCTGGGACTGGCAATGAAAAATATTTTCAAAAAAGTGTTAGGAGAGTGTTTAAATTTTTAAATTGATTATTAATTCGATACATGAAAAAGATTTTGTAGCCCTCAGCATTTAAGTTAATGGTGCTATTATTCTGATATATGTGTAATTTTCTAAAAGATTAAATTAGGAATATGAATTTTAAACACCCAAGATATTACTGTGATAGCAAACCACTTAAAATTTTACTTTATATAATTTAAGTTGGTGATCTCGATAGCATTTTTCTGCAATACAAAATAGTTGAAATAAAGTTGATTGTGTTCTTATTATTATTATTTATCTCCTTCATACGTTGCAGAGTTTTCGTTCATATTTCTATTGGAGTCCTAGTAGTGAGTTTTCTCTAAATAAATAAATACAAAAGTTCATCCAGTGGACATCAAGAGCGTAAAATACGTAATAGCATAATACTTGTCAAACTTACAATGATTTTTATTAGGGGATACTTGAAGCAGCTAAAGCAAGTTTACCTGATACCTCCAGAATAGACTGAAACACGCATAAATTTCAGGCCAAAATAAGTAAATCTGATTTTCAATCTTTTTAATACTATACTGCTAAGACAGAAAAAGCAACACTAAATTTTAACTAGATTTCATATTAATAATGATAGTACATACAAAGGCGTTCAATGTGTTTCACACGGTTTAAAGAGGCGGTACATGGTCATGTACCTTACAAGAGCCAATAGAATGCAAAGAAAAGTCTCGCTCTCATAGAGCTTCACATCTCTTATGAGGTTTGCGGCTTACGTGGTAATTATTTTTGTGGAACTAGCTGTACAAACATCAAACTATATCTCTGTGCTAATAACTGTTTGTCGATAAGTGTCGATGCTAAAGATTTAGTGTTTTTTATCGAAAAATTAAGTGCAATAGTAATGAAATGTTATTGTTTTGATAACGTTTCTAAATGTATGAAAATTGTGATGTTTTTCAAAGATACTATATGTATATTACAGTGCCTTGTACTTTAAAATGCTCATTACTGCCTCTAAAACTGTTGACATACATTTCAGCCATTTTTGAGGGAATAATAACCACGGCCGTCAACAGCCCTTTTCTCCTAACATTGACCGGTCGATAAATGCCGAACTAAAAATATTCAAATATAGGTGGATTTAACAATACTCATAAGGGACAACAAAAACATAATCGCCTAAAGATTTTTAAAGTCGAAATATTGATTTTTGACCAGCTTTTTCCGATTTGGTCACACTGCTCGCCGTCCGTTTCTAAAATATCACGTCCATTACATATCCGGAAGTTCCTCCGCCCTCATTCCGGGTCCTCCGTTTGAAATGTTTGGTTGAATCGAAATAACGCTGTCATTCATACATTCCCGGTTTTAAATATATATATCTATTATAAATAGCTAACTCTTCGGATATACCTACACCAACACGACGTACTGGCCCTAATCAGTAGATACCAGAATAATTCAGAGCTATCGTGGATTCGATACCAATGTCCTAAAATCGGTATTTTCCCAAAAGAATACATCGCGCGGATTTTTGAAAATTATTTTGAGGACTTATCGGTAAGATAGAGGAACCAAAATCTCGGAGGTTGAAGTTGAGGTACTCTTCTATAATGCCAAAGGAAAATGTTACAAAATAACCGTGAATTCGACGCCAGGTGGGTGCAAAATCTTCCATAAGAAATGCATTGCTGAAATCTTTGAAAATTTTTAAAAATGCTTTCCCGATAATCCGGAAACATAAAACCCGGAATGGTAGCAGAGGCGTTTGAAATCCTTCTTTCATGAGGCTCACCGTTTCTCTACTGGTCTTTGGTTCGGTGCAAGAGCGTCATTCCGATTCTACCATGCATTTCAAAGGGGGAAAACGGAATCTCATTCCGGACCTACCTGATAAGCTATTGAATCGAAACTTTGGAAGAAGTTAGATAGTTAATAGAAGTTAGTTAGTTAATATTAATTTGATATTTTCTCTCACGGAAGGGTCCTGAGTTCGACGCTAGGCGGTTTTTTGCGCGATTTTTTACAATTATATTTTGAGGCCGTTCTCGATGCTATAAAGCAATCATAATCACTGTGTTTGCAGATGAGATGGTCTTCCATAGTACGAAAGGAAGAAATGTTACCAAATGACCGTGAGTTCGACGCCAGGTGGGTACGAAATGCTTCCGTAAGAAATGCATTGCTGAAATCTTTGACGATTTTTTTAAATGCCTTCCCGATAAGCTGGATAGATAAAACCCGGAATGGTGGTAGAAGCATTTGAGAAAACTCTTTCATGACGTTCACCGTTTCTCCAGTGGTTCTTGGTTCGATGCAAGAGTGTCATTCCGATTCTACCATGCATTTCAAATGGGAGTATCGGAATCTTATTCTGGGACCTTCCCGATAAGATATTGAATCGAAACTTTGAAACACGTCAGAGTGGCACTTATCTAACATTTCTATGCCATTGTCTCTCACGAAATGGTCCTGTGTTCGACGCCAGGCGATCTTTCGCGCGAAGTTTCGAAAATTGTTTGAGTCCTTACTCGGAGCGATAGAACGGTGAAAATGTCAGAGGTTGGATATGCTGTGGTTATCTATTGTACTAACTGAAGAAATACTACCAACAGACCGAGAGTTCCACGGCAAGTGGGTGCATAATTCTAGGTATAAAATGCATGGCGGTCAATTTTGACAATTATTTTGAATGCATATCCGATTACCGAGAATAATATAAAATGGAATGTACATAGAGGCATGTCATATGTTTCATATACGCTGTTTTTCGTACCTCTGACGGTTCTTGCTTAGATGCCAAAGCGTCATTTCTATTCTACCATGTATTTCAAAGGAGGATAGCGTAATTTTTATTTAGGAACTTCCTGGTAAGATATTGAATTGAAACTTTGGAACAGGTCAGAATGGCACTTCTCTAATATTAATATGCAATTGTTTCTCACGATTGGGACCTTAGTTCGACACCAGAAGGTCGCTTGCGCGAAGTTTTGAACATTAGTTTGAGGCATTACTTGGTATGATACTGCATTCAACTGATAGCTTACATTATTTAAGCAAGTTTTACTTGTACTGAATATAATTGAGGTATTCATGTTCTAATTTAGAGGATTACTTTTGATTGGGTTGCGCATATCGACAATCCAATACATTTAACTCGTCCCAGTATTGGAAGGAAAAGGAAGAATTTACAGAGTTAAAATTCGATTATTTCACTGTTAAATATTGTAACAATTATTTCCTATTTCATCATATTTGAAATATTAATTTTTATGGAAGAATAACAATGATGACAGAGATCGTACACCTCTTTCAGATTCAAAAGCAATCCTTTCACATAAAGAAAAACATTCAAATATCATTGATGCTTTCATATGTACTTGTATGTACGTACGAATGTACGAGTATGTACGAATATAGGGGATATCAACTCACTAGACATCAAACAAAACTTAACGGGAATGACAAATTATATTCACGGCCTATCTGCTAAATTTTTCTTTTTCGAGTGTATTTTAATGAAAATTTCTTCGACAGAATTTGATAATTCGAATAATATAGATTATTATAGTTGTAATTTAACTCATTTTAAAATCCTTGTATACACGCATTTAATTTTTAAAGAAACTACAATTCCATACAAATGACCAGGCAATTATAAAAGAGGCAATGGAAGAAGCGTCGAAAGTATGCGATCCGGTGTGTTCTGCGTCCTAACAGAATTCCAAATTTGAAATTCGTGTGCAACGGAAGATGAGATTCCGTTGGTTTGAAATTTCGAACGCCACCGACAAAGGTCAAAGAACTTACCGCGCGCGAATTACACTTCTGCTACTCTTAAATAAACTTGTAGCTTTCTTAAATTACCCCGTACACTAACAGCATATACAGAAACACATGTTTTAGGTGTTACTGTAATTTCCATTGAGCTCCTCCTCAACAGGGTATCCCATTTAAACCGAGCTTTTTACTCGGACCTATTCACTTAAAGAAAACACAAAAATATGCACATTATACACATGTACACACATATATTAACACACACACACAAGTTAAACTTCCTTGCATACTGCAAGATATCAGTTGAACGCAGTATCGTACCAAGAAAGACCTCAAAACAATATTCAAAACTACGCGTAAAAGACTGCCTGGCTTCGAACTAAGGACCACATCGTGTGAAACAATTGCATATTAATATTAGATAAGTGCCATTCTGACCTGTTCCAAAGTTTTAATTCAATATCTCATCGGAAAGTTCCTAAAATAAGATTCCCCTATCCCCCTTTGAAAAACATGTTAGAAAAAAAATGACGCACAGCCATCGAACCAAGCACCGTCACAGGTAAGGCCAAAAACATATATAAAACTTATGAATTACATACATGTACATATACATATATATATATATATATATATATATACATACATATATATAGATATACATATATATATATATATATATCTATTATATATAGCTGACTCTCCAGATATACCTATATATACGACGCCAGGTGGGTCCGAAATAATTCCGAAAGAAATGCATTGGTGAAATCTTTGACGATTTTTTTAAATGCCATCCGATAAGCTGCAAAGTTAAAACCCGGAATGTTGACAGAGGCGTGGGACCTTCCCGATAAGATATTGAATCGAAACTTTGGAACAAGTAAGGATGGCACTTATCTAATATTATTTTGCTGTCTTCTCTCACGATCGGGTTCTTAGTTCGTCGCCAGGCAGTCTTTGGCGCGAAGTTTTAAATTTGAACTGAGGCAGTACTTGGTATGATACTGTATTCAATGGATAGCTTGCAGTATATATATATAATTGCAGTAATATATATATATATATATATATATATATATATATATATATATATATATATATATATATATATATACATACGAGTAAAAGTTGCTTGTATACTGTAAGCTATCCCTTGAATACAGTATCATACCAAGTACTGCCTCACCATTCCGGGTTTTATCTTTCCAGCTTATCGGGAAGGCATTTAAAAAATCGTAAAAGATTTCCGCAATGCATTTCTTATGGAAGAGTTTTGCATCCACCTGGCGTCGAACTCACTGTCATTTGGCTACATTTTTTCCATGAGAAGCATAGAAGACTACCTCAAGTTCAACCTCCGAAATTTTGGTTACTCTATCTTAACGATAAGTGCCTCAAAATAATTTTCAAAAATCCGCGCAATGTATTCTTATGGGAAAATTGCGATTTTTGGGAATTTCTGGCATCAAACCCATGATAGCTAGCGTCGAAGTCTGCATTATTCTGGCATCTAGAGTTTAGGGCCAGTACGTCGAAAAAATCTGACGTCGACGGCGCTTGTGGAACATGGTCAGAATTCGTATCCCCTATAAATATATATATATAGGTATATCCGGAGAGTTAGCTATATATAATAGATATATATATATATATATATATATATATATATATATATATATATATATATACAATATAACCGTGAGATAATACTCGAAAGGAAAAAGCAAAGGTCTGAATATGCTATGCATGTGTGCACTGGTCGGGATTCTTCTGCACTTCTTCGCGACCGTTCTCTAAAAATTTTCAAACATGTTTTAAAAATGCAATTGATAGCCCACTAAACTCTATCTTCCATAGAAATATCTTATATTTACTCGAAAGGTGTCATTAAATTTTTAAATATGTTATTTATTGCCATGTTAATGCGATACTTTCTGAAAATTAGATTCGCAAGAATAATATTTTAAACATTTCTAATTGAAGTGTCCCTTAACTCTCAACCGAGATAATTGCAAAACCGACAATAATGATTAGTCTTGATTAAATATACTTATTAATAAACTTTTATCAAGCTGGCACGATGATTCTTTTAAATAATAGTTTATAGAAATATAGCCTGAAAACTATTGAAATGTACTCCATTGGCTTTTATTACGTTAGATTACTCTTTGGCAACCTTGGGATCGAAACGGGGACCAATATTACAAACGAAAAAATTATATCTAAATAGCGGACACAAAGTCGAGCCGATTTAAAAAAACGAATTAACGATCGTTCCCTGCATTCACCTGTAAACCTATCCTGCAAATTGTTCGTAACTACAAATGTTAAAATTTCAGATTATTAATCGCTCCAATTGACATATTTTCTTTCATTTGGTGCTAGTTTCGATTTCGTACGACTATTATTTCTAAATTAATTTTGCAAAGGAAATGTCGTCTGTAACGGTTAAAGTGAGGTTGCGTGCATTTAAGACGAGAACGGTTTTTATTGTCTGGGTTCGAACCTTTAGGAAATAAAAAGTAGCCAAAAAACTGCGCAGGGAGTATATTTAAAACACACCTGTTACTTTAATTTAATTGCCGCACATATTAGGCTGAGGAAATATAGAATTAAGGAAAGTAAATATCCTCGACATACGAGTATATAAATTAAGCTTTCTGTCCCAAGATTTTTAATAGCAAATTTTGAATGTCTTTCGACAAAACTTTTCAAAATTTTGGAACTCTAGGCTGAAAACAGTCACTAGTATGCCGAAAACACTTCGTACGGATCATTTTTGCAGTACTTCACGGGGACGAGATTCTACGGAGTACTATCGCTTAGTTTGCCCTGAAAACTTTGCACGGTGTACATATATTGCTAAGGTATACTGCACAAGTACCTTCTTTAGGAAATTTATCAAAAGAACGACAATATTTGATTGCAAACAGGTTGAGGCAAATCAAAAAAATTGAGAAAGCACAGTTCGTGGGCGTGCGGCGTATTTGCCGCAGCGAAAACGCTGCACTAATCCCTCGAATTAATCTGCCGGAAGGCACTTTCGACGTTGGTTGGGTCGGCTCCATATGAAACCATTGCATTTGAGTAAATGACGAACACGGAGGAAGGACCATCATAAAAACGCATGCGGTTGCGTCGCCGCAACGGTGGGTTCAGTCTCACACTGATAAGCGCCCCCGAGGTTAGGCCGTGGCTCCACGGGCAGCGTCGCTAGAGGCAGCGATTTACTGACCGAAAGTAAGAACCAAAGGATTGAATGAGGGTGGCTCCACACGCCGCATTTCTGCTGTCGATAGCCCGCGTTTGTACGACGGCTTCAAGGTCATGCCGCGCAGCATGGATTAGGGTCTATTTTTCACAGTGCTATACAGTGACCGCCGGCAATCTGCTGCTCCTAGGGACAGTAATTCACTGTCCCATGGAGCCACCTCCGAGCAGCAGATTTTCGACAGCGAAACACACGCGCAAAGGCGCGGCATTTCGCTGCCCGTGGAGCCACGGCCTAAGGAATAAATGGGGCCATTTGCTTTAAGTGGTGTCTTCATGTCGTTGGACAGAGTATAGCAATAGATTTGAGGTGTTGTCGGTGGACGACTCCGCAGATCTTGCGCTTCGCTCAAGATGGATGCTTCCCGAGTTCTGAAGCCTCCTCGCACACTATATTTTTTTAGGAAAGCCAACTTAACTGCGTTCTAGGAGTTTATAAAGACTGAAACAACTGCCCTTATTTGCTTCATTAAGAATAATCCAGTTGACGAGTTCCAGTTTCTCCTATCCTTGGTGAAGGTATAGATTTGTTCCGACGATAGAAGTTCGTGATCGTCAAGAAACGCGATTGAAGAAATCAATTATACGACCTCTCCAAAAAAAAAGAAAATGATCAGTGAACTCCATCTTGGAGTATTTTCCACGCAATAGCGAGGTACGAAGAGCAGCGGTGTAAATAATCAGATATGAAGAGCATAGCGAACATTGAGGCACGTATGGAATTCGATACGTACTGATCTGATACATTACGCCAAGAACTAGAAAACAATCCAGGTCGTACGTTCGAGAGACAAGAGGCAAGCAATCGACCGTTCTGCACCTCGTTGACAACATTGGTAGCACAGTGACAGTTCACGCGAAAAGGCAAATATTATTAACTCGCACTTTCAAAATGTTTCATATCAGATGACGATCGCATTTCCTACTCGTGTTACATCTAAAATGAGTAAATTGGAGATAAACAAGCCTGGTATTAGAAACCTTTTAGTTCAAGTCGATAAGAAAAAATCTCCCGGGCCAGAAACCACACCTGAGCTTGCTCCTCTCCTAGAATTAAAAAAATCTTAAGACGAAGGTATAATTCCCATCTCATGGAAGAAAGCCCATATCACCCTGGACCCTAACAAAAGGGCGTAAGTCAAAACCGGATGATTTTTGACCGATATCGCTTCCTACGATATTCTTTAAAATTCTAGAGCTCATAACACGCAATTATTTAATGCGTTACCTTAGTGACAATGTTGCAACTACGCGAAGTCAACACGGTTTTCGTAGGGTCTAGCACAAGCCCCCGCCGCCTGCTCGCCGCGGGCATATATTAATTACGTATAGAACTACCTGAAATTACTCGTTCTTCGCAAGGGTTTTAATGATCTAATATCATAGAAAGAAGAAACTAAGAGATCTGCTAAATGTTACCGAAATACCATAGCACCACTTCATAGGAGCAATTAATCCTTGGTAACCCATAATTACTTACGTGGGGTCGATATAACCCTAGGCGACAAACTTCCTTCGATAAAACATAAGCGATTTTGGATATGTATATGCCAAAATTTTTACTAATGTGACTAATTTTGCACTATATATATATATACGAGTAAAAGTTGCTTGCATACAGCAAGCTATCAGTTGAATGCAGTATCATACTAAGTAATGCCTCAAGTCAATTTGAAAACTTCGCGCAAAAGACCGCCTGGCGACGAACTAAGGACCCGATCGTGCGACACAATTGCATATTAATGTGAGATAAGTGCCAATCTGACCTGTTCTAAAGTTTCAATTCAATATCTTTTAAAGAAGGTCCTATAATAAGAATACGCTATACCCCTTAGGAATACACGGTAGAATAGAAATGACGATCTGGCATCGAACCAAGAACCATCAGAGTAAGGGCGGACAGAGTATCTGAAACATATGAATTGCCTCTATGTACATTCCATTTTATATCGTTCCCGGTAATCGGATATGCATTCAAAATAATTGTAAAAATTGACCGCCATGCATTTTATACTGGAGAATTTTGCACCCACTTGGCGTCGAACTCACGGTCATTTGGTAGCATTTCTTCCTTTCGTACTATGGAAGACCATCTCATCTCCATCCTCCGTGAATTTCACTGTTCTATGGCTCGGAGGAAGGACTGAAATCAATTTTCGAAAATTCGCGCAAAAGACCGCCTAGCGTCGAACTCAGGAGCCATTCGTGAGAGACAATGGCATGGGAATGTTAGATAAGTGACACTATGCCGTGTTTCAAAGTTTCAATTCAATATCTTATCGGGAAAGTCCTAAAATAAGATTCCGTTTTCCCGGTTTGAAATGCATGGTAGAATCGGAATGACCCTCTTGCATCGAACCAAGGACCACTAGACGAACGGTGAAATTCATGGAAGAAAGTTTTCAAACGCCTCTGTCACCATTCTGGGTTTTATCTTTCCAGCTTATCGGGAAGGTATTCAAAAAATTGTCAAAAATTGCAGCAATGCATTTCTATGGAAGAATTTCGCACCCACCTGGCGTCGAACTCACTGTCAATTTGTAATATTTCTTCCATTCGTAATATAGAAGACTACCTCAACTTCAACCTCCGAGATTTTGGTTCCTCTATCTTACCGATAAGTGCCTCAAAATAATTTTCAAAAATCGGCGCAATGCATTCTTATGGGAAAATTGCGAGTTTTGGGACCTTCTGGAATCGAACCCATGATACCTAGCGTCGATGTCTGCATTATTCTGGCATTTAGAGTGTAGGGCCAGTACGTCGAAAAAATGTGACGCCGTCGGCGCTTGTGGAACATGGTCAGAATTCGTATCCCCTATAAATATATATATATAGGTATATCCGGAGAGTTAGCTATATATAATAGAAGATATATATATATATAGTGCATATATATTTCGTTAATTTTCGTAAAGGAAAGGTATGCAAATAATGCGGTGTTAACAAATTACAAAAATCAATTTAAATAATTATTTAATAAACATTTTATTTATTTTAAGAGATGATCAATGGATTGACTCATTAGTAAGTACCAGGCGCAGAATGAAAAAATACAATTTGAGAGTTAATGGACTACCAGAATTTTGCTATATAATGACCAATTGATATAAAATGACAAACCAATTTTATCAATTCCACTGATAAAAAGCTATTAATTTTAGCAATTAACAAATTTACAAATTTAATAATTTAAATCATTATTTAATTTACATATTACTGCTTTTTGCGAGTCCCCATATGTAAAGTAATTCAATGTTAAGTACAATGTTAAGAATTAATTTAATGATAATAATAATCGTCTTTTTTGGGAGAGATTGAGACTAAAAGTTTCCTCTTCCGTCTAACCCATGAACCCTAAAAATCAGATCATGCTGATCACCAACTGAAAAAAATAATTTCCGAAACAAATATTTTGGTCTATATTTCTAACTCTCCCAAATATGTTCATATTATATATAAATATAACTATTCTGCTCACTTTAAACATTCAGAATCACAGTTTTCAAATTAATAAAAATAAATTTTCAATATTTTCTCAATGTTTAATTCAGAACAAACACAATTACGAAAAAACATTTTTCTAATACGAGAAATCGATTTTTATCATATATTTCACATTATAATAAATAAGCAGTTATATTTCATTACTGACGAGTGAGATTTTGGTAAATTTTACTTCTTTATTACGGGATTTGATTATTTTCCGCTTTAATTGGCTTATACAAATATATCCTTATCTCCTTTCTGCTTTCCAACCAAAGGTGCAGTAACCTGAGTAAAAATATTGAAAACGGTTGTAAATAATAAAAGTTATATATTTATTAAAAATTGTTGTCAACAATTAATATTTATTTTTATTAAATTACAAACTGGGTTTTAAGGTACCTATTACTATTCGATTTCCGTGGTTGAAAACCATTAAATAGAATGTTCCATAAATTGCTGTATGAAACTTTCAGTTACGGGGTAAGAGAAGATCGAGCAGGTTCGCCTTTACGTGGAGCTACGGATTCGGACGGGTGTAACAAAGATTCGTAGTTTACATTGATCGATTCGAACCTAAATTCTGATGAAATTTGAATGAAAATAACTTTTTCAACACAACAGTGAAATTTTTATGCTTTTATAACAAAAAAAGTCGAAAGCGAAAACTGAATGAATTGGCGAGTTTTAAGAATAAATATTCTAATTTTCATTTGCAGTTTGTTTCGATGCGATATCTTGATTAGAACTTGAGTTTTTGACTTTTATATCAAAGAGCGTAATCCGCTTCGAATCGCCGACGCTTCGAAACATCTCACATCAGCTTTACAGAAATTTCAACGTCACCTTACGTAAAGTAGTAGTGATGATTTAGTCTTCATTTTTTCATTTTTAAGTAAAATAAATATTAAGTAAATATCAGTAATTTATTTTTAAGTGAATAAATTTTGAGTTGATATTGAATAATTCATTTCAGTCACGTCAGGGTCCCCTTTGACACGTACCATTGATTTGCCCTGGTCAGTTTAGATCGGTAAACTTATACTTGTTATTGCAGTAAATTTATGAGCTTAAGGAAATATATATTAACAAGGAAGATTTTATCCCAGCATTCTGTTTAGAGATATTTTTTAACTTAAGAAGAAATTGAAAATTTAGGTCCTCGAGCGACCGAACGCATACTGAATAATTGCTTAGTGTTCCGATGTGCTGGAGCGCATGAAAGTTATATAATTGTAATAAAATAGGATATGTACCTACTTGATACGTGTGCAAATGTCTTCCGAAACATTATCGTAAAAGTACCATTTTCCTTCGGAGAAAGAGATAATGGAGTGGGAGAGATGACAAAGAACGTCAAATCTCTGCTGAGTGCTCTCGTTTCCATCACTTCCAGCTATGAGGGATTAAGAATGGTAATCCTCAGATTTCCTCGATGCCTTTCTTAAGACAACTGCATTTTGTGCTCCTTCAGTTTCTGGAAACACATGTGTGGTAAGGATTTATCGTCCGAAGAATTCTATCGGCTTCCCCTTTATATTGCTATTATTACATTATTAGTACTTTCTTGATACTTTTAGCTAAAATAGAGCTCAGTTTTCCTTTTCCAATCGTTCGGAGGAGTCAAATCAGTGTTTTGTCCTAGTTTTCAGCGAAAAAGTAGTTAATTTTTGCAGTCGCTTTTTCAATCCCGCATAAGTTTTACTATATTTCTTGCTGAAGAGTACTCGTATTGGTTTATCCGTCTTCTAACTTCTTTTCATAATATTTGCTCTAAATCCTGACGAGAGATTGAGTTCGTTTGATCATCGGATCATTATATTCTTCTATCATATATGTGCAAAGTTTTGTGATTAGTGATTTTAACTTTTCGTGAAAGATTTAAGATTTGATTGCTCTAAAATTAATCTCATGTAACTTTTATGCATTCAGATGATACAATGAGCAATTGAAGGAAAACATCAGCATTTTATGTTGGATTGTGAGAGAGTAATGGCAGTTTCAAAAATGTTCACGGGTGAAAACTCACCAATTCATTCAATTTTCGTTTTTAACGTTGATTTTTCTGCTATAAATGCATGAAATTTCTCTGTTGTGTTGATAGAGTTATTTTCATTCATTTTTTCATCAGAAATTAAGTTTGAATAGGTCAATGTACATTACGAATCTTAATTATATCTGTCCGAATCCGTAGCTCCGCGTAAAGGCGACCCGGCGCGCGAGGCTTTGCCTTTCTTCCATAAGACAATACTGACTGGAAGCTTGAAACGGACAATAGAAAATTAGAAAAGATAAAGGACAAAAACTGATAGACTATTGCAGGAGGAATACATTTCGTCTCACCGTCTTCAAACACCACAGCAGGCGGAGGTACGCATGGAGGGGAGAGATACATAGATAGGTACAAAATAGATACACAAAATAGATACCTACATAGATAGGTACAAAATTGATTACAAACAGGAAACAGTTTTAAAAACTCACGAAATTATCCTGGTGCTTATGTAGACTCGAACCATAAATACGTAATGATGAAAACCGAGATTAAATTTAATAAGATCTATCGGGCAAAAACCGTACCCAAATGGAACGTAGAAGCCCTAAGGTGTAGGAAAGCTAGAGAGTTTCAAGAGTCAGTCAACAGGGCTCTAGATGGTAAAGAAAGGGAACTCACCGTTAACGAGGGATGGGAAAAGATCAAATCCAGCATAAAGGATAGTGCCCAAAGAACCATTGGGAGGGTCAACCAAAGCAAAATTAGGAAACCATGGGTGACGGTTGAAATGATAAATAAAATGGAAGAAAGGAGAAAATGTAAAAGGGTCAATAATGAACACGGGCGTAGAATGTACAGGGCACTAAACAGCGAACTGAGGAGGGAAACAAATAGAGCTAGGGAATCGTGGTGGCAGGGTCAGTGTAACGAAATAGAGAAGATGGCTGAAAGTGGGAGGGTCGACCTATTATATAGAAAAGTAAAACAATTAACGGGGAATAATCCCAAGGAAGAATAGATTTGAAAAAAGTCCGACGGGACCGGGAATCGAACCCGGGTCTCCCGATTGCCGGTCGGGTGCTCTGTCCGTTGAGCTATCTCGCCGGAACATTCACTCAAGCCATTCGGGAGACTTTGAAGAACAAAGTGGCAGAGGACCTCAGAGTGAAAGGTTGGAGATGGGAGGACGCCCTAGAAAGGGAGACCTGGCGAAGGAAAATAAAACAGTAATGCCAACCCCATTACGTATGGGAAAAAGACATAGATGAAGAAGTAGATAATGTAAAGAGTAATGTGAGGCTTCTCGCGGACGAAACTCTCATATACATACAGGAAAATTCACAATACGGAAGATACATCCATATTACAGGGCGACTTATGGCCTGTGTCTACAAACTCCAAGTTAACCTCAGAGTATTAAATCTGGGTTAAAATTTATTCGTTATTTGTAGGAAGTATTATATAAAATTTATTTGTATTTAAAGTTTGTTTCTTCAACGTCGGGCTGATAAATTAACCTCCAATTATCTAAACTAGGAGTACATGGCTAAACCGTCCCAGCATGATTTTTATCCATGGCGTATATGAATCCAAAGGAGGGAAATAGTATCAGCGGATTTAGTTTATTATACAGGAGAATTTTTAACTCGCAAACACTATGCCTAATATGTAATTTATTAGATATTTCGTAATGGTTTAAAGCGTTAATATTTGAAGTATACTGCCATCTATACATAACAGTGTATTGTTCAATACGGAAGTACACTAATTCCTGAACTAAGGTCGATCTAGATCAAAGAAAGACGGCTGAATATACAGCAGTTATAATTATGAATTATCGTATTGTTAAAATGAAATAATAGTGAGGAATCATGAAATAGTGGAGGAATGATGAAGAAGATGAGGTAGGGGAAGAAAACAGTCACTATTCAACAAATAACAGAGTTCAAAATGTATGTTAGCTTGTTTTTGTCTCTCATTTGCAAGTGCACTTAACGTCTACAAGGAAAAGTTAATAACTACCCGAAGATTTCTTTGAGAAAAAGACAACATACAAAACAAAGGAAAGATTAATGAATGATTTTGACTCGAAAATTTATGATAAAGGAATGGAAATTTTGGACATTTAACACAAAATTAAATATTAACAGAGCAGGCTGGAAATGAAAGTTCAAGGATAGATTAAGAAATAAAAGTCCAGCTAATTAAGAATAATAATACTCGGATAGCTTCAAAGGAACAGAATTTTAAATATTTTGATCGTGTCGTGTTTTTATCGTTCTAATCACTAAAACGACAAATATTTGAACGTCATGGGCCAAAAATACATTATTTCAAACGGAATACAACACCATAATTGACTTCGACCACAAATTTTGGTACTCCAGATGTTCACGAATTTTTGTGTTTCATTTCGTTTGAAAAAGGATAAGTTCAACCAGGTTTTTCTAGTGTCATGTAACTAAAATAAATGTTATGTTAATTAATTTTTATGGTGGTTCCTTCCTTACAAACTTTAATGCACAAATAATTCCATTTCCTGCTCGCCAAACGAATGTTATTGACCTTTTCTTACGGCATCTCTCTGAAAATTGCTTCTAAGAGTACATTTCAAACGAGCTTCGGCTGGAATCAAGCGAGATAATTGTAACAACCATCGTCTTATTTATAATTGAAACATAATAGTTATATAAAGGCACGGATTGTGGAGGAAATTGTTTTTTGCCTTTCCCGAAATACTCCCGGTCGTTTAAAAGTTTAAAACGAAGAAAAATAGATTTTTTTAAGCTTCAATTGGTTTTTATTTATTAATTTTTCTCGAGATTAGATGTGCACAACTCAAGGCCAGTGACGAAACTGAACGGACTTACTTCTTAATTTTATGATTTATAAGACTATTTAATAATTAGAATACGGGGCGTCATGGATCACGTGTTCCGACACGTAGCGTATCAGGCGAAACATTCTTTCGATGAATGTCGGCCCGTCGCCGCTCCGTGTCTGTGCGGAAACGCTACGTATAGTTTATCATTGCAGTTCAAATCGCCGTGAGGAAGTTTTTTCTGAACGGAAAGGATATGGATACGCTCCGAGACTGGGGGTATTCTATAACTCGATTCTGATAGGAATGTCGGCCATGTTGTCGGGAAGTAAAAGATTCCGACTTGAGGGAATTCCCATGCGATTCTATAAACTCAAAGTCGGAAAGTGGGCTAACTTCAAACCTCTGAATTAGTCGGAATCTTCTCGACACCGAGAAGGTGTCGGAAAGCTAGGACGGATTTAGATTTAGATTTAGATGAGTACCCCGCAAGCCGCCGGTGGCGTATGGCAGGGGGTGTAATGACACCATCTTGTGCGCATGCGCTCTAAGATAAATAGCTTATTGCAGCGCGCATCTTTCAAGGTATGTTAAATAAAGTAAAGCTATCTTTTCATAATAAATGAAAATAACCGTCCATAATTCATATGGGTAAAATGATGGGGACGCTTGTAACCCATTAGATATTTTGAGTGCATGAGTTTACCAAAAATATGAAGATCCTCGGCTGACCTAGGTCTTGGACTAGCTTCGTTTAGTTTGTTGCTTCTGTCGCGTGAAAATCGTTCGCAAGTGTAGACGTTATATATGATACTTGAAGAGTACCATTAATCCAGGCAAAACTTTTTACAGGTATGAATTATGTGCGAGTAGACATGGGCGCCGTCATGATTTTGGTCAGCGGCGGCGTAGAGGCAAAATGAAGCCGGCGGCGGCGTGACGGCGTGAACGCCGAATGTTTAATCGGCGGCGGCGGCGCGGCGTAACCGGCGCGGCGCGTAAAACTTCGTTCGTATACGGCAGAAAAAAGATGAATAACTCGAATATCTCAGAGTATTTAATTGTAATTTTATCATAACTATGAAAAAATATAGAGCTAACTTGAATTCTACGCAGCACAGTGGGCTATAATCGAAAAAACCTGGTCAAAAAACCTTTTTCAAAATCTTTTTTTTTGAGTGGGGACTTCAGTACTGGCCATTCTTGAATGAATCCTGCCTTTACAACCAAATTATTTGCGCTGATGACTACGCATTGAAATTCTAGAGGTGTCAAAATAAAAAAAATGCCGGTTTTTGATTTTCGCAAAATTCAGCTTCAAGCCAATACCGAAACCAAATGAGCACAATCATCGGTTAAAAATCAATGCAGTGTTATAATTCATTCTTTAAGCTTCATTATGATTTGCTTAAGTGATCACAATTGAATATTTGATTTATAAATTCAACAGAATGATGAACCTTCGTTTTACAGTTAACTTTCACATAAAGCGAGGAAAATAGTAGTGACCTACCACGATGTACACGAGCTAACTTATATCAATATATCATCTAAGCTCTATGAACAGTAATTGAAATAAAAATCTGTGATAATTTGCGACGCCGATAAATAAACCAACTTTTCGTTGGGGATACAGAGCCTTATCCTGATGGTGGATGGCCACCCTCCATGGTGATCTTATTTTTGAAAGGATTTACGAGCGAACGCGCTTCTAAATACTTATGTTTCAGGTATTAATAGCTTAAAGGAAATATTTTAGCAACTAAATACAAATAGATGATAAGATGAAAAAAAATTTTCCACACTTCATCCGTTATACAAAAGTAAATATTTCAGTAATGCATCACTGCTATATTGGTAAACTATTCACTTCATGCAACATATCATTAAACGGCAAGAATTATTTCCTTTCATCTTACAGTCATACCAAACGATAATCAGTTAAAATCCCTGACAATTTATTCACTCCTTGTAGAGAAGGTAGCAATGCATTCAATATTCTAAAGCTGTGTGATAAATCAACAATATCGATGACTTTGCTTTTAACTTTTACGCTGAAGTTAAGTGCGCTTCTATTTCTCGGTCTGAAGGCACCTCTTGTGGTATTTTTTCTGCATTGTCTTCAAAGAGCATCCGAATATATTTTTTAGTAATTTAACAGTTCAATGTAATAGAAATACTTCTCAACTGCCTTACGTATAGCTAAGGTTGATATCTTCGTGCTTGTAGCTCGCGTTCGTCTTTATTTTCTTCATGGGATGAGCGAATTATCTCTTTCCCATAGAAAAGTGATATTTTCTGTTTTCGCTCCAGATGTTTTGAGTATCATTCACCTTATCTCTGCTATGGGAGAGAGTCCCACGACGAAAAAAACTGCCCTAAGCGTTATTCGAGCATCAAAGGTGAACAAATAAATTAATCAGTAGATCTTTAATTATAGATCGGAAAAATTTTACTTAACCTGAAAACCTTGCATTGATTCAAGTTAAATGATTGTAACAAAATAGAGAAGTTAACAAAGACCCATTTAAAGTCTATGTAAGCTGATATGTTGACGTTATTCGAGATCGTCCGTAATCGTCCTTACAGCTGCAGTGAACCGTCAGCCGAAATAAGCTGTAACTTCGTAAACAAGTGGAATATTTATATCGGACCAAGAGATGTACGTAGATAAAAGTTTATACTAAGAGTAAAAGTTGCTTGCATACTGCAAGCTAACAGTTGAATGCAGTACCGTACCAAGTAATGCCTCAAAACAATTTTGAAAACTTCGCGCAAAAGACCACCTGGCGGCGAACTAAGGACCCGATCGTGAGACGCAATTGCATACTAATGTAGGATAAGTGCCATTCTGACCTGTTCCAAAGTTTCAATTCAATATCCTAGCGAAAAGGTCCCAAAATAAGATTACGCTATTCCCCTTTGAAATACATGGTAGAATAGAAAGGACGCTCAGGCATCGAACCAAGAACCGTCAAGGAACGGCGAACAGTGTATATGAAACATATGAATTGCCTCTATGTACATTCCATGTTATATCGTTCCCGGATAAGCATTCAAAGTAATTGTCAAAATTGGCCGCCATGCATTTTATACATGAGATTTTGCTCCCACTTGGCGTCGTACTCACGGTCATTTGGTAATATTTCTTCAGTTAGTACAATAGATAACCACGGCATCTCCAACCTCCGTGGTTTTCACTGTTTTATCGCTCCGAGAAAGGACTCAAAACAATTTTCGAAAATTCGAGCGAAAGACCGCCTAGAGCCGAACACAGGACCCGTTCTTGAGAGACAATGGCATACAAATGTTAGAAAAGTGCCACTCTGACGTGTTTCAAAGTTTCGATTCAATATCTTATCGGGAAGGTCCTAAAATAAAACTCCGTTATCCCCCTTTGAAATGCATGGTAGAATCGGAATGACGATCTAGCATCGAACCAAGGACCATTAGAGGAACGGTGAAACGCGTGAAAGAATTTGTTGAAATGCCTCTGTTACGATTCCGGGTTTTATCCTTCCATCTCATCGGTAAGGCATTGAAAAAAATTTTCAAAAACTGCAGCAGTGCATTTCTTATGGAAGAATTTCGCACCCACCTGGCGTCGAACTCACTGTCAATTTGTAACATTTCTTCCATTCGTAATATAGAAGACTACCTCAACTTCAACCTCCGAGATTTTGGTTCCTCTATCTTACCGATAATTGCCTCAAGATAATTTTGAAAAGTCCGCGTAATGCATTCTTATGGGAAAATTGCAATTTTTGGTACCTTCTGGTATCGAACCCATGATAGCTAGCGTAAAAGTCTGAATTATTCTGGTATGTACAGGGTGGGGCCGGTACGTCGTAAAAAATTTGACGACGGCGCTTGTGGAACATGTTTAGAATTCGTATATCCTGTATATATATAGGTATACCCAGAGAGTTAGCTATATATAATAGATATTTTAAAACAAAAATTTTTTCAATTTTTTGAAAATGTAAGGGTGGCCTACCCCTTTAAGTTGTATTTATTTCTCTTATCCTCTCTCGAACCCTCCGTTTTAAGGAAAACGAGCTTTCATAAGGCGCTGCCTGAGAATGTTATATGCTGAACTTATTGAAATATGGTCATGTGAAGTTTCAAAGTCCGCACTCAAAAAATTTTTTTTTCTCATTTTGGCCAACTTTTATTCGATCCTAGCTCGCTGTGCGCCGTAAAGGGGTTAATTTGGCAAATAAAAATTTAGCAATACGTTGCTTTCCTTATTTTCACAAAAGCATGCTAATTGTAATTACGCTACATTACTTTAAAGAGTGGCATCACAAATTGGGCACATACAGCCAGTAGAATGTCGATCAATGGAAGAACTATTGTTGAATTAGTTTAACATCACATTTGCGCATTATTTTTCAAGTATGCTATCTAGGCATTGATGTTCAATAGAAATTTCCAGAAAATGCTTAATATATAATTGATTAACGCAAATCAAAAAATGTTGGTTCAAACAAACTAAAAGAATAATAAGCAAATGAACGAATAAGAGGAGTGTAAAATAAAATAAATATATTAATAAGGACAGCAATAGGTTACACTCTGTGAACAAAATCTTTGCACAAGGCATAGTTTTCGTGGATGAATTCCATTTTATTTAAACGCTGTGGCTCTAGTCTGCTTTTCTTAGCATTGAGAGTGAGCCCACAGATACTAAAACTCCTATCAATAGGAGTGCTTGTGGCAGGGATACGCAAGAACGTAGAGCTGTGATTGTAGAGAGTGTGAGGGCATAAATTCGTCAGGACCGATGACATTCTGCTTATATAAAAGAAAATGAACCGCTTTTTAACAGCCACACGGCGAGGCATATTGACAAACTTGTGATTGCAGATCAACACAAGCGAAGCTCATTTTACGTGAGCTGAGTCAAGCCGAAGTCACAACCGAAGCTGCGCGGTCACACGAAGCAAGCAAACTGGCAGTGAGAATGGTGTGCTCGCGAAAATTAATCCTAATCGTAACACGTGTCGATATCACGTATAATTCAGCGCCCTGATGGAAAGCCCGAGATGAGTTCTATCAGTTCAAGGCGAATCTCTTCGAACTACTTGTCAGCACATATTCGAATGTGGGACTTAGTTTTTAAATCCACGCCGCGCCGCCGCGGATAAAATTTCCAGCGGCGGCGCGCCGTAGTATTTTCTTCGGCGGCGGCGGCGTGCCTTGTATTGTCGGCGGCGCGGCGTAATCGGCGCGGCGCCCACCTCTATGTGCGAGTCCTTTACACCGTTCAACATACAGACGTGGGAGGATTTTTCTTTTACACCCGATAAAAATGTGCACACGTAAATATATCTTGGCAGCAGTACATTACTAAACTCTCACAACATGCCTGTCCATGCATGGATAGGAAGCTCTCTAACTTCGTGCTTCAACATCTCATCTAGAAGTAATTAGTTTTAATTTGTTGAAAATTCGTAAAGATGAGACCTACGTAAAGGCTATCCCTCAAATTTTTTAATCCTCCGGTTAGAAAATGATTAGTCCTGCTACGATGTTTCGATGAATGGAATATTTTTCATTTCCTTGTTTTGAATTTGAAGAAATGAATCTTCATTCAATAATAAGTCAGGTTCATCAGTATCTATTAATAAAAAGTATAATCAGATGGTTACACTTTTTATGTAGATATTATACGACTATATCGTTATGTAGATATTATAAGACCTCAACAGGAATTTTAGTAATTATTTTTCCCGATTCGGAATCAATGTTAAAGATATATACCAATCATTAAATATCATATCAGCCATCACCTAAAATAGAGGTGTTTGGCGAGTAATGTTACAGAAAGTATTAGTCGAAATTAAATTGTAATGTTTATAACGCGGAATATATTTCCATTCCATAAGTCGCAGAGGTAATACCATCCTTTCGTTCGCAATATTAACGTACAACATAATTAACATAAAAGGCATAAACGAATTCAATGGCAGTAATTTTATTTCATAATGCCTTCGTCACCGCAACTTCATTAAGGAAACGACAAAATTCTACCATGATCCTTCTATGGCTACTTAATTCATGTCTGTATGATTTCCTTCTGCTAGCAAGTATGTTACACGCCGAGTTTCATTCTTCATGTGTTGATTTGCTTGCCTTCCGTTGGTTGGGATGAAGCACGTGACCGTCATCTTCGGGAATTTCCTCCTAATATGGGTTAGGCCGTGCCTCCCGTTGAAAATTGTAAGTTTCCGATCCGACTAGTCTACGGAATCGGAAAGAGACGCAAAGTCGGAAAGTGAGTACGGATTGATCTTGAGTCGGAAAGTCGAAAAGTGATTCCGATAGGAATGATTCCGACAAGTTATAGAATACTACCCCAGAACGAGGAGTATGAATCCACCTTAAGGCTCTCTCAATAAGGAGTACTCCATTACTTTCGAAAACAAAAGACTCCCAATTTTCCCAAGAACATGTTACGTGTATAACAGGAAAATACATCCGGCTTAGTATCAAACCCTGGTCAAATAACGTAGACGCCACCGCCCATTAACGGGGGTCGATACCTCGAGACTGGAATTAGTTTGATTTTTCGCCGCTTACGAGAGGAAGAGTCTTCCCCAAGCAAAAGTTGGAGTGGGTAAGTATAGTAAAGAGGGGAAGTAGAATGTGGTCGGGGGTACTCAACCAAGCGACCAGGGGTTCGGCTATCAATGCGATAAGGAGATCTCCCATGCTTTTGTTTTTGCTATTTTTGAGGTATAGAATGAGGGCGAGAGGAACGATAGCGAGATTTGATGTACGCCTCAGAAGGAAAGCAGGAATACTAGTTGCTCGAGGTGCAACGTGGAAGTTCGCCTATAAAAATATGCAATGTTATTCATTTTCTAGTGAATCACCCCGTCAAAAATCACAAGGGCTAAATTAAACTTATAAAACATGCATAAATATCTGGTCCTTCTTGGTTTAAAAAAATATCCCTCTCAAATTTAAAATAAAAATAATTAACTTTCCGCCTTCATAGATAGACTAAAACTGAAACTACAAAAATATTTTCCCTTTTCCTAACACTCCAAAAGGCACTCGCTGAATAACCTTAGCCAATGAGCGGATGCGCATGAATGTTTGCGTAGCGCGTGAGTGCCATAAACCGTACTTTACTCCAGACCCTGATGCAAGGGTCAGTAAAAATTTCCAGATGTGAAGATTTCACAAAGTAACTTCTGTCGACCGTATTTTCCATCATTATGGAGAGTGAAACATCGCTCTAAGTTTATTTCACGGTTAAAATTAAAATGCAGTCACATTTTACCTGATTGTTGAGCTTTCCTTAATTCTACGTCCTTTGAATAAAGTAGAGGTATAAAATTCCTTTCTTAGACTGCCTTCACATATGTTTTGAGGATATTTGCCATAATTTAACATCTTCATATCATCACAAAGACAGCGAAACTGTATTCGGAAATTCCACGGCGGTGAGTCGGAAAGCGCCGCGCTTACGAAAAATCTACTTCCCAAGTTGACTCCTGAATTGAAACAGTTTCTTCGGATTCCACATCTAGATACTTCTGACTATGACGTGGTATAAGAGACTCGATGCACCAACGTCGTTGTACTATTTATATTCCTTACTATATCTCGAAAATTATTCCAAAAGGGTGTCCGCCATTTTGTTGCTTTAAATGAGCAAAATATCTTTTTTGAAAGCGATAATTGCAACCGGTCAAAAGATAAAGAATCGTTTAGGTCATTGCATCGTTGTTTTTTCCAGAAGTATATTTTTAAACCCTCCACATAGCAGCAAACTTGAACGCTTATACCAAAAATCCAAGTCTGCCCATTTCTGTGAAAATTGTTCAAGTTTGATGCCATGTATCTTTTTAACGCGTTAGGATATCGAAAAACGACAAAACGGGAATATAAAATTTAATCATTTTGTAATATCAATGCGAAGTACCAGAACCCTCACTCAAAAAAACCATATGTGGCCTCTTAGCCAGCTTTTTACGATTCTAGGCCACTGCGCGATTGATGTTATTCCTTCCTAAAATCCAGAACAACCATCGTACCTAACCATTTAAACTCTTTCTCCGTAAATGATACTTTTTTCGAGTTAAGCTGAGAGATTATAGGCGAGTTCGCGCGCTATTTTCCCACACTCGGCTCTGCTATCAGCCTTACATCGCTCGACTATGTTTCCTCTTCAGGAAGGAGTGTGAGGGAAAATGAGGGGAAGTGGATTGCAGCGCAAGTTCCTTTTTGAGAAAAACGCTGTGCATCTTGCTCGCGTTGCACGATTACAGGATTATTATAAAACTTAGAAACTTGAAAATTGTCTACATTCAAAGCTAAAGGATGAAGCTACACTCCCATCCAACAAAATTTTCGTATCCTTCTTTATAACCGAGTGCCACTTCCTCAAAAATGGTCGATTTCTTCAATGTTCTCTATTTTTTTTCTCCGTTATGGTTTGCATCATAAAAAACGGGCGGATGGGAGTGTAGATTTATCTTTCAAGCGTTGAATAGTGAAAACAAATTTTTTTATCGATTTACATGCCCCCATGGCGATGTAATTGCCAACAGCCTGCAAACGGATTTTCAGGCAAGGTATCGAGCCCCCTTAAGTTGCGGTAAAGACTCTTCTAACTGTATGTCGAATTTCAAGTCGATATCATATCGGGAACTCTGCAAACTGTCAGATTTATCCCTATCTCATATTAACATGCAATCTTTCGCTAATGAGTTCTGAGTTCGACACTGGGCGGTCTTACTTGGTCATCATTTTCCCATATAAAAGATATGGCGATGATTTCATACATTTTCATGGCGCATTTCTCGAGAAAATTAATATCTTTAATTAGCCATTTGAACAAAGTAATCAATAAGTTTTACAAACAGAGTTTATCGGTTCCATGATGGTCATTGGTTCGATGCAAGAGGACCATTAGCATTTTACAATACATTTAAATGGGAAATACGGAATTTCGTTTGGGTACCTTCTCGATACAACATCGAACTGAATTTTGGATGCTGTTCGAGAAACCCTTACCAATTAGAGGCATGCCATCGCATCTAACTAAACGGTTCTGGGTTCGACTCCAGGCGGTCTTTACGCTCCCACATAGAATGCATGGCAAACATTTCAGATATTTTTATGAAGAACTTCCCGAGAAGAAAGAAATCTATATTCCAGCATGTGAAAAGCAGTCATTAATATATTTAGCGAACGCAGTTAATAGTTTTCCCAAAGGTTTGACTCATGGCCAGCATTTCCATTCTAACATTGAATGAACGTGTGTAGGGAATTTAGTTTGAGAACCTTCCCGATATAATGACTTCAGCATATAATTAGAGGGGTCTTTACCGCATTCGGTGGCGACGTCTATGGAAGAAGTTGGAGTGAATTTTTCACTTAACCTGTGTGTGAAAGAAGAGAATGAGACAATTTCTTAAGATAAAATTAAGTATTTCTATTCATACGAAGACAATGACAACAAAATGACTACTGAAAGAGAGACAAAAAGGTGAATTTTCACATGGTGAAAATCATGTGAAAATGTTCCTGTAATTGCTCGAGAGAGAATCATTCTGTGTTTTTACATATCAAGCTAAGCTCGAGGAAGCAATTTTTAAGCTCATAAAACATATATTACTTGTATTCCTATCATATCACATGCACATTTCTCCAAGTCACCAAAGGGATACTGGAAATAGAAATTTTTCAAGGCCGCAAACTTATTACATTTCGAACAAATGACGGATTTTATGAAAAATTATAAATTTTTTTCGTGGGAAATCATCTGATTTACAGTTTTTCAATGCTAGACTTACCAAAGCTAATAAATTAAGTTTCCAAAAAATTAATGCTATTAAAGTTAACATTTACTATCGACACGCTATTTTACGTTCCAGAAGACGATGAATGATGATCATTCTGCATTTAGAAAACTAATGCCATTTCTGGAACCAATGTTACCTAAATCCCCAGGTATACATGTGAGATACCAAAACGTGTGTTGCCTGATATTATCGCTTTATCCGCACTCATCTAGGATGAACCACAGGCGTTGAAATAGCATTTCTAAATTGAAATTGAAAGAAAAAGCAGATGCCAACCAAAGATAAGATTTATTACTCATTAAACGAAGGAAAACTTCGCAAATTAAACTCTGTTTTGCATAAAATATATTATTTACTATACAATAATTATCAATGCATAATTTTTGGCAGAGTAATCTGTGCAATGCAAAATATAAATAAAACATTCGAAGAATAAGTAACCCCCCATAATTATGTGGCACAATAGCCTAAGAGCAATCGATAGTCGCGTTCTAAGAGATGACTAAAATGAGAGAGAGGTCTGTGACTTCTTCAGGGTCAAGCGCTTTCCGGTTTTTCTCTTCCGTTCTCACGTCCTTCCTAAGAGACGCTTCTCGGACCGCAGGCAATCGATTTCAAACAGTTTTTCTCCATTACATGTGCGATTCTTTTGAACGCGTGATCACATATTAAAAACGGTTGAATATTCGTCATTTAGATAAGGTTTTTGATATTTCCGTAGGTTATATGAGGCGCAAATTCGCTTTATATCAAGTGGGCCCTGGTTCGATCCCGGTGAGATTTGCACCGCCGATGGCAGGGGGTGTAATGACACCATAGTCATTGTCTAATCGACCCTATTAACTCCTCTAATAGCCAGGGTAAGAAATAACTATTTGTCATCGTGATTTCCTCCTTATAACGCTTTGCTGATGCCTCTCGGAGATCGCTCTCATTACTTACTGGAATCAAAATTTCACTCACCTCGTCCCTAAGTTCAGAATCCTCAGTTCGTAAATGCAAAATAATCAATCTGCCACGAAAGGAACACAGTACAGGCAGTGATAATACCTCTTAAAAAGATTCATAACTTTACTACGAGAGTAAGAAATTACGAAGTGATTATATGCTCTTGCGTTCTACGACTCATCCGAGCATCTTCGTACTTTCAGATCGTTATTTATAATTTTCAGTACCTTTGGCGTATCGTAACTTTAATAATATAATTGCCAGTTGGGAGAGAATTCTTTATTACCTGTAGTTAAGTATATTTAGTGTCGTTTAGAAATATAATTTCGTTCGAGGAGTTCAAAATTGAGTCACGAGAATTCATGCGATCTTACTTTCTCATACGTAAAGCCATAGGGACTTTTTTAATTGACAATTATGATAAGATATTTTCGATTTACTAACTTGTCATTTCCGTGATTAACATAAGTTACTTTTATTCAGTTGTACATGAAGACGTGGGAGGATTTCACTTCTACAGCAGATACAAATCTGCACAAATAAATTTATTTAGCAGAAAGTAGCTACACTTACACTATACTACACTTATTGATATGAAGACACCAGTAGCAACAATAATGAGAAAATAATAGTGTGAGCGCATGCACTTATCATGAATGGTGTAATTTTGAAAATTAGTTATATTATCATTCAGTGCTTGATATAATTGTAACACAGTATGTTATTAAACGTCACTGTAGCACTTGACAGAAACGCAGGAAGTTTGTGTCGTACAATGTATTTCGTATGAGTTTCACATTGAAGTTATTAGTTTAGTCTGCTGCTATCCCTTAATGATGTGATTCACCCATTTCCTCTCATTAATATTTTTTATTCTTTCATAACACTTAAACTGTCTTGTAGAAGAAAAATGTTCACCATGCAGATGTCACAACTCATAATCCCTTTACCATCATAAGGTCCTTTTAAGATCTTATATTCACCATTCGAAATGTGAAGAAAAATCTTTCAAAAAGGATTTCTAAACAACTGGCACTATCCAATCAAACATCTCCTGTAATACTATTCCATTCCAAAGCTTTAATACTCAACCTTGTTTTATCAACACATCTACATCTTTAGCTTAATTGTTCCGCAAAAATTTAACAGAAGGCTGTGCAGAATGTAATAAATGAGGAGAAAAGACTACTATTGATTAAGCTATTAAACCCTTCCTGAAAATATAATAATTTTACTGAATACAGATTTTTACTTTTCCACAAAATGTTTAATTTAAGAACAACCGGTTTCGGTGCATTACCATCTTCAGGTTCGAACAGACTGAATCCTCAAAACGCCGAGACTTACATTGTAATTTGGTTAATTATAGACAAAAACACAATGTAGAAGAGTTGGAAATTAACGTACAACAATAACAATCAAGTTTGGGTAGGATAGTAGAAAATCAACAATCGAATTGGGGTAGGAGAGGTGATGTTTAATTTCAAGATGTTCCAGGGCATTGAGTCGAGGACTTTTACTTAGAAAGTGAAGGATTTCTTGGGAAAAATCACTTGAATGACCGTTTTCAAAGAGGTGTTTGGCAAAGTGGGAGGAGGGAGATTTATGGAGGAAAGCTCTACGGTGCTCTTGTGTTCTGATGTTAAAACTGCGGGTTGTCATTCCAATATAAATTCCATCACAATCGTTACAATTTAGTTTGTATATTCCTGGTCTATCTAAAGCTTTGAATTTATCTTTTGAATTGGCTAGTAATTTTATTAGCGTGTTATTGTTTTTATACCCTGGAATCACGTTATATTTTTTAAATAGGTTTTGCAGACTGTAAGAAATGGAGCCTTTCGTCTTGTAATGAGGTTCTTTTCTTTCCGTGAAAGTAATTTGTCAATTAAAGTGGTGGGATATCGATTGGCACTGGCTATAGCTTTAATAGTACTTAATTCGCGGGAATAGTTACTGGGGGAAAGGGGTATCTGAAGCAATCTATCGATGAGGCCATGGAAAGAGGCTAATTTATGGGAGTAATGATGGTTAGAAAAGGCATGAATAATACTATTTGTATAAGTGGGTTTACGATAGCTGCTAAAATCAATCTTATTATTTTTAAGAGTTAGAGTTAGGTCAAGGAAGCTTAAGGTATTATTAAAATCGGTCTCATGGGAGAAGGAAATTTTAGGGTGGAGGGAGTTCAAAATTGCAAGGAAAGCAGTAAGTTGTCTATGGGTGCCATTCCATACACAAAAAAATTTCATCAACATAGCGAAACCAATAGATAACATTATTAAGTAAAAACCAGTTGCATTTAAACAGCTTTTCTTCTAAGGAGTCCATGAAGATGTTTGCCAGTAATAGGGATAGAGGCGACCCCATCGCCAAACCGTCTTTTTGTTCATAAAAACACCCATCAAATAGGAAAAAGTTATGGCTGAGACATACCTTCACTAAAGAAACTAGATCTTTTGACACTAAATCGTCCACATTACTGCGTTTTAAAGTCCCGGAAAGCGTCTTCACCGGAATACTGGTGAACATACTCTCTACATCAAAAGACACAAGCTTAGCACTATTGGGAAGTGTCAAGTCCTTCACTTTCAGAGCTAAGTCTACTGAGTTTCTTACACTGTATTTTGGGGTGAAAGATGTTAGACTGGAGATTAAATTATTTAACTTCGCGGCTAATTTATGGCAAGGTGAGGAGATGCTGGATACCACTGGGCGTATAGGAATATTGTCTTTATGAATTTTGGGGAGACCGTCTAGTCTTGGTGGAAGAGGATTGGTCTGAATGAGATTTGATTTGTTGAATCCTTGAATAATCACTGAATTCGAAATGATAGTTTTCACTTGCTGTTGAAGTTTCTTGGTAGGATCACTTGTAATCAAGGAAATGTTATTCTTAAGGATGAAGTCATGGCACTTGTTCAGGTAATCATTCTTGTCCAAAATAACTAGGCAATTACCTTTATCCGCCTTAGAGATAATTTTCTCTTCAGTTGCCTCATCTGCATCAGCAATTTTTCCCTTCAGTTCTTTGATGGTGTGAGCGTTACAGAGGGCTGAAGGAAAAATCTGTATTCAGTTATGTATTTCCACCACATCTCGGCCGAAGCTATAGACTATATAATAATTTTATTTCCGAAATTAGCTTTATTTCGCACTTCCTCATTAAATAACACACTACTTCTTCATAGATACTGGCAGGAGAAATTATGCTCCGAGTTTACATCGCTCTTGCTTGCGGTTGGCGGATACGAAGCATGTGACCTCCTCCGGAAATGTTCGGAAAATTTCCCCTCCATTGGGTATTGTATAGCGACCGACTAGCTTACAGAATACCGACTGAGTCGGTAAGTTAGACCCAGTCGGTACAGAATGGCTCACTATCGGTGTGAGGAAAACAGAAACAGATCGTTACGCTACCGACTCGTTACAAAATATGGGCTCTGATGTGATAACAACGTCTTAGGATAAAATTTATTCCAACGGAAAAGGAAAGATTTTTTACATCCTGCCGCTTTTCCGTTGATCGCGTAGGAACTTAGCTTTTGCATAAGCTTACCATGGGAGACAGTGTCAAAGGCTTTACAAAATGGAGAAAAATTGAGTTTGATCTAACTCCCTTATCTGCTGCCTTAGATACGTCATTCATAAAAATAGAAATGACAGAGGACAAAAACTGGTAGATTTTTGCAGGAGGAATAACCTCTGTATCACCAAAACTCTCTTTCAACACCATAACAGAAGAAGTAACACATGGAAAAAGCCGGGGGACACGGATAGGTACCAAATCGACTATATTTAGGTAAGGAAGAGGTTTAGAAATAGTGATAAATTCTCGCGAAGTTATCCTGGTGCTGATGTAGACTCGGATCATAAATACGTAATGATGAAAACCGAGATTAAATTTAATAAGATCTATCGGGCAAAAACCGTACCCAAATGGAACGTAGAAGCCCTAAGGTGTAGGAAAGCTAGAGAGTTTCAAGAGTCAGTCAACAGGGCTCTAGATGGTAAAGAAAGGGAACTCACCGTTAACGAGGGATGGGAAAAGATCAAATCCAGCATAAAGGATAGTGCCCAAAGAACCATTGGGAGGGTCAACCAAAGCAAAATTAGGAAACCATGGGTGACGGTTGAAATGATAAATAAAATGGAAGAAAGGAGAAAATGTAAAAGGGTCAATAATGAACACGGGCGTAGAATGTACAGGGCACTAAACAGCGAACTGAGGAGGGAAACAAAAAGAGCTAGGGAATCGTGGTGGCAGGGTCAGTGTAACGAAATAGAGAAGATGGCTGAAAGTGGGAGGGTCGACCTATTATATAGAAAAGTAAAACAATTAACGGAGATTAAAATTAGTAATAAAATGGCCACTATTAGGGATAACAAGGGAAACGTCTTAAGGGAGCCAGAATAAGGGGACGACGGAAAGAGTATGTGGAAGAATTGTATTCGAAAGACATGAAGCCCACCCGCATAAAGATAGAAAGTATACAAGAAGTAGAGGAAGTTGATGTTGGACCACGTATACTGGAAAGTGAACTTGATAGGGCACTGCGGGATATGGAAAGAAACAATGCAACGGGTATGGATGAGATTCCAGTAGAATGTCTTAACAATCTGGGGGGAAAGGGTAAAAAGCAATTCTATGATTTATCGTATGTAGGAAAATTTACGACGAAGGAAAGAGGCCAGAGGATTTTACCAAGTCTATCCAGATTCCGTTACAGAAAAAAAATAATGCCTTAGAATGCCGGGATTACCGAAAAATTACCTTAATATCTCATGCGGCAAAAGTTATTCTAAGGGTCTTCAATAGAAGAATAGAGAGGAAAACATAGGAAATAACCAGTTCGGTTTTCAGAGAGGAAAAGGGACGAGGGATGCAATTGGGGTTATGAGGGTTCTCGTAGAACGAAGCTTATAATTTAAAAGTGTGTATGTTTTGTTGATTTTGAAAAGGCCTTCGATAGAGTTCAATGGCCAAAACCTTTATGACCATCTCTTTTTTACATATATGCAGAAGAAGCTTAGGATGAAATGGATAAGGGAATAAAGGTTGGTGGGGAAGAAGTGAAGTCAGTAAGATATGCAGACGATAAAGCTATTGTGAGCGATTCTGAAAAGGGGTTTGCAAATCCTAGCAAATGCACTAAACGATAAAGCAAAGGAGTTTGGGATGAAAATCAATCTGAGAAAGACTAAAATTATGAGGTTTTCAAAGGGAAAGAAAGCTAAGTTAACGATAAGGGTGGATGGGGAAAAACTAGAACAAGTAGATCAGTTTTCATACTTGGGCAGCCTTCTTTCTAAGGATGGAAGATGTTCGACAGAAATTAGAAAAAGGATAGCATTAGCGAAAGAAGCATTCATGAAGTGAAGACTGACTGACAACTGAAGACTGAACTGATGACAAAGGGACTTGATAAACGTGGACGTTAAGAAAAGAGGATGTCAAAATATTGGAGGCTTTTGAGATGTGGGTATGGCGTAGAATGAAGAAAGTAAGTGGGGTCGGTAGAAAAACGAACGAGGAGGTTCTAGAGATGGTTGGGATAAAAGAGTAATGATTGAAGTAATTCAAAATAGACAAAAGAAATGGGTGGGTCAAATATCGAGAGGAGAGGGATTATTGAAGAAAGTGATCGAGGGAAAAATGCTAGAGAAAAGACAGAGGGGAAGACAAAGACAGAAGTTGTTAGACGAATTAAGTGGTGGGATAAGTTACCGGGAATTGAAGGAGAGGGAATTAAATAGGGAATGTGGGGGCACATGAACCTACCGAAAGGTAGAATATAACTTTATATATAACGGAATCGTCATCCTCCAACTGTTCTGAGACATATTAATGTCAGTTTCCAACTGTAAGTTATGAGATCATACGATTTTTAGCCGATTGTCTCCGACAAATTATCATCTCTTTTCTGTCGCATTTCTTTCAAGCGGTAGGCGTCGGCCGGCTACTTCATAGTTACAACGTAGCGAATAATAATCTGACGGGATTTCCAAATTTCTTCCGAATGTGGTTTTTAAAACCGAGAAGAGCTTTCGTGTTTTGTGAAATTGGCTACTAAACTTTGACCGCGTCTTAACGAAATCGCTTTATGGTAGTCCGCGCTATGTGATGGTTTACTTATATATCTTTTTAAATATCAAAAACCAGAACACTTGATCCCTAATTGGAAAAAAGGACTGATATAACGACTGCAATGGCTCTCGACTATTTAATCACCCCACAAAACAGAACCACTATCCTTTGTGTATTGTTTGGGAAAAGCTATGGAATTGTATTCCTAATGTCATTAAAGATGTCAATTCATTGTCTAATCTTAAAAACAAATTTTCTCACAATCTTTATGTACTGAAAAGAGATGAATATGACATTCACGCCACGATATTACATAAAGTCTTTTATTTTCTTTTAAGAAAAATGTATCCGCTTTTCAACTTAATTCATCATTTTATGAGCTATCATGTCATTGTATTACTTTTCTGTATGATCTTAGTGGACGAAGAAGTCCAAGAACAGCAACACATTTCTTTATATTTATTTCGTGACCATAGTGGGAATACCTTTAGGTGCCTTTTTCCTATTAATCTCTCGTATCTTTGAAATACCATCAAATGATATCTCTATGAGACTCATCTCCGAATCAAGTCGCGCTGTAAAGTCGTTCACTCGGCCATTGTTTACAGTGGAGGATTTCTGATAGTGCTGGTTAAGCAAATTAGCCTTTTCTGTCGGTTTATTCACGGTGACTCCCTCTTCGCTTATTAGGTTAGGCACAGAAGACTGACCTCCACGAGTCTCACGGACATACGACCAAAATTCTTTCTGATCGCCTAGTGATTCTAATAAGGTTCTAGATCTGCATTCCTGATATTCTTTCCGTGCTTCTTCTTCAACTAGTTCACGCATTCCTCTGTAACGTTATTGTTTGATCTCAATGTTTTCTCTAGATATTTTGCATTTCTTTGATCGCGGGCGAATGACTCTCCTTTCAGTCGAAACGTATTTGATTAGACCTTTCATTGAAACTCTATCCAACTATCATTTACTGAATTACGACCTATGATACGATAAAAATCATCCTTGCACTCCTTTATGTAACCTTTGAATTCAGAAAATTTTTCTCCGCGAATTACATATGCTCGGCGGCTTCGTTATTTAACCGCTACTACTTTATTATAAGCTATTAAGATATTGTCTGAAATCGAAATTTCCTCGAGGCATTTCAAGCAATGCTACCTCTACTAAAGAAAAGGCCAACCGTATTCCTTTCCAATTGCTCTTAAGCGAGATGTTATTATATGAAATAATTTTTTGCGATGATTTGTAATTAATTCCAAAAACAACATTTGTTAGGAAAATTGTAATCATATCACTCTGTTACCCTTTCGTATTAAAAATAATTTGGCTCGTAGAAAATAATCTTACTGCTTACCATCGATTCATTCTACGAAAATATTATTCGAAAATTACAAAATTTACAAAAAAATTACTAAAAATGTAGAAAAGTTTCTTTCTATAGAAAATGTACGAAAAACCCGAGGAACTGCGGCTCCCTTAGGGGAGAATTAATACGTACCATCGGAAAATACGGTTGCCCATGTGCTTACCTGAAAAGATTAAGGAAAATTTATGAAACACGGATAGACTAAACATATTTCAATGATCTGAATTTCTATATAAATAGATAGCGTCTTGAATATTCTTATGCCTTATTTTTTATCTCTGAATATAAATATGCCGTCTCGATGAATTCCTTAAGATAAAGAATACCGCCTTATTTCATCTTATGTCACTTATGTTTTTGGTCTATAATATATGAGGTCAATCGTTTGCCTCAATTTTATAATTCTTAATAAGGAGTTAGAAGCAAAAATAACACCTTCAAATTCATATTTTAGGAAATTCTTAAATTAAAGCGCAACTTTCTGAAAAGAATTATCAAACATTTTTAAAAGAAGAAAATTAATAACCAACTGAATGCAACTAATTTTAACGAAATGCATCTTTAAGTTCCTAAAAAATGTCGCAAAAGGTTTTTAGAACATTTTATAAGTCTATGTGAATCTCCATAACCTAGGATAAAAATTAAGCAGGCTGTCACACCAAATATATTAAAGACTGTATACTTTGCAACTTTTCACCAAACTATAACGTGGGATTATAGTATCGGGAAACTCCTCGCATTGGAAAAGTATAACTGGAAAATTAATGAAAAACAATGAATCAAGGAACAATAGTTTTTGGCCTCCAATATCAGCAGGAAGCACGTCTTGATTGAAGGTGTAAAATTTTTCAAAACCCGGTTATCCCATTTAAACGCGGTCCCGTCGTAACCGGATTTTGATCAACAGTTCTTCAGATCAATAGTTCATAAAGTTAACAATACTTTCCCAAACTTTTTATTAATTTGTGAGCACAACCAAGGAATGGGAAACTTCAATGATTGTCTTTGGCAATCACCAAAAATAAAATCATTTCGTGGGCAGGAGACTTTTCAACAGCTCCTTATTGGTCAGTGACGCTTAATTTCCCAAACAAACACATGCGAAACTTAATATCGTATCGTGGTGAGAATCGAAGCGGAGTCTCACGGGATCTCTGCGGTTCTCTTCTCCATGTCAATGATGATTGAGGTGTGCGCCAATACGTGGTAATTATCTCACGGGTGAATGCTTTTCCAATAAAATTAACTATTTCACTAATCTTACGTATACCGTTTACATTGTACATAATTAAAAATCACGCTACTTTGATTTAAATCATTTACATTAATTAAACAATATTTTATACTTTTACCAAGTCTATCCTGATTCCGTTACAGAAAAAGAATAATGCCTTAGAATGCCGGGACTACCGAACAATTACCTTAATATCTCATGCGGCAAAAGTTATTCTAAGGCAGTGGTTCCCAAAGTGGGCGCTACCGCCCCCTGGGGGGCGGTGCTCTGGTGTATGGGGGCGAAAAGAGCCAAGGGGACGGCAGGGGGGCGCTGGAGGATCCTGACAATGTGAGAAATGTCAAGGCTCGGTAACCTTCCTTTTGTCTCCGTTTTCAGGTTTCGTTTTTTAAGTTTACATTGTTTTCCACATCTGGAAGCAATTGAAACCAAGTGTATCCTTAGATTTTAAAGTAAGAACGGTTGAAAAATATTTCCAAGCCTTTCTCGCCCAAGGGAAACATTTGAAGAGGTTTAGTTTCATTTGGTCTATCGTTGGCATAACCTCACGACACTGAGTACTTTGGCAGTAAGGTTCAGTCTGAATAAAACGAGTGTGAATCCGGAGAGGAATCAGTTCATCTAATAATTAGATTCGGTGGTTTCACATAAAATATTTACCTGAATAACCATTTTCCAAACAAGTCGGTTCCAACTAAATTTATCAAGGCTATATTGGTAAGTTATTTTTCATTCATCGCATGATATCATTCTTGTTATAGCACTATTATATAATATTTTCTATTATTATTTATGATGGAGAAGTATATCTAGTATGTTTTCATGAAATGTTAATAGATTGTTCAAAACGAGGACCTTTGCTCTCATACTTCGAATATACATACGATTAAATTTCCCCTTTGCCGGTTGGATATCAATTCAATAACTTCTCGGTTTACTGATCTAAGTTACGGTTTTGCTGGCATTGTACATTTCCTTGGAGCATAGCTTTTTTCGCACAATCGTTAATATTCACAATAAATCTTTAAATTAAAAGAACAATTTGGGAATAATTCGCCTTCACGAGTAAATTGAGTAGTAAACATACTTCTTCACAAAGTTATTCTTAATGATATATCATCAAATGAAAAGGTGGCCTCGCTATTGAAAAAGCTTTAGTTGAAGCAACACTTACACAAGTATTGAATCTAAGTTAATTTCACCGCAACAGTCCCTTGAACTGCCTTTCTTATGAATACAATTTAGGGAATTGCATGAACTGATATGATTCATAACGACAGAATAGGAGCCAAACAAATATTACTTCACCCTCAACTGACTAGACCAGTATTATAAATTGAATTCGAGGAGCTTACTTTGTCTGCCGAGTTGTTTGGTTTCTCTATGAAATACGGCAAAGGTGCATGTGCAGACCTCCACACACCCAAACTCCCTACACACTTCTTCTCAACCCTTTGCAATCAGGCTTTCGTAAACTTCACTCCACCGCTACCGCGCTCGTGAAGATAACCGACGACATTCGGAAATCTATGGATAACAAGAAATTAACTGCGTTAGTACTTCGACTCAATCGACATAGACATTATGACGGCCAAACTTAGGATGCTGGGTTTCATTGAAAACTCTGTCTCCTGGTTCTCTTCCTATCTTCACCATCGCCAACAAAAAGTAGTTTCCGACGAAAAGGCGTCTGCATGGACTGAGATCGATCGCGGACTCCCTCAGGGTTCAATTTTAGGTCCCCTGCTTTTCACTATCTACATAAATGACTGTGTCAAGGAACTGAAAAACTGTAGTTACCATCTCTATGCCGATGATCTATAGATTTACTTGGATTCAAGTCCTTCAGAATTGCCTCAATCGCTGCGTAAAATAAATTGTGATCTACAGCTCATCAGTAACTGGAGCAAAGATAATTTTATTAATCTTAATCCTAGTAAATCTCAAGCCATCATGATTGGATATCCTAAACTACTTAACTCGGTAATTAAAGATAACCTACCAGCACTTAAACTGAATGACAGCGAAATCCCGTTCGTAAAGACGGTGAAAAATCTCGGCCTCTACATGAACGAAACACTTACATGGTCTGACCACGTCCTTCACGTATGTAAAAACGTAAATTTCTCGCTTCACTCTCTAAGGCGTGCAGGAAACTTCCTTTCTCCCTCAGTGAAATTACGACTTGTTAAATCCCTAGTCATGCCACACTTCGACTACTGTGATATAGTATATCAGGATCTATCAGGGGAACTTGCCATGAAGCTACAACGCATGCAAAACACCGCGGTGAGGTTTATTTTCAACTTGAAAAAATATGATCACGTTTCCGAATATTACTCTAAGCTATCGTTACTTAAATTAGAATCGCGACGTGAGCTACATATCCTTCTGTACACGTATAGATTCCTAAACATGAAGTCTCCTAAGTATATTTACAGCTCATTTGTTTCTCTAAATGCCATTCACGACCGCAACACGAGAGGCTGTAAGAAACTCCTGATCCCCCAGCATAGAACTGAAATATTTCACAAATCTTTCACAGTCACAGCTAGTACCTTTGGAACTCACTTCCATCCGCTATGGAAAACTTACCATCCATGTATACCTTTAAGCGTAAATGCCACAATCTTCTATTAATCCAACAAAGTAAAACTTAAACGTTATGACCGCACTCCAATTCTTTTAACACACTATGAATGTACCAAGTCTTGGCCCACTCCCCTCTCTCCGTTAGAAAATCTGTCTGTTCTCTATCCCTGAGATCTGTTCCGTCCGTCTGTTCTCTACCCTTAAGTAAAGTAAAAGTATATTTGTTTTTAACTAACTATCCTGTAATTTAATCCTGAATCTGAAGTTATTGTATCACTTATGTTATTTTATTGTTTGATTTTTTGTTAATATGTAGTCTTATATTTTATTTTTCTTCTTTTAAAGCTAAATTTATGTTAACCATTGACGATATTGTATATACCTATGTATTGTGTTTATATGTATTGATTTTCCTATGGTTTTTATTTTTGGTAATCTGCAGTTTCTATGGTTTATTCTTTTATATTGATTCATTTGATTTTTTACTGACGCAACCAATGGTGATACTGTAAATATCTATGTATTATGTTTTTCTCACTTCTATTATCATCTTGCAATGATTCTTTTTCTATCATATCATTGTTCAGTTATAATGCTTTTTTAAATTCCTTTCAGTAATGTTGCAGTCACTTCTCTTTTCCTTATTCCCCCTCTTCTTTAAAATTTTTAGATGCTACTGTCTGTAGGTTTCGCAGGTTTTTCACGCCCCCTTCCTGTGGGCGTTTTCCTGCAGGGTTCTATTTTTTCCTAAGTGTAGTAACTTAGGTTTTTTTAACCCGCAAACAAATCTCTTTATTATTTCCTTTTGTTTAAACCCACAATCTATCACTTTACTTCTTTCATATTATAAGGGTTAGATGTAAGAAGAGGCTTACCAGCCTCAATCTCGCCCTCTAATAAAGTCGTTTATTATTATTATTATTACACACCATTTTCAAATTCACGCTCGCGTGATAAATATATTGCATTTGGATATGAAATATACAATTTTCATATAAAATATATAAACTGTATTAATATTTTCAGTTTACCCAAAGTAAAACTACTACCGTTCCAGGCAAAATAACGTGTATATAAATCCAGTTCTATAACAGGAATGTATATATTCAGCCTTGCTTTTGTATGTTTGAAATTATGCCGCAAGCACATAAATATTTTGTTTTGATGTTTTTCATACGGTTATAAGTAATTTCATTTTAAAAAGAAACTATTTAAAGATCCACGAATCCACGTCTTATCGTTGTCGTCGTCATTAACACATACTTAACCCGTATTCTCTTTTGTTAATATACGAGTATATTAAATTTTATTTTTAAAAAATTTAACATTTAAACCTTTCTTGTAGAAACAAAATGGCAGGAATTAACTCATCAAAGAAGAAATGTAGAACCATGTAATGTGGATTATCTTTAGTACGGATTTATAGAGTCACCTTCAAATGATGGGACTAACATTTTTTTCAATCACTTCGTGACAGTCCAAAATCGTCGAACACTTTCAAGTATGTTGTGTAATGCTTCAAAAATACCCATTAAACATTAAACCGGACGCTGGAAAACTGATATCATATCATCAAGCCCGTCCATCCCATTAAAATTTTATTTGATGGAAATATGTTATTAAATTCGGCGACAGAATCTCCTTAAATGACTTCTAGACCATGAAAAACTATGAGTCACTATTTAGTCACTTAATTGTTTAACTAATTTTAACAAAACATGGTTGGATATCCTATTTCCATAAATTATAAATTTTCATATTATATAATTGCTTAATTTAAGTACAAAATAACATGTAAACTTCTAACAAAAGCTTTCTTAAAGTTATTTGTTTCGATGATTTCTTTTTATGTAAAAATTATATTCCCACCTAAGTTCCTTTTATTGTGTATTATGCCTATTGCATAAATGTGCTTTGAAAACTATACATTTATTGGATTCTATGTAAACGTTTGATTAGTCATTGTTTTTAATTTAATTATTACAATGTTCCTCGTCTGGTTATTTAGTCTATGATTCTGATTATTATTTTAAAGTAACCGCTTGGGGGCGTTGAGTTTTGTTTTATGGATCCAAGGGGACGGTGGCTCGAAAAAGTTTGGGAATCACTGTTCTAAGGGTCTTCAATAGAAGAATAGAGAGGAAGACATAGAAACACATAGGAAACGACCAGTTCGGTTTTCAGAGAGGGAAAGGGACGAGGGATGCAATTGGGGTTATGAGGGTTCTCGAAGAACGAAGCTTAGAATTTAAAAGTGTGTATGTTTTGTTGATTTTGAAAAGGCCTTCGATAGAGTTCAATGGCCAAAACTGATGGTGAAACTAAAGAAAAGTGGGTTGTATTGGAAAGATAGGCGTTTAGTGCAAAATTTGTATTTAAATTAGACCGCATGAGTTAGAGTTGCTAATGCGGAATCGGAATGGGCAGAGTTAGGGAGGGGAGTAAGACAAGGCTGTCCTTTATCACCCTCGCTTTTTAAAATATATACAGAAGAAATTATCAAAGAAGCTTGGGATGAAATGGATAAGGGAATAAAGGTTGGTGGGGAAGTAGTGAATTCAGTAAGACATGCAGACGATAAAGCTATTGTGTGCGATTCTGAAAGGGGTTTGCAAATCCTAGTAAATGCACTAAACGATAAAGAAAAGGAGTTTGGGATGAAAATTAATGTAAGAAAGACTAAAATTATGAGGTTTTCAAAGGGAAAGAAAGCTAAGTTAACGATAAGGGTGGATGGGGAAAAACTAGAACAAGTAGATCAATTTTCATATTTGGGAAGCCTTCTTTCTAAGGATGGCAGATGTTCGACAGAAATTAGAAAAAGGATAGCATTAGTGAAAGAAGCATTCATGAAGCGAAGGGAACTGATGACAAAGGGACTTGACAAAGGAATCAGGAAGAGATTGGTAAAATCCTTGGTGTGGAGTGTATTATGAGCGACAAATGCAACATTTAACCACAATGACCCCCAAAGAGCGGATTTTAAAATACACCACTAAATTTATCACCCTTTTTTCTGTAAAAAAAAGCATTTTTTTAAAGTGGGTCAGCAACAAAAACCTAACGAAAAAATTAAATATATTGAGCAGTGCTCGTCGCGCGCGCGCCTCAGCCTCACGCTTCTTATGGCTACGCGCTCGCATAAGTTCGTAATAAGCCTACTTGTAGCTTCGTAGACAGATTTACTCTACTCTTTAGCTTAATTAAAAGTCGCAGTAAGTGCAATGGTATTCTATAACAAAACAAAAGTTTTCACTATTGACTTATCTGAACAACTGTCTAATTGACAATTGACAAATCTGAACAATCAAAATTGGAAATCCGATATAATATCGTAGCCGTTCCAAAAACATGTTATTAGAAGGAACTTGAAACAGACTTATGAATGAAAGTGTTCGTGAGCATGTATCTCCAAATCACGTAGATTAGAATTGAGGTAGTCTATACTATTCTATATTACCAATGGAAGAAATGTTACAAAATGACTCTTTTGAGGCACTTATCGTTAAGACAGAGGAAAAATCTCGAAGTTTGGACTTGAGGTAATCTTCTATAGTACAAATGGAAGAAATATTACCAAATAACCATAAATTCGAGGCCAGGTGGGCGAGAATGTCTTTCGAAGAAAATGCATTGCTGTAATTTTTGACAATCTTTTTAAATGTCTTCCGGATAAGCCGGAAAGATAAAACCCAGATTGGTAACAAAGGCGTTTGAAAATATTCTTTCATGCGGCTCACCGTATTTCTAATAATCCTTGGATCAATGCAAGAGCGTCATTTCGAATATACCATGCATTTCAACCGTGTTGACAGAATCTAATTTTAGGACCTTCCCGATAAGATATTGAATTGAAACTTTCAAACACGTCAGAGTGGCACATATCTAACAATAATGTGCAATTGTCTCTCAAAAACGCGTCCTGAGTTCGACTCCAGGCGGATTTTGCGTGAATATTTGAAAATATTTTTGAAAAAACTTCTCCGTAGGATAGAGGATTCATAATCACGGAATTTGCAGATTTAATGGTCCTCTATACCAACAGTGGATGAAACGTCACCAAATGAGCTTGGGTTCGACCCCAGATAGGTGTGAATGTCTACCCCCAAAAATACATTGCAGCGATTTTAAGGATTCTTTTAAATACTTATTCGATAACTTGGAATGGTACAACCCAGAATTTGGATAACAATTATAATAAGCTTTCATATGCGCTGTTGACCGTTTCCCTGATGAGCCTTGGTTCGACGCTAGAGCGATTCTACCGTAGACTTCAAACGGGGAATGCGGCTTGGGAACTTCCCGATATGTAATGGACGTGAAATTTTAGAAACTGTCGGTGTTGTCACTACCAAACAGTCATATGATATCTTTTTTTCTGAGAAGGTCCTCGGTTTGGCTCCATGCGGTCCTAAATCTCCCATTATATAAGTGTGGTGGGATACTGAAATTTTTTAATGAGATATTTCCAAAGAAGATAGAAGTCCGTAACCCTGTATATGAGTAGCAGTCAAGAGTACGTTTTACAAAAGTAGTTTACCGTTTCCCCGATGGTCCTTGGTTCGATGCCACGGTACTAATGTCATTCTCCAATACAATTCAATGGGAAATTTGGACTGTTAGTACCTTCACGATACTATATCGTTTCGAAATTCAGCGTACAGTAAGATGGTTCTTTACCGAAACTTAATCGGCGGCAACGTTTACGGCAATGAACCTTGGTCCGATACCAGACATAGTATATTTTCCCGTTTTAATCATCGCTTAGCAGAATTTAGGAATGCGTTTGCAAGCAGTTCCGAGAGTAATTGGATGTTTTGATAAATATGCAAAGATCAGCTTCTCTAATGGTCCTTGGTTCGATGCAAGAGCGTGATTTATATTCTACCATGCATTTCAAAAGGGAATAACGGAATCTTATTTTAGGACCTTCCCGATAAGATACTAAATTGAAACTTTGGGACAGGTCAGAATTGGACTTATCTGATATTAATATCCAATATTCTCTCACAAGAGCGTCCTGGGTTCGAACCCAGGCGGTCTTTCGCACGAATTTCTCAAAATTCTTTTTAGGCCGTTCTCGGTGCAATAGAACAATCAAAATCACGAAGTTGGCAGATGAGGTGGTCTTCTTTAGTACCAATGGAAGAAATGTAACCAAATGACCGTGAGTTGGACGCCAGATGCGTGCAAAATTCTCCCGAATAAGATGCATTGCCGTAATTTGTGACAATTTTTTATTAATGCTTTGCGATAAGCTGGAAAGATTAAACCTGAAATGGGAACGGAGGCGTTTCAAAATACTCTTTCACTCAGTTCATCGTTTCTCTAATGGTCCTTAGTTCGATGCAAGAGCGTCATTTCGATTCCAACGTGCATTTCAGAAGGATATAACGGAATCTTATTTTAGTACCTTCCCGATAAGATACTGAATTGAAAATATGAAACACGTCAGAGTGGCACTTATCTAACATTCGTATGCCATCGTCTCTCACGAACGAGTCCTGTGTTCGACGCCAGGCGGTCTTTCGCGCGAATTTTCGAAAATTATTTTGAGTTCTTTCTCAGAGCGATAGAACAGTGAAAAATCACCGAGGTTGGAGATGCTGTGGTTATCTATTGTACAAACTGTAGAAATGTTACTATATGACCGTGAGTTCGACGCCAAGTGGGTGCAAAATTCTCTGGTATAAAATGCATGGCGGTCAAAATTGACCGCCATGCATTTTATACCAGAATTGGCAATTACTTTTAATGCTTATCGGATAACCGGGAATGATATAAAATGGAATGTACATAGAGGCAATTCATATATTTCATATACTATGTTCCCCGTTCCTCTGACGGCTCCTGGTTCCATGCCTGAGCGTCATTTTTATTCTACCATGTATTTCAAACGGGGATAGCGTAAACTTATTTTAGGACCTTCCCGATAAGATATTGAATTGAAACTTTAAAACAGGTCAGAATGACATTTATCTAATATTAATATGCAATTGTTTCACACGATCGGGTCCTTAGTTCGACGCCAGGCGGTCTTTTGCGCTAAGTTTTGAAGATTGTTTAGAGGCCTTTCTTGGTACGATACTGCATTCAACTGATAGTTTGCAGTATGCAAGCAACTTTTACTCGTATCTATTATATATAGCTAACTCTCCGGATATACCTATATATATAAATATAGGGGATACGAATTCTGACCATGTTCCACAAGCGCCATCGACGTCAGACGGCGTCACATTTTTTCGACGTACTGGCCCTACACTCTAGATGCCAGAATAATGCAGACTTCGACGCTAGCTATCATGGGTTCGATGCCAGAAATTCCCAAAAATCGCAATTTGCCCATAAGAATGCATTGCGCGGATTTTTGAAAATTATTTTGAGGCACTTATCGTTAAGATAGAGTAACCAAAATTTCGGAGGTTGAACTTGAGGTAGTCTTCTATGCTTCTCATGGAAAAAATGTAGCCAAATGACAGTGAGTTCGACGCCAGGTGGATGCAAAATTCTTCCATAAGAAATGCATTGCGGAAATCTTTTTAAATGCCTCCCGATAAGCTGGAAAGATAAGACCCGGAATGGTGACAGAGGCGTGGGACCTTCCCGATAAGATATTGAATCGAAACTTTGGAACAAGTAAGGATGGCACTTATCTAATATTATTTTGCTGTCTTCTCTCACGATCGGGTTCTTAGTTCGTCGCCAGGCAGTCTTTGGCGCGAAGTTTTAAATTTGAACTGAGGCAGTACTTGGTATGATACTGTATTCAACGGATAGCTTGCAGTATGCAAGCAAGTTTTACTCGTATATATATATAAGTATGTCCGGAGAGTTAGCTATATATAATAGATATATGACATTTTAAACGTCACAGAAGGCTGAGTTTACCCTTTGAGCTACATTAATAGATAGGGGACGTTTGCACTGTGACTCAATTTCCTTAGTGATTACTTTCACGTATAGGAAGAAATGAATTCTTGAATCGACTTATTCTAGCAATTTACTGATCTTCGTTGCACACCTTCTTTCCCTACTCATGCAATTCGCATCACCTTTCTGTCTAACCTGCGTAGTTAAGAGAGACCTAACTTGTGCTACGTAACATCGCTCGAGGACCTTTTCTCCGCTGCTCACGATGAATACTTACGAATGTGTATAAAGCCCACCTTTCCCAGGCTTGTGGATCGTAAATAATATCGTTTTTCAAAGTAGGGATCGCATGAACAGGAAATTCAATTTTCAGCACTTGACAGTCTTTTTGCCGGTGAAGCGCAGGTGCTCCTGGGAACGCAATAACATTTCCCACTTACATTAATTAGTAAACTATGCTGAGGAAAAAGAAAACAAGTGAAACAAATTATCCATATATTTTCTTGCTTCTTCTTTTACTTACATGCATGTAATTACTAACTTAATAGAGGAGTTTCGGGAATTTCGGATTGAAATAAAAGCACACAAATATAATTAAGCGGAAATGTTGCCATGCTTAATATTAAAATGACAAATGGGACAACGATATGGGATATTTCCAAACTATAGGAGATCCGGCTACAAATTTCATAGGCATAAAATTTAAGTTTAAATTTAACATAAGTTTTTGCTATTTCAAATATTAAGATGTAACGCACAAAGTGTTTAACCAATGTTAATGATATCAGTATGGATATTCGGAAGTGATAATGTACCATGATAATAATCTAAGATATTGTACCATGATAATATGGCACTTGCTTGATACAAATAAAAATTTTATTGGACGGCGATTTGTTAGGACTCTACTTTCGATGGAAGTAACACACATACTTAAGGTTTTCACAGAGTTAGGGTTTCTTTTCTTCGGTAGAATGATAATTAGTGAGTCGCACGTAAAATATATTCTTCTTTTTATCATTAGTTTTAAAATTACACTCGATAAGAAAACGAATCAATGATCGGAACGGAAAAATATTTACGGTTAAAGAAATTGAAATTTTTTGTTTAAGATTTATTTCAGTCCACTGATTGGAAATATTACGATATTCAAAAGACATTTTTAATTATTTATAAGAATTCTTAACAGGGAGAAACTATTCGCTATCATTCGAAGCTACTGATCTTATTACACTATTGACATCAATTTTACGAGAATTTCGAATTACTGAATTATTTTCAAAGGGAAAATTATCTGCATTCTCTGCTCATCAGCTGCTATTGTCAAAGAGGTATCTTAAAAGAACGTATTTTTTTATGATTTCATTAATTATTATCGTTCAAGCGAAGAAAATTAATAAAATAAAAATGAATTTACCGCAGGACAGGCGATTGATTCATCGAAAACTGTTTACTAAAATTAAGAAATTTTATGCATTTAAGACTTTCACTTTTTAAGTGTATAACACGACAGGTGTATAGAAATCATAAATGCGTTTAATATACAAAGTTTACGAGTCCATACTAATTTGTCGACAGAACGTCATTTGTATTCTATGATACACGGGAATTATGTTTGGAGGGATCATAGTGGGACCGATAGAATAAAAGCTTCCCTTATTCATAAATTTTACGATAATTTTATATAATACTGGATTTACGTCATTATTTTTTACGCTCGTTAGATAAAATTTTATTTAATTAATTGTTTACTCAATGAATGTAGACCAATCTCAATGAGTACTGGACTCAGTACTCATTGACTCAGAAAACGTATTCCACATATTTCTCTCGATCCAACCGCATTACTAGTAAGTTTTATTGTTGCAGCATTTATTTGGTTCTAATTATTATTCGGTCGCACAGATAATAATTTCCATAGAACACGGGCTTATGTAAGAGCCAAAAAAACACTAGTTCAACGGTCTCGTATTCCTCCTCATTCACTCGCCGTAACTGCATTCTGCCTTTGGATTGGAATCCACGTATTCCTTTTATATTTTATAGATATGTTTATAATAATAAATACGTTGTACAACCAAATCGAAAAATGAGAAAAAGAATTTAACTGCCGGATGACGTAAAGAGCATACTGAAAAGAGACGGTAGATGATGGTCATCTTACCTAGCATCTACGTTTGTCCGTATAATTCGCTTTATCTTTCTATTTTAGTTCGATCAATTGTTTTGTACGTGTTAATTTGAAATTTATGATCACTCGCCATACTATACTAGATACTCTAGGTTCGGGAACTTAACCTGGTGCCCAAAGCGACCTTGGACATTGCCCGCCAAGCCTCGATAAAAAGATTTGTTTTTATTTGCTGCAATAGTCTTTCTAGGGATTGCACTTGCGGGGATGGAGTGGAGGTTATCCTGAACGGTTAGATTAGTTAAGTGATAATATTGCCAAGGGATGGCCTGAATATCACCCTGGACACATGTGCCGTCGACGTGAAATGTTTACGACATACTGGCCCCACCCTGTAGATACAAGAATAATTCAGACATCGACGCTAGCTATCATGGGTTCGATAACAAAATGTCCCGAAAATCGGAATTTTCCCATAAGAATGCATCGCGCGGATTATTGAAAATTAATTTGAGGCACTTCGCTGTCTTTTAGATTACTCCCACAGTAGGTTTGTTCAGGTTCTCCATACTTCTCTGTGTCCTTCTAAGGATTAAGTTTTGTGGGGGAGTCCGTAAATATAGAACAAAACAGACCGTAGTATAAGCGCTTTTTCACTCGGAATCCAATTGCCTTGAATTTAAATTGACTGAAGATTCGATTCCTTGTCCGTTTATTTCTCTTGAAGACCACCCGCTGAAGTAGAATTGCAAATTTACACGATGTCTTCATTAATTGGCGAAATTGTAACTAGATAGTATAGATGGTAATGGATAACTCATTTAAAGCAATTTATAATAATATAAGAAAATGAATATGCTCATCTTATAAAGAAGCAATCATTTTGCCTTAACCACTTGAAGCAATGTTTCATTAAACATAACGTAATATTCAGCGGAGCAAATTCCAAAAAATATCTGCGCTCTGACGACCATTTGAAAAGATTACAATTCTAGGGATGACAATTTGCACTAACTGAAAAATGACCGAAAAAAATTTAACTTATTTAAAAACATAAAGCCTTATTGTATACATGCGGATAATCATAACAAGGGATAATGAAAAACAACATCCTCCTTCCACCGTCATAATTAACAAATGCAAAATGAGCTCATTTCCTCATTTCTTAAAACTCTCAACCTGTGATGAATGTCTTGACTTAAATAAAGCAAAGTATTGTAAAATCGAATAGCTTAAGAAATTATGTCTTTTAAATGGAATCGTAAACATTGACACGTTAAATAATAATCAAAAACCCCAAAATGAGAATTCAACAGGCCAAGAAAGTTGAATTATTCTCTTCTCCAAATATGCGAAATCTTTAGCACGTAACGGTTGGCAATTTCAAAAGGAGACCTGGAGTGTCCCGCAATTCGTTTAAGTTTTCATTACTTCCATAATGAAAACCCGACTATTTCCTCCCATTAATTCTACGGTAGATAAAAAATCACATTTTTTTGGTGATTATCGGTGGCAGAAGGCTTCCGATTCCCATCGAAAGGTACTTTCAACAATATCTTCAGGCTAATTGAGGAACGCAAAAAGGCCCGAAGCTCATTTTACACTTACAACATGTATCACTGATCGGATCAACGCGTAAAAATCGTTATTCACTCCGTTTCCTCTTAACAAATTTAAGCAATGTTTGCCCAAATGATTGTCCCGATTGTATTTAATTGGAGTGAATTTTAATATGCGGTTCACCGACGGAATTTTAGTTTTGCTTTTAAGGGAGAGCACAATGTAATTAACATTGGAATTCAAAGAAAACCAAAATTTTCTTCTCTACGAATAAACTACCTTGGATGTATTACAAGTGAACAGTGGCACAAAAATCAGTAAAACATCTAAAATTACGTATTCTTTACACTTAGATAAACTTAATGCGCACACTGACAATTCCTTATAGCGGCAAACTTTCCACATTTTTTCACTACACCTTCTATTGCTTTAAACTCATACACGTTTTGTTACAATTTATAAATGGCAACACAGAAAGTAAAACCCGGTTCAGACGCTTTTCGGAAATGACCGTGTCTTACCCGGAATGTGCAATGCCTTTTGTCATATTCATCGAGAAAAGCCTATTTTCCGCACAAAGAGTGCGTTAATTTTGGTCATTTTTCACCCCAAACTGAAACAATTTTTCCCAAAGAACTGATTCGAGAAGAAAGACGATTTTTTAACAGCAGTAGGTAACAGTGGTGAGATGGTATGTCAACAGCTCACAAAACACTCCTTTCTTGTTTTTTCAATACGTTTACTTCTTAAGATTGTGGTGAAGAGCAACGCCGAAAATCGAATAACTATGTTCATCCCTGATTGATCGAGAAGCTTTCAATGTATATCAGAGTTAGTATCCTCTCCGACGGTGGGATACTGATAGTTCTACTTCGCGATATCTTCATTTTTACCTCGCAAATTAGAAGGAAAAGTCTCAGAAGGAATCCTAAAGGCAAGAAGAGGACGATAAAGTAAAAAATTTTCGGTCTGAGGCGGATAATCGAAGGAGGCTATGGAGTGCATTAATCCGCGGTTCGACCAGAGCGTCTTAAGCGGTACTAAGAGTGTGATGGAGAGAAAAGCGCGTATTCAGCGTTTTAAACGGGTTCCGAGATTGAAATCAACGCAGGCGTCCACACCCAAGCGGGCATAAAACGATTATATAAGAGCAATTTATCGATCGTAATGCAGTCAAATCCAATCGATTTCCCTTTAAAATTCATATTTAAACAGTCGATTAACCGCGATTAACATGAGTACATTTAAAGGGATTCGTTTACGTCTAAAATGCTAGTAATAGCGCTTGAATTAACGAAACGTTGCATAAGAAGAGTGCGTTTATCGAATCCTCCACAGAGAATAATCAATCAAAACTAGAAGCGGACTTCTGTATCGCGGCCTCATTCAAATAAATTCGTTCCCAGAACACGTTCATTGCATGAATATATGCTCCGAATTGCAAAACATCACTAATGGTGTCCTGCGCGGCCGCAGTATATCACCGGCATTCCACACTCACCTGCACGCCTCACTTTCCCCAGCGATCCATGGCAAACACACGCACTACACACCACAATCACTGAGTCCTTCGGTAGCACAAAAAGACGATATAAAAATAGGGTGGACAAATCACAAGAGGAAGAGGCACTTATTCAATCCGTGTTTCAGTCCACTCTTAGCTCGATCGACTGCAGTAAGAGCAGAAGCGGCGGCGCTCAGAACTAGCGGAGGGGAGGGGCAGCCAATGGCAGCGCAGTCGTGTGGCGCTTTCCCTTTGAACACAGCCAATCGATTCAGCTCTCCTCCTTAAGAAAACCGTTGCGCCTAACCCCAAACGCCTCAGTCCGACGCGAAGAAATTAGTGTGACGATGAGAATATTTTAATTATTCCCGCAAAATTTAAAGAAGACGTTCCATGGCTCTTAATATCCACTGATACATAGAGCAAGTAATATTCGAAAAAAATATGAATGAATTTCGGTCATATCTAGAGATATATATAACGAGGACGATCGAATTTCTCTATCAAACCATTAAGTTGATACTCAAAAGAAGGTGCGAAAAATGTAAACTAGGGTTCAATTTTAGTAAATTATATATATATATATATATATATATATATATATATATATATATATATATATATATATATATATATATATATATATATATATATAGCTAACTCTCCGGATATACCTATATAGATATAGGATTTACGAATTCTGACCATGTTCCAGAAGCGCCGTCGACGTCAGATTTTTTCGACGTACTGGCCCTACGCTCTAGACGCCAGAATAATTCAGACATCGACGCTAGCTATCATGGGTTCGATACCAGAAAGTCCCAAAAATCGCAATTTTCCCATAAGAATGCATTGCGCGGATTTTTGAAAATTATTTTGAGGCACTTATCGATAAGATGGAGGAACCAAAATCTCGGAGGATGAAGCTGAGGTAGTCTTCTATGGTTCTTATGGAAGGAATGTTGCCAAATGACCCTAAGTTCGACTCCAGGTGGGTCCGAAATTCTTCCATAAGAAATACATTACTGCAATTTTTGAAAATTTTTTTCAATGCCTTCCCGATAAGCTGGAAAGATAAAACCCGGAATGGTGACAGAGGCGTGGGACCTTCCCGATAAGATATTGAATCGAAACTTTGGAACAAGTAAGGATGGCACTTATATAATATTATTTTGCTATCTTCTCTCACGGAAGGGTCCTGAGTTCGACGCTGGGCGGTCTTTTGCGCGAATTTTTGCAATCTGTTTTAAGGCCGTTCTCGATGAGATAGAGCAATCAAAATCACGTTGTTTGCAGATGAGATGGTCTTCCATAGTACTTTAGGAAGAAATGTTACCAATGGCCGTATGTTCGACGCCAGGTGGGTCCGAAATGATTCCGTAAGAAATGCATTGGTGAAATTTTGGACGATTTTTTTAAATGCCTTCCCGTTAACCTTCAAAGATAAAACCCGGAACGGTGACAGAGGCGTTTGAGAATATTCTTTCATGACGTCCACTGCTTCTCTAGTGGTCCTTGGTTCGATCCTAGAGCGTCATTACGATTCTACCATGCATTTCAAGAACGGAATCTCATTTTAGGAACTTCCCGATAAGATACTGAATTGAAACTTTGAAACACGTGAGAGTGGCACTTATCTAACATTTCCATGCCATTGTCTCTCACGAACGGGTCCTGAGTTCAACGACAGGCGGTCATTTACACTAATTTTTTAAAAATTGTTTTCAGGCCTTTCCCTATGCAGGAGACTATTCAAAATCACAGCGTTTGCGTTTGAAGTAGTTTTCAATAGAACCGGTGGAAGAAAGGTTACATTTGACCGTTAGTTCGATGCCAGATGAATGAAAATAAGAAGTGCATTGCGGAAATTTTATAGAATTTTGATGGATAAGCTTCGAAGATGATACCCGTAATGGGAACTTATTGTTAAATTTGTACCAATTAGCTTGCAGTATGCAAGCAACTTTTACTCGTGTATATATATATATATATATATATATATATATATATATATATATATATATAAATGTACACGAATCAAAGTTGCTTATATACTTCAAGCTATCAGTTGAATGCAGTATCGTACCAAGAAAGGCCTAAAAACAATTTTGAAAACTTCGCGCAAATGACCACCTGGCGTCGAACTAAGGACCCAATCGTGCAACAATTGCATATTAATATTAGATAAGTGCCATTCTGACCTGATCCAAAGTTTCAATTCAATATCTTATCGGGAAGGTCCTAGAATATGATTACGCTATCCCCCTTTGAAATTCATGGTAGAATATAAATGACGCTCAGGCATCGAACCAAGAACCGTCAGAGGAACGGCGAACAGCGTATATGAAACATATGACATGCCTCTATATACATTCCATTCTATATCATTCCCGGTTTAAGATTTCTTCCTTTGGTACTATGGAAGACGATCTCATCTGCAAACACCGTAATTTTTATTGCTCTATCGCCCTCATCGAACCAAGAACCTCAGAGAACGGCCTCAAAACAGTTTCCAAAAACTCACGCAAAAGATCGCCTAGCGTCGAGCTCAGGACCCTTCCGTAAGAGAAAATGGAATGTAAATATTAGAAAGTGCCATTCTGTCTTGTTCCAATGTTTCGATTCAATATCTTATCGGGAAGATCCCAAAATAAGATTCCGTTTTCGCCATTTGAAATGCATGGTAGAATCGGAATGACCCTAGTGCATCGAACCAAAGACCATTAGACGAACGGTGAAATTCATGAAAGACTTTTTTCGTTTCGAAAGAAGCGTTTCTGTCACCACTCCGGGTTTTATCTTTCCAGCTTATCGGTAAGGCATTGAAAAAAATTTTCAAAAATTGCAGTAATGTATTTCTTATGGAAGAATTTCGGACCCACCTGGAGTCGAACTTAGGGTCATTTGGCAACATTTCTTCCATAAGAACCATAGAAGACCGCCTCAGCTTCAACCTCCGGGATTTTGGTTCCTCTATCTTAACGATAAGTGCCTCCCTTTCTTTCTTCTCGCCATATGGCTTGCCCACATCCATTCCAGTAACCTTACTTTATCAATGATGTCTGTCGCTCCCGTTTTCATCTTCACCCAGGTGTTGCTTTTCCTGTCTATTCTTGTGATTCCAAGCATACATGTTTCCATACTTCTTTGTGTTGTCTGAAGTCACTTGGTTATTGCAGCATTAAACACCCAGGTTTCACTTCTATTGGTCAACGCTGGTAGAATGCATTGGTTGAAGACCTTCCTCTTCAAGACCATAGGCATTTGTGACTTTAGAATATATATATATACCTCCAGAGGCGTGCTTTCAAATTTGGTTCTTGGGCTGCAAAAGAGCTATATATTACCTTTGTTTTTGTTAAGTTTATCCTGAGTGTTATATTCTGTGCTGCTATGTTCAGTTCATGAAGTCTTGAAGCTAGATCTCTTCCGTTGGTTAAAGCACAGATGACTGATGTGCTCCCCATTTATCCTTTCTGCTCCCAGTCCAATGTCTTAAAAACATCTTTCAGAACACCTGTGAAAAGAATTGGGGAAAGGCAATCTCCTTGTCTAACTTCCTTCTCAATCTTGAATTCTTCAGTAACTTCGTGTAGCATTACTGAGGCATGTTTGTAAATGCTTCGTAGGAGACGGATGTACCCTGCATCTACTCCTTGTTTTTCCAGAGCTTCTAGAGTAGAAGTGGTACTTACCGAAGGCCTGAGAATAGTCCACAAAGGATAGTACTAGTGGCATCTCATATTCATTCATTGATATTTTTAAGTTATTACTCTATGCATTTCAAATTGATTCATCTTCCTGCTGCTAAACAAAGAGTTAAACAATTTGTCAACAAAACTAGCGCAGCAATGACTGCATATGCTCATATATGTTCCCGTCTATATACTAATTAACTTGTTTTGCACCTCTATTATATTTGAAAAAATTTCCATGTAAATGTGCATTCATGGAATAAAGCAGATTTATTTTACTATAGCCAAATAATAACGTCAACAACATCATAAGTGTATTCACCTCTGATGAACCAACACACACAGGGAGACTTTTCGTCACCTCGGATATTTCCCGATCGGTAGCCAGAAACTGCCCGGATTGCGTTTCCGATCGTACATTTACATCTACATAAATACCCCACAAGCCGCCTTTCGGGGTGTAGCAGGGGACTTCGTAATTGACGTAGAAACGAATCGAAGTCATCCGATCCGTTCGCCCCCCTTCCGAGAAGCTGTCAAATTACGCTTACGATTATAAAATTCTAAAGCTTAGGTTTCATCCTAGGCATCCTTCCGAAATAAATGGCAAATGATAATTCATATATTTATCTCAATTCCTCTCGCGACAAGTTCCTCGTTAAGAGAGAAACAAAAATATTTCAGGCGACACATTAATTTGCCTGCACGACCAAACTTTTTACATGTTATCTTCCATTTAAATAATTTAATATTTAATTTAATATGTTTATGCAAAATAATTTTTGTATTCATCCTTATCTGTATTCTTATTACATGTAGAGAATTCTCATTCAAATTTTATTAGAACTGAAGTAGACCGTAAGAATAACAAAATTACAAATTTGCAGGACTATTTAACTAAAACAAATCAGTATAAACAATATGGATTGATATTTATTTCCAATTTTGTCTCGTTTAGTAGTTGGGCTCCCTCTTTATCTTGCAAATTTCCCCTCTCACCTGCCAGTGACCGCAAAATCTAGATATAGTAAATCTATATGGATAACTTTGATATTGGGAGGTATCAGTAAATTTATGTGCTTAATTATTGGTATTAGTGTCATTCTTACGGTCACAACAGTTAATCTCCTCTTTCAGTCGAATTTTTAGTTTCGAAGTTAGCCAAGTTTTACAATATTGTCAACTGATTTCGGAATTTAAACAATTGTTTTGAACTGATATGTTGAAAATATCCTTTGCTTATCTAGATGACCGAGTAAGTAAAGCTAATTCCAGGCATGATTTATGAAAAAATCTACCGAAAATATTATCACACAGAGAGCAAAGAACCACGGGAAGAAGGTTTACAGCTTACACCTACACCCACTAGTAATTGGTTTAATTAAGACTTAAAATTAAATATTAATTTAATATTTTTGCCACTTCATCACGTCCACGTAACTATTTCTCTCCCTATAGCAATTTCCTATTCATTTATCTAAGCGTTGCGTAAAAACGGTTAAAACACTGCGAAAGTTACTGAAATCTGTATGGCTATTACCATAACAATTATGATATTAATCTCATCCTTGCCCAATAACCAAGTTGATAACCAAATGAATAACCAAATGACACCATCGTTTTCTAATCGACCCTATTAGCTTCTCCAATAGCGCGCGGAAAGAACGACCAGAACTAAATATATCGTATGTCCTTGCGATTTCCTCCTTATCATGCTTTGCTGATGCCTCTCGGATTTCGCGTTCATTACCAACTGGAATCAAATTTGCATTCATCTCTTCCCTAAGTTCGGAACCGAGGAACATTTCGAAAAAAATCCTTCATCATAACTGTAATCATTTCTTCTCACCTGAAACGAATTCCAAACGAGGGATCCTATCATGGACATAACGCTACTGATGAACCTGAAATCTCCTGTAACAAAACGAGCTGCTCTACGTTGGGCCATTTCTAAATCTGAGACCAAACCTACCTCGTGTGGATCCCAAATCGCGCAGCAGTATTTGAGATTATGTCGAATAAGGTAAAAATAAGCTATTGACTTTGCTCTTGATGACTATCCCTTCAGCATTCTGTTACTCTCTGCATTTTATCCGCCTTATCTATTACATCTCGAATATGTTCCTTAAAAGATAAACTACTGGTAAATGTGACTCCTATGTATTTATTGTGACGCACGAACTCTAAGGGATGTCATGACATTTTGTACTACGCTGGAATAACGTTTTTAGATCGCGTGAAACTCATAGCAGCGCATTTCTTTATATCTAGGTCAAGCTACCAATCATTAAATAATCCTAATATAACCTCCAGGTCGTTCTGCTATATACTTATATAATTTTCTGACGGAATCTCTCAATATATATACATCGCAAACAATCTAACTTTGCTCTTTACATTATCCACTAGGTCATTAATGCAGATAAGGAATAAAATCGACCTTAGGACACTTGCCTGCGAAACACCTAATGTGATACTAACTATGTTGGATAACATTCCATCTAACGCAACTCTCTAAGATCTGTTTTCTAGAAAGCATTTTGTCCATCTGACCACTTTTCCGTCGATCGCGTTGAAACTTAGCTTTAGAATAAGCTTTTCATGGGACACCGTGTCGAAGGCTTTCTAAAAACCAAGAAAAACTGCGTCTGATCTAACTCCCTTATCTGCTGCTTTAGATATGTCATTCATAAAAAGGCCTATATAGCTGGGTATCACAATATCCTTACGGAATCCATGATCTCTCAGCTCTGACTGATAGTTCCTTTTCATCAAAAAAGCGCGTGATTGAGCTGGCTATAATATGCACCATAATTTTGCAAAATATCGAAGTTAGTTATACGGGACTATAGTCGTCTGGTTTTAAAGTACGTCCTTAGGAACCGGAGTGACGTTTGCTTTCTTCCACGACATTGGGACAGTATGCAGTGATTTCTAATAGAATACTTGGCGAAGGGGAGCAAACTCATCGGTTAAAGTTTTTATGATAACTGCAGGAATTCCTTCGGGCCCTGGCGCCTTTTTCCTTTCAATCTCTCGTAATAACTTCGCAATTCCTTCAACTGATATATCTATGGGACTCATCTCCGAATCAATGCGCACAGAAAAGTCATTAACTTGACCATTGTCTACAGTGAACCATTTCCGATAATGCTGGTTTAGCGAATTAGCTTTTTCTGTTGGTTCATTCACGGTGACTCCCTCTTCGCTTATTAGGTTAGACACAGAAGACTGGCCTCCATGGGTCTCATGGACATACAACCAAAATTCTCTCTGATCGCCACCTAGTGATTCTAACAAGGTTCTAGATCTGCATTCCTGATATTTTTTCTGTGTTTCTTCTTTAACTATTTTACGCATTTCTCTATAATTATGTTGTTGACACCCAAGATTATCTCCAGATGCTCTGAGTTTTCGTAATCGCGAGTGAATGACTCTCTGTTTCCTATGCAATGCTCGTAATTTAGATTTCGTCCAACGTGGCTCTTGATGATCACGCATGTGTTCAGTCGGAAAACATCAAATTAAACCCTCCTTGATTATACGGAGAAACTCTATCCAACTATCATATACTGAATTACGAACCACAAAGCGATGAAAATCATCCTTGCACTCGATTATGTAGCTTTTGAAAATTATGCTTTGCGGATTACATATACTTGCTTCGGTGGTTTCAGAGAGTTAACTGCTGCTACATTAATACGATCCATTATGACATTATGATCTGATATTCCGTCGACTGCATCGAGACTTGTAGTCATCTGTGGGTGGGAAGTGGCTAGTAGATCAAGAAGGTTACCTTGACCTGATTCTTTTATCGTCCTATTCACCTGATCTAAAGCACCGAGAAGGTATGGATTAATTTTTGCGAAATTTCCTTTTTCTGCTAGTAATTGATCATGTAAAATTCTGCCAATTAATACACGGAAGCTTAAAGTCTCCTCCTATGAAAATGACGGAAAGGAAAATTTCGCTCGACGCGATATCCTCGCTTAACCAACTCTCAGTTCCTAGTATGACGCCCGCGCTTGTAATTCTCGTGAGATTAAGGAACTTCGGCTGCTCATTTCGTATGCTTCCACAATTCACGACTATTATCTTTAACTCTTTATTCTCGCTCTTATGATTCGGGTTTCTCGCTGCTCCAAACTTCATCCGAAGCCATTTCCTCATCATTATTGCTAACTATTTTTTCCTGAATTGGTTCACATGTAACTTCATGCCTATATCTGTGGGTGTTCAGCTCGTTGAATATGTTCCTTAATTTAATTTAATATACTCGCTCTTAATACTATACTCTAACGTAAAAAACACCCACATTTCTAAAAATCCTACCCGCTACCTTCTCCGCAGACTCGGCCGTATAATGCACTCCAGAGCCGTTCAGGGGTGCCCTACACGAGTCAAGAACGTAGTACAAATCGACAAATTCAACTCCCCGACAGAAATACCTCAGCCGACGGTTCAGACCCACTACTCCACTCCCGGACGCGAGCAACCTCAGAGACTAGGTCCTCAAAAGAGTCTAAAATCTCCTCGGAGTCATTAGGCATCGTTGGTGCCATCACACGCAGCGAAGAGCAACCCGACCGCCGCCCTCAACTCCTTCGTCACCTTATCTCCTGATATACACCTGGAGAACACCAGCTCCATAACTCCCTCCCTGCGGGCCCTCCGCCACAACGGAGACGTCATACGCCGGACATTGGAGCTCCCTATCGCTAACACTCCCCTCCCCCCACGGCTTGCCTCCGCCGTGGCAACGGGCGAGTACGCTAGCGCAAGATCTGCGGAGTCGTCCACCGACAACACCTCAAATCTATTGCTAACAGCGAGCAGTTCAACCGAAGCATCCCCAGCAAACTGCTACAAACACAACACCACGTGCACCACCGTCGGTCACCACCTCCCACTCGTCAGCCCCCAAGGACCCTCTTGGAGTCTTCCGGAGAGGAGTCGATACGCTAGTCTACTTTCGTACTCGAGCAAGCCCGAGGCGCGACAAGACTCATGACGGAAGGTCCTTCGCAAGCCAAAACTAGCCCGAGCCCTTCGAGCTGAGAACGGAAGTCCGCAAGAACTATCTCAAGTTCCGTGAAGCAAAACACAAGTGCCTCACATTCAGCGGCACTCAAGATCGAAGATACGGGAGTTCTCGGGAAGCCATGCTACGCTCAAAATTCCTAACTTAACTGTTAATAAACTTGAATAAACTATATTCCCACTAAGTTGGTTTAAACGTGAACACTAGGGCGTATCGAAAAACAAAGAAGGGGAAACGTAATAGGTTGGAAAAGTTGCCTTTTAGGCTCAATAATATGTGTGCAAAAGCAGGGTTCTGACAAAGCTCGTCTTGGGCCTGACAAAATAGCTCAAAAATTCGAAATTTTATCTATCAACGCTTTCTAGATGAGCATAGAAGGTGTTATGTTGAATTAACCGTCAAACGGAGTAGGTTTGTCGGTTCATCATCCCGCAACTGAAGTTCGACGTGCCTTCTAATGAAGAGGTGATAGATTGGGATAAAGTCACTGTCACCGAGCCACCACTTACTGTCAGCCTCTCCCCGGAGAATCTGCAAAACATTAAAGATAATGCCAAGGAACCTATAAAGCAGCTTGCGACATTATTTGCCATCCCAAATAATTCTCAAGGAGTCAGGCGAACCGTAAAAGAAGTCACATAGGCCTCACAGTTAGTCTACGGCCACGATGCAAGAGACGGGTTCATAGGAGAGAGGATTCTCTCTCGAATACAAAAATTCAGAATTAAAGCAGCCTTCAAAGACATCAGCTAGTTATCTGGTATGCTTCCACGGCTGGGTACATCTACATCTACATGAATACCCTGTAAGGTAGGCATCGGCGTGTGGCAGGGGGTGTAAACACCAAACGATTGAGCTACTCTTTTTGCCTATTACTATCGCGTATTGTTCGTGAAAAGAATGAGTTCTTAAAACGACTTGTTCTAGCGTCTATTTCTCTTATTTTGCTCTCATTATCGGATCGGCCGAAGTAACAGGGGGGTCGCATAATATCAACTACGTCATGGGAAAACGTGCTTTCTCTAAATTTATTAAGGAGTCGCAACCTAGCTTCTGACCGCCTTTCTTTCAATGATGCCCAACCTGTATCTGAGAGCATCTTCGTGACGCTTACCTTTTTCTCGCAGCATTTTTTAACGAAACTTATCGCTTTGCGTTGAATTTTCTCAAGTTCGGGGGTACCCGTTTCATCCACTGGGTCCCATATACTTGCCGCGTATTCGAGATGGGGCCTGACCAAGGAGAAATAACATCGCTCTCTAACTTTCTTTTCGCATCACCGACAATACGCTTTATAAAGCCGAGCTTTTTACTAGCTTTACCGTAGATTTTACGGATGTGAGTGCTCCAATTTAAATTATTGGTAAGAGTTATCCCAAGATACTCAACTGATTCGGCTACATTTATGACTATTCCATTTATTAAGTATGGGTAATTAAGACGCAATTCTTTCTTTTCGAAGAAATTAACTACGGAGCATTTACTCACATTGAGATCTAGTTCCCATTTTTCGCACCACTTTTGAATTGTTATTAAATCATTAGATAGAGAAATACGGTCGTCATCGTTAAATATTTCTCTATATATGACCGAGTCATCCGCGAATATCCTAACATTGCTATCTATCCCTTCACTCAAGTCATTAATGTATATTAGGAATAGAAGAAAGGGTAGGGTAGGCGGGCGGGACTCGATTAACAGGCACCACCTCGTGATGAGTCCTGCAGCTGAACCAGCGAGTAACTGCAACTTTCCAAGGTGATTCCTAAAATTTAAAAAGTATGATATCTCATCGTATTTGGTTTTAACGGCTTAATATAATTGTTCCTCAATCAAAACAGCTATTTAATCAAATGTATTTATGCTCCGTCAAAAAATTAACTTTCCTAAAAAAAAAGCAATTTTTACTAAAATTTCGAATTATTGAGCTCTTTGGTCAGGCCCAAGACGAACTTTGTCAGAGCCGTGCTTATGCACACTTATTATTGAGCCTAAAAGGCAACTTTTCCAACCTATTACGTTTTCGCAACTACAAGTTTTTGATTTTCGGTACTTCCTAGTGAACGCTGATAACGATAACTACCCTCGGATTGAACTACTGACTGTAACGAGAGACCTGAGAGCTTAATTAAGAACTGAACAAATATAAGTCTAAAATGAAACGATTTATAGAGTGACGCCAAGTAACAATGAACGAATTCGATATTAAAACTCCAAATAGATAACAATCAAACAATTAACTAATTTGTGATGCGAGAAAGACACCTCAGAGCGACTGATATAAACTTTATAAAGAAGTTTAAAACAGGATAGGAGAAGCACAGGCACTATAGACGGGAGGGTTAAAACAATACAGAAAATTAGCTTATTTTAATTTAACAAGCATACTCAGAAAGCTAAAATTCCTATACGGATTAACACTGGAATCCTAAGCGATTACAAGTAAACAAGGACTCAAGAAACAAAAATCGAACTAAAAAAGAAAGAATTGAAAAAAAAGATAAGAAATAAAGAAAGACAGTAAGCCTGTTGCTACTCAAGACTACTCCTTGGGGTAGAATATTTTAGTTCGTCTTAGGGGAATGTCTTATTTCAACTTCTAATCACATATTTTGCTTATGGTGGATTTATACTTCCAGTAGAAAATTGTGATTGCCGTTTCTCTTTATCCTCGTTGCTCTAAGTTGTTTTCTAAGAATACCTCCTTATTTAGCTCGCAGTAGAGATATATATATCGTCCTCTCCGAAGTTTTTGTAGACATTTAGTCTGTTGTGTGTTAGCCTCAGCTCAAACGTCAGCGTCAGTATTCAGCGTATTTCAACTTAATACGCGATCATAGAGTCCTTTTACAAGTAATCAATTGGATTAGAAGTTTTCCATCTCATAGTTTGAAGTTAATTTTGTAGTTTTGATTAGAATGGTTTCTCCAGGGATTCCCGTTTCCTACTTCTTGGGGACCGCTTATTCCCTCAGGAGGTTGGCCTCCCCGCTCATGGAAGCACCCCGTTGGCGGCGCCTGAGCGCGGCCGTGCGATCGCGTGTCTCCTCCAATGTCCGGGGGATAAGGGAGCCCCACGGTCAACGGAGGGAGCGACCGGTGTTTACCAGGAGGTACGGTTCCGCAGGTGACGAAGGGACTGAGAATGTGGTCTTCGAACCGCGCCGAGCTGCGAGTGGTGGTGCACATGGGCACTAACGACGCCTAGAGATTCGGGCCCGAGGTTTTAGGTTCTTTTAAGAACCGAGGCTTCCTAGGTCGAGAGTGAGTCTGCTGACGCTGTCACTTAACAGCATAGTCCCGTGGACGGACCGAGGTTTGGAGTCGAGTAATCGGCCTGAGCCAAAAGCTGCCGGAATTCTGTCAGGGACACGGTGACGGTTTCCTTGATCTGAGGCCGACTCTTGGTTCATGCAGGGCACCCCTAGACCGTTCTGATGTTCATTACAATGGCAGCGGAGCTGGTGACACGTAAACGTAAGTAAACAGGGCTTTTTTGCTTAGACAATAAGGAAATCATGCCACCTCTTTTAGATCCAACGCATGTCAATAAAGTTGAAAGGACCAGGGGAAAGAAAAGAAGCCCGAGAAAAGTGAAAATTTAAGAATAATCGCTAGAAATGACGAGGATTTAAATAGAGGTAATCCTAATAGTTATAACTCCAGTCCGCCATCGCAAGATAATAGCGAAAGTAAGAATGAAATCAATTTAGAAGTAGTTAATTATAGAATTGTTCAAAATAAGCAGGAATAATTCTTCGATTTGACTAGAAAAACATGAGGCGATATAATGCTAGAAAGTGAAAGTTAGCTTTGCGAAGAAGTAGCGTCTAGTGAGATTTTTCCTCTCGACTATATACTATATCGAAAGGACAGAAGCGGCAGATTGGGGAGAGGAGGATTATATTGCAGTGAAGAATAGTTTAGCGAGTCGGTTAAAAGATCTGCGAAGTCGGGTGAGCTGTGAAATGATTTGGTGCTCAGTTTCCGATAACCATGGTAAGAAAACGCATTTCTGCTCCTTTTACCTCCCTCTCGATTGCGATCCCGTAGAGGATTTGTATTTATTTATTTATTTATTATTAGGTACGTTACAATTTGGACAGTAGTCCAGGTGGCAACGGTGAAGGGGAATAAGTCTGATAGGATTGACATCTGTCCGACATTCGTCCAAAGACGGGAGGGAAACCCCTCCAAAAACCTCCCGTGAACAGCACAGAGAAATGTATGAAGTACAATTTTTACAAAAAAGACTTAATGCTAGGACAGTAGTATTCATACAAAAATATCATAAATATCAGAATAAAATGCACTATAAGAGACAAAATAAAATTATAGTAGTCCTGGTTTCAAATGTACATAGAAGATATTAAAATAAAATATACACACCTACATGAATTTATGAAAGATTGTTACAGATAACTATGATACATAATTACATTTGCATATCACAATCTTTTCAGCTTCTTTTTGAAGGTTTTAACATTTTTCGGCATTTGGATGAGAAGTTCTCCAGGTAAAGCATTCCATTCCCTAATACCTCTATTAATAAAGGAATACTTCATCATATCGGTTTTCTGTTCCCGTTCCTTTATTTTCAAACTATGATCGCCGCGTCCTTTATAATTAGGGGTTTGAAACTTCTCTCGCAGTTCTTCCCAGCCATCTTTACAATTCCACGCGTTATATATACCCGTTAACCTAAAAGTCTTCCTTCTCGACGCTAATGATTCCCATCCTAGTTGCTCTAACATTTTGCTAACACTTTCATCCTTCTTATGCTTTCCGAATACATATCTAGCCGCCTTCCTTTGCACTCCTTCGAGTTTTCTGCTTAAGCCCGTTTCGTGCGGATCCCAGACACTCGTCGCGTATTCAACGATCGGCCTAACCAAGGGTTTATACGCCCTTTCCTCGACTCCTTTCCCACTACGTTTTATGTTCCTCATTACGAAATGGAGATTTTTATATGCTTTTTAAGTGATTTCTTCTATGTGATTCCCCCATTTGAGGTTTTCCGACAGTTTAATACCCAAATATTTGCAGTGTGGTACAGTAAGAATGGTTTCATTGTTCAGAGTATAATGATTCATATCATGTGTCTTTTTCCTAGAAAACTTAATATGTTTACATTTCCTAACGTTAACCACCATATCATTGAGTTTAGTCCAATCGGATATCTGTTTTAGGTCGCTTTGCACGATTTCGCGGTCTCGTTTTTCCCTTATTCGCCTATATAATATGCAATCGTCGGCAAACAACCTGACTTCGGATTCTGTCTTAATTGGAAGGTCATTTATGTATATTAGGAATAAAAGTGGCCCTAGAACGCTACCTTGAGGAATACCCGAGGTTACTGCAATCTCTTCAGAGTATACGTCCCTGATTCTGACCCTTTGTTTTCTATCCACCAAGAAATTTTTGATCCAGCGGACTACCCTTTGGTCGATGTTTAACTCGCGTACTTTCTCTATGAGTTTATTATGCGGTACTTTATCGAAGGCCTTTGCAAAATCAATCACTACAGCGTCAACTTCATCCCGTTCGTCCATCGTTTCGGCAATGTCTTGAACTAGTCCGAGGAGCTGCGTCTCGCATGAATAACCCTTCCTAAATCCGTGCTGCCTCTCAGACAACCAGTCGTTTTCCATCCAATATGCGCGAAGATAGTCTGCTATTAATTTTTCCATTAACTTACATACCTGTGAGGTTAAACTAATAGGTCTATAATTATCTAGCGATTTCTTAGACCCTCCCTTATGAATCGGAATCACGATCGCCCTTCTCCAGTCGTTAGGAATTTGGTCGTTGTTTAATGTTGCTAAGAACAATGTACGAAAATAAGGCACTATTGCATTTTTTCCCATTTTAATGGCGTCCCCGGGCATATCATCAGGCCCTTTCGATTTCCTATTTTTCAAATTAAGGATATTCCTTAAAATAACTGAGTCGGAAATTTGGATATAATTTGAGTTGCGCTCAGTCCTTTGCGATATGCTGTCCCTGTTTAAAGTTTTACCTGCTCCTCGGGTGCCCTTATTATAGACTTGCGAGAACCAATCATTAAACGCCTCCGCAACATCCTTTTCTTGAGTCAGATGATCGCCCGCATCTGTATTAATTATGTATGAATTATTCCTATCTCCTTTTCTACGGCGTAAGTATTTGTAAAATTCATTCGGATTACCCGAGTCAAGGGTGTTACTTACGTACACCTCCTCCGCTCGTACTTTTTCCGCTGTTAATTCTTTAGTTAATTGTTTGTATTTTTCTAGTGAATATGAGTCAAGGTCTTTCTTTTTATGTGCAATTCTGACTTTCTTTTTGAGCAATCTAATTTTCTTATTGTAAAATTCCGGATCGGGATTGTTCTTTAGGCGCTTCTTCGGTATGAGGCACTTAGTAATCCACGCAGGAGTAAACAGGAGGCAGCTAATTTCGTAGGAGATGATTTTAATCTTCCTTGCGTAAACTGGACAAACATGACCATCGCTGGTAATAGTAGAGATAAAAACACACAGCAGGAAGTAATAGACTTATTCTCGGCCTGGAACAGCTTAATACAACAGCAACTGGAACGACTACTCTCGGTGGCAATATTCTAGATCTCCTTGCCATCCTCACATAGTGCACAGAATAGTAACCGCTCCGCTCAAGATAGATGCTTTCCAAGTTGTCCTCGCACACTATATATTTTTAGAAAAGCCAACTTAACTGCGTTCTAGGAGTTTATAAAGACTGAAACAACTGCCCTTATTTGCGTCATTAAGAATAATCCAGTTGACGAGTTTCCTAATAATAAAATAATCCTAAGAAGTTGTGGTCGCGAGACAAGCAATTGATTGTTTTTAGGATTGTTCTTGAAATAAATATTTGTTATGTACATATTGGTGCATGCAGCAAACTCCAACACGTACGCTTCTCAGTCCGTATTGCGACGCTGTCATCGGCTTTCTGTTGAGCGTTGAAATTGCCTATGATTACTTTATAATAGTGGGCTTCCTTATCAGGTTCAGTGCCCAGAGTCTGGTTAAATATTTCATTTTCTTCTTCGTTGCTTGCAGCTGCTGGTGCGTAGAATTGTTTGATCTGAACAGAGTAACGCTCATTTATCTTGAGTAATAGCTTACAAATTCTGTCAGATATACTTTCTATCTTCTGTACATTGTTTTTCCATCTCTTGTTGATCAGGAACCCAACACCTCCTAGTCTTCCATCCTTAGTACCCCTGTAATAAAATAAATTTCCTTTCTTGTAATCAAGTCTTCTGATTTTCCTCTAACTTCGCTGAATCCGATGACGTCCCAATTTATCTTCTCTGCTTCATTCAGTGGTTCCAGTAGTCTGTCTTCACTCTTAAAGCTGTGGCAGTTGTAAGTCGCGAATTATAGGATGGTAGTTCTTTTCCTCACCTCTGTAATGGAGTACGGTACTTTTACTTTAAAATATTAATTGATGGAATATCTTATAAATAATGTAAGTGAAAAATAACTGAGAAAAACATATTGAATAGATATTATAATGTCTAATTTTGAATAAATAATAATAAATATTGAAAAAATTAACTTGAATAATGCAATCCTCATTCTTCCTCTAATCAAAGTCTTGTTAATTAACCTTCTGAAAATAAAGGCAATGGGAATTCGGTTTAATAGTTGAACCTTACATGTATACAGTAAAATATGAATTATCTACAGCTTATAGGTTGTTTATCTTACAAGGTATAAATGATACGTAAAATGCAGAATTTTCAATCGAATAATTTACCATCTTGTTTCAAAAATGTTTACTGGTGAAAATCCCGGTACATCATTTACAGAATGTCAACAGGGCTTTCCTTAGAGTTCTTGCCGAACGACTGTCGAGTAATTATGGGGTTTTCACCGGTGAACATTATTGCAAATGCCATTATTCTCTTACAATCTAAAAAATGGCTGTTTTTATGTTCCAATCCTCATTGTATAATCTGAATTCGTAAAATTCACATGAGATTAATTTTCAAGTACCTAGGTCGTAGTAGAATATTTATTTAGTTGGAACGTAACTTTAAAAAAATTTCGTCCTGTAATGTAATTCATGCGTCGCCTAAAACCTTTTGGTTTCTCACGTGAGGAAGTACTTGTCTGTGAGAGAAATTAAGATAAATGTTGTAATTTTCATTTACAGTTTGTTTCCTGATGACATCTTGAAGAGAACCTTAGTTTTAGACTTTTAGATCCGAGAGCATCCCGAATTGCAGAGGTTCGGAACGCTCACAGCATGTGCATAGCCGTCGGTGTAGTAATGTCATAAATCATAAAATAATTAACATAACTGCATAACCGAAGCTGATTTTTCAATATTTTCTAGTCAAGAGATATTCAAATCGATTTTTAGTATGTGAGAATGTGGTTGTTATTGTATAAATCAAAATCTGTTTCATTTATAGTCAATTGAAAGTAATCCAGGAATATGCTGTTTTATAAAGTCCTAAGGGTAAATGGAGTAAATAATAATAAAACTCAAGAACACAATAGATTAATGCTTTCGAATAACTTTCGTGGCAGATGAAGCAATTCTACTGAGGAAATCTTTGGAGCGAATATGAGGAAAAATGTTACGGAATTACGCCTATCAATATCACCCAAGTTTGAACGCTAAATGTTTGGGAAAAAAGTTATGAAAAAGGAAATATGACTTTTCCCGATTGAAATGGACTTTGATCTTCTTCATCCGTAAGTATTTCTGACCGTGCGAAAATATTTTGAGATTCGAGTTTTGGCCACAGAAACGGGCTTTCCAGACCACTCTACGGTCACGTACACTTAGCGTAGATGCAAAAGTTGTCCCCCAATTTCTTCCGTAGATTTTGAATCTATAAACTATGTGAAAGACTCCTTTATTTAATTACTCTCCTTTTTACCATCCAACTAGAAAAATTTCTATATGCTTCTGGAGTAATGTAAATGTAAGTACCTATAAAGAGATCACAGCTAACGTTATGTTCATGAAACTACCTCTATTTCATCTCTTTTCCCAAGTATTCCTATACGAATAATTTCCTTTCAGCTTTAGGAATATTTTACTAAAGGGAAATTTAAATTAAATTAGTATCTATGATATATGTTCACTTCTCCAGATATACGTATTCATTTAAAATAATATAGTGAGGTGTGTGTGCGCGCGCGTATTTTCACATAAAACTCGAGAACCTTTAATTGCACAACTTTCAATTGTCAAGGTTGTTAAATGTACTCCCTGCACAGGTATATGGCTACTTTTTATTTATCTAAAGGTTCCCAGTTCGAACAGAATAGGGAGAGCGTTCTCATTAAAGGTAAGATATACTTCACTTTCATCGGTTCCAGGCTACATATCTTTTGCAAAATTAAATTAGAAATAATAGACGTACGAAATCGAGACAAGCACAAAAAGAAATGAAAAGGCAACAATATCCTTATTTTGGTCGTGAAATATTGGTATTGAGTCGATTTCGCTGGAACTCGGTTGAGATAAACGAAAATTTAACATCCCATATTCTACACCTTTTGTTGCCGTGAGAGTCGAGGCAGTCGCAAGCAGTACTGAATTCCCAAATTTTGGGAAAGAGATGAAAGAGAGATAGTTTCAGGAAGATAACGTTAGCTGTGATCCCTTTATCGGTACTTACATTTACATTACTGCAGAAGCACATAAGGAATTTGGGGACAACTTATGTACCTACGCAGAGTGACCCCTGGGTGGTCTGGAGAGCCCGTTTCTGCAGCCAAAACTCGATTCTCAAAATGTTTTAGTTACTTTTTATGATATTCATTACTTTTAATGATATTCCATCAATCAGTATTTTTAAGTGAAATCGATAAATATGGCGTTAATTGAGGCGGCGCCCAAACGTCCCGTTCTTGCCTATCCAACATTCGTCACATCTCTATATTTGGCGTTTTTGGACGAATTTAAGCGAACTAAGAAACCATGTTTCCTCATTTTGACTCGATAAATTGTTAATAATTAAGCAAAATATAAGTAATATTTTGTCATTAAATCACTTCAGAAACATAGAAAAACCATCAGAAAAATTACAAATTTTTGATAATTGTTCACAAAAATTTCAAATTTTGACTAAAAATCGCAGCCTCAGGACAATCCGATCGAGTAAAATTTCTTACGGTTTATAAGGAACACCAACGACAAACTAGGGATTAACCGCAGACAGAGTAAAAAAAGAAGTTTTTTGATCCTAATCTCTACCTCCGATGGAATGGCTTTCATAAGATATGCACGTAAACTTCGTTTTTAAATCTTGAAAGCTTCATTACTTTAAGAAAATTAAATAAAAAATAAATTAAACAATGATCCTACGAAATTGAGAAGAGGTTAAAAATAAAGAAATTCAAGATTCTTATTTAAGATAATGCTGTTTTTAAAGCGATTGAGAAGATTTTGATAAAATGAAGGAAGATTTCGCGGTTATATAGAAATCCCCCTGACGATCGAGGCGATGGTTAAGCATTTTCGCATTAGAATGGATGTAAATGTGAGCTTCAATATTTACATGTATTATGTATGAGGAATTTAATTCGAAATCTATCCCGCATTATTTAAAGTACAGCATACAGTGTTTAGAAATATAATCATTCCTTTATTAGAAGTATCTGATTAAAGGGACTATAAAACAATTTACATCTAAACTAAGTTAATTCCGTCATGCTTCAATAAATAAAAATTGGCTCAATTTTAAATTTACCCCTCCAAGAAATGAGAATCGAGTTGAGAAGACCTTCGCCAGGGACGTGACCCGCTGAAAGGGACATCGACCCGCACCAGCTTTTGCGCATGCGCAAACAACACGCAACGAACATTTTTTGCAGCATTTTCGATGACGCCTCCAACCAGAACAGAACTTAGATTTAAACCTATATGCTCTTTTTCGATCCATTTTTTCTCCATATTTAGCATTCTATATGTATCATGCAAGCCGCCTTTCAGCATGTGGCAGGTGGTGGGTCTTCTGACCATTCCAGCTTTCATTCACGATGGATATGCTCGAAATAAACTCCAAATAATATATTGAGAAAGTGTCATAATGACTGAAACTAGTATAGTAGAGTGTACATATGGAAATCTGTTATCGTATCAAAGAGAAACTAAAGTGAAAATATTTACATTTGTTATTATGAAAATTTTTTAAAGAATAAATATATTAACTGTGAGAATCTTCTTCTAATTACTTCGTATTCGATTCGAACGATTCGTTCAAACGCGGGACAGTTTCATCGAACGCGCTGCCCTGGGGAACCGACAGCACTAGGAGTGATAAAAAAGCAAAGCGTGTAGAAGAGCATTCAAAGTCGACTTACCACCGTATTTCTGAAAATTTCATTTACACACGACCATCTTCGGCTACATTGTTTAAATGAGCATTTTCGTTACTTTTATTATGAAAATTGTTTGTACTAGTTGCCCAGTGCAAAAATTTTGCATACGAACACTAATACTCAATTTCCCCACACAAATACATTTAAACACACACTAATCACTACAAACGAATACACAAACATTAAAACATACCTAAAAATTCACACCTTCATATTCTGTATCAGTGTCCATTTAGATATACCTCATTTATAGCGATAGACATTATTTACATATCCAGTAACAAAACTCTATGGGCAAATTCTTAGTCTTGTGTTTTCCAATGCATTGCCACTTGAACATAAACGAAATATATTAGAGAGCCTGAAAATATAAATGATATAGAATGTTAAAAATTTTCTTTCAGAAATATAATCATGAATCGTACATCATATGTCATCACTATAATGATATATGTATCTTATCCTATACTGAATATCAGTATCAAATTTGCTAAATGTATTTATCACATAATGAATTTATACAAAAATACGAAATTGAAGAATTCTTAAATGCAGCTAAGTTTTAAAAAAACAACAGAGTAACTTTTACTGTCCTCAACTCATTGGTCCAGCATTTCTTTAAGTTCTCTCATATAGTAGTCAGTCATACTCCATATCAGGTGTAATAAACCATTTACAAAATTTAATTTTTAAATACTACTCTTATCTAATTAACAGAGCAAAATAATACCATCATTTTGTGCTCCGGGGATAGCAATTGGGAATGAAAGGTTGGGCTTTTGTTATGCCATGGAGTTTGTTCCATGGAGATGAATTTTCTGGAATCGCAGGAATGACACTTTGCTTTACTCAAAGATATAATATTGAGTATTATCTTTTTTCTGTGAAAGAAATATAAATGCTCAGACCCATTTGATATTAGGTTTAGGTACATAGAAAATTTGCAGATATAAGTTCTACATTTTTTTATACTCAGAAAACAACTTAACATAATTATATTGACTGTTTTCGGTAGTAGTATGATTACTCCAAAGATTCATAGTTAATACCTCAATTTTTTCTGTTTTTTATTCTTTAGATCCTATTTCCTATTTATTCACACACACGGTATCAAGTACATTTGGAAGAAAATACAGTTATAAAATACTTTTATACTCTTTTACCATAATTGTTATAACATATTTACCATATTGTCTTGGTGTGTCATATTTTCTTAGTTGTCTAAATTTAATATTAGTATTTTTATATACTCGTATGTTGTTCTTAAACCTACTGCTAAAGAAATTATCCATTATGATATTATATTTTAATAAATCAGTTATTGGTAATGTTGTTAATTTTACGAAATATTAGGTAATTATCTTCTGTGCCTGAATCCATCAACATTTTTATAATTTTAATTTCAAGTTTTTCAATGATGCAATGTGTATATATATATATATATATATATATATATATATATATATATATATATATATACATATACTGTTAGCCCATATTGCAACGCAGATTCAGTCAATACTTAATACAGCATGATTCTTTGCTTTTGGGGGATGAGTTCTTTCAGTGCAAAAAATTTGGCAGCAAGATGTCTCAGCATTTTACTTAGTTTGTATAGTTTTGAAATTAAAATTTCTCATCCATCATTACTCCTAGGTATTTAATATGGCTTACTTGTTCTATTGGCATACAGCCAATATGGCTACAATTAGGGTTTCCCAAATGCAGACAGTCACGATTATGCATAAAGATTTTCAAAGATTTTATTTCAACCTTTGGGTTTCTCACATGCATGAACTTCGTTTTACTGGCATTGATTGCTAGTTCATAGTCATGAGACCATTTTTGAACCTCATTTAAGTCCTTCTGACTGTTATCCACAGCAATTTCGATATCATGATGTACTGTGACCAAAATGATATCATCGACAGAGAGTAGGAGTCTTGATTGCCAAGTTCTTTTAAAGGTACTATTTACATAAATTATAAATAAAAGAAGCCAAAGGATAGACCCTTGTGGAAAATCATAGTTGACATTAACTTGCTGAAGCAGTTGTCAGATCTTCACAGTCATCCTGTTGAAGAGAGAATCCTTGAACCAGTTTAATAAGAACCCCCTAATCCCAATTTGGTCTAATACTACATCCACCTATATCAGGTGAGATCAAAAGCCTTACTGTAATCAACGAATATTAAAATATGATTTTTTGTCTAAATTAGAATTGATATCTTCAGATAGGTTTTCTAGGAGAAGCTTGGTACTTTTGTTGTGTTGAAAACCATATTGGTCTTTATGAATCACTTCATATTTGTTTAGATAATTTAATAATTGGTTTTCAAGTACTTTTTTCATAATTTTATCAGTACTTGGGAGGACTGCAATTGGCCTGTAATTAGATGGGTCACTGTGATTACCCCCTTTATACCCCATATTGGATGTACAATAGCAGTCTTAAACTTGTTTGGCAAAACTCCCTCAAGTATACTGTTATTTATTAACTTACTCAATATTGGTATCATATTCTGATTCATGGAGAGATCTTTCCTTCTAATATTGTCTATTCCTGGAGCCTTATTTTGATTTAATGATGTTAATAACAAGAGCAACTTTCTTGTCAGTTACTTCAGGTAAATAGAGAGAATTGCCAGTCAAATATAACAGGGAATTAAATATCCTTTTATCACATTTGTCTTTTAATTTTTCTATTGATTCAATAAACTGCAAAAATTTTTGGCAACTTCTGTTCCTCATAGTACTTCCCCATGAATTTCTTAATTAATGGAGCTGCTTTTTTTGCTTCTGTTACAACCAAGTAGGACGTTAAGTTCTTGCCAAGTTTTCTTCATTTCCCCCTTTCATGATTCAAATTTCTTTAAGTAAAAATTCTTATTTAGCCATTTAAACCAGTTTCACAGTAAGGCTTCTGTATTTTTTTAAAAATTCTGTTAGTGAGCATCATTGGATGGATTGTTTTTCCACTTTCTATAAAACTTATCTCTTTTGACTAATTCATCATCCAAGGTTTTGCTCATCCAGTTCTTTTTGAATTCACATTTTTTCTTCACAACTCTGCTCTCTTCATATTTATAGTTTAACTTATTTTTTAGCTTTTCATACATTGAGTTGACATCAGAGGTTTTGTTTATGTCCTTCCAGTTGATAGAATTTGTATCTGTCCTAATTTTATTTTCATTAAAGGCAATATAGTAATTTGGAGGGGATTCATTTTTTTCAACTTTAAAGAAGCCAGTCAAATAGTGATCCAAGATCCTTTTTTGACAGACAAATGGAGTGATATTTTTAATTAGTCCAATGTATGCTATATGATCTATACAAGACCTGAGGGTTTTGTTTTGTACCACTTCCTCTATAGTATTATCATTTATTGGCTGGATGAGGCCCCTAGATGAAAGTGGTTCAGGTAATTTATAGTATTTATATCAGCTTTCTCTTTAATGTTGATATTTATATCTCCTACTATAATGATTTGTTTATTATGACAATTGCTCAATAGCATATCCAGTTCCTTGATAAATAGCCTTTTATTACATGATGGAGGTCTGTACATATAGTACCAATGAATAGAAATTCCATTTTATTGACTTTAAACTTGTATCCTAAAATTTCACTGGCGAAAGCCACTCGTTTCTCTATAAATTGGAAATTTTCATTAAAGAAAAGTATTAAACCATCTCCTAACTTATTTACTCTTAGATTCTAGACCGCATTTAATCCAGCCACATTGAAAAGAATAAATGAGCTATGATGTAGCACATGTTGTTTCAATTCATACAGATCTGTAAATCGGGACAGGGTATTTTATCTTCATGGAAAAAATAGATCTTTTAAATTATAGGAACATACAATTTTTAAGCTTCTTTGTCAATGAGTAACATTAATTTGGAGAGATCACCTTCATTGTGAATTTTTTTAATTGCAGAAATTTCATCTTTTTTTTGCCATTCTGGGCCCATCTTTTACCCACACATATCTAACTAGCTTTTGTTTTACATTTCCAAAGTAAGTTTCTATAATAAGGTGTAAGGCATTCATTTATATACACATTCTTTTTGTAAACCTCTCTTAATTTAACATTTAGGGGTCCCTTTTTCACAGAACATACCTTTGGTATCCTAATTTTTAAAATTTACAAATACTTTTATTTGTTTGGGTTCATTTGTTGTTTCCAATGAATAGACATCAATCACATTTTCCTTAAAATTTTCAACTTCCATTTCTCTCCTTAATTTGACAATCTTTCTCTTCAATTCCTCACCCAAGTATTTTTTATTTACAATTCCTGTTATCTCGATGTTTGATAAGAGTTATTTTTGTTCGAACCTATTGACTCTAAGTACCAGGTTAATCTTAATTATCCAAATTCTAATAATAATACCTCAAGTCGATTTTTTAAACATGGTTTTCTTAAATTAGAACAACTGGGAAGTAGTATGATACAACATCGCTCAAACAAAACACTTGACAACAGGTATGAAAATTATTTTCAGTAAAGGAATCTCCTATTGAAAGTGGTATCAAACTAAACTGGAATGTAAATATAATTAAATAAGAAAAACACAAAATCTGACTAAGTCTACAAGTTTCTTTTAAATTATCAGAATTATAAATTATCAGAATCATCAAGAAGGCCTGATGATGAGGAAGCTTCCTCAAAACCAGTTGAAGCTTTTAAAATAAACTTGTACACTAAGTCAGATTTTGTTTTCTTCTTATTTAATCATGAATCAGTTCCACCTAATTTCGCTTGAACTAATTAATTATATTTTGGGGATGTAAACAGTTTTAAATGCACACCATTCCGCTCAACATCACTTTAGCTCAAATTCCAATTTAGATTAAGTAACTTTAAGCAAAAATTTATAATGCCAGGCCAAAGTGTGACACAAAGCTTCACATTTGGCTTGTTGTTCATTCGGCATGTTCACGTTTCTGTGGCTGTTGTTCAGCTTCCGAAAGATGCCAGTTTATACCAGTTTACGAAAATGTTATTATAGTTGCGTACAACATCGAGGTCTTCGTTCTTCCTCAATATTACTTGCAAAAACTTTACGATTATTTTAAGTCCCAGAATAAATATCGTTATAATAATATAACATCACCGTTTGATGAAAAAACTATTTCTTTACCACTACAGCCATGGCCAAATAAACGATAAATTCCATATATAGCAACGCTGATATCTACACGTCCAGGACAAAATTTGATTATTCAAATATTAATTCGATATTTTCACCAAAAGTACATTTTTCATTGGTCTAACTATTTTTAGCAGGAACCGGGAAACTTTCCATGCTTCCTTAACAGCTTGCGAGACTTTGGTCATCCAAGCTGTTAAGCAAGCAGCAGAAGAAGTGGCAAGCTCACCAAGAAGAGCAAAAGATAGAAAGCTTAGTGACAGCACCCGACAAATGATGAAACGAAGTAAAGAACTGAAGATTTCAGATACAGAAAGGGATAACATTGAATATGTCAAGTTTTGTAAGGCTATCAGAAGAGCAATTAAGGAATACGTGAGAATATTCAATGAGAGAATTGTGCAAGAGGCAAGAGAAAACAGCAAAAGTATGAAGACTAGACAACGCCTAGCAATTGGAAGAAAACAGATTTTAGCCATACAGAAAGAAGATGGTACAAGAACTTGCAACAGACAAGCAATACTAAGGACACTAGCATAATACTTTGGCAACCTATACTACTAGTACAAGAAGGAAGAAAATGCTGAAGAGGAAAACCAAGAAGAAAGCCAAAACCAACGAGATCCCCTCTCTATTCTCCCAGAAGAAGTAATTAAAGTAAGAAAGCAGACGAAGAACAGAAAAGCAGGAGGCATAAATGGAGTGTTAGCAGAATATTTAAAACTTGATGAAAAAGAAGTTGCACACATTTTAGTGCAGTTATTCACTAATTGCCTAAAAATAGGAAGAATCCCCCACGACTGGAATCATGCAAGAATAGTCCTTTTGCACAAGAAAGGAAGAGCTGAAGAATGACCGCACCATCAGTCTCCTTCCTGTTATTTACAAAACATTCATGAGGATAATAGCTGAACAGTTAAAGATTACTCTATTTTCTGCCCAGCATAGGCAGAAAGCAGGATTCTGGAAAGGCTTCAGTACTATAGACCACATCCACAAACTACAAGAAATAATCAGCAGGACAAATGAGTATGAGATGCCACTAGTACTATGCTTTGTAGACTATGCTCAGGCCTTCGACTCGGTAAGTATCATTTCTACTCTAGAAGCTCTGGACCAAACAAGGAGAAGATGCAGAGAACATCTGTCTCCAACGCAGCATTTACAAAAATGACACATCCTCAGTAATGCTACAGTTACTGAAGAATTCAAGATTGAGAAGGAAGTTAGACAAGGAGATTGCCTTTCCCCAATTCTTTTCACAGGTGTTCTGGAGGAAGTTTATAAGACATTGGACTGGGAGCAGAAAGGATAAATGGGGAGCACATCAGTCATCTGTGCTTTAACCAACGGAAGAGATCTAGCTTCAAGACTTCATGAACTGAACATAGCAGCACAGAATATAACACTCAGGATAAACTTAACAAAAACAAAGGTAATATATAACTCTTTTGCAGCCCAAGAACCTAATTTGAAAGCACGCCTCTGGAGGTCTGCTCAGAATATACATACCTAGGACAACTAGTAACCACAGGAGAGAACAACAGGATTAACGAAGTGAACAGAAGAATTCAACTTGGAGTGCCTTCGGAAGAATGGTACATATTCTGAAGTCACAGACTTAAAAACTGGGGAGCGACAGACATCATTATACAGACAGATATCATGGGTTCGATGCCAGAAATTCCCAAAAATCGCAATTTTCCCATAAGAATGCATTGCGCGGATTTTTGAAAATTATTTTGAGGCACTTATCGTTAAGATAGAGTAACCAAAATATCGGAGGTTGAAGTTGAGGTAGTCTTCTATGCTTCTCATGGAAAAAATGTAGCCAAATGACAGTGAGTTCGACGCCAGGTGGATGCAAAATTCTTCCATAAGAAATGCATTGCGGAAATCTTTTATGATTTTTTTTTAAATGCCTCCCGATAAGCTGGAAAGATAAGACCCGGAATGGTGACAGAGGCGTGGGACCTTCCCGATAAGATATTGAATCGAAACTTTGGAACAAGTAAGGATGGCACTTATCTAATATTATTTTGCTGTCTTCTCTCACGATCGGGTTCTTAGTTCGTCGCCAGGCGGTCTTTGGCGCGAAGTTTTAAATTTGAACTGAGGCAGTACTTGGTATGATACTGACAGAGGCGGTTGAGAAGATTCTTTCATGACGTTCACCATTTCTCCTGTGGTCCTTGGTTTGATGCAAGAGTGTCATTCCGATTCTACCATGCATTTCAAACGGGAATAACGGAAACTTATTTTATGTCCTTCCCGATAAGATACTGAATTGAAACTTTGAAACACGTCAGAGTGGCGCTTATCTATTATTCGTATGCCATTGTCTCTCACAAATGGGTCCTGTGTTCGACGCCAGGCGGTCATTTACGCAAATTTTTAAAAATTGTTTTGAGGCCTTTCTCAATGCAGGAGACTATTCAAAATCACAGCGTTTCCGTTTGAAGTAGTTTTCTATAGAACCAGTGGAAGAAAGGTTATATATGACCGTGAGTTCGATGCCAGATGGATGAAAAATTCTCACGTTCGAAATGCATTGCGGCAATTTTTAAGATTTTTGCTGGATAAGCTTCGAAAATGATACCCGTAAGGAAAACTTATTGTAAATTTTCACCAATTAGCTTGCAGTATGCAAGCAACTTTTACTCGTATATATATAGGTATATCCGGAGAGTTAGCTATATATAATATATATATATATATATATATATATATATATATATATATATATATATATATATATATATATATATATATATATATATATATATCTATTATATATATATATATATCTATAATTGTATGTAACATATGGTTCCCAAATATGTTTATGCACCCCTGTGATATAAATCTATTATATATATATATATATATATATATATATATATATATATATATAATAGATTTATATCACAGGGGTGCATAAACATATTTGGGAACCATATGTTACATTCGTTCATTTCCCCAACAAGAGAAGTTTAAGTTAAAAAGCATATTTAATTTGATCGGAATTCGAACTCGTGCCCTTCATACGCCATTAAGATGCGTATAGCAGCTGCATAATCAACTCTTAATTAGGAATTGGTTATAATTATGACATTTCCCAACAAACTGAGAAGTCCATTTTAGCAGTTTATTATTTTATTATGGCAATATAATACGGCTAATGCAGTCAGCCGTTCATAAAATACGTTTCTGTATTAAATAATTGGGTCGTTTGTTAGAATATCCTCACTGACAAAAATACGCTAAAATCATAATATTATTTGGGAATATTTTTTACGATTTGCAATTACATCTAATTTCCTTAGCCCCGTGGTTAGAAAGGAGCTTTGAATTAGGCACAGGATAGTTTCCACTGGGTGGCTGTAAAGGGGAGGGTCCTTAGTCCAGCTGATAGAAGCACGAAAGGGAAAACTACGCGCCTGCAATTCTTTTAAGTGCTCAATATATGGTCAAAGACTTTCCTCGCGAAGCATGGAAAACTGAATGCATTTCTACGAGAAAACAAATGACACAATGACCGAGGGCACCGAGCTCGCTGATGCAAAATGTAAGAAAAGTCCGATATAGGCTCAAAATATATTCGGTTTTTATGCAATCCTGTTAGTTTTAACTTTGGAATTGGTATTTTTGCTCTCAATTCCGGACATACAAAGATTTCACGTATTCTAGGATACGAATGGTATAAATAAATTTCTGTTAAGAATTTCCTTCGAGTGCAGAACTAAATTATGGAAAAATTATACTCCATTGACAAAATACAAATTTTACTTTGTGCCAATGTGCCATCTCAGTAATTACTCTGACGACTTTTCGATTTCAAATCGCTGAATGAAAAACTTAAGACGTGTAATAAAAAATTGCCCTCGGAAAGTCGATCGCACTAAATGAATATCCAATGTTTGAACTGGACGTATGAAGATTAACATTTACATAAATATACAGCGAGCAGCAGTAAGACGTGTGAAAAACAAAACTACCTGGATAACTGTGTTATTAGCGCACCTTAATTTATCCAGAAAAAGAGATTAATACAGTCCATCTGTTCTCGCTATAATCTGGTAAAATATATATTTTATTCTCCAGACCGAAAATATCGCGTTCGCTAAAGATAAGAATCACGACGTAGCGTATTCCCACTCTAACCTAATTCGTCCTTATTTCTACGTTTCAACCGAACATTATTTACAAATAAAGTCCCAATTATTATCCAAATATTTTTATGCATGTAAGATTGAAATAGTAATTAATATATCTTTAAACTCTCATTCTACAAATATGATAACTATCTGTGAAAGAGAAATGCCGAGATAAACACGACGAATTCAAGGAGAGATCGCGCGAAGGATTTAAGAAGAGATCGAAAGAGAGAAGTTTTGAGTACGTTATAGCCTCCGACTCAAATATTACCGCTTTTCGAGGCTTTTCTCAATGTTGCCAGTCAGTCGTGTTAAGTAGTTTCTGAGAATTCCGACTGAAGCGCGCGCAAAGAGATGCGATAATTTATTCCCCCACTGTACATAGAAGTAATTCATAAGTTTCATATTCGTTGTTTGCCGTTCTTCTGATGGTTCTTGGTTCAATGCCTGAGCGTTATTTCCATTCTACCATGTATTTCAAAAGGGGATCTTATTTATAGCTTCCCCGATAAGATATGGAATTGAAACTTTAGAACATGTCAGAATGGCATTTATCTAACAAAAATAGGTAATTGTGACTCACGAACGGGTCCTTAGTAGGACGCCAGGGGGTCTTTTGGGCCTATATTTGAAAATATTTTTGAGGCACTTCTCCGTAAGATATAGAATTCAAAATCTCAGACATTGCTGAGTGGTAGTGGTCTTATCACCAGTAGTGGTCTTCTACACCAACAGTGAATTAAACGTCACCAAATGAGTGTGGGTATTAATTTCTCCCATTCAAAATACTTTGTGGCGATTTTTATGGTTTCTTTTGAATACTTTTTCGATAACCTGGAAAGGTAAACCCAGTTTGTGGATAGCGATTATCATAAGCTTTCATATTTAGGGTTTTCCCTGATGAATTTTAATGTTTCCCTTGGTTAGACGCAAGGGGAATATTTCTTTACTATCAGAGACTTCAAACTTGCAATCCCGAATTACAGCTTAGGAACTTCCTGATATCTAATGGACGTGTAATTTTAGAAATGGTCGGTGTTGTCACTACCAAACAGTCATATGATATCTTTTTTTCTGAGAAGGTCCTCGGTTTGGCTCCATGCGGTCCTAAATCTCCCATTATATAAGTGTGGTGGGATACTGAAATTTCTTAATGAGACATTTTCAAAGAAGATAAGTCTGTAACCTGGTATATGAGTAGCAGTCAAGAGTACATTTTACAAAAGCAGTTTACCATTTCCAGATGGTCCTTGGTTAGATGCCAGGGTTCTAATATCATTCTATATTACAATTAAATGTGAAATTCGGAATTAAATTTGAGGACCTTTCTGACATGACATTGAGTTGAAATTCAACATACAGTATGATGGGTATATACTCAAACTTAATCAGCGGTAACGTTTACGGTAATGGATCTTGGTTTGATACCAGACATGGTATTTTTACCCGTTTGAATCCACGCCTAGCTGAATTTAGGAATGCTTTTGCAAGCAGTTCCTAGTGTTATTTGTATGTTGTAAATATTCAAAGATTAGCTTGCATACTGCAAGCAACTTTTACTCTTAAAACTATAAGTTTACCGATGCAGAAAGTACAGCTAGTTCCAAAAAAAACTTACCACCTAAGCCGCAACCCGCATAACAGGCAGTGAGTTTCCTGCAAGCGAGCCTTAAGAAGTGAGAGAGAGAGAGAGAGAGGGAAAACATGGAGGAGATAGTCTGCTTCTGTCCTGGCTCCGCCTGCAGAGTTGAAATGGATTTATTTGCATTATTGATATTGCAAAGATTTATTAGTATCCTTAGTTTGGTGGCATTGGCGTAGCAGAATAGTATTATAACAATATGGATGTTGTAATGCAAGAATTCAGTTATTATAAAATGGTTATTACAAATCAGTATATATTCTAGCTTTGCTTCTCGCACCGAGGGAAGCGTCGCACACGAGGTCCCGTTATTCCTAGGAAACCGAGGCAAACCCCCTTCCCCTCATAAAATTTGAGTGAGACGAAAGGCACAAGCAGGACGAAGGAAATTTTTGCAAAATCTGCCTCTGAGCCGCTCTGAGCTTATGTTTAGGACTGAGATGGGAGGAAGAAAATTTCCGCGCAGTTTGAATCAGTGTCGGACCCAAAATGTATAGACCTCGAATTCGACGCCTTCGCTTGTAAAACTCTGCGGTAATAATGGGTCGTATTATATATTATAATAGTAGATAATATTATACATCGTTCAAGAGAAGAGTTATTAGCCTTTAAAATTATATACCTAAGGAGTCCATATCGATCACCTGTTTTATCACAGCCTGTGTGAATGCAATCTACAAAAGTAAAGTAAGATGAACTCATTGCCATATCTAGGCTATTACTTTAAATACATAAAAATCTATAAGTAAATATGTAGTATGAAGTCTTGAGGCATTCTCTGCGTATTTTAGATAAATTTTGTTTAATTTGATAAGCATCAAAATTAAAACTCGATCGGTAAAAAATCAGTAAATTTTATCATCTATGCAGTTGGTATTTTTAATATACCGTCCAAATCAATTGATAGAAAATGTGCTAGGATCGATTTTCCTGAATTAATAAAGATGACGGATACGAGACAACCATCTTTCACGTTGATTTTGAATCCAAAATGAATTTTTTTTGGTGTCATTGAAGTGTGAATCGAATAAACGTGATTTCTTCTGTGGATTCCTCTTGAAATGGTTGCAGTCACAAACCATTACGTTCTTAAACGTTCTTCTCTCGTATTTATCAAGTTCTAAAATACAAAAAAAGATAGAGCGAATGAGGTTTTGTCATAATGCTCATTGAATGCTACTGTAAGCTATGAATGTAAAATTTTCAATTAATTTTGAATGCATACAAAACTACTTGCATTGTTTATATTTCAACTGTTTATTATCACGTTTACAATTATTATAATGTAGAAAACGTTAAAAATACGCGAAATAATAGGGACTTAGTGAAATAGTTTTAGGGCCTTTTTACCTGTAATTCCAACCCTGTAAGTATCACACGGGGATAAGAAGCGCATATGAGGCTCATGTTGAAATTTTTCTCCCCTCGGTTGATGGCCGGCCCTACGTAACTCTCATATTTTTTCGACAGAATTTTAATGATTGAGATGAATGGGCGGTGGTTTGGTATGAATAGTCTATCTACATATTTATCGCTCGGTGATATTGAAAATATTCCTTCGTATTTAAAATGTATGGCTATGAGAAACTTTTCATCTCTCCACATTCCATGACAAATTTGAAAAGCAAGATAGAGGAGTGATTGGAAGAAGTGGTTAAAGCAATGAATTCACCAGGACTTCAAGAGGGGGACTGTTTTGATAGAGATAGGGAAGTGAGAAACGACGGCAACAGTAATACATACACTCACATGAATTTAACAACCGAAAGCGTAAGAGGTATGTTAATTCCAGATTTTTGGATAAATCACAATAGGTAATGGCATTTCTTGCGTTCCTCGTTGACCAATTGGTTACTTTGAGTAGGAGCAACGACCTCTTTTAAAAGTATAACCCACTCACTCACCTTCTCAATTTTCTCATCCAACATATATTTTTTCCGTTTATGACAGCCTCCAGAGAAACTACTCATTTATCCAATTTAAGTAATATATTAGTCAAGAATGGTTAACATTCAAAAATACAGGATATAACGCCCATGGCTTATCATACTTTCAGAAATTTCCTTCTGATGCATCAGTAATTCCCAGGATCTCCGAAATTGTATACAATAGCGATGTTCAATGTATCGTAAAAATCTTTTAATTCTATAAGAAAGTTCGAGTAGTTTACTAAGCCAGAACCTAAACCATCTTCTTATCAGCAATTTATTTTGGAAAGAGAGTTCGGTTTTTTCAAACCGATAAAAATTGCTAACATTGGCATTACTATCTATGCAAGCCAATGGTTTATTCTAAATCTTACCTAACTTTAGAGATGTGATTTATCTGTAATCGGCGTATAAACTCTAAGTTTCTGCGACACTGAATATGTGGATTATCTAAAATTCCATATTTACGTTTCAATTCATATTTTAGTGACATGATAATAGAAACTTTAGTCGATGTAGTAAGATCATCTTCAACGCTCTATCTATTTTGTATCATAGATGTTATAAGAGAAGATTTGGTTCTCGTAAGCGTAAGGAATAAATATTAGATGGCATTTCTCTAGTTCATTGTTCATTTCTCAAGTTATTCCAAACTACGAAATTTTTAGCTCAATGAAGGGACGAAATAAAGCATAAAAAACAATTTATATAAATAAAGTAAACAATCATTGACGAAGAGCTTGATTGATATAAATTGACGATAGGCAGCATTACTTATTTTTTCATTTTTTTTTGTTAAATTAGTTATTTAGTATAAGCTAATACAGTTTATACCATTCACTTTAAAAGCAGAATATAGAGATACTAATTCTGATATGATGCACCCAAACATTGTCAACTTTGTTATCATTCAGATTTTCCGAAGGTCCTATTTTAACTGGAATGATCTTCCTTGCATTACTATTTAAAAATACTATGAAAAAATTTAAAAAACATCTTCGCAAAGTTCGTAGAGAATTATGATGTGCCTAGGATGAGGGTGTTACGAAGGTCCTTGGAGTGAATGTTGGAGTAATGGATTACATATAGAACCAAGAATATTTTAACAGCTAACGTATGAATCATGAGAATTACAGGAATATTCTCATGTAAGTCCGGTTACCATCCGTTGGTTTCTATTTTTAACGTGTTCTTCCATGACTCCTTTTACCCATCATTCATAATTATTGATAGTGATTTTTCTTTTAATTATTATACATATTATGCACCATTCAAACAATTCGGGTTATATAGCTTACTTGAGGCATTCAGAAACCGAAGCAGCAATCATTAATCATTAGTCTTATTAAACATTAGTCTAGCGTATAGTTCTGAAAATCATTTCAGTAACATTGGAAATCCTGTTGTGGTTGTTTTCACACCCCCTGACATAAGTCATACGGCGGCTCGCGGGGTATTAATGTAAATGTAAATAAACCAGGTGTTAACGTGTAAACCTGCAATATGCAAGTATAGGAAACCTGGAGTTTATATGCAATATGCAAATCAGTCTTAAGGTTCTGATTTCCATACTAACTGTTGTTTCTTAACCATCTTAAACTGTATTCCTTGCAAGAAGTCCTGAAAGGTCGTCTACCTCAAAAATAGAGTTGAATATCTTCATTCCCTAAGGGAATACCCGTGGCGATGATTACAAATCGCGGATCCACCATTTCCCACCTTACTTGTGATCGGTCGCCGCCACCATACCCTAACCTTAGATACCTGCTCAGCAGGGGTGCGGTCAGGAATCCTCATTAGCGCTTTCAAATTCGCTACCCCGGATACATGCGACCATCCACAATCTGCCGAAAAGGGGGTTTTTCTTCTCAGAGCGGAGTTCACCTTCACCCATCGGCCGTTTTATGGTTCCTTTGAGAAAATAGACAATACCTTTCGATGGACGCAACAAAAGAAAAAGAAACAACAAAGGAATGAATAGGGGATACTCCTAGGGCCAGGGTGGAGGGAAGGAAAGTTCTCCTTTCTCCATGGAAGAATTAGTAAAACCTCAGACGCGAATTTGTCAGAAACAGCCAAATCTCATCTCAAAATCATAATGCTTCATTTGATACCGTTACCACGAATGCCTGGTGGAAGTAAGAACAGAGTGGCATGTTGATGCATATATACTGAAATTCCTAATGCTCTGTTAATTGTCGTATCAAGCAAATTTTATACTTCTCTGTATTGCAGAATAATTCAACTGTGAAGAAATCGAGTCAAAATTTGCACCACGGGGCAAGAAAGAGATTTAGCATCAGATAAAAGATGGGACAGCATAATTTTGCAAGTAACATGAACTTGATTTAATTAAAGGGATAGTTTTTCTGGGACTGGCAATGAACAATATTTTCGGAAAAATGTTACGAGATGCTGGCGTTAATTTCGTGGTAAATTAATTTTTAATTCGATACGTGAAAAAATTTTGTAGCCCTCAGTATTTAAATTGTGCTACTATTCTAATACCTATGTTATTTTTTAAAATATTAAATTAGCAATTTGAATTTTAAACAATTACCTTAGAAAATGATGATAGCACACCAATAAATATTTTACTTTCTATCATATGATTTGGTGGTATTTAAAATTTTTATAATATTTGATGTAATTATCTGATGTAGTTGATCGTAATTTATTTGGTTTACTTTATTGTAATATGTTTTGGGTCTAATTTTCAGAGCTCTCTACCAGGTTGACTTAAAATGATTCTTTCTCGGTGTATTCGTCCAGATAAAGTTTCTTTTCATCTTTGCTTTCCTCAGTAGGTTTCGAAGTTTTTTCATACTCCCCTTCTCGATAGAATTTTTCTGCAACATAAATTAGTTGACATACAGTTGATTGTGTTCTTATTCCTAATTATTCTTTATCTCCTTGCTGAGTTTTCGTTCATCTTTCTATTTGAGTCATAGTCGTGAATTTCCTCTAAATAAATTTAAAAGTTCTTCCTGTAGGCGTCAAGAGCACAAAAAACGTAATAATATAATCCTTTTTAATCTTGCAATGACATAATTTTTCATTGGATAATTGAAGCAGCTAAAGTAAGTTTACCCGATGCCTCCAGAAAAAGGTGAATTACGCAGAAATTTCTGGCCGAAATAAGGAGATCCGATTCTCATTCATTGTTTAATACTATGCTGCTGACATAATAAAAATTAACACTAAATTTAAACTAGATTTCGTGCTAATAAAGACGGTACAAATACGTTCAACGCGTTTCACAACGGTTTAAAAAGGCGCCGTCAGAATGCTCCTCCTTCCAAGAGCCAATAGAATGCGTGGAAAACTCTAGACTCGCCCTCATCGAGCTTCACGTCTGTTATGCGGGTTGCGGCTTAGGTGGTAAGTTTTTTTTGGAACTAGCTGTACCATATGAAGATATTTCTGTGTTAATTTTGTGTCGAATGAATGAAGACTTTGCTCACAACAGAGTGATAAAGAAAAAAGTAAGAAAATCGTCCTCCTATGCAAAAATGTAGAGAAATAATCTGTATCAATTTAATTTTTTTAAATTTTAAGAAATAAATACTACCAGACGATGCATCCTTTATTTTTGCATCGAGATAAAATTTTTTAATCAAATAAGCAATTTTTGCAACGTTTGACAACATAGTGCCTTGCTCCTTACGGGGAAATCCACGGGAAACGATTCTCCCTAAGAAGACGTACAGTCAACGAAATGTGTAACGGACAAAACTACATTCTTGAAGAATTTCTCTAGCTACAATGACAGTAATAGATGAAACACAATTAACATAGCCCTTGAAGCAACCTTGCAAATGAAAATTTCCTTTGAAGGGCATGTGTAATCACTTAGACGATTGATTTAGTTAGAAATTCCTTCATGTTTAGCAAGAACTCTGACTCATCAACTTCACAGTTACCATGCTCTACAACTCTATCTACAAGCCCATTGAGAAGAGAAATTTTCATAGTAGCAGTGAACTTAAGATCTCTGTTTGACCCACCTCATCTAGGAAGAATCCTGGGCTACAGCATTTCTTATATGCTTCCATTCTGCTGGAATGAGTAGCTTCCATCGGCACATAAATTATACGTCTATGAAGTATGTTTCTAGTGCACTTGAGGGCTTTCTTTTCTAGAAATAGGGTCTCTTTCCCTTACCCTCATCATCCTCAGTGTCTCCACATTTTTACTAGCAATATCACAAACAGCAGACACAACCACAATGCCAGCTGCAGTATGTTCCTTCATAACCTTCTCAATAAAAATGACCACCTTTTCTAAAGACAAGCCATTGTGGCTACAAAAAAATGCCAGAGGCTGCTTCCACTACTTCACCAAGCCATGCACCATGAACATCATTTCTTGCCTTGCCGTTCATTTCTGGCCTGTATTCCCTCCCCAAAATCTTCATACCCAAGGAACCTATCTCCTCTTGCATCGTATTCCACATGTTCCTGTATTACCATCTCATTGAACATAAGGCTGGCCAATTTCAGTCTCAAATGAAAATGTTTCCTGAAGTCAGGAATTGAAGCCCCGCTGATTTCGGTCTCACATGAGAAAATCTCCCGAAGTCTGGAATTGAATAGAATCATACAGATGCATTGGGTGATCTACTTAAAGCTTTTGAGAGAGAGTGACATGATGAGGGAGGCTTGAGGGGAATTAGGTTGATAAATTCAGTAAGGGAAGTGGAAAGTGTGAAAAAGAGCGGAGAGAAGGAAATATGTTTTCTGAGATCTTTGGAGGATAGAGAGAAAAAGGAGTTTCATTTCCAATGACCAATGTCGAACTCTTGCCTTCTGCTCTTTCACTCTTGTTTGGGCTGCTACAAATGTTATTACAGCCTGTTACATTTCTGTTCCTGACTTTAGAGAACAGAACAGACATCAACCATCCAATTACCAAATGCACTGTATGAAGGCATGGCAAGCCTTCATTATGGACTACAATATTAGCAATGTCTAATCCAAAGATAGCAAAAGAGAGAGTGGCAGATAGAACTTTCACATTTTCAACCCCCTCTGTCAAATTATTTTTCATACCCAAACAATATCCCTTAAGTTGAGCAGAAAGTGGAAACAAAAATTATGACCCTTAGCCTCGTAAGGCTTTCTAGTATATGACAGCGACATTGAACACTTGTTCTATAACTTCACACCCTTTGCTCAACCATGTGCTCCCACTGTAATCTGTCATCACATTTGCCTTTATATCAAATAAATCCTTAAAGCCAGGATCTGATCTATTATTTTCCACCTCCTAACCCACGTTCCCAGCCAACTAAACTCCCTCAGTTTGATTATATTGACTCTCCTTATTAAATTATGGCATGAAAAAGTAAATAAATCTCAAATTTTAAAAGGCAATTGTCTTCCAATGGTGCTGTACTTCACAATCATTCAAAATCCTTTCGATTGCATGAAATGGAAAAAGCACCCCATTGAAAATAAATCACCAGACAATCCACTTCAATTCAGATTTCCCAACCATGAACAAGCAAATGAGATACAACTATCACCTAGCAATCACTTCTAGTGAAACAAAATTTTCACCTCTTATTTGTAAATGTAAACCTGACTGTCAGAAAATAGAATTCTTTTCAATCACTATATAGAGTAGTGTAAGAACATCATAATGAAAAATCCACACCAGTCCCTAAATTTTGTCTGGTAAAACGCACAGCACTAAAGACAAAATTGGAGGGGGACATTAAAATACATAATGTTTTTGAAAAGAAGTTTACAGTGACATCTAAAGAGAATAATAGAAAATGTCCTAAAATTTCTGAATTTTGGAAGTGTTATGAATCAGAGAGGAAGGACCTCAAAGAACTACTCCACGAGAAACATGGGAAAGTACAAAGTTATTTAAAACATCAATACAAAGAGAATGCTTCTGAACAGATAACGTAGAATTAATAGTATGACATTAACAGAGATTTTCCCTCATATAAATGGGTCTACCCTTATGTATTAGTGAAGTGCCATGAAGAGCAATTTATTATCAGGATTAGGACTTTATGAGGGTCCAAGATAATACCTCATCTACCAGCCTAGGGTTCTAGTTGCTATAACTACTTCTTCAATTTGAGGAAAAAATAAAGGAATTAGACGGTGTAATCAGAAAGGCAGAGAAGACTGATAAAGAATGGCTCCACGAAGCCTCCCAATTGGCAATGTACAGTTCATACATTAGTAAATTATGTTACTCTTAGTGTATGTTAGTACTTACAGATATAATCAGCAGAGTTTTCTTCTTCTTTGCCTTTCAAAGTGCAAATTTATATAATAAGCCACTAGTGGTGCTTTGCATCAACACTCTCTAACTCCAGTCTCTTCTAACCATGAATAATTTCTTGCCTCGAATTATTTATAAGAACCAGAATAATTCAGAATTTGTTCAAGAAAAGAACAGTTCACCACTTGAAGCAGATAAAAGTGATGAAAACTCATAAAAATATATCTCAGCAGCACAAACAAAATCATATTAAATTCATAAAATTTGAGTGTTTATGCTTCGAGCCATTTGATTTTTAAAATAGATAGATAGATTGGATTGATAATGATCAATTCCCCTATGTAACTAACATCTGTTGTGTCAAAATTCTGCGTTACACCAAAGAAAACCTAAATAACATCCTTTTCTTCGAGACATAAAACACATTGGATTAACAAGAGACATCCATTTATTTTCACGAGTGCGCGCAACATCAATAAATTGAAAAATAATTGTGATCGAGAAAGAAATAGGGCAATTCCAGTGTTCTACTCTACCTATAAATACAATGTGTTCACACAACTCTCGCGTTCTTCGCGTTTCTTTCTTCCACGATGTAAACAAGAAAAATGAGATATAAGACAAAGCGCAGCGTTTGGCGCGTATCCGAAATCAATGGAGATTCAAACAGCGATATTTATATGTAACAGGTTCTAGGATGTACAATGATCTGATTTCTGGTGGAATTTAATTGGTGTTGTTTATTGATCACTCGATAATACAAGTTGAATAACAAACAGCAATGAATTGTCTCAGGGAAAGATTTGTATCCACGAATTGTAGGCTATGTCTTCAGGACGATAATATTTTGCTTGACATATTCGAGAAAGACGAAAATGATGAGGTAACGCCAGCTGATATCATTCGCCGACTTTTAGACCCTCAGGTAAATCTTTTATCTTTCATAATTTATAACTATCTGGGATTTACATTAACTGTGATGAAATATAATGGTAAAGGAAATTCTGAATTTGATAAGATTCTAGCTCTACGTCTTTTGTTCCATCCTTTAATATTTGGGAATTTTTTATTATATAATTAGTCATATCCTAGTAAACTTCTACGCCTAATCCATGGGGTAATGAGTAAAGGTATACCGTCATACTCATTTATGTTTGAAGCCCATTCTTAAAAGTGATGTTTTAGACATATTTTAGTATTCAGCAGAGTTATTTTTAGAGGAGCTATTCCTTATACCCTTATAATATATCAACTTTGCTTTTCTTGTCACCTTTTGTTTCTATTTGAAACTCTGATGTCGGTGTCATGTACGTAATGCTATGTGTGCATGTTTTGTTAGAGAATCATTGAAATCTCAAATTTTGAATGTTCCAAAAGAAGTCGCATGAAGTCTATCTTTTATTGAATATTTGGGTGGAGTACACTTTACATTGAAGCTAAGTGTTGAAACAAATACAACTTTGCTGCTGCTAAAATATATTGTGGAAGATAATTTTAGTATCATATTTTGCCTTGTAAACAGTAGTAATTGCAACTTGTTTGCCATGGAATCAATGCATTAACATGACTGTAATGTTCATCAAAATATCATAGCATTAAAATTTCAAAAATATATAAATTACAGACTGAAATAAAAACGTTGTGAAATTAGCCGAAATAAGGGAGTACCATTAATAATAAATGAAAAGTTTTTCAATACTGCTTTATGACGAGAGCATTGAGTGAATTAACACCTCGAGAAACCAGAGGTTCTGTCACTGAAAAAGTCATTCGTTATACACCAACAAATAGAATATTTTCTGAGCATATCAGTACAAATATTATGCCCTACTATTATTTTATAACTTAGAAAGCTACATTGAAGTACTGAGAAAGCTACTCTTATCCAAACGCAGCTTTCTAGGAATAAGTTCTCCACAATATGTTTAATGCTATTCATGTTTACAAGACACTGTAAATGTATCAATATTTACTGTGTGTGTTGCTCTTCCAGTGGGTGGTAGTCTTCTTTCTTTTAAATTTTATTTGTAGTGAAATTTAGTGTAGTGTACTAGAAGTAGGTTTCACTTCCTGCAGATGTTATTGTGCATCTGATATTGATGTACTTTATCCAATATGCGGACATTGGCTTTTACACCCATAAAGTAATTTCCATCTTTGCACTATTTTCATCCTACGTTTTTAATCCTTTAAGATACAATTCTGATTTTTTTAAATTCACCTTTCTCAAATTATTAGTTTTAGTGTGTGTGCCTAGAGGCCAAAAAATAAATAGATAAGTTGTTTATATATGCCAAATCTAATATTCTATAAGTTTTGTTACTTGAGCTTGGTTAAAATATAATCTATAGCCTCGGCTGAGATGTGGTGGAATTACATAACTGAATACAGATTTTTACTTTTCCACAGAAGGTTTTATTTAAGCTCTTAAATAAAACCTTCTGTGGAAAAGTAAAAATCTGTATTCAGTTGGTTACAATATTTTGAATTTTCATAACATTTAATTTTGTAAAACTCAAAGGAAAATGGAACTATTTTATTGTTGTGTTTTAAATGAAAAGTGTTATTTAATTTGCAATGCCAGGCCATTATTTGTTCAATATTGCTGGGCTATGTCAATCATGGTGTTGATAGAAAAGGATTGGTAGTAGTATTGTGAAAAGTGCTTTGACAGCTGAGGTCATTTGGCACATGGGCTCCCACGGGGAATTGAACCCAGGACCGCTTCCATTTAAATCAAACACGCTGCCCACACGGCTGTCAGGAAGCCCCAAGGGATTGATTATAGATGCAGAATTCTCTGCAACAAATAAGGGCCCAACTGTCTGTTTTGGATGTTTTTAAAAATTAGCAATCAATGAAATTCAAACATTAGTAGTAATCTCTAAATGCAAAATTGACAGGATTAAAAATACTTACATTTAGCTATATTAATAGGTGTGCAAGGATGATGGATATCCAAGAGTTTGCTGTTTGGAGTGCATTCGCAAGCTAAAAATGTTCCAGTCAATGGACAGCTCCCATTTATCTCCAAGTTTTATGCTTTTCAGAGAGCAGAACTCTATCGCTAAAGCTGTATATGATTGCTCTTATTTTGAGTGCAGTGAACAACACTCCCCTATTTCAGTAAGTTCTCTTTATTAATTGAAGGTTTTCTCCTCTACTACATGACAGAAAGAAAAACGATGGAAATGGAAAAAGCAAGAAGGAAATGGTACTTTCTTTTAAGTCCACATCAGTTAAAGTAACCAAAGAAAATATCTTACGTTCATAGTCTCAGATGCTGTTAAATTTAAACTTATTTTAAAAATTAGGACAAAGGAAGAAACCCATTATTTGGTTTCCTCCAAAAAGCTTGGCTAAGATACAAGGTGCCAAACACAGGTGCTCTCTCTCATTTTGAAGCTAACACATATATTTTGGAAGCTTGAATATATTTAGAAAGCTGTGTGCATTACTTTTCCTTTAAGAATTAAAATTTTTCATGAAATAAGACTAAATTTATATTTCATGAGACCAATATTTGAGAATATGATGATGGAATCTGATTTCTGGTGTGTATTTATGGCAAATTTTTCTTATAAAACCAGTCAACCTCAAAAGTGGAAGTTCTTTAGGAATGTAGTACTGATCAACAGTAAAAGATCTAGATTTTTGGAATTTATATTTTTGAAAAACCGAATATTTTAGAGATTACAAAAAAATTAAAAGAATTTGGACACATTTCCAAATTGAGGATGTCATTTTAATCTAAAAATTATTATATCTCAAATATAAAAATTGCAACAAAATGTATTGAATGGTTCAAGAGATTAAGCATTTTATCACTTTGGCAGCTTTCATCTCAGGCCAGGAATTTTTCTCAGCAAAACTACAAAAATTGAGTTTCTTACTTTGTCTTGAATTTTAACACATGTTAAATTCAAAAAGTTCTTTGAAGGAAACTTTTGATTGATATAGACTATGCCAGAAAGATTTAGAAATAAAATTTAAAGATTCAATAAAGTAATAATTCATAATAAGAGTTGAATGAATTAGGAAATGAATGAATGTAATTTTATTTTGCACTTTCTCTTTTGGTGATCTTATTTTAGGAAGACCACAGCCCTCTGTGTCTGAATTTGGACAGTTATGCATCGGTAGAGGAACAGGTACTAACAAAACAGCCATTTTGTGTAAATGCTTTGAAGAATATGACATTATAAGTCCACCCCTTGCATTATCTAGAAGAGTGGTTATAATTGATATCTCTCTCTGCAGAAGTGGCACTACTATGAAATTCTAAAGGCTGTTGCGCACATTCTTGGGAGAATGAATGAAGAAAAAGAGCTAAACTTGAACCAGTCTCCTCTGCAAGATAATCTATTTATAGATGAATTGAAATCTTCTCAACAGGTTAGTTATTTCCATGGAAAATATGCTATGATTTGAATGATCCACATGCAATACCTGCACCTGAAAAAATAATGAAAGTTTGCATCTTGTATAAAAGTATTCATTTTCTGAAATCTGAGACAATATCTTGGTTAAAAGAGTATTTTCACCCAGCCTCTACCATACAAAACGTATTTCTTTCTCCTAGATGTGCCATTGAATAAACTAGAAAGGGAGTCTCAAGGAGAAGGGTTGGAGTAAATTTGCATGTAAGGGCATACACCCTGGAAAAATCCCAAGTAAAAGCAGACTTGAACGAAGTCTAATGGGACTGGGAATTGTACCTGAGATCTACCTCCTCCATCCGAGAGGTTGCTTTATCCAACAATACTATATGGCCAGAAATATTCTCAAACTAAACATTTTTATCCTAATCAAGATCCTAGGTTCAATTAATTGTGTAAGTTGTTTTGTAGTCTCAGTGACTGAGCCCCCTCACCTCTACTTATAAAAAAATTTTTATGCCTCCCTAATTGACTGGTACTTCATTGTTGAGTGAAAAGAAGCCAATATTACAAGGAAACTCTGTTCCTAAAAAGCTGATAATTTTTCAAAATTTGCCAAAGTGATACTGTATAACAATACTTCCGGAGCTTTCTAGATATTACAACATTGCCTGTGGAAAATTAATCAAACTAAAGAAGTACCATTTTTGTCCTAAGGTTTGAAGCACCTATTTATATATTGAGGAGCCCTTTGCTTTCCAACACCAAATTAATATAATATTTGATTTAAATAGAGATTAATATAAAATCTGATTATCTATCATGCCAATAACACAGTTTTTATTTGATATACTGAAAAGTGGCTAAATTAAGCTTTATTGTATATGGGTAAAAGTTGCTTGCATACTGCAAGCTATCAGTTGAATGCAGTATCGTACCAAGAAAGGCCTAAAAACAATGTTCAAAACTTCACGCAAAAGATCATCTGGTGCCAAACTAAGGACCCGATTGTGCAACACAATTACATAATAATATTAGATAAGTGCCATTCTGACCTGTTCCAAAATTTTAATTCAATATCTTATCGGGAAGGTCCTAAAATAAGATTACGCATTCCTCCATTGAAATACATGGTAGAATAGAAATGACTCTGAGGCATCGAACCAAGAACCGTCAGAGGAACGGCGAACAGCGTATATGAAACATATGAATTGCCTCTATGTACATTCCATTTTATATCATTCCCGGTTATCAGATAAGCATTAAAAGTAATTGTCATAATTGCCCACCATGCATTTTATAGCAGAGAATTTTGTACCCAATTGGCGATGAACTCACGGTCATTTGGTAACATTTCTTCAGTTAGTACAATAGATTACCACAGAATTTCCAACCTCCATGATTATCACTGTTCTATCGCTCCAAGTAAGGACTCAAAACAATTTTCGGAAATTCGCGCGAAAGACCACCTAGCGTTGAACACAGGACCCGTTCGTGAGAGAAAATGACATACGAATGTTAGATAAGAGCCACTCTCACGTGTTTCAAAGTTTCAATTCAACATCTTATCAGGAAGTGCCTAAAATAAGATTCCGTTATTCCCGTTTGAAATGCATGGTAGAATCGGAATGACACTCTTGCATCGAACCAAGGACCACTAGAGAAATGGTGAACCTTATGAAAGAATGTTCTCAAACCCCTCTGTCACCATTCCGGGTTTTATCTTTCCAGCTTATCGGTAAGGCATTGGAAAAAAAATTCAAAAGTTGCAGCAAAGCATTTCTTATGGAAGAATTTCGCACCCACCTGGAGTCAAACTCACGGTCATTTGGCAACATTTCTTCCATAAGAACCATAGAAGACTACCTCAACTTTAACCTCCGAGATTTTGGTTCCTCTATCTTAATGATAAGTGCCTCAAAATAATTTTCAAAAATCCACACAATGCATTCTTATGGGAAAATTGCTATTTTTGGGACATTCTGGTATCGAACCCATGATAGCTAGCGTCGATGTCTGAATTATTCTGGCATCTACAGGGTGGGGCCAGTACGTCGAAAAAATCTGACGTTGACGGCGCTCTTGGAACATGGTCAGAATTCGTATCCCCTATATCTATATAGGTATATTCAGAGAGTTAGCTATATATAATAGATATAGGTATATCCGGTGAGTTAGCTATATATAATAGATACATATAAAAAAATTATCTGTCAGTAGAATAGAATTCAAGTAAGTAGCTTTCAGTGAAGTCTGTTCCCCATTTAGTTTCTAATTTTTATGTTGAATACAGATGAATATATGTACCTATAAAGGTAGTTTGAAATGTAGCTTTGTTTGAATCCCTCAAATGGACAATAAGCAACCCAATGTCAGACTCTTCATTTGATTGCTCTCAACCCAATCTTCTATCACACCTACTCAAGTATAGATAACTATGTACAAAAAAGACCTTTTTTAATATGAAAGTTGCAAATACTTGTAGCAGTATAAATTTTTATTCTTATTGCTTCTTTTTAGTAGTTACAGAAGTATGAAATCTCCATATGAATGTTTTAAAACTTACTTTTTCAAAACTGCTGTCATAATTATTATATCAAACTGTTAGTTTATGTGAGATTGTTAGTCAATAAAAGAGGATCTTGGTTCACATAACTGCAGTTAGTGCTGTGCTTTCTATAAGTGTGTTATTTGAATGATATAGTACTTGAGAAAGTTTATATGATATAATTGATTCAGTTTTGTTTTGCAAATATAATTTATAATATATAACAGCTAGAGAATGGATATATAGTGAAGAATGTATCAAATTCTGTGCAATAGAAACAAAGTTTGCATTAGAGTCAGTGGCATTCAGTGAGGTATGGCATCCCATCCTCTTATGGCTGTGCCTTCGCCCATGTTTCTGATTTGCTAAACACTCCAATGAGTTACTTATTTTCCTGGTAAACATTAAAGCTTTAGAAATAATATAACTGGTAGTGATTTCCCATACATACTGTTGTTATAAATGCACATTTTCTCGCCTTTCAAGGCATGCAGTGGTGTGTGGTCAGAGCATGAACTCTGACCACACACCACTGCTTTGAGTATTTTTTTGTACTGCTACTGTTGCCCTTCGTTTGGTTTAAATCCTTCTGAGCTCTATATAGTTTGTCAGGAGGTGCTTACCCAAGGTAAATAAAATAAATAAGTAATGGAAAAATCCAATCTGCTAGGATTCGAACCTGGTACCTTACGGCAGAGCAATAGCAATAGAATGCTAACTGCTTGGCCACCAATGATGGTAATATAATATTGTTAATATAGTAAGTGTAAGGTATGCCTTTAAGTATATAAATATAGTAAGTAATTGATACCAATGAGTTAAATAAACACTAAATTATTGAGAGCACTGCTTCAATTCTTAAGGGAGTCTAACATTCAAAATATTATTCTTTAAAAAATAGTGATAAACAAAGCTAATATTTATGAAGAGAAGTGGAGATTTTCCATAAATTTGTGATTGTGTAGAAATTGATTTCCATCAAAATAGAATCTTCTTAGATTTCTTTTTCTGGTAATTCTTGTTAGTAATCCCATCAGCCATTATTTTAATTTTGATATAGACAGATAGTGATAGGTAAAAAACTTGGATTTACTGTCAATAATTCCACCCAAAGAAATAAAGCCTGCAAATAATAAAAATGAACATTCATCTCTTATGCGAATGCTTCGACTTGTCTGGCATCAACCCCAAGACCATCATATGCATGAAAGGTAGCTTTCTATCTTATCAGGAATGATATTTAATTATCTTTGAAGTTGTTTAACTTTTGGCTGTTGAGTTTTAGGGGAGCACACAAACTTTCTTCTTTATTCTTGCATTATCTTTTCCATTGCAGAAAACAAAGAATTCAAGAAAAATGAGAGCTGCTATATTTCCCAGGAGGAGCAAAAGGCAGTGCCAAAACAAGGAATCAAAGGTCAAAAAGGAAATGAAGGAGAAGCAAAGTTAAGCATCTTACTTACAGACAAAGTCTATATTCATTTGCTTCTACAGTAATTATATTTAACAAAAGCCTATATTTTACCCTTTTCTTTGTGATTCAGCATGAAAGAAGATGAAAAGACTTCATTTTGCAGAGTATTTTTTATTTATTATGGGAGTCTAACATATAAATCCATGGTTGTTTTATCTCTTTTATGGTTGAGTAAACATACTTCTTAATACTTAAGTCACGTTACTATTGTAATGCATTCAATTTTCTACTTTATCAGAATAAGAAACTAATATGATACCCAATATTCAGAATTCTGATTAGGAAATCTACATATACACTATAAAAAGCATAAAATTTTTCTTTTCCTAAAAGAAAAAATTCAAACCATTTGACTCTTTCATTATTGAGTATATGCTATGTTGAAAATTGCTCATTTTTTGTGTGAATTTTATTTGCATTTCCAATTCAATTTTCAAATGTACTTCTTCTTTCTCTCCCAAGGATATCACAAGGGTCGCTCCCAGTGTCCAACTTGCGGAATTCTTTGTACACGAAAAGATCTAGCCTCTCACTTTGCATTGCACACTAATGAGCGTCCTTTCCCTTGCTCGATTTGTTCTAAGACATTTCGTCACCAACGAAACCTTAGAGTACATCTGAAAATACACTATGGAGTTAAAGACTTGCGTTGTGCTCACTGTGACAAGACGTTCAGGAATCGTTCCCTTTTAAAGTCTCATCTGATAACCCATGATCAAAAAAAGCCCTTCAGCTGTGCACAGTGTGGTAAGTTGTTCAAAAGGGTGGCACTTGTCAAAGTGCACATGAAAACGCATACCAATGACCGTCCACACAAATGCAAAATATGTGGCGTCGCATTCATACAACGCTCTGAGCTCACCAAACACTTGCCTGTGCACAGTGGGTTGCGTGCTTTTTCTTGTTCCGTTTGCAAAAAAAAATTTGCTCACAAAAGGAACCTAAAGGAACATGAGCGAATTCACAGGAAGGAGGAGCAGTTTGAATGTGCTCATTGTGGAAGGCGTTGGGCCCAGAAGAGCAATCTGAAGATGCATCTGACCAAAGGATGTTCAATGCAGAGGATTAGAGTCAAAGTGGAATGAGGAAATTTGTTCCCTATACACTTATTGTGTTTCCAGAGGAGATTAAGAATGTCTGACTGGACCATATATCTGGCTGTCTGGGTTTTAAACTGTAGCCCAAATTATGTGTCTAAAATCATAAATACTCTTCTGTTATTATTAAATTAGTGAAGTTTAGAAATCTAAGTCTTCTTGTTACTCGACATTTATTATTTAATTTACAATTTAATACTCTTCTTTAATTTAATTGTAATAAATGTTAAATATTAAGGAATAAGGTTTTTATATTTTTGAATTAATTTTCTGACATGAGCACTTGATATTTAAGATTTATTGCAATATTTCATGCCTTCGGTCTCAAGATGAGGTTAAAAAGCATCTCTGATGCTCTCACAAATTTTCCATTCTTCAGCTTTCTTGTATCATCGATTAATTGTAAGAGCTAGACAAAATGTAAGACTAATTGTAAGACTTATGCATTTTCATCAACGCTATAGTTTCTGTACAGGTAACAAAGGGAAGGGTTGTGTTCAATGCACTCATTCTCCAGTCATTTCTTTGCTTGCAAAATTTTCCATGAATTGATTTTCTCCAAATTATAAAGTGGCAGCATATACGGCCAAAAAATATTCTCGAAATACCTCTTGATTCTCAATGGTCTTTGGGTTATTAGATTTTCCTCAAATTGGAATGAAATTAGTATGAGGTAAGTGCAACTCGACAGATGAGTTATCACAAGTAATTTTATGCCTCACTTTCCATCGAAGCAAAGGATACAAGCCCTTGTCAGTTCAACTCCTGTTTCCTCACAGAGCTAAAATATCCAAATTTACAGTAGTTCTGAGTTTTATGGTACTTGTGGAATAAATAAACTAATTTCAGGTGGTGCTGCTAACAGATGTATTTACCATATTGCTTGGGATAGCATTACCAAATCCCTGTAACCAAATACCGTAATGCTCGTTACTCTTTAATTTTCACACTATCTTCTTATTGTTGTGGTAAAAAGTTTCTCTATAGATAAAAGACAGATAAATCCGATAATGTATTTTAAAATCTCATGATTGGGTTGCATCGCATCTTTGGAGGATAGAGAGAAAAATTCTTCAATTTAGACTAGTTCTATAATGAGTAACTCAGTAATGAAATTATTTCAAAGCATTGCAAGAAGATGTAAGAAAAAGATATTATTATGCTTGAAATCCTCTAATCAATAAAAATCATATCCATGAAAAATAGCTAATATATACCCTTGCCAATTGATATGATGCATTAACAGCTTCACAAAAAGAGATTTCAGAAGATAGATATTTTTATAATGGAAAAAGAGATAAAAGCTACTTCTATTTTCTAATGTCATTATTATCTAATAAATTCTGATATAAAAATCTTCTTGCATGAACATTTGCATGATATTTATTCAAAATATAAATGAGTCTAAACTTATGTATTAGTCAAGTGCTATGAAGAGCAATTTATTATCAGGATTAGGACTTTATGAGGGTCCAAGATAAGTACCTCATCTACCAGCCTAGGGTTCTAGTTGCTATAACTGCTTCTTCAATTTGAGGAAAAAATAAAGGAATTGGACGGTGTAATCAGAAAGGCAGAGAAGACTGATAAAGAATAGCTCCACGAAGCCTCCCAATTGGCAATGTACAGTTCATACATTAGTAAATTATATTACAATGATACCTCGAGATACGAGTTTAATTCGTTCTGTAACCTTGCTCGTATGTCAAATTGTTCGTATCTTAAAGCCAAAGTCAAAGTCAAAGCTCGTTATCTTAAAGTCTCTTGAAATGGCATTAATTCGCTCCATGCCCCAAAATGCCACCCCAGTTGTTCTTGTTACGTGTTTTTGAATAGGAAAAATGTATTCATAAATGACAAATATTGTATAAAAACATAATAAAAGATAATGTGATAAAGTATTTAATTGCACAAAGCCCTAGAAAAACTTATCAAAGATGCTTCGACAGCGAGGTAAACAAGTATACTGGGGGGGTGCATGGGATAATGAGAGACGCACGAGGCACAGTAAACTGGTGGGTCGTGTGCAGCCGGCCGTTCCTCGTATCTCAAATTTTGCTCGTATTTCAAAGCAAAACTTCGCTCGCTCGACGGCTCGTATCTCAAAAAACTCGTATGTTAGGGCACTAGTATCTCGAGGTACCACTGTACTCTTAGTGTATGTTAGTATGTATGTACTACACTTCTACTACCTACTACAGTCACTTACAAAAAAAAGTTACCACTAAAGGATGCAACCCGCTTAACAGACATGAAGCTCGATGAGAGCGAGTCTATGAGCGGCTCTGCTTTTAGCGCGCGTTTCGCCTTCCTCCTTACGCATGTTTTGAGGCTTGTTTGACGTTATTATCTTTAAATACTGGCTAAAATTCTTTCATTTGGATGCTGTATAAGCAATATAGTATTATAAAGGAAGTAATTCGGATTTTTCTTAAATCGGCTCAAATCTCACGCGTAATTCACTCTTCTTCGAAAAAAAATCCGACGAGAAATACTTTAGTTACCCATATTTTCTGCTTATGTATAAATTCCCATCAATGGAGGTTTGGAAAGGACTTCATTATTTTTCTTCATGCTCCACATGCTCGCTGGACGAACTTTTCCGTAAAAAATAATAAATAATAGAGCTTAAATTATCATTAAGAGAAAATGCAATGCTATGAATTATGTCAAAAGAAGAGGAAATTAGAGAAAACGTAATTAGAATAGAAATGGAGTAACAGTGAAAGAATACGTTAACCCTTCAAAATCCGCTTACAGGGATGATCTTGTTTCGCATATGCGTAATAGCGAACACATTGGATGAATAAGACGTTCTATGCGTTATTTCTCTGTTGGCTAATATTTCTAAATGAGATTAGTGAAACCATGTTGAATATATTTTTAATTATTTCGTTGATATTCATTTAATCTCTCCGAATACATATCATCATGGCTGAATGGAAGAACCTTAAATGAGTTTCGATACTTGATAAAGAGAGGGTAATGAACGCTATTTTCACCCTAAGCCGCGCCGTCCTATGGGTGCATCGCACCCGGGCAAGTAGGATGCCATGGGTATTATCCATAAATAGGAAAATTACAAATAAAACACCTTCAAATTACGTCGATCTATTTAATGCAATATATTTTAATATATATTTTTTGTCCACTGACGACCAGATTACAATAAAGCGATAGTGGGTGAGGTGAGGGTGATCCCTGACGCTGAAGTTGTTGGTGGTAGTTTTGGTAAAAGTTTTTTCGTAGAAATTACGCCCGGAATCACGTGTGGGATTAAGGGAAGGAGATTAGTCTAAGGAGTAAGCAGCGGGGGAAGAGATGGGGGTCAATGGGATACCAGCCGTGAAGGTCCATTTTAGAACGTAGTGTTTCTAGGAAGTAATCAATGAATATGCATTGTCGAGAACCCTCCCCCAAAAGCATCTGAGTTTTCCACTCCATTTTGTCTACTCTAATCGATGGAATCTCAGAGACGCTGAGTTCTTCACTAGAGTGGTGCATTGCAAACATTTCACTTATACTAAAACATATTTTGTTTGTATATCATACTAATATATGTCAATTTCTCACTCTTATTCTCATAAATATAGATAACTTGTAAATGCCTCTTCTTACGGTGTTGCTGAGGGCATAGGACTCTGCGGAGTTCTTCCTTATCGCTCAATTTCTGTCTAGCTCTATTCTAGATCCTTTTCTAATAGCTTCCTTACCATGCGCTAATTCAATTAGGTTTCTTTGCGCGCCATTCCTCGGATTTATATTTTCGAAGAATAACCTTTACAAAATTCCTTTTCAATCCAAATAACATGTAACAAGTTATAATCGTTATCATTACTCATATTACTATGAATATGGTATTAAAATCTAATGAATTAGATTGCCTTTGCACTGAAGTGGCAAGGACTACTTGTTGTGATTCAATAAGTGCACTAATCATAGCTGATGCAAAATTTTCACTTTGAAATATGTTTGCCGGAAGATTCCTTAAAAAATCATTTTCTGTGATTCTAGGACATATAATTAGCAACGAGATATTAAAATATTATACACTTATGGGTGTGTGCGTCTGCGTTATCCTGAGACTCGTATATATAGCTGATTATCTTCGCAAGTGCTTTTCAATGGGTTTGCTAATAAATAGATTCTCGAAGCCTTCCACTTTCAAGTAAATATTCGACTTACTTTCCGCACTTTTGCCCTCCCTTATCATCGTTGACCTGGGCCACCGCCCGACTCGCAGTGTCTCTTGGCTATGCTCAGATGTGTAAGCAATTCTACCAGAAAATTTCATACAAGTAAAAGGAAAGAGTCTTCGAAAATTTCTGGAGATCATAAACAGCCCTCAACTTTATTGCTCTTTTCTTACCAAGATGTGGGGGAGGAGGACAGTCCTTTCCCGTCCTTCACTACCCACTCCATATTTTCCTGAAATGCTCGGTACGGCGTCGGAGCACGGTCGAGAAAATTTGTGAAAACGTTTATTCTTCCATCCATCCCCTCAGATGTTTATGCAAACACCGATATTATTAAGAGCGTTACAGAATGGGATCTCAAAATCGTTCAAGAGGTTTGCATTAATATTTCCAATAATTCGTTTTAATAACTTGGGATATCCGATGACAATTGCTTGTAATTTTAAGATTTATCTTCAAAAAATTGTCCTTGCTACATTTGTGACTTTGTTGGAAGTCATGGTTCGCATACTGAACACATTCAGGGAAGCAGGCAGCTATAGAATCGAGATATATCTGCAGATCATCAGCGTATAAATGATGTTTACAGAATTTAATTTTTAATATATATCCGCGTCAACATAATCGAAGGTTTCACTAAAGTTTAGTAATTCCATTAATTAGTCCACTCCCTCCGATGCTTAGGAAGTTTCCTAACGCCTTATATTAAAATGCAATTGGTAAATTCAATGTATGATTTATCACAAGAACTAGCTACTAATATGCAACGTGCCCAGAATGCGTCTGTTTGGTTAATATTTAACTTCAAAATGTATGACCATACTTCCGATACGTTTAAGAAAATATCTTGGATTAAACTAGAACATCGTCAAAGAATTCATGTTGTAACGCCAGGTTTCAGGGTCTTGCAAGCACAAACTGCGGAATATCTCTTTTCTAAAATTTTTAGCTTAGAATATATTCACGATTGCTATACTACATGCAAAAAATCTAAAGTAAAACTATATCAAAGAAACAACTTTAAAATCACCAAATTAATCCATTCCGACCTCTGAATCGCTATAATATTACTCTGCCATGTTAATGTCACTAAAAATCGCTTTAAATAAGTTATTTTAATAACAATAACGAAAAAAATCTTTTCAAACGCTCAACGTGGACCTGCATAGCAGACAACGTCCTCCATCTTTATTTTCGCTCTCTCTCTCTCTCTACTGGAGGCTCGCTCGCCCGAAACGAGGCGTCTATTGGACGAGCTGCCCCTTGGAAGTGGTAACTTTTTTTGTAAGTGACTTACATATATAATCAGCAGAGTTTTCTTCTTCTTTGCCTTTCAAAGTGCAAATTTATATAATAAGCCACTAGTGGTGCTTTGCATCAACACTCGCTAACTCCAGTCTCTTCTAACCATGAATAATTTCTTGCCTCGAATTATTTATAAGAACCAGAATAATTCAGAATTTGTTGAAGAAAAGAACAGTTCACCACTTGAAGCAGATGAAAGTGATGAAAACTCATAAAAATATATCTCAGCAGCACAAACATAATGAATAATCATACAATATTGTTACCAAATTCTGAATCTTGGTAGATTCCTTTAGTAAAAATGAGTACTTATTACCATCAAATTTAATCACAACCACTTATAAAAATAATATAAAATTTATGGGAGATGCTTGAAAGAAAAAGGTATACTAGCTTGCATTCCAAATATAACCTCAGAGTGCATTACTTTTCTGGTGAATATTGTTTATTAAGACTTCCACAAGTTGCTTTTAGTTTCATACCCTTCCTTACTTACATTTAATGCTATAAAAGTTTCCTAGATCACATCGTAATTCCAGTAAATAACAAGTGCTGACTCCAAGTGATCTTGAACTCTCCAAAGAAATTAATCTTTAAAGAAATTACTACTTCTGGCCATTCTCTCAGCAGAGTATGAGAAGCTAATATGGTAGATTAGTTAGGAATATAGGAGTTAATAATAATATTTATTGATCACATAGTGATTAATACACTGCTGTTGGCCACCCATTTAAATATGATATTTTATTATAATTAAATAATATGAAGTCGTATGTTTTAATTGAGCTGCATATAGCTTCCTCACAACAAATGCCTTCACGATCCTGATCATTATTTTTATGACTGATATTTTTAATGTCTTTCTACTTATAATTTATTTTACCAAGATCTCTTTTTTTTAAGTGTTTCATAAACATTGTCATTTACTCACACGAATAATTACTGAACAATTAATGTAAATAAATACAGGATTCATCCTTTACCAAAAGAATGAAGATTATTGTGACCATCAACTTATGTTGACAGGAACCCTTTAATCACAAATTAAAACGCCTCATTTTCAAACATATGTACATACATTTGTGCTGTATTACCAACAGCTCACTTCGTTGTACCAGATGCCGACGCCATGCGTCGAAACCCTTTGTTGTAATTTTTTACTAATGTGTTCCATTTTACAAGTTTCTAGTTTTTCTAGTGTCCTTTCAAGTTGAGATTATGTATCCTAAAAAAATCAGTTAAATCAGTAGGACTGTCTTTTCTCGCATGCGCCCTAAGGGGTACATACGTCACCTAGACTAAAAGCCTATTGTTTGAGGTAATTTCCTTAAAGTAATGGCTGCTGTTATTTCATGCACGCAAACTCATATCAATGGATCAACCTTGGTAAATGGGATTCTTGTCAAGCAGTTGCGACACAATTGTTTCGGGAAGATTTTCATGAAAGGATTTCCTGTGATAAATTCCTCTTTCTCTACGCCGGAGGATGGTTGATAGTCATACGGGTGAGTTGGATCATCGATTAAATAATCTCGTAGATTCGTAGTAGTATTTTGTGCTTCGACAGCTGAGATCATTTCCCATGAAGGTTCCCACCGGGAATCGAAACCGGTATCGCTTTCATCGAAGTCGAACGCGTCGCCTATTTGGCTATCCGAGAGCCACGTATGTACATTCATAACCAATCAATCAATTTTCTCTCTTCCTTATGGCTCGCTCCGTCGTTTAAGAATTGAAAGAAAGCCATAATTATCTTACCAAGCATTTGGTGCAGAGAGTCACCCGCGGTCTGTATGCATTCATAGATTCTGTTCCTCCCTCTAAGAAATTAAATCTTTCTTTAAGCATAAAAATACATTCTTCCATATCAGATCTATTGCTGATTAAGTCTTGTGTTTTACCAAAATAAGCCAAAGAGGTCAGATTATATATAATTATTTTTATGTCAAATCAAAGATCATTCGTCAATAGTTTGAAGTTACGGTTGGTAATAGATTATCTACTACTCCCGAGTCATTTCCAAATGCGGTCCACTTCATACTAGGGATGTAACAGAACTCCGAATCCGAAAGAGCGGAAACTCCGATACTATCAAACCGGAGTTTTAACCGAGTTTAATCTTCGAAGGAAATGAAGTTAATAGCGCCGTCCTCAGTGCGGAGAGGTAAGATTTAGATTAGACAAGCCGCCAGTGGCGTATGGCAGGGGGTGTAATGACACCAGCATTGTTTACTAATCGACCATATTAGCTTCTCTAATAGCCCGCGGGAAGAAGGACCAAAAATAACTAACTGTCCTCGCGATTTCCTCCTTATAATGCTTTGCTGATGCCTCTCGGAGATCGCGCTCATTACTAACCGGAATCAAAATTTCATTCACTTCTTACTTTAGTTTGGAACCGAGGAACTTTTCGAAAAGTTTCCTTCGGTAATCGTTTCTTCTCTCCTGAAGCGAATTCCAACCGAGGGATTCTATCATGGACGTAACGCTACTGTCGAACCTGAAATCTCCTGTAACAATACGAGCTGCTCTAAGTTGGGCCATTTCTAAATCTGAGACCATACCTACCTCGTGTGGATCCCAAATCGCGCATCAATATTCGAGATTAGGTCGAATAAGGGAAAAATAAGCCATTTACTTAGCTCTTGATGAGTATCCCTTCAGCATTCTACCTGTTACTCTCTGCATTTTATCCGCCTTATCTTTTTCGATAATAATCCTCCTTATCTTTCTGCTCCAAAGATTTGGAAGCTTCCACCATGGAAAGAAAAAAAAGTCTTCTTTTCTCTTTGGACACGATGATCACAAACAATTAAAAATAAACCACTTGGGAAAAATCTCCACAACAACGTTCGGTAAGTTACGACGCCACTCCACTTCTATACTCGAGAATCCGAAGACAAACTAAATAAGAACTCTAATCCTGAATTCCCAAAATTGAAGAGCCACTACGTTTGCTCAGATGTCATATGGCTCAAGAGCCGTCCTATAACAGAGTTTCGTAGCCCCTCTCTCACAAACTATCCTATGAAGCTGCGCACCATATGAGATGAAGTGTTACATCTTCAAAGCACGCGAAATATTTTGCTGTATTAAACAATTGAAAATTTTTGGGAATATTAAAGAATATTCGGAGCTTTAATGAATACATATGATATGATAAATTCGATCCATATCAATAACTGAAAGATCTAAGTTTCTTACTATGATCATAAGTTATGACCCTTCAAAATAATCCACGTTCGCTGTATTTTGCGAAAATTACGAGAGTTGGAGAATTAATAACTAAACAGAAGTTGTTTCTGGGCTGCATAGTTGCCCGAAGGGTGGCTTGATTGAAGTGTTCACACTTTAAACTTAAAAAGATAGGTTTTCTTCTCGATTCTCCATGATATGGCATATTCCTCCTTCACAGCTATAACTGAAAGCGGGCAGTTCTGTCAAACTTTGGCGCGCGGAAAAAATCTACAAATTGAAAAATTCATAAATCCCTTTGTCATCAAGAGAAAGTCCTCATTCCTTCACTAAAAATATATTTACACTCTTCTTCGAATTTCTTACGCAGAATGTTGGTGGGTATCTCTTACAAAACGAGAGTTAGCTGGAGATGGATTTTTGGCTTGCATAGTTCGAAAATTTCGATTCAAAGAATCTTAAACATTTTATAAGAGGCGTTCAAACCAAGTAATATAGAGCTATAAGTTTACCGGTACGGAAAGTAAGGTATGAAGATATTTATGTTAATTTTGTGCTGAATGAAAGAGCGCTTTGCTCATAATAGCGTGATAAAGATAAAGTAAGAAATTCGTCTTTCTGCGCGAAAATATACAGAAATAATTTGTATTAATTTTACTTTTTTAAATATTGAAAAATAAATTCCACCACTCGATGCATCCTTTACTCCTGCATTAGTAAAGAATTTTTAAATGATAAAAGCAATTTTTCGCAACGTTTGACAACATCGCAGCCTTGCTCCTTACGGGGGAATACACGGGAAACGATTCTCCATAAGAACGCTGTACTGTCAACTAAACGTGCAACGTGCTATAGCAGTCTTAATGCCCCTTTTCGGTACTTTAAAAGACAAATAGGAGGTCGCCGCCCTAGCACCCCTGTTCCACTCCGAGGACCCGTAAGCTTGTGGTAGGCGAATGGGGTTCTACTTAAGAAAAAATAGAATGATAACCGTGCTATGCATAGGTCAGTCGCAATAAGTGTTTCCCCCAACGGTCCCATTCGAGATATCTACCCTTAAAAATTATCAACATTTGATATATTCGGAATCTTTCTCCATTCACCGAGTAACTTCGTCGATTACGTCGCTTTGAAGCCATTTTTAAGTTTTTTTTTTCGCTCAAAACTCGTTTATTCTAGCAACCTTTTCCTTTTACTTCTCTTAAACTTTTTCCCCATCCTTGCCTTCATATACATTCCACTCCCTAATTTCCTCCCTTTTACCTCACTCCCACATACTGTTATTAATGTTTCAAACCTTCCCATGAAATCATGCTACATATTATTGCAGAGTCAAGGGCTGTAGCAATGGAAGTAGTACATGCATTACTATATGGTGCTCTTCCCTATGCTCTCCTATTCCTGTGGCCCAATCCCATCTTTGGAAGGGTCTTCACTGGTCTCTCACGCCTGTGCACCACCAACCCCTCCACATTCAAAGCCTTCTTCACAGCCCTCAACTTAGTGCAGGTGCTCCTCTGTTCCTGGATCATATATCTGGTGATTACATCCTTTTAATGTGTGGCTGCCACTTTAACTTGATGCATTTTTCCATTTTATTTTCTTAGTGTCTTCTTTGCTTTTAAATGGTTTATTCTAGTGTAGTATATAAAGAATGACGATTATTTGCATATGACATTACAAATGTTATATTATTGCATATTAAAAAATTAAATGCATGTAGAATCCCATACAGGTAAAATCACTTAATAGAGCCCGATAGGTTATATTTTACTAAAACCTTGGTCAAATATCATAACAGTTAGTTTAATGTCAAAAAACCCCTTACTGGAACATAGTGGGTTGGCTAAAAACCATTGTTCAATAATCACATTTAACTTTTTACTATAAATACTAAAGTGTGTGGAAGCTTGTTAAACATTTTGAAACACAAATTAACACTGTAAATTTTTTACTAAGTATGAAAGCAGTTATATCTAAGATTTTACTAAATCTTGTTTTAAAAATATGGTTGCCTGACCAGTTTATGCACAATAAGCTTCTCAATATATAGAATTACAGATGCTTAGATGCCTGTACTTTTGAGATCTCTAGCAGTGAGCAAGGAATTCAGATCCATTCAAGATTCTGGTAGCCCTGTTTCCTATAATTAACAGATATTACATATCTATAGCAATGCAATCAACAGCAATGAATTTCTATACCTCATTTTACAATAAGTTACAACTATATCTACAGAGAGAGTTGAATTTTTCTTTGACAATAAACCTGATGTGACCAAGCTCAACTCAGTGGAAGGGAGCCATACTAAAGGATTTTAAAATATTTAATATCCACAGACTATAGTTTGTAGAAATTACAAATTAAAAAAAATCCTTTTTCTTAAACCCTTTATACTGCCACTGGACCAATTCTCAGGGTATTCAATAACATATAAGCCCACAATGCCATTGTGTGTTAGAATTATTTTTTTTCACAGCACTTATACATGTTGATAAGCCACATTTACCCAAGAAACCTCATGAGAATTACCTAATCAAAAAAAATTTTTACCACTAGAAAATCATTAGTTTGTCTCTCTTCTCCACCTTGCAAAGCTCTGGCAGTTTTAGCATACAACACAATTTAATAGGTTTAATTTACCAATAATCACAGCTTTTGCCTTCAAAAGAGGCAAATGTAGAAAGCCAGAGAGACAAAATTAAGAAAAATTCACCAATAACAAATCATCTAGATGATGTTAGAATTTAAATTTACATTTTTATGTTGATAACACTAACAATGATATACAAATCAAATGAAATTAGATGGAACTAACTTATGAACTCACTCCCTGTTTTTCTCTCTTCAAAATTTGGTACTTCCTCAGAGATTGGTAATGAATTTTGTTTGACTAATGCATTTATTCTGTCCCTCCCACATCTAATAAATTTTACATGACTCAAGAATCAATTGTATAGTCACTGATGATGAACCATCCATTGTTCAGCATTGTACAGTGAAATTTCTCTAACTCACACCAATGACCTAATTCTGGGTTTATACATCTTAAAAAGTCATAAGATCTACAAAAATTTCTACCGAAACTATAGTCAAATAAGAATGTGTAAATTGGTGCCTTTAATGAGTATAATATAAAATACAAGCTAAATTTTTATAAGTATTGTCTTCTAAAGTGCTAAAGTACAATCATCAATCTTGGAATAATACTTTGTGTAAAAACATTTTTTGCCATCTTCCTCTAGTAGCAATTTGAATTTCATCAATGATGAGATTTCAAACATTGCCAGCCTAATTTACCTTCAAATGTGGAGACCAATCTCAGAGCAGTGTATGTTTGCTTTGCATCACCTGAATATCTTTGTGACGAATTGAAAACATTAATATCATACATGAATCTCAATGTTTTCAGGTAGTTGACATGGGTTTCTTCGATGAATTTGGATTCTTCTATATAATTTCAGCACATCTTAGACAGGAGGAGCCAAACTCAGCAAGTATCTTCATTTTCTTAATTATTTAGCTGTAATTGTGAGAAAAATACATGTGTAAATCCACACACATGTATGCACTAATGACTGCATTTGGGGTTGCAACGGAAGCACAAACTTTGAAAGTTAGGCATCATAGATTACAGTGGTACCTTGAGATACGAGTGCTTTAACATACGAGATATTTGAGATACGAGCCGTCGAGCGAGCAAAGCAAATTCTTGTAAGAATTTCTATTTCCTGAACATATTTTGCTTTGAAATAAATGGTAAATCTTGGTAAACATTTGTGTGATGTGTGAACATTTGGAATGTTCCTTGTATAACATTGCTTGAGAAATTCATTGATATTTGAAAAGTTATTCAATGACCTGTCTCATAAAACAGTTGTACTGGTACTGATTGGTGCAGGTACTGATTTACTCATAGAGTGGCTATTAAACATTATTTCTGAAAGGTTTTAATATCAGGTGACTCCAGTTATATAGAAAATTTTGGATAGTTTGTTTTTATCTTTTAAAAATTTTGTCTCTGTGAAATTTACTTAGAAATACGACATGGCCTGAAAGGTCCAAAGCCTAACATAGAGATGTCACCACTAGTAACTTTTTCTGCACATTTCACTTGAGAATCAACCTTAAGATGGCACTGTTTTTAATTTCATGACAATTCATGTATTAGTTCCCGAATGGCAGCTGATTGTTTTCATGAAGTTTAGGCATTTCGCGAACAATGGAAAAAGACGAGTTTCAAGTTTTGATTAAACATTGTTCCTTGATGGGAAAAAACACTGTCCGAGCCACTCCTTGGTTATATAAATGTTACCCAACATCCACACCTTCGGAAGCGACAGTGAACCGGTGGGAGTCATTAATTAGCCTTCATAATGAGTAGCAAAAAAATTCCTATCTCACTTGAAACTTACATTCATTCATTATAAATTGTATTGTTAATATTTTAGAGAAATGGTAAAAGTAGCATTGCTGAATGGCAAGAATTAGGCATTAAGCAATAGATAGCCTCTTTTTCTTTGCTGTTTCATTTCAGATCCACAAAAATTAAAAAAGGTGAATTCCTTAGAGATAATATATCTTTCCCTTAATATGGTGTCAGAGATAAGATTAATAGTTTTTATTAAGAGCATCTTTTCAAAAAGATGGAGACCCATTTCGTATTTCCTTTAATTGAAGGCCTTCCCTAATAAGGGAACTGTTTCTCTATGAAACCCACCTAACAACTGTAAGGATTATAATCCTAACAGTTAACTGGAAATTACTCATAGAAATTCTTTTCTGTAGCAACCTTTCACAAAAAAGCACTTGCCCACAGAGTCACATAAAATGCATTCATATGATTATGTTTCATATTTAATGCATCTTCTGATTTTGAATTGATGAAAATATTTTCATTTAAGGTCCACTTATGAATGGTTACATATGATAATTGCCTTGCTAATGCTATACAACCAATAGTTTCCCATCCTACTGTTTATTTCAGACAAAAATGTCATTCTTTACCATTTGCTATTTCAACATAATCCAAATAATGAAACAATGCCTCATAATTAACCAATTTCAACTAATGTCTCCTTAGTTTTCTTTTTAGCTCCTTATTAAAGGTCCAAAGCCTAACATAGAGATGTCGCCACTAGTAACTTTTTCTGCACATTTCACTTGAGAACCAACCTTAAGATGGCACTGTTTTTAATTTCATGACAATTCATGTATTAGTTCCCAAATGGCAGCTGATTGTTTTCACGAAGTTTAGGCATTTCGCGAACGATGGAAAAAGATGAGTTTCAAGTTTTGATTAAACATTGTTTCTTGATGGGAAAAAAACACTGTCCGAGCCAAACCTTGGTTATATAAATGTTACCCAACATCCACACCTTTGGAAGCGAGAGTGAAACGGTGGTTCGTGGACTTTAAACGTGGTCGTGTCAGCACCAAAGACGCCGAATGCCCTGGATGCCCCTCTGAGGCCACCACTTCAGAAAATATAAAAGAAGTCCATCTGATCGTTTTGAACGATCGTAAAGCAAAGTTGCGTGAGATAGCAGAGCCTGTGGGTATATCGATGGAACGCGTTGGAAATATTCTGCATGAACATTTGGGGAGGAAGAAGCTTATCGCGCAATGGGTGCCGCGTTTCCTGACTCCAGACCAGAAGCAAAGACGTGTGGAGGATTCCGAGCGTGGTTTGGCCTTGTTTCAAAGAAACAAAAAGGACTTTTTGCACCGATTTGTGAAGATGGACGAATCTTGGATACATTATTACACTCCTGAGTCCAATCGGCAGTCTGCAGAATGGTTGGAAGCGGGTAGCAGTCGTCCTAAGCGTCCAAAGACCCAACAGTCAGCTGGGAAGGTTATGGTAAGTGTTTCTTGGGACGCAAGTGGAATCATTATGATTGAATACTTGGAAAAGGGAAAAACAATCACAGGCGACTACTACGTTGCTCAACTGGACCGTTAGGACATCGAGATCAAGAAAAAATGGCCACCCGTTGGCACCCAGCAACTACTATCTATTCACAAACATGAAGAGATTTCTTCAGGGGAAGAAATTCACGTCAAATGAAGAAGTCATGTCCGAAACAGAGGCCTATTTTGGAGGATTTGAGAAATCATTTTTTTCAAAAGGCATCGAAATGCTCGAGGACCGGTGGAATAAGTGCATAGCTCTAGATGGAGATTATACTGAAGAATAAAAAAGGTTTTCTGGTAAAAAATTGATTTTTTATCTGTTAGGCTCGGGACTTTTAAGGTCATGTAGTAAATATTTCTAAGAACATAAAATATGGACCTTTATGGCACTAATCTCTTAGCAATGAATGTTTGTATGTCAATCAATCAATCAAAATCAATTATTTATTGAACAGTAAAATGATTCAAATACATAACTGTGTAAACATTGCCAAAAAAGGATAAATACTACCTTAAAATCAAACCAATACCCCATTAATAGCACATGAAGAGGGGAGTTCCTTACAATTGCATCAGTGATTTGGATCTAATTTGATAGGATAGTCCCATTCTAAGTACCTCTCCTTCATCAGCAGGAATTAAAGATTATTAAAAATTGAACAATGGCCCTTATAAATTTATCACAAGCAGATACAAATGTTAAAGGTGTTGATTAAATATAAATAAAAATGAGGAGCCCATTAATATATAGCTTATCCTGAAAATTAGATAAAAAAGAAACTGAAACACTACATTTATGACAAGTAAAATATATTAACCATGATTGAGGGGCAAACCAGGAATCTAACAACAGACTGGCATCATTGTTAACACATATTTCTGAATCACAAATTGGCGCAATGTAACTTTTTGGCTTAGAACCATCTGAAAGCCTTTTCAATTATAGATATAATAAACATGCATTATGCATCAAAAGGGGATTCGTTTGGAGTCCTACCAATTCAATAAAATGAGAGATGCAAATGTATTCTCTTGTTATTTAGCTAGAATAACAAAGTAATAAGAGTAATTTGCAAAGATGATTTTCAGTTATAATTGGGACACCAAAGCTAACTTGGCTATCCGTGATGATCTCATTGCAGGCACTTAACGCATGCTGCTATTACCACCTATCCAATACCTTGGCTTTAATTGATACAGTAAGTAAACATTTGAAGTGTTGATTTCAAAGATTGAGTTTCAATAGATTTCCAGGTAAGCCTGGACCAGTAGCTAAGGTAATGGAATGAGCCAAAAGCAGAAAAATTCCATTTCAGTGAAACACAATGAATTTTCATGGCATTCAATCAGAAATGATGCTATTGCACTTCATTTTAGTATTTTTCATATACCAAAAAAGATTGTGACAATATTAAATGAAAAATAAAATTTTACCCAATTATCACCAGTGGATAAATATAAAATATTTCAAGGGGAGAATGGGTAATGGGGATAGCAATACAAATGCTTATTTTGAATGAGTCAGCTCAAATTCTCAAAACCTAAAATACTTTCTCACCCCTCACAATGAGTTAGAGGCAAACAAACTAAAAGTTGTCTGACATTTGATTTCATGGAATACTACTTTCATTGTTTCAAATTGAATCTACTAAGAACAGTTTGAGTAGAGTGTAAAATTTTAATATTATGACAACAAAATACCTTCTTGAGTAAAAAGAAATTAAATTAAAAGTGATCATTTTACACTTGCATACATATGCAAAAATTTAATAACACAAGTAAGATTTTAGTATGGTTAGAGTTCCGTAACTACATTTCCAAAGCATCTTTTAGTTACTAATTTGTTTAGCCTTTTTTGTCTTCAGATACCAACATGTAATTCAAACTGAGATAAATAGCTAACATTTTCCAGTAATTATATTTCATTACAAAAACTCATTTTAAATGCAAGCAGATCTTGTCTTTAGTGGTTCCTGAAAAGAAAGAGGCAATAGGTGTATTGCAATGTGAAATTCACTTCGAGCAGAAAATGATAGATTTTCCTTTATGTTGTAGATAACTAAAACTTGATGAAGCAAATTAATTAATGCACAAGAAATCTGATATAAATCAAACAAAATTGATAGCATAAATTTTCATTCAAGGTCTAGGCTACAAATCAATCTCTACCTCACAGGGTCTAGTTTTGTCTATATCACAGAAAAAGACACTAAAGCTGTGTATAAGTGTGGCTATGTAGAACTATGTTAATCAGTTTATTAACTTTGACAATAATTCCTTCTAGTCTGTGCAGTTCATAGAAAAGCACTCTATTATAACAATTTTCCTTCATTTTCATTAGCCCTCTAAGTTTAGTTACAATATAGAATAAGTTTTTTTCATAAAATTTTATAATTTTTACAAAACCAGCAAGTATATTAATTTATATTATGTAAAATGAGGTTTCCTTTATATTTAAGAAAAATATTTCCAATGTTTTCCCACACTTTTCATGTAACTCTGAATCACAAGCAAATTAAAAGACCTGGAAATCAAAAATTATTTTAATCAAATATAAAAGCCACAGAAATTGGAAAAGCCTTGTGGTATTATCATAGGAAAGACAAATCAAGTTTTCTCAAGGAAGGCTAGTTAAAACTAGCCTATAAGGCTAGTGAAGATAATAACCGTCATCTTCACTGGCATCACATTTAAAATGAAAATAAGATAGAATGGGTTGAATAAAGTGTGTAAAGGCAGGAAAAGCCAAAGGAAATTAAAAGCATTTATAGGGATAAACTTTCTGTTTTGTTCAGTTATCTCAATTTTTCAAGTAAAATGCATTCTGCCTTATAGGTGTATATGAAAATGCATAGAAAGGAAGTGACATTCCTGCATGTTTATCACCACTCATCGGCACTGGTGTGGTCATGGATTGTGTCTAAACTCGTTCCAGGTGAGTGAAACACATCATGTTTATGGTTCTATCTTCACAGGGATGGTATTCACTTTTAATTTTAACTAACTATATGCAAACACATTAATAGATTGTTGTGAGTAATTGAAAGAAAATAATCAGTAAATAGTTATTGACAATTAGGATGCAATGTACAATCTTGCAATTGCAATACAATAGAAGAAAATAGAATATTAATGATTATACATAATATAGGGGATGCACTTCTGAATCTTGGACATGTCAGACTTCTTCAGGTGCCATTATTGTTGTATAATATAATACATGTGGAATTAGAGCCCAATAGAGATACTCTACAATCTCCAATGCTGTTTCTGCACAAGGATCCTGAATTGAATGGCTATATTTAAGCTGAAAAATCAAAATAAACTCTTTCTTTGACTCTTGATGGTCATCCCCTTTTATTTTTAATAGTTGAATCTTACATCCATAAGGTGACCAATTTGTCCAGGACAATAACAGTTGTGGAATATAGAAAAATACTTATGTGTACTTCTGATTTTAGCTAATTTCTATTATTTAACATAATTCATAGATATAAGGGAGAAAAGGGAAATGTGCACAATATCGTAGAAACATTGATGGAAAAGTGTTTCAGGAAAGAGACAATTTGTCCAGTCTTAGTAGATCAGAAATCTAGACTCCTTGCCATTCACAATTAAAGAGACTTTTTAAGGAACAAAAATTCCAAGACACAAACTACTGTAAAAGAAAAAGTATTTTCTAAAACCTGTGATAACAAAGAGGCATAGACAGCGTATATATTATTTCCAATTTCAAAATAAACTGTTTTTGGCTATTCATAGTTTTGTTTCTTTGCTCACATTTAAACATATCTTTTCATAATATCTCTTTTAATCGTTATAAGTTTTCTCATCACATCCCAATAGCTGTTTTTTCCCACCCTAATTAAATTTTCTTTATTCACTGTCTGCATCCAGCCATCCTAGCTATACATATATTCTAACAGCTATTTAATAAAGGCCATCAAGTATCCAATGCTCTCCATCCTGTTTCTGCAAAACAAACTCCCTCTTAATGAATAACAATATTTTTAACTTTAGATTCACTCCTTCACAACTGAGAAAAATCTTAGAGAAATGTTATCAGAAATTCATGAGCCAATTTTGATAATTTGTGTGTGAATAATCTAAAATTTGAATAGAAGAATTTCTCGGCTCTACAAATATTTCCAACGAAAAAGACATTGCAAAATTTGAAATCAAATGCATATTACGTGGGAAAAAATTACATTTTTGTTATAAGCTTTCATTTTTCAATCTTTCTTGTGAACTTTGTATGGCACATGATGTGTAGGTTCACTTCTAACCAAAGGTGATTGAAATTACTATAATCAAACTTACATTTAATTAGGATAAATATGCAATCTTCACTGGATGATGATGAAAAGCAGGAGAGGAAGAAAATGTAAATTCCAATTTGGGAATTATATGGGAAAGACAAAGCATGGAATCTTATATTCAGCCAGTTTAAGGAGAAGGATATCTTTGTGCATTACTCAGGAAATATCCCAGAGAAAAAAATACAATGAAGTTATAGCCAGAGAACTTAGTTAAAGCAACCTCTCAGATAGATGAAAATCCCAGGTTTGATTCCCTCAGATTTTTTTCAAGTGTGTTTTCTTTTGGGATATTAGCCAGTTTAATAGAAATTTTGGTTAATTTATTCTGTTAGATAATAAAGTGAAAAAGCAGGATTTGCATGTGTTACAATCTGCAAACCACTTATGATGAAGAGGTGTTAATTACTTTCCTATCAATTATGTCTTATGCAAATCTATGTTTTAATGAATAGCAGACGATGTATTACACAAAAATTGATATTAAATTCTGTGATGGACTTTAATCCCCATCTTCGACTAACATTGAGCGGTTGATTTTTGGCTAATGAAACAAAAATGATTCCATCTCCTGCAGGAGGTCGAAGTTTGTTCTCAGTTGTTGGAATATGTGTTGCCCACACTGCAATTTACCTCTACTACTTCACTCTGCTTGTTGGAATTAAACTCAACCGTCACTTTTGCTGGACTCTACTCACTCTGCTGCAGATGGTCAGTATCGCTACTCATATACTTCAATATCTATATATTCATTTACAAAATATATTTTACTCAATCAACCAACATCTCATTTCACAAACACTTTTCACTTCTCTTAGTTCATCGGTGTTCTTCTATATATCTCTCTAATAATTTAAAAACAAACCTCTCTAATCTATAAAAGGGTGCAAAAGATCAGCTAAATCTTACTATCATGAATAATGCTCTGCTTGACTTCCTTTGTAAACACACTTTCAACTTAAGGCACAGTAAAATGAATTGAAGTCCCCATGTAAATTATATGAAAATTCACCATTCAGCCTTAAATGTTTGGAAGGAAGTCTTACACATTCCCTTTCACAATCCTTTTCTTGTTCTTTGCTTAATCATTGTCTCACTTAACCTGAGTTATCACTTGTAAAATTTAGAATCTATGCACTGGAGGAAAAAACCAACATTAAAAGTATTTCTACTAAAGTATCTTTGGTGATTCACTCCTCATATTTTCAGGTCCTTATTGCTCTTGGAATCATCTACATGAGTATGGTTTTCTTTTACGACTCTGATTATCCCAAGTCAGTGGCTGCCATTTATGTATTTTTTTCAATTATTCTGTTTCTTCTCTTTGTGGATCTGTTTGTCAAAAGACAAAGTACAGCAACTAAAGGAAACCATTCTTTCAGAAAGTATACATAAACATGCTATGCAGATGAGATGTAAAATTTCTGTGAAAGTGATTTAAATGAAAAATTGGTAAATCATCTACTGAATAATACTGTAAAAACATGGTTGCCACCTTCCCTCTGCTAGCATTGCCTGATGATGCTAGGGGAACTAGTTGACAAAAATAAATTGTGGAAACTACAAAATTGACTCTTCTCCTTCATGGTCCAGCCTTATCATTCTGCTTTTATTGAAGATTAGACATCTTTATTTATAATATTGCTGCAAGTTCTTTGTGGTCTTCACATACCTGAGTAGCCAATTACAGAAGATTTTACCGCAATTGCATAAAAATTCAGACTTCCGTCCAATTTCTCATTCAGTAATGAGATGCCATTGAGTAACCACATATCTTACCGTTGCATTCACTATGTCTGAGAAACTAGATCAGCGAATTTGCTTCAAATTTGGACTTTCATCTATAGAAACCATTCATATGATTAACACGTAATTTGGGGAGGACTCCTTGAGATGTGCTCAAATTAAAAGATAGTCACAAATCCATTGAAGCGATCCATGTCCTGGAAGACCATCATCCAGAGGAATACCTGAAAATGTCAATCCTGTGCAAGCTGCAATCAACAAATCACAACCTAAATCTCGTAATAACAATCGTTGATTGTTATTACGAGAGTTAGGATAAGATATATTCCAAAAATATTGCCTCTGAAATTTGAACAGAAGATATTGGCATGAAATGTGTAGCTGCAAAAATCGTTACACGAATCCTATCAAAGGAGCAGAAAGAATTTCATGCTGCAGTTGCATGGGACTTGCTGCAAACTATGACCCAGGTTTTCTAAATAAGTACTTACATGGCTCCCTGCGACTTTTCCTGAAGCTGCTGAAAGGGCACAGATGTCGGTTTAGGAGAAAAAGGAGAATGCTCACTGCCATTCCAAACAAGGACTTTGCAGATTGTTTTAAAAAGGTGGAAGAGATGCTGCGGTTTGAAGCCCCAAGGGGGTCCTTCAAGTCACTTCGAAGGGGCCTCATTTTTCAGGATGGCTATTTTTCTTAAAATATTGTACGGTTTAATACTTTCTGGACAGACCTCATACAGCCAGTTATCAAGTTATGACCATGTTCTGTTCTAACAGTTCGAGTTAGAAGTCACAAGTTGATTTGGACGTCAGTTGGACATTCATAAATTTTGGTAGATTTCAAAATAAATGATTTCTATACACACCATCTTGCTCCTAAATGGAGGCTACTCGATTTTTTAAATACTTTAACCTTCTTTAATCTAACATAAAAAAGAAGTTAATTAGCATCTTTATGTATTTCATTCTTGAAGATTTCCTTGAATTATTATCATCTCTCAGCATATCCTTCAAAAAAATAATCAACCATTTTTAGTTGAATATTCCAAATATCTCTTTCATAAAAGTATTTGAAATCTCTGCCATACATTTCATATGGGAGAATTAAGACCACCTGCTGTCAAAAACAGAACCTTTATGCCTGATTATATTAGGTATTTCTAATTAGTAAGGGCATCCTAAACCCTATCCAAAGTTTCAAGGAAATATCATATTGGGAATAGATCCAAAAATAAGATTCCCTTATCCTCACTTGAAATATAGGATAAAGAGTAAATAGTGCTTTGGAATCAAACCAAGAATCATTAGGGAAACAGCTACTGATATCAATGACACCAGCGAGCATTCTAGTGTAACCAAGCTGAACAGTGAAATTTATTCATTCCCCTTCCAGATGTTTTTTCGTAATCAAACCATCATAAGTCGATGATTGACTGTATATAAAGCAGAAATTGTTGTTGTTTGACTTATATTGAGGTCCATGCTCTTATCCCAATTTGTACCGAACTAACCTTATACCCTTCCTCTGAGACAAGGAAGGAATTACTGTCACATTTTTGAGAATTTTGCTGTATTCAAACCCAGTTTGCTCAGATAGATAGCCACGAAGAATATATTCCAACTTCACTTTTATCAATTGTAGGTTTTATCTCTATTGCAAAGTTACATAATAAAAATAATAACAAAAAGTCTAGACTGACACCAAAAGAAAGAAAATTGAATAAAGATTCTTATTTTGGTTGTAAGATATAGTTATCGAGTCTTAATTTTGAGAATTTTGATGAAATAAAGGAACGATTTGTAAAATTTGAGGCTGTAAAAAGCCAGTCTCCTAAACAACTTATTGTTAAAGCTGAGCTCATACATTTTCCCATAAGAATGCATGGGTAATTGAGGCTCATTTGAAAATATTTTCTGAAATTCTAGCCTTTGCAGTTCAGAACATTTTACCATGTCCATTTGCATACAAAAGTACAACCATTTAGGGAAGGTTTCTAAATCAGCCCAACTTTGCCAACACTATATTAATATAATGAAGCTACTGAGTACTTCAGATTGGAAAAAAAATTTTATTGTATAACCACTAAGCATTCTGACTATGGCAAGGGTGCATGAACCATTACTATACTTCCTTGCTAGGCTAATACCACTTAAAAAATTGGAATTTAGAGTAAATAATAATTTAAGTAAGTATCTCTTTTTTACACTGGCTATCTTTTGTTTTTGTGACAAATGAGTATGTCACAATTAGTATTGTATACTTACATGTTATGAAAGATCTACACCCCATTTCTTTAATGTATATACATAGAAGTCCGTTACAATGAGAGCTGACAAAAATTGGAAAAGTACTCATTATAGCCTAATACTTAAAGTCTGTCCCCTTGAAGGGCAGGGAGTACAGCAGAATGGAACTGTAGGATTTTTAACTCTTACACAAATGCTTCAGAATGTGTAAAAAAGTATGTTCGCATTAAAAATATCATTCCATTGATTCATAAACCATAAAGAAAGTGTGTATGTATGGAGGGACAAAAGAAAGAGTGAGCAGTCTCTAATCAAAGCTCCCTTAAGCCGAGGAGGGGTGAGGCAAGTTGTTGGAAACAAATGAATGAATTAAGGGATGATAAGTTTTGCATTTAATATTTTTCTGCTCCTTGAAGAGATATCACGCCTCAGATTACCGTTTGCTTATCAGACTTTGTCTCACATGAACTGACAATTCCGAGATATGCCTCCTGCAAGACAGATATTGAAATGAGGCATTTGTTTTAGCGATACTTCAGAAATAACCACTCGTTATAATGGACATAACTCCCTACCCTTTTTGCCGTGATGTGACAATTGGGCACCATGGAATATCGTTAAAGGTAATCTAAGGGGAAAATAGCAGAATAAAAGCTATTGAATTAAAATAATAATATTAAATTATAATATATAATATTGAATAAATAATCAAAAATATTGAAAAATTAACTTGAATAATAAAATCCTCATTTCTACTCTAATCAAAGACTTGTTAATTAACTTTCTGGAAATGAAGGCAATGGGAATTCGGTTTAATAGTTGCACCTTACATGTATACAGTAAAATATGAATTATATACAGCTTATAGGTTGTTTATCTTACAAGGACTAAATGTTACGTAAAATGCAGAATTTTTAATCGAATAATTTACCATCTAACATCAAAAATGTTCACTGGTGAAAAACCTGGTACTTCATTTACAGAATGTTAACAGGGCTTTCCTTAGAGGAGTTTTAGCCAAGTATTTGTGGGCTTTTTGCCGATGAACATATTTGAAGCTGCCATTACTCTCTTCCAATCCAACATAGGCTGATTTTTCTTCAATTGCTCATTATATCATCTGGATGCATAAGAGTCTTTGTGTAATTTTCCTTGATTCAACCTCTCCTTGAGTACTGCTGTGCGTTTGGTATATGCACGAAGTAGGATTAACTTCCAGCCTTGAGATGGTTCAACATAGGGCAGCTAGATTCGTTAAGGGAGATTTCAGATTTGACAGCAGTATTTCAGCTATGATAGAATCCCTCGGTTGGGATTTGCTTAGTGATAGAAGACTTCAATACCGTAGGAAACTTTTTAATAAATTTATCACTATGGATCTCGGGGAGGAGGTAGTTGATATTGTCATGCCAGTTAGCAGTATACATGATCTTTGAGACAAAAGGAAGAAGTGTTACAGGAAAATAGTTGCCAGTACAGATAGTTATTTCTGGTCATTTTTTCCGCTAAGTATTACAGAAGCAATCAGCAGTCAAGGGTAGATAGGGTTTTCGGTGTTTAACAACCCCTGCCATGTCCCAGTGGCGATTTGCAGGGATTAAATGTAAATGTAAAGTCACATGAGATTAATTTTTCACGTGAGGAAGAACTTGTCTTTGAGAGAAATAGAGATAAATTTTGTAGTTTTCATTTACAGTTTGTTTCCTGATGACATCTTGAAGAGAACCTTTGTTTTAGACCTTTAGATCCGAGAGCGTTAGACCCGTTTCACACACAACGGTTTTTGCCATACGGTCGATAATCCCGTAACCTCACGTACGGTTTTTGGCACAGAACAAACCAAGAACATTGTGGCGATAAATGGAATGATGAGAGAGATAACTGATTACTTTGAACAGCGAATGATAAAAAAAAATAGTTAATATAGGCAAAAGATGTGCTGAAAAAGTCAAAAGAAACCAGGAAACTACATGAGAGGGAACAATACGGAAAAGTAAAGTTCACTTCAAGATATCATCACAAAAGAAACTGAAAATGAAAATTGCAACATTTATCTCCATTTCTCTTGCGACAAGTTCTTTCTCACGTGAAAAATCAAAAATTTTTAGGCGACGTGTAAATTATACTGCATGATGAAATTTTTTAAAGTTACCTTCTAATTAAATAATTTTTTACTAAGATGTGGTTGCTCGAAAATTAATCTCATGTGACTTTTATGCATCCAGATGATACAATGAGCAATTGAAGAAAAATTAGCCTTTTATGTTGGATTTTAAGAATGTAATGGCAGTTTCAAAAATGTTGGACGGTGAAACACTTAGCAATAGCAGGAACAACAAAGTTTAAAGCGAAAATTGAATTAACTCAATTCAAATGATCCGTCGAACATTTACGAAGCTAGTGAAGTAGTAATCTGGCTGAAAAAATCAGCATTATAAGTTGGATTGTAAGAAATTAATGGCAGTGGATGATACGGCTGCTACACGGCGACCATACGGTCGCTAGTGTGAAAGGCTCCATATACTTCTTCAGTTAACTGCGCCGTGCCCACGGTTGATAAGCTGTGGGATTATCGACTGAACGGCAAAAACCATTGTGTGTGAAACGGGCCTAAGCCGCTTTGCATCCCGAATTGCACAACTGATGTCGAGAGCCTAGGCAGGCCCTCACCCCACTCCTTCCCCTCGATTCACACCCAACGCACAACCGTGGGACCATTATAATGTAATCGAATCTAATCGTTGGAACCTCAGAAACGCTGAGTTCTTCACTCGAGATTCAGATGAATTGCAATCCTACATTTCACTTGGTGGAACGCCCAAGTTGAGAGCAGGTATACTCGAGTTAAATATACATCTATTATATATAGCTACTTCTCCAGATATACTTATATATTCATACGATTAAAAGTTGCTTGCATACTGAAAGCTAATTTTTGTATATTTATCAAAACATCCAATTGCGCGCGGAACTGCTTGCAAAAGCATTCCTAAATTTTGCTAAGCGATGATTAAAACGGGGAAATATACCCGGTCTGGAGTCGAACCAGGTTCCATTGCCATAAACGTTGCCGCCAATTAAGTTTCGGTAAAAACCCTTCTTACTGTATGCTGAATTTCGAAATGATATACGAGGCGTGTTTTTTAAGTAAGGTCCGTTTTATTGTACACACTAGTATTTCGCACACATACTGCAACGAGCGCGTGCGTCGTGTACCGGCATGCCCTGGGAACAACTGTGCTCAGTTTCAGCTGTGTTGCTAACCTGTATGATCCTGTTCTGTGCTTTCAAAATGTTTAAGACTATCAACTCACCCGCCACGTGTGAGGTTCGCTCAGTGATACGGTTTTTGTCAGCAAGGAACCTGACTGCTGCAGAAATTCATCGACAGATTTGCGAAGTGTACGGTGATACTGTTATGAGTGAAAGCAAAGTGCGTAAGTGGGTACGAGAATTCAAAGATGGCCGTGACAACGTCCATGATGAGGACCGCTCCGGTCGCCCTTCTTTGATTACAGACGATTTGGTGGCTTCAGTTGAAGCGAGGATTCGTGAGAACAGGCGCTTCACAATAACAGGTCTATCAAACAAATTTCCTAAGGTGTCTAGATCAGTGCTTTACAAAATTGTTTCTGAACACCTACAGTTTAGGAAACTGTGCTCCCGTTGGGTCCCGAAACTCCTAACAGAGGACCACAAAAACCAAAGATTTGAGTGTGCGACGAAGTTCTTGACTCGTTATCACGAAGAAGGTGACGGCTTCTTGAGTCAGATCGTAACTGGTGACGAAACATGGGTTTCGCATATCACGCCCGAATCAAAGCAACGGAGCATGGAATGGAGACACACACACTCGCCTGTAAAGGTGAAGGCCAAACAGACTCTGTCCCAGCGCAAAATCATGGCGTCGGTGTTTTGGGATAGGCATGGTGTTTTGTTGGTTGACTTCATGCAACGAGGAACCACTATCAACGCAGAAGCATACTGTCAAACCCTGAGAAAGCTACGCATAGCGATTCAAAACAAAAGACGCGGCATGCTGACAAAGGAAATTGTCCTTCTCCATGATAATGGAGACCCCACCTCACACTGCAGGTCAGACCCGCAATTTGTTGGAAAGTTTTGGCTGGGAAGTTTTAGACCATCCACCCTACAGTCCTGATCTTGCGCCGAGCGATTACCATCTGTTCCTCCACCTCAAACAGCACCACAGTGGCAAGCGTTACGATGATGACGATGACGTGAAAACAGCAGTGAACTCTTGGTTATCGGAGCAGGCGGCAAGTCTTTATGAAGAGGGTATTTTAAAATTGGTTGAGAGGTATGATAAGTGTTTGAACAAACTTGGCAACTATGTCGAAAAATAGAGTAAAGTATGTACTTTCTGAAAATAAATTTACTTTTTTGAAATAACCTTTCATTGTGTACTTATTTTCAAACGGACCTTACTTAAAAAACATGCCTCGTAGTAACATTCCAAATTTCCCATTTAATTGTATGGAAGAATGCAATTAGTACCCTGGGTATAAACCAAGGACCATCATGGAAACGGTAAAATGCTTTTGTAAAACGTACTCTTGACTGCTACTCATATACAGGGTTACGGACTTCTATCTTCTTTGGATATGTCTTGTAAAGAAATTTCAGTATCTCGCCACACATATCATATGGGAGATTTAAGACCGATTGGAGCCGAACCCAGGACCTTCTCGGAAAATAAGATTTAACATGACTGTTTGGTAGATGCAACCCCATCCGTTTCGAAAATTACAAGTCCATTAGATACCGGTAAGTGCCTAAGACGTAATTCGAGATTCCCTGTTTGAAGTCTACGGTAGAATCGAAATGATGCCCTGGCATCGAACCAAGGCTCATCTGGGAAACTGTAAATAGGGCATATGAAAGCTTATTATAGCCACTATCTACAATCTGGGCTGTACCTTTCCAGGTTATCGAAAAGGTATTCAAAATAATCCATATCGAAAGAATCGCCGCAATGTATTTTTGAAGGTAGACATTGACATCCACCTGGAGTCGAACCCAAACTCATTTGGTGACGTTTTATTCATTGTTGTTGTAGAAGACTACTACATATGCTAAGTCCGTGATTTTGAATCCTCTATCTTGCGGAGAAACGCCTCTAAAATATTTTCAAATATTCGCGCAAAAGACTGCCTGGTGTCGAACTCAGGACCCACTTGTGATAGAAAAATGCATATTAATGTTAGATAAGTGCCACTGTAACCTTTTCCAAAGTTTCGATTCGATATCTTATTGGTAAGGTCCTAATATAAGATTCCGTTATCCCCCTTTGAAATACACGGTAGAATAGAAGTGATGCTCTGGCATCGAACCGAAACCCGTCAGAGGAACGGCAAATGGCGTATATAAAACTTATGAATCACCTCTATGTATCTTCCGTTTTATATCATTCCCGGTTATCGGGAAAGCATACATAACAATCGTCAAAATTTACCGCCATGCATTTTATACCAGAAAATTTGCACCTTGACGTCGAACTCGCGGTCGGTTGGTAACATTTCTTCAATTGGCACATTCAATTTGCTATTTCGATTGGTCTATCGCAACGAGAACGGCCTCAAAACAATTTTCAAAAAATCGTGCAAAAGACCTTCTGGCATCGAACTGGCGGAACCAAAGTTCGTCTGGCGAATTCCCATGATGCACTTCGAGCACCTTCGGATTTGTTTCGCTTCTGAAGACTACACGTGAAATCTTTTCTTCCTCTCCTTTCCCACTTGTCACTACACCTCAAAACGAACAGCAATTATCTAATCTTACAATGTATTGAGACTACCCCACCTCCACTCCTCTCTAGTAGTCCTTCCCATTCCACCTCTGCAAGGGGAAACCTCTCCCTCCGAATGGTGGAGGTTTTACGAACTATTTTGGCCGACCGTTGCTTTAAATCCCGTCTCGAGGTATCCAATCCCCTTAATCTGTATAGCTGAGATACTCAGTTTGTCACAGCATAAAACTCATGGAGATAAATTTACAGCAAATAATACTTATATTTCAATATTTTCACTAGTAAATAAACACATTGAAATGTTTCCCACTAGTAAATCAAAAAGGATGAGAATTATAACTCGGTGGGTGAAAATCTAATATATGTCTTATGGTAAAAAATCAAGTCAACATATTTTGGGGAAAATTAAACACTAGCTCCCTAAAATTAATGCAAAAATTTTAAAATGGAAATGTCTTATAAAGGCATTTCTGACAAGGAAATCTCACTTGTGTGACAAAATTTGGATGGGATGGAATTACTCTAAAAGAACATCTTGATAGAAGAAGAAAACCACACTTTTTTGGAATTGATTGTAAAAACTTCTTCCTTCTGTCAAAAAAAATGCAGTCAGCAATTGCAGAAATTTTCAATGTAACAAGTTAGCCAAGGGGAGAGATTGAGCATAATCATAAATAATAATTGTTCAATAATTATTACTTCCATGTTTGATCAAAAAATTGAAGAATTCTGTTTTTTTACCCCATATTAATTATGGCATTAGTATCTGAGGGCAATCACTGCATATTCGCAGTCTACTTCTATTACAGAAGAAGGCTATCCAGATTATAACTGGTGTCCCTAATAGAGTGCACTGCAAACCACTCTTCCTTTAGCAAAGAATTATGAGTGTGTACCCCTGCTACATTTATGACTCTCTTGTCTATATTAAAAAGAATGTTAATAGGTTTACAGCTCATTCTACTTTACATTCTCACAATACATGTCATGCTGAATGCATTGATATTCCTCGTCATGTGTAAAAGAATACTTAAATAGGAATATCAATCTTGTAACTTGATTTTTTGACGTTTTTCTTTTGTACTACCATCTTTTGGCTAACTTTTCCCACTGATTTGGCCTTTGCAAGAACACAACATGTTGACCCTGTTCCTGACTTTAGAACTATTGTGTACATACATGTAGTCCTACATGTGAAAATTATCATCCTGCAATTTTTTATTGTTAAATTATAAAATAATACTGGATTACTCTCTTAAAATGTATATTTTCAATAATTGTGTTTTCTTCTGTTTCTGCATAACTTGATTCTATTTGTGCAATATCCCCATAAATGATGCTGTTTCAAATTAATATTCAGTTTTCTATGAATCTATCAAGGCAAATACACCAATGAAATCTAGTGATATCACCACATACCCTAAATGATTTACCAATGGAGTAATTCCAACCATGCAGCTAAAGAAAATATTATACAAGTCATTTAAGTTAACTGGTTCAGTTAGTGATAGTGAAAAGTTTTCTATTTGTTGTAAAAGGTATAAGTATTTGGAAAGGAGTTCCTATTCTTGTTACATCAATGATCTTGAAATTAAAGTGCACAATAAGATGAAGAATTTCCGGAATCGCATTAGAAACTCTCATAATCTCCATAAACTGCCCACACAAATGTACTTTTATGGTAATATTGCAGATAATCACCATTATGTAACCAATCTTTTCTCACAATACATCTTTGGTGCTTATTGTCATGTTGTACCTGATGTTGCTTAGCTTTGTAAGTAATGATATTGTTTCCATTGGCTCATTATCAATATCTACTGAAGATATACTTTCCTAACTATCATCATAAGATCAATCTAAAGGAATTGGCCCAGATGATATACCAACTATCTTTGTTAAAAATATTGTCATTGGTTTATACTCTCAACATTTTAACAACTCTCTTCTTTCAGGCCTTTTCCCTAATCTATTTAAAGAGAGCCATATTGTTCCATTTTATAAATGGTGACGGAAGTAATGTATGCAATTATAGGCCTATGGCCATACAATCGTAAAAAACTTGCAACCACATATCAACTTAATCATTAACAATGAACAACATAGTTTTTTGCCTGGTTGCTTTACCCTAATCAATCTAATAACTTTTCAGAATCACGTTATTTCTGCCTTAGAAATCATAAACAGGTTGATGCAATTTACTCCAATTTCTCAAAAGCCTTTGATAGAGTTAACCACTGTATCCTTCTTGCTAAATTGGAGACTACTGGAATCTTTGGAACTTTGTTAAGTTGGCCAAAAAGTTACTTAACTGATAGGAAAGGTAAATAAAGACCTTTCATTCCCTTTTTCTTCCACTTCAGGGGTCCTTTAGGGATCTCACCTATGCCACCTCCTATTTATATTATTTATTAATGTTATCTGCTCTTATACAAGCCCAATTGATATCCTATCATATGCAGATGAGCTAAAGATATTCCATACAATCAAGGAACTAACCAGCTGTATTGAACAACTGAACTCCTTAGGAAGACTAAGTGTTTGGTGCTCACTCAGCCATATGGATCTTAACATTTCAAAATGTTGTGTTATTACCTTTCTAGACTCAAAAGTTCCACACAATATGAGTACACTCTTCATATAGAGCCTGTATGCAGGGTTAACAGTCTCTCATATTTGGGTTTTCACTTTGATACTAAAATAAATTTCAATTTGCTTAACAGTCAGACCTCTTTAAAAGCTTATCAGATTCTTGGTTTTATCTTGCAATCTAAAAAAATTACACTACATCAATTGTCATAAGATTCTTTTTTGCTCTATTGTTAGGCCTATTCTGGAATATTGTTCCCCTTTATGGTCACCATATTACCAAACATCTTCTATACTGTTGGAGAGAGTTCAGCATAAATTTATTAGATTGTTATGGATTAAGGGGGGGGGGGGGTCGATACCTTGCCTGAAAATCCGTTTGCAGGCTGTTGGCAATTACATCGCCATGGGGGCATGTAAATCGATAAAAAATTTGTTTTCACTATTCGACGCCTGAAAGATGAAGCTAAACTTCTATCCGCCCGTTTTTGATGATGCAAATCATAACGGAAAAAAATTAGAGAACATTGAAGAAATTGACCATTTTTGAGGAAGTGGCACTCGGTTATAAAGAAGGATGCGAAAATTTTGTTGGATGGAAGTGTAGCTTCATCCTTTAACTTTGAATTTAGACAATTTTCAAGTCTGTAAGTTTCATAACAATCCTGTAATCGTGCAACGCGAGCAAGATGTACAGAGTTTTTCGCAAAAAGGAACTGGCGCTGCGATCCACTTCCCCTCATTTTCCCTCACACTCCTTCCTGAAGAGGAAACATAGTCGAGCGATGTAAGGCTGATAGCAGAGCCGAGTGTGGGAAAATAGCGCGCGAACTCACCTATAATCTCTCAGCTTAACTCGAAAAAAGTCGTCGTGCAGTCCAATTTATACGTCGGCTAAAACTTTTTGGTTTCTCACGTGAGGAAGAACTTGTCTCGAGAGAAATCGAGATAAATGTTGTAATTTTCATTTGCAGTTTGTTTCGATGCGATATCTTGAATAGAACTTGAGTTTTTGACTTTTATATGTAAGAGCGTAATTCGCTTCGCGCTTCGAAACCTCACAGCTTTACTGCGAACCGAATAGGAGGAAAACCGGTCGCAGTTGATAATAATTTAGTATTCATTATTTTATTTTTAATGTCAAATAATTTTTTAGTAAATTATTCAATAATTTATTTTTAAGTGAATATATTTTGACTTTAGACTGGATAAGTAATTTCAGTCACGTCAGAATCTCCTTAAACACGTACCGTTGAATTGTTATGTTTTCGGTCGGTACGTTAGATCGATAAACTTATATTTTTAATTGCAGTAAGTTCATGAGCTTAAGGAAATATACATTAAAAAGGAAGATTTTATCCCAGCATTCTCTTTAAAGATATTCTTTTTACTTAAGAAGAAATTGAAATTTTAGGTGCCCGAGCGCATACTGGGTAATTGCTTAGGGTTCCGATGTGCTGGAGCGCATGGAAGATAACTTTTCCGCTGGCAGGAATTCTTTTTCCTTTCCAGACCGTTTACACAGCCAAACAAAGCTATCCCTGGCTCTTCATCTTGGCGGTCATATTAGTGCAATAAAGTAGGTTATGTATTTGACACTTGTGCAAGCGTCTCACGAAAATTGGTCGTAACATCATTATTTTCCTTCGGAGAAAAAATGAAGGGAGAATTGAGAAACAATAGCAACCCTCAGCTGAGTGCTCTCGTTTCCATCACCTATAGCTTTGAGGGATTAAGAATGGTAATCCTCAGCTTTCCGCGATGCCTTTCTTAAGACAACTGAATTGAGTACTCCTTCAATATTTAAAAACATATGCGTAGTAAAGGTTTTTCGTCCAAAGAATTCTTTCTGCTTTCCCCTTTTATTACTCTTCTGCCATTGCTTGTACTTCCATGATATTTTTTGCTAAAATAGAGCTCAGTTGACATTTTCCATTCGTTCGGAGGAGTCCTATCAGTGTTTTGTGCTAGTTTACAGCGAAAAAGGAGTTATCTTTTGCAGCCGTTTTTTGAGTTTTGCGCAACTATATAACTTTTTAGAGTAGAAGAGCAGGGATCATAATCCAGCATAATTTCGTAATCCTGCGATTGCTTTGCGAAAACCCTTTTGCCGTGTTACCAATAATTAATTTCCAGTTTAAATTTTCGGAAATAGGAAATTCTCATTTATGTGAATATTTTCCACACAAACCTACTGAATATCGTTAACTTTGGCCGGGTTTCCTCAATTTCGGTTCGCTGTAAATCTGTGAGGTTTCGAAGCGTCGCACAGTGGGCTAGAATCGAAAAAAGCTGGCCAAGAGGCCAAAAATGGTTTTTTTGAGTGCGGGTTTTGAAACTTCGCATATATATTAAGAAAAGATTGAATTTTATGTTCCCGTTCGTCGTTTTTCGATATCTTTACGCGTCAAGAAGATACATGGCGTCAAACTTGAACCATTTTCACAGAAATGGGCAGACACGAATTTTTCGGATAATCATTCAAGTTTGCGTTTTTATGGAGGGTTTAAATAGATACTTTTGGAAGAAACATAGATGCATTGGTCTACAACAATTCTTTATTTTTTGACTGGTTGCTATCACCGCTTACAAAAATGAGTTTTTGCTCATTTATAGCAACAAAATGGCGGACACCTTTTTCGGACAATTTTCGAGATAAAGTAAGGAATATAAATAGGAAAACGGCCCTAATGCATCGAGTCTCTTATAACACGTCATAGTCAGAAGTGTCTAGATGTGGAATCCGAAGACACTGTTTCAATTCAGGTGCTCTTTTGGGAGCTAAGTCGATTTTTCGTAAGCGCGGCGCGTTCCGACTCGTGGAATCCCCGAATGCAGTTTCGCTGTCCTTTTGGTGATACGAAGTCTAACGATTGGTCTCTTTCATGCTAAATTCTGGCTAATTATCCTTAAAGCATACATGAAGACAGTTTAAGAGAGGAATTAGACACCTCTACTTTACACAACGGACGTGGAATTAAGGAAAGTTTAACATTCAGGTAAAATGCATTCGGGGATTCCACGGCATTAATGCATTTTAATTTAATCATAAAATGCATTTTAATTTTAACCGTAAAAATACTTATAGAGAAGTTTTTACCCCCGATGTTGATGGAAAAAATGGTTGGCAGAATTTACTTTGAGAAATCTTCACATCTGGAAATTTTTACTGACCCTTGCACACGGGTTTGGAGTTAAGTACGGTTTATGGCACTCCCGCGCTACGCAAACGCTCTTGCGTATCCGCTCATTGGCTAGGGTTATTCCGCACGTGTCTTTTGGATTCTTAGGAAAAGAGAAAATATTTTTGTAGTTCAGTTTTAGTCCATGTATTAAGACCGAAAGTTTTTTCTTTTTTTCTGTGCTCTCGTACTGTGCACTTCCTCGTGTGCTATAGCTGCAGCAGTATTTTTCGTCGTTCAACGATATTCTGTCGGCCTATCCGCCTTCAATGGAAGAAGGAAACGAAAACAGTTGCGAATGAAGAGCAAAATTATTTGAAAAAACGGATATTAAAATTGACGAAGATTACGATTTGATATTTTGAAATCAACTTACCTATGTTGCTTACAATGGTAGATGGAAAGGTTAGAGTAATCTACTTTTTGGCATTTTATTGTGGAAAATTTGACTTAAATGCAACATAAATACTTTAGTTGTGCAATGCACTAACGGATAACTCGACATTGAGATGTTACATATGTGCGGCAAGAATATCTGAAATGAATGACATAGGGGAAATGAGGAAACGGAAAGTGGACCCGGAGAAATTCTCTTTCGGAATATAGACTTCATTGCTATATCAGGTTTTTTGAATGTCTTTTGCATTGGTCATACAGACTTGATTTTAGGCAGTGGCAGGTGAGTGAATGAAGTTATTGATAGTTACATGCATTCGGAAAGCAATGAAGAAACCTCTTTCAATACTGCAACACTACAGGCCCGTGTTAGCCGAAGAGTTCAATTGTAAGAGAGAAAATTATCCCTAAAAAATGAATTTCGGCAAAAAATGGGCTTTGATAGTCGATACGCCAAAGGCATGAACAGGAACCACAAATGATGGTAATACTGCTCGGAGGTTCTTTGAGAGTCCAACTTTAGCAGCAAAAATAACAGGTATAAAACCGATATTAGTATCTAAATTACATAAAACTCAGAAAAATGTTAGAGTAAATTTAATAGAACACCGTAAAATAAATCGCGGTAATGATTTCTGTCGGTTTAACCGGTTTCAGAGTTTGTTTGGATAATCAAGATAACTCAATACCGTTTATTTCCTAGGAATGGACGACAAACCAATAAAAAAATTCGGAAATATGCTGAAGGCACTTTCGAGTTGTTTACCTCTTAATGATGAGGCATTCGGAAACTACTGCTGGGATGCTGCCCCTCTATATTTAAGTTTGTATCCATGGTACTACATGCCTCCGACAGTACATAAGGTAGTTGTTCATGGAACACAAATTGCAAACAACAAAAGAACAATAGTTCTTCCGTTAAGAGAACTCTCAGAAAAGGTTATGGAGGCAAAAAACAAAGATATTAGGAGGTTTCGTGAAAGATTTACGAGAAAACGTAAGGAAAGTTTAACATTCAGGTGAAAAGCGTCTCATTTTAAGTAAAATAATTTAACCAAATGTTAATGCGAATTTAAATTCCACGTATATTACCTCTATGACAAAAATATCTATTTACAATATAAATATTTATGCTAATTAATATATATCGTTACTTTATTGTAGCTATAGTTACATGTTAAACTTTCCTTACGTTTTCTCGTAAATCTTTCACGAAACCTCCTAATATCTTTGTTTCTTGCCTCCATAACCTTTTCTGAGAGTTCTCTTAACGGAAGAACTATTGTTCTTTTGTTGTTTGCAATTTGTGTTCCAAATTTATTTTTGTAAGCGGTGATAGCAACCAGTCAAAAAATAAAGAATTGTTGTAGACCAATGCATCTTTGTTTCTTCCAAAAGTATCTATTTAAACCCTCCATAAAAACGCAAACTTGAACGATTATCCGAAAAATTCGTGACTGCCCATTTCTGTGAAAATGGTTCAAGTTTGACGCCATGTATCTTCTTAACGCGTAAAGATATCGAAAAACGACGAACGGGAACATAAAATTCAATCTTTTCTTAATATATATGCGAAGTTTTAAAACCCGCACTCAAAAAAACCATTTTTGGCCTCTTGGCCAGCTTTTTTCGATTCTAGCCCACTGTGCGTCGGCGATTCAAAGCGCGAAGTGAATTACGCTTTTAGATATATAAGTCAAAAACTCAAGTTCTATTCAAGATATCGCATCGAAACAAACTGCAAATGAAAATTACAACATTTATCTCGATTTCTGTCGAGACAAGTTCTTCCTCACGTGAGAAACCAAAAAGTTTTAGGCGACGTATAAATTGGACTGCACGACGAATTTTTTCTTGAGTTACGTTCCATCTAAATAATTTTTTACTAAGATTTGGTTGCTCTAAAATTAATCTCATGTCACTTTTATGCATTTAGATGATACAATGAGCGATGGAAGAAAAATCAGCATTTTATGTTGTATTGTAAGAGAGTAATGGCAGTTTCAAAAATGTTCACGGGTGAAAACTCTGCAATTCATTCAATTTTCGCTTTTAACTTTGTTGTTCTTGCTATAAGAGCGTAAAGATTTCAGTATTGTGTTGATAAAGTTATTTTCTGTTGAATTTCATCAGAAATTGTTTGAATCGGTCAATGTAAACTATGAATCTTAATTATACCCGTCCGAATCCGTAGCTCTGCGTAAAGGCGACCCGGCGCGAGGCTAACTTCTTCGCTTATGGCAATTTACATTGAATTTTTCCCCAGTAAACGCTCCATACTGACTGCAATCTTGAAACGGACCTTGGATGTGGAATCCGAAGAAACTGTTTCAATTCAGGAGCCAACTTGGGAAGTCGATTTTTCGTAAGCGTGGCGCTTTCAGACTCACTGCCGTGGAATCTCCGAATACAGTTTCGCTGTCTTTGTGATGATATGAAGATGTTTAATTCTGGTTAATTATCCTCAAAACATATGTGAAGGCAGTCTAAGAAAGGAATTTTATACCTCTACTTTATTCAAAGGACGTAGAATTAAGGAAAGCTTAACAATCAGGTAAAATGTGACTGCATTTTAATTTTAACTGTGAAATAAACTTAGAGCGATGTTTCACTCTCGATAATGGTGGAAAATTTGGTTGACAGAAGTTACTCCGTGAAATCTTCACATCTGGAATTTTTTACCGACCCTTGCATCAGGGTCTGGAGTAAAATACGGTTTATGGCACTCACGCGCTACGCAAACATTCATGCGCATCCGCTCATTGGCTAAGGTTATTCAGCGAGTGCCTTTTGGAGTGTTAGGAAAAGGGAAAATATTTTTGTAGTTTCAGTTTTAGTCTATCTATGAAGGCGGAAGGTTCATTATTTTTATTTTGAGAGGGATATTTTTTAAGATCAAAAAGGACCAGATATTTATGCATGTTTTATAAGTTTAATTTAGCCCTTGTGATTTTTGACGTGGTGATTCACTAGAAAATGAATAAAATTGCATATTTTCATAGGCGAACTTCCACATTGCATCTCAAGCAATTAGTATTCCTGCTTTCCTTCTGAGGCATACATCAAATCTCGCTTTCGTTCCTCTCGTTGTCAATGCATATCATTCTATACCTCAAAAATAGCAAAAACAAAATCATGGGAGATCTTCTTATCGCATTGATAACCGAAACTGTGGACGCTTGGTTGAGTACCCCCAACCACATTCAACTTCCCCTCTTTACTATGCTTACCCACTCCACCTTTTGCTAGGGGAAGACTCTGCAACAATGCGATTTGCAGACACTGAGCATTAGACAAAACTGCTAGCATAATGTTCCTTTATGGCTTACTAAAAAATTACATTACCTGTGCTATATCGTTAGAGATTTTCATAAATGTTACAACTTAATTAATCAGCCATTTTTTCTCTGTAACTTGCACTAATAGAAATTACTCTTATCTTATATACTCTTAACAAGCCATGATTAATAACAATATTGACTTATATTTTAGCCATTTATTGATGATGATATAATTGCTTTCAGGAAATTTGATGGATGCATAGCTTTTATATATCTATATGATGTTGAGATACATCATCATGTAGCAGTCTAGTGAATAAATAACATTCAATATTTGCATTGATATACTTTCATAGATATACTTTCTTTGTGTAGTAGTAGTATATTTGATAAATAAAACTCTAATTTATAGTAGTGAAGATCGTCATTGATTATTGTTCTCCAACTGAACCTCTGAAAAAAAGACATTAAAAGCAGAAAAATTAACAGGGTATAGGAGAAAAATGAAATTTATGATGAAATACAAAAACAAAGGTAGAGTTCTCGTGGCTTAAGTTAAGGGAAGGTGCAGAGGATGGGAAGCTAGCAGTTTTTCTGAAAGTTGAAGGAGAAAGTTTGTCCTTTCTTCCCTATTTCTGCAGAATGAACTCATCGAAGACAGAAACAGGGAAACAGTCAGGTACATCCTTAGAGCACGATTACTCAAATTAATGTAAAGCAAAAGTTAGAGCAATTACAACCATAATTTTTCATCTAAAACAACAGTAAATAAAAGCACAATACTGTAAGTAGACCAATTTAAGGAGATAAGAAGAATAAAATGAATAAGCAGCCATGATTGAAGAATAAAATAAAAATGCAGCCATGATTAATTTTAGTGCATCTGAGTTCAAATGGAAAGCACACTAGATGAATGAATCTTTAGAGAATGAAATTTGCTTTGAGGCATTTAATTTATCAAATGCAACGGAAAAATTATTTTTGGAGAGATAAAGTCAACAAGGAAAAAAATATCACTGGGATAGACAAAGTATTATTAAAAAAAAATGAAAGATAAATAGCATTTTCATTTTCACATCGATTATACACAACTACTACATGGCATGAAATGTCCCGAGCCTAACAAATAAAAAATCAATTTTTTACCTGAAAACCTTTTTTATTCTTCAGTATAATCTCCATCTAGAGCTATGCACTTATTCCACCGGTCCTTGAGCATTTCGATGCCTTTCGAAAAAAATGATTTCTCAAGTCCTCCAAAATAGGCCTCTGTTTCAGACATGACTTCTTCATTTGACGTGAATTTCTTCCCCTGAAGAAATCTCTTCATGTTTGGGAATAGATAGTAGTCGCTGGGTGCCAGATCTGGTGAATACGGGGAATGTGAAACCAATTTGTACCGCAATTCACTCAATTTGACCGGCGCTTTCATTGACGAATGAGCTGGTGCGTTGTCGTGGTGATACAGCACTTTCTTCTTTTTCATGTGTGGCCGTATTTTCTTGATCACGATGTCCTAACGGTCCAGTTGAGCAACGTAGTAGTCGCCTGTGATTGTTTTTCCCTTTTTCAAGTATTCAATCATAATGATTCCACTTGCGTCCCAAGAAACACTCGCCATAACCATCCCAGCTGACTGTTGGGTCTTTGGATGCTTCGGACGACTGCTACACGCTTCCAACCATTCTGCAGACTGCCGATTGGACTCAGGAGTGTAATAATGTATCCAAGATTCATCCATCGTCACAAATCAGCGCAAAAAGTCCTTTTTGTTTCTTTGAAACAAGGCCAAACCACGCTCGGAATCCCCCACACGTCTTTGCTTCTGGTCTGGAGTCAGGAAACGCGGCACCCATTGCGCGATAAGCTTCTTCCTCCCCAAATGTTCATGCAGAATATTTCCAACGCGTTCCATCGATATACCCACAGGCTCTGCTATCTCACGCAACTTTGCTTTACGATCGTTCAAAACGATCAGATGGACTTCTTTTATATTTTCTGAAGTGGTGGCCTCAGAGGGGCATCCAGGGCGTTCGGCGTCATTGGTGCTGACACGACCACGTTTAAAGTCCACGAACCACCGTTTCACTGTCGCTTCCGAAGGCGAGGATGTTGGGTAAAATTTATATAACCAAGGTTTGGCTCGGACAGTGTTTTTTTTCCCATCAAGAAACAATGTTTAATCAAAACTTGAAACTCGTCTTTTTCCATCGTTCACGAAATGCCTAAACTTCGTGAAAACAATCAGCTGCTATTCGGGAACTAATACATGAATTGTCATGAAATTAAAAACAGTGCCATCTTAAGGTTGGTTCTCAAGTGAAATGTGCAGAAAAAGTTACTAGTGGCGACATCTCTATGTTAGGCTCGGGACTTTTCAGGCCATGTAGTATTCAGCAACCAATTAAAGGGATAAATAAGGAGCTAAAAAGAAAACTAAGGAGACATTAGTTGAAATTGGTTAATTATGAGGCATTGTTTCATTATTTGGATTATGTTGAAATAGCAAATGGTAAAGAATGACATTTTTGTCTGAAATAAACAGTAGGATGGGAAACTATTGGTTGTATAGCATTAGCAAGGCAATTATCATATGTAACCATTCATAAGTGGACCTTAAATGAAAATATTTTCATCAATTCAAAATCAGAAGATGCATTAAATATGAAGCATAATCATATGAATGCATTTTATGTGACTCTGTGGGCAAGTGCTTTTTTGTGAAAGGTTGCTACAGAAAAGAATTTCTATGGGTGGGTTTCATAGAGAAAGAGTTCCATTATTAGGGAAGGCCTTCAATTAAAGGAAATACGAAATGGGTCTCCATCTTTTTGAAAAGATGCTCTTAATAAAAACTATTAATCTTATCTCTGACACCATATTAAGGGAAAGACATATTATCTCTAAGGAATTCACCTTTTTTAATTTTTGTGGATCTGAAATGAAACAGCAAAGAAAAAGAGGCTATCTATTGCTTAATGCCTAATTCTTGCCATTCAGCAATGCTACTTTTACCATTTCTCTAAAATATTAACAATACAATTTATAATGAATGAATGTAAGTTTCAAGTGAGATAGGAATTTTTTTGCTACTCATTATGAAGGCTAATTAATGACTCCCACCGGTTCACTGTCGCTTCCGAAGGTGTGGATGTTGGGTAACATTTATATAACCAAGGAGTGGCTCGGACAGTGTTTTTTCCCATCAAGAAACAATGTTTAATCAAAACTTGAAACTCGTCTTTTTCCATTGTTCGCGAAATGCCTAAACTTCATGAAAACAATCAGCTGCCATTCGGGAACTAATACATGAATTGTCATGAAATTAAAAACAGTGCCATCTTAAGGTTGATTCTCAAGTGAAATGTGCAGAAAAAGTTACTAGTGGTGACATCTCTATGTTAGGCTTTGGACCTTTCAGGCCATGTCGTATTTCTAAGTAAATTTCACAGAGACAAAATTTTTAAAAGATAAAAACAAACTATCCAAAATTTTCTATATAACTGGAGTCACCTGATATTAAAACCTTTCAGAAATAATGTATAATAGCCACTCTATGAGTAAATCAGTACCTGCACCAATCAGTACCAGTACAACTGTTTTATGAGACAGGTCATTGAATAACTTTTCAAATATCAATGAATTTCTCAAGCAATGTTATACAAGGAACATTCCAAATGTTCACACATCACACAAATGTTTACCAAGATTTACCATTTATTTCAAAGCAAAATATGTTCAAGAAATAGAAATTCTTACAAGAATCTGAAAATAATAAGTGGACTGATCAGTCAAAATATGTGGGACTGAAAAGTTATGATTTTTTGTGAATGACTCTTCTGAATCTAAAATATGAACTAATTAGACAGCAATGATAATTACGGCAGAGTAGCTGCCAAGTGAGGCATAGAAAAACAAAGTAACAGGGAATACAAACCATTTAAGAGGTCATCATTGGTGATTTCTGCTTTACTTCTCTCAGACAGTTTGCGTAAGTATGCATTCTCTGCCCTCAATCTTCTCAATTCCCCTTTCAGCTCACATAAATCTTGATCTCGGAGGAGTCTCTCGAGGGATGCACTAGTCAGTTTATCTCTCAGCTCATCTGCTTCTCTCCTGAAAACACTTTGGAAAATCAACTCTCTACTCTTACAATTACATATATATATATATATATATATATATATATATATATATATATATATATATAACCATCATTCTAGAAAGTGTGTTTTGTCCAATTTGTCAACTTTGAAACTGTTTCATCACTAATCAATGACACTACACATTCAATTAAAGCCCCACTTTTAAATCAACAGTAAAAATTCTCTTTTATGTGATGCTGGTTAAAATCTGTGAAATTTAGAAGGGTTTCCTTCCTTAATCATTAAATTAAGAAAAGCAGAGAGGTTTGAGTTCAAATGCTAGCAAATGGCACTGCACTTTCAGAAGGTTTTTTTCAAATGAATGGGCTAACCTGATTTTTTCCATTTCCATTTCTATGCGTTTCAGCTCTTCCACAGGAGATGTTATCGGGCCTCTGAACAAATTACCATCAGATACATATCCTTCCTCCTGTAGTCTCTTTAACTTTTCTTCAAGATCCTTGTAAATTAGATTGTTATTTTCAAAGTACAGACATTACTGAAAAGGATTTTGCACTGTATATAGGGGAAATCTAAGTATATCATATGTTAGTATAAGTTTCTTGCACACTGCAAAATAATTAGTAAATATTTTAAATGTTACCTGATGACTTTTTAAATGCCTACAATAACATACCGTTTACATTACCATTGTGTTTAACAAAGCATATCATGCAATTGTCCTGATGTTGAACCAGGACCATTTCGGAAAATTTTGATGCATATCAAGTTATGAAAATGAGTCCTTCAACCATTAGCAAAATTTCAAGTCCATATCATTCCGGAAAAGTCTTCAAACATATATCTGAACAGCCATTTTAAGTATATGGTAGAATAATAATGATGCCCTGGAGTCAAACCAAGGACTATTTGGGAAATAATAAACTGCGTTTTCAAAACATATTCATAATTGCAGTTCACATGTCGAAATATAAATTTCTATTTTTTCAGGAAGTGGTTCATAAAAATACTTGCACTCTTCACCATACGTTATGAACGGCAGCATTAAGACCATCTGGAGTCGAACATAAAACCGTTTACTAAGGTATGATGGCATGCTACTAATTATAACTGGCATCTTAAACCGTATCCAAAGTTTCAAGTCTTTATCATATTTGGAATGTCCCAAAACAAAATTCTGTATTTCCCTTTTAAATGTATTGTAGCATGGAAATAGTCCTCTTTCCTGGAACCAAGGACCATTATGGGAACAGTAAACTGAGTTTCTAAAACGTATTTATGACTGCTGTTTATATGCATTACATGGGTTATGGACTTTAATCTTCTTGGGAATCGCCTGAAAAAATATAGAATTTCCTTTTATACATTTCCTATGGGAGCATTAAGACCAGTTTAGAACCTAGAACCATTTTGGAGGATACTTTTGCTCATTAAGTTTTGGGAAGGACCTCTCCAGCCATATATAGAATTTTAAGTCCATATCATATGGATGAGGTCATCAAACCTATTTCTGTATTCCCCATTTGGTAGTATGGTACAAAAATATTGGGGCCATGGAATTGAACCAAGGGCCAACATGGAAATGGTAAACTATGTTTTCAAAACATAATCATGACAACAGATCACATGCCAAAATGAATAATTCTACCTTATCAGGAAACGCCTCTAAAAAATATTTGTATTCCTCGTCATACATCTTATATGGGAGAATTTATACCAACTGATATAGAACCCAGAACATTTTTCTAAAAACCAAATGCATAATAAAATTGGGTAGGAGCAACCCTGACTGATATCAAAGTTTCAGTTCGATATCACGTCGGGAAGGTCCTAAAATAAGATTCCGTTTTTCCCATTCAAAATGTATGGTAGAATTTAATATGAATAAATATGATGGCATTGAACCGAGGATCATCAGAAAAACAACAAACTGTGTATATGACCTTTAAGAATCATCTCTGCTCAAATTCCAGGTTTTTACCTTTCCAGCTTATCAAGAAAGCATTCAAAATAATTGTAAAAATTTACCACAATGCATTTTATATGGGAGAGTTTCGCACCCACCCATAGTCGACCCATCCATAGTTACATAGTTACATAGTACATTAGTTCGCACCCACCCATAGTTACGTTCACTTGGTAACATATCCTCAACTGGTACTATAGAAGATCACCATATCTGTGAACACTGTGATTTCGAACTCTCTTTCTCACCGAGAAGTACCTCAAAATAATTTTCAAAAATCTGTGCAATTCATTCTTATGGGAAAATCCCAATTACTGGGAACTTCTGGTATTGAATGCATGATAGCTAGCATCAAAGTCTGAATTATTCTGGCAGCTACACAGAAGGTCCACTATGTTGTAAAAATTTCATGTCAATGTCTGTTTGTGGTGATCAAGATGACGAAGAAATGTTACGTCGAGCAAGGGGAAGATTTTTGATGGACGGAATTTTCACGCAAACTCGATTTTATAGCAGTGTGTTCGTGTGATTCTCACAAACTGCATAAGGTTCAATGGAATGTCACCAAACAATGCCGTAAGGGTGCAAAATTCTCATATTCAAAATACATTGTGGGGATTTTAAGTAATTTTTTTGAAGGCTTTCCCAATTATATGGAAATGTGGGACCAGGCATGTGAACAGAAGTTATATATGCCTTCGATATATGCGGTTCAGCGTTTCCCTAATGATCCTTGCTTCGGGGCAAGAGCTACATTTTGCATTCTACCATATGTTTTAATGCCGATACACATCGGCCATATTGTTTTAATTATGGAGGAATAATGTAATGTACATTGCATTGTGAACTCTGTTTCTCCCGTTAAGGTACCAACGAATGCAACACACATATGAAAGTGAGCATTATTTTGTTGTATTGTGTTGGTTTTTCGTTTCATGGTTGATATTCCACACATATTGCTGAAAATTTAAAGAAAACCAGCGATTTTGTTGCTTGGTTGCTATTTGCAAATCAGAAAGTGAATTTCAGTGGTTCCTGCAAGGTGGATTCTCATGCCTCCTTTCCTGAGCTATTGAATACAAACAGTAATTGCAAAGGTTAATATGTTAAACATTGCAACTATTTTTGGGTAGTTCATTAATTTTTGTTGAGTTCTGGCTATTATTAATCATTCAGTAAATACTTATGAACTCCATTTTCTCTGGCGGAAGGATCATCGAATACATAAAAAATGCCTACAAAATTCAGTAAGTATGCATTTTTTAATTTCATAACACATTGCTTTTATGCCTTTCTTTTTGTTCCTACACCAAATCATAGCAATTTCGTTAATGAATCCAGCTATATCGTTACTCGGTTGGAGTTTCTAAGTATGCAAGAAAATTCGAAGGTACATTGCTGTGTGCATCCCTTTTTCTCCAGTTTAATTACCAAAGAATACAAGCACACACACAAAAGATTGTAAGCGGGTATTATTTTATTGGACTGTGTGTTATTTTCGTTAATTGGTTGATGTTCCTCTATTACTGCCGAGAAATTTAAAGGAAAAATAACAGTTTCGTTACTTGGTTGCTATTTGTGAATCAGGTAAGATATTTTAGTGGAACCTTCTGTGTAGATTCTCATGCCTCCTTCTCTGAGCAATTTAATACAACTATCACATACATGTGTAGGTAAGGGGGAGTTTTGATTTTTACTTGATTTTCGTAGTAACTTTAATCACTTTTATTTAAGATAAGAATGGGATACACTGAACTTTATTCCATACTCTTCCCTATTCTTTTTCTGCTCTAGGAAGTTAGAGAAGACGCTCCTGTAACATGCAATGATATCTACTGAAATTTGTATGGGTTCGACTACAGATATATTGCCTCCCTCTTAAGATAAATCTTCTCAAGATTCTCTTCTTAAGAGTTGAACTCAACAATGTTTTCTTGCAACAATTTTCAAATAATTGATTATTGTATCCTGGTATGATGATAGCAGATGTGAATTATGTACATCTTAGCACTTTCCAGTTTCCCAAAATAATACGAACTTCTCCTCCAGGAGATTTAAACCCCATTAGATTTAAATAATGTCTTAAAAGTAATGTATAATATTTGTGGAATTGGAGTAATAGGAAAGAGTTGCATTGGAATCTATCTGTAAAGGTTTGCTTGGGACCTATTTGGGTCTATAAAGCTCCTTTATCTTCTGCAATTGTATAAAAGCAACTTAAATTCTATTATCAATAACATTAAAAGCATACAAATGAAATCCTAGAGTTATATTTATAAGTATTTACTATCCAAACATCATAAATATTGTTCCTGGTTCATTTTCATAGAATAAAAGCTTAAATGCATACCTATATGCAAACAACTAAGTGATCTACCTAAAGGAGGGCCTTGAACCCCTTATTTGCTTCTAAAACTTTTGGAGAGAATAATTTCACTTCTACACAAATAGCATTACTAATTTAATCCTTTATCTATTTTCCCTGTTGAGAATCAATGGGCAATTTCAGGGTTCGACACCATGTGTGTGCAAAATTTCTCCCCTTAAAAAGGCATTGTGGTAATTTTTAAGATTTTTTTGAATGCTTTCCCGATAAGCTGGAAAGATAAAACCTGGCATGGGAACAGGTGGTTGAAGAAATTTGCTGTTTCTCTAATCATCCTTGGTTCGATGCAAGAGCATCATTTCCATTCTACCATACATTTCAAAGGGAGATAATGGAATCTTATTTTAGGGCCTTCCCGATGATATTAAACTGAAACTTTTGTTTGAATTTGTTGGCATTGGGTGGTGATAAAACTCGCCTGAGAGCCAGGGTCCACTAATATTCTGATATTTTCAAATATGGCCGATTGTGATTTTATGAGTGCTCTAGCAGTGCCAAGAAGTACATTTGATTGATTTGACTGGTCAGAAGCACGAAATTGCATTAACATCATTAGTAGACGGAGGGTCATTTGCTAATGTGAATGCTGTTTTAGTTAAATCAATCCTCTTTGGAAGGTGCAATTTCCCACTCTTTGGGAGTCTGATTCCATACTACAGTGACAGGTCAATTGGACAATAAGGAATGTTTCTTAGAACAGGTTTTACATACCACCTTGGAAAAACCTTGACTAGCTGTGTGCACCGCAGCCATACAATTAAATCAGTTTCTTAGATTTAACAAGCTCCCTTTTCTTTACCAAAGATAATGTCTTGAAGTGAGCAAACTGATACAACCTGAGTTCTTGTTTACACAGATAACACCTTTTCAACCTGCATGAGTCATCAGAGGATGCAGCGACTAGAGATGTTTTTGTAATTTTGGGTTTAATCTGAGAAAGCCTTCAGATTCTTTTCGATTGAACTTGCTCTGCCTGCAACGACCACAAAAAATTTACATACTTATGGCCGAATTCCAAAAGCGTATGGACAGACGGGAATGTTATCTCACAATTTTCAATTTCAAATTGTTTTAAAACATCCATTTCTAAAGGTCTCGAAATCAAATAAAACAACATAAATTCTGATAAGTTCGGGATTTTCATCACCTACAATGCACTAATATTCTCAGAGAAATTGTCTATAAATTTCTGCGATGAAACAAACGATTCCCCCTGATAATTAAACAATTAGTTGAGATGATTAAAAGTTATCACAAGCAGATTAACAAACCGCTTAACTAGTTTCCCACACAATTAGATAATTATCTGAGATCACTGGGATATTTCCACTCCACTGACAAGGCCTGTCCTTTCACGCTTGTTATCAGATAATGATATTTTTCAATATCGGATAATTGAAGGTTGGTATGAACCAGACTATTATAAATATCATAGAAATGAAGTTCTCCAATTGCCAGTCCAACACAGGTAATAACAATAAGATTCTGTTATCCACCTTTGAAATTCAAGGAAACGACAATCTGACATCAAACCAAAGAGCATTAAAGAAACAATGACCCTCGTGAAAGAATGTTTTTAAACGCCTGTGTTCCTATTCCGTGTTTTATTTTCCAGCTTGTCAGGAAAGCATTTTAAAAAATCTTAAAAATTTCCTTAATGCATTTCTTACGGGAGAATTTCACATGCACAAAGGATCCGTTCGTGAGAGACAATTGCATACTAATGTTAGACAAGTGCCATTCTGACCTGTTCCAAAGTTTTGATTCAAATCTTATCAGGAAGGTCCTAAATTAAGATTCCGTTATCCCCGTTTGAAATGCATGGTAGAATAGAAATGACGCTCTAGCTTTGAACCAAGGATATTTAAAGAAACAATGAACTGTGAAAGAATGTTTTCAAACGCCTCTGTTATTCATTCCAGATGTTATCTTCCCAGCTTACTGGGAAAGCATAAAAAAAAATTCTAAAATTTGCCGCAATGCATTCTATACAGGAGAATTTCGCACCCATCTGGCATCGATTACATGGTCATTTGGTAATATTCCTTCCTTTGGTACTATGGAGGACCATCTCATCTGCAAACACTGTGATTTTGATTGCTCTATCGCAGTGAGTATGGCCTGTAAACAATTTTCAAAAATTTGTGCAAAAGACCACCTGGCATCCAACTCAGGACCCATTCGTGAGAGACAATTGAATATTAATGTTGCATTAATGTAACTCTAACATGTTTCAAAGTTTTAATTCAATATCTTGTCAGGAAGGTCCTAAAATAAGAATCTGTTATCCCCATTTGAATGATTTCTTCTTCCCTTGAGATGATTCCATTTACAAACCATTACGGTTTTTAAAAGTTATTCTCTCACATTTATTACTTTTAATAGTTCTAAAATACACACAATTAATAGGGCAAATGAGGTTTGGTCATATTGCTCATTGAATTCTGATGACAGCAGCTATGAATGTGAAAATTTCAAATAATTTTGAATGCATACAAAAATACCTATATTATTTATATTTCAATTAAATGCAGAAAAGATTAAAAATAAGCAAAATAGTAGGGGTTTAGTGGAATAATTTTTTCTAGGGCCTCTTTACCTGTATTGGTTATGAGCAACTCTTCATCTCTCCACCTTCTGTAGGATCATACAGTGGGGTTTCCTCCACACCAACCTTGTCAAATTTAAAAGCGGGATTGATTGGAAGAAGAGAATGAAGTAATGACTTTGTGAGGATTTCAAGAGGGGGACTATTTGATAGAGATTGGGAAACAAGAAGCGGCTGCAAGAGTAACACACACACACGCGCGCGCACACACACACACACGACTTTAGCAACCGAAAGGGTAAGAGGTATGTTAATTCCAGATTTTTGGATAAGACACAAAAGTTAGAGGAATTCTTGCATACTTCATTGACCAGTTGTTTACTTTGAGCAACCACCTTTTTTAGAAGCATAACCCACTCACTCACCTCTATTTTCTCACCCAACATAATTTTTTCTGTTTATGACTACCTCCAGAGAAACTATTCATTTATCCAATTTAGGTGATGTCTTAATCAAAAATGCTTATAATTCAGATAAACTCATTCATGATTCTATCATGATGATAGGTTATTATCATTAATCGTTAGAGTAATGAATGTTTAGTATTGGCATAAAAATTAGCATTTTCTGCAAATTTTTCAGATTTTTCCTCAATTATTCTGGAAATTACAGGATATAATGCCGATGGCTTAATTATACTTTCAGAAATTTCCTTCTGATGCATCAGTTTATTTCTAGGAACTCCGAAATTATACACAATAGCGATATTCACTATTTTCAAGCAAACTATAAGAAAGTTTGAGCAGCTGACTATGCCAGTACCTAAAACATCTTATCAGCAATTTATTTTCAAAATAGATTTGGAGGTGTTTTCAAACCGATAGAAATTGCTAACTGTTGTATTACCATCTATGCAAGCCAATGGTTTGCTCTAAATCCTAGGTAAATTTAGGGATATAATTTATCAGTTTTTAGATTTAGATGAGTACCCAGCAAGCCGCCAGTGGCGTATGGCAGGGGGTGTAATGACACCATCTTTGTATTCTAATCGATATTAATAGTTATCGACATATAAACTTCAAGTTTTTGTGACATTGAAAGTTCTGTAATCATGTTTAAAATTCATATTTCAGTGTCATTAAAACAGAAACTTTAGTCGATTCATTAATATCATCTTCAACAAAATTTATTTTGTGTCATAGATGTTGTAAGAAGAGTTGAACAATTTGGTTCTCATAAGCAAAGAGAATATAATGTTCGATGGCATCTCTATAGTTCATTGTTCATTTCCCAAGTTATTTCAAATTATGAAATTTCTAACTTCGCCTAGGAATAGAACAAAGCATAGAAAACAATATTTAAACAAAGCAAAGTAGCTCAATTGATATTAATTTATGATAGACAGTTACTTATTTTTCATTCTTGTTGTTGAATGACTTAATTAGTGTAAGCTAACACGGTTTACAAGGGTGGTCTGAAAATTTTTCGACCCCAGATTTTTCAGAAATCTTCAGAAAACATGTCAAGAAATGGCAAAATGTCGGAAACTTTTCAGACCACTTGTGTACGTAATTCATTTTAAAAGCTTCACTTCTTTAAGAAGATAGAGATACAAATTCTGATAAGATGCATCTAAACATTGTGAACTTTATAACATCATTCAAATTTTCCGAAGATCCAATTTCAACTGGAATGATCTTTCTTACATTACTAATTATAAAAATATTCTAAACATCTTCACAAAGTTCGTAGAGAATTATGATGTCTCTAGGATGTAGGATGTTACGAAGGTCCTTGGAATGAATGTTGGAGTAATAGATTACATATAGAAACAAGAATGTCTTAACAGTTAAGGTATGACTCCTAAGAATTAAAGGAATATTTTCATGAAAAGCTGCCTATCATCCATGTGTTTCTATTTTTTAAAGCATTCCTTCATTAGTCCTTTCACCCTCCAGATTTTTCTTTTAATGTTTATACATATTATGCACCATTCAAATTATTTGGGTTAGAAAGCTTACTTGAGGCATTCAGAAATTGAAAAAGCAATCAAATCATGATCATGAATTATTATTATCACTTTTACTTAGTGCATAGTTCTGAAGATCATTTTACCATTAGAATGGAAATTTTTTGATACTGAGTTAATGTTTAATTTAGTGGGACCTTATAGATTTCCATCACATCTCAATTTTTCTGTTTGATGACTGAATATTTTTTTGGCTATATCTCTTTATCCCATCAAGAGATAATACTAAAAGGTAATTCTAAACCATTGTTTCTGTCTGAAGAAAACCTTATGAATAGCAGTTATTTATTACTCAATAACGAAAAGATTGTAAATGGCCTTTCAAACCAGGTGTTACCTTGTAAATCTGCAATATTCAAGGACAGAACTCCTGAAAATATCTGCAACATGCAAATCAGTCTAAGTTTAAATTTGCCATACTGAACAGTTGGTTGGTTAACCATCTTAAATTGGATTCCTTGCAAGAAGTCCTGAAAGATCATTTACCTCAAAAATAGTTAAATACCTTCATTCCTCTAGGGAATAGCTGCAGCATAGATTACAAATCGTGGACTCGCCAGTTCCCATCCTACTTACGATCGGCCACCACCACCAATCTAACCTTAGATACCTGCTCAGCAGAGGTGCGGTCGGGAATCCTCATTAGCGCTTTCAAACATTCACTACCCCGGAAACATACGAACATCTTCAATATGCTGAAAAGGGGGTTTTACTTCTGAGAGCAGAGTTAACCTACACCCATTGACAATTCTATGGTTCCTTTGACAACATATAAACAATACCTTTCCATGGATGAAATAAAAGAAAAAGAAACAACAAAAGGAATTTATAGGGGATACTTCTAGGGCCAGGGTGAAGTTGAAAGTCTTCGCATCTCTCTGGAAGAATCAGTCAAGAAGCGAATTAGTCAGAAACAGTGCCAAATCTCATCTCAAAATCATAAGGCTTCATCTGATACTGTCATCATGAATGCCTGGTGGAAGTAAGAACAGGATAGCATGTTGATACATATATTTTGAAATATCTAATGCCCTGTTTAATAGTCGCAAATTTTTTACTTCTCTGTATTGCAGATTAATTCAACTACAAAGAATTCGAGTCAAAGGTTGCGCCACGTGCTAGAGAGAGATTCAGCATCAGATAAAAGTTGGGACAGCATAATTTTGCAAGGAACATGAACTTGATTTAATTAAAGGGATCGTTTTTCTGGGCCTGGCAATGAAAAATATTTTCAGAAAAGTATTACATTGGTGTTGGAGAGAGAAGTGGAGAGAAAATGGTGTTATTTTCAAATCCCTAGAAAGCAATATAAAGGCCCAATATTAAAGCACATTCATTCTTCTCTTCACAGATCATCCTTTGGAGTTGTAAAAAAAAGTCACTCCTAAAAGGATGTTTGCTTGAGAGAGACATACCTTAATGTGTGATTTGTAAGATGTGATCAGGTTTTCCTTGCTGATAGTACTTTCCCGTAAGTCATCTTTCCATTTCCGGCTTATTTCTATCAGTTCTTCCTATCAAAGGAATATGACACAACTAATTATTCCAATTCATCTCATTAAAGAAATTTCCTATCAAATAAATGCCCTAAATTCACATCATTATGTTACACTGTTTAAAATTACACTAACTAAATCCCATTCCAAAATGAGATTTTAATTACTATATTGGATAGTAAACAATATTTAATGATAAATAAGGATATCTATTAAACCTCCTTTCCTATAGTATTGCTACGAATTCTGATCATGTTCCACAAGTGCCGTCAACGTCAGATTTTTTCGACGTACTGGCCTTACACTCTAGATGCCAGAATAATTCAGACATCGACGCTAGCTATCATGGGTTCGATACCAGAAAGTCCCAAAAATCGCGATTTTCACATAAGAATGCATTGCGCAGATTTTTGAAAATTATTTTGAGGCACTTATCGTTAACATAGAGTAACCAAAATCTTGCAAATTCGCGCAAAAGACTGCCTAGCGTGAACTCAGGACCCTTCCGTGAGAGAAGACAGCAAAATAATATTAGATAAGTGCCATCCTTACTTGTTCCAAAGTTTCGATTCAATATCTTATCGGGAAGGTCCCACGCCTCTGTCACCATTCCGGGTTTTATCTTTCCAGCTTATCGGGAAGGCATTTAAAAAATCGTGTAAGATTTCAGCAATGCATTTCTTATGGAAGAATTTTGCATCCACCTGGCGTCGAACTCACTGTCATTTGGCTACATTTCTTCCATTCGTAAAATAGAAGACTGCCTCAAATTCAACCTCCGAGATTTTGGTTTCACTATCTTACCGATAAGTGCCTCAAAAAATTTTTCAAAAATCCGCGCAATACATTCTTATGGGAAAATTGCAATTTTTGGGACATTCTAGTATCGAACTCATGACACCTAGCGTCGATGTCTGCATTATTCTGGCATCTAGAGTGTGGGGCCAGTACGTAGTAAAAATATGACGTCAACGGCGCTTGTGGAACATGGTCAGAATTCGTATCCCCTATATATATCTATATATCATCTATATATATAGCTAACTCTCCGGATATACCTATATATATATATATATATATATATATATATATAGGGGATACGAATTCTGACCATGTTCCACAAGCGCCATCGACGTCAGACGGCGTCACATTTTTTCGACGTACTGGCCCTACACTCTAGATGCCAGAATAATGCAGACTTCGACGCTAGCTATCATGGGTTTGATGCCAGAAATTCTCAAAAATCGCAATTTTCCCATAAGAATGCATTGCGCGGATTTTTGAAAATTATTTTGAGGCACTTATCGTTAAGATAGAGTAACCAAAATTTCGGAGGTTGAAGTTGAGGTAGTCTTCTATGCTTCTCATGGAAAAAATGTAGCCAAATGACAGTGAGTTCGACGCCAGGTGGATGCAAAATTCTTCCATAAGAAATGCATTGCAGAAATCTTTTTAAATGCCCTCCCGATAAGCTGGAAAGATAAAACCCGGAATGGTGACAGAGGCGTGGGACCTTCCCGATAAGATATTGAATCGAAACTTTGGAACAAGTAAGGATGGCACTTATCTAATATTATTTTGCTGTCTTCTCTCACGATCGGGTTCTTAGTTCGTCGCCAGGCGGTCTTTGGCGCGAAGTTTTAAATTTGAACTGAGGCAGTACTTGGTATGATACTGTATTCAACGGATAGCTTGCAGTATGCAAGCAACTTATATATATATATATATATAGTTCAATGAACACTTAGGCTTTAAATCTTACAATGATGTTTAATCGTAATTTATCACAGTGATAAACACATCCAAGGTGTATTCCCATTAAAACAATATGGCAGATACATCGGCCTTAAAATGTATGGTAGAATGCAAAATGGAGCTCTGCCATGGAACCAAAGATCATCCAGGAAATATAAATGAAGTTTCTTCATGACTTCTGTTCTCCTGCCTGGTCTTACTTTTTCATGTAATTGGGAATTTCCTTTTTATTATTCTAATAAATTATTTACAATTGCCACAATGTTAATTTGAAAGGGGAGAATTTTGCACCCATCTGGCATTGAACCTATGCTCATTCGGTGATATTTCATCCAGTGATGCTATAGAAAAGTGCCTCATCAACTGCCTCTGAGATTTTGGATTCTCCATCCTACTGGGAAGTGTCTAAAAAAAATGAAAGATTTGTATAATGTTTTCTGATGGAAAGATTCAGACATTTTGGTCCCTCTGAGGCCCGAATGCAGGGCTTCATCCTGATGGGAATAGTTTTCCTAGAGCTTTCTAACCCATAGAAATTCAAACCAATTTGTCTCAAATCTCTAAATCAAACCATTTCTGAAATAAAAGGGGGACATATGGGCAGACAGACAGATGGAATGTTTGCTAATTATACATAGGGCAAGTACAACTCTGACCAATTCCAAAATAAGCTTCTGATATTTCCCTTTGATATTCCAAAAATCCAATCCTAATGATACCCTAAGTAGTCTAAGAGTAAAAGTTGCTTGCATATTACATAAATAATATATTATTACACATAATACTAATGTTATTCAGTTTTTCTAAAAAACTGAACATAATGCTTTTTGATGTGTTGAAAATTGTAAATATGTCATCTAGTCATGTCCCATAAATACCCGACCTGATATATAAATGGTGGTAGTTGCCTGAAAAAATTATTTGTTTGAAAGTACAAATCTTATCAAGATTAAGTTTGAATTTTGAAGACACTACATTGTTAAATATTTGTTTGACAGTCAACAATAGCAAACACTCTCAGTGAATTTGTAAACATGGAAAATATTGGTAACCGTTAAGGGATACAACAATTTTATTTAAAAGGTTTCAGTCCAATGGATATCAAAGCTGAGCTATATTTTAATCTGGGAGAACCTGCTCTCTCATTTATGACAGTAAAATAATGGGTGGCAGAGTTTAAATGAGGACTTATGAGCTACTAAGATGAACATCACAGCAGTCGATCAAATGAAGTGACCATGCCAAAATTGAAAAAGGAAATCCACAAAGTGGTATTGGATGACTGTTGACTGAAAAAGTGCTAGCTAGCAAACATAGAAGGCATCTCAAAAAGTGCTGTACATTGCATATGGACAAAAAATTTGGACATGAGAAAGCTGTGTGCCACATTTTCTCACAATGGATCAAAAACAGCATCATTAGGATGTTTCAGTCAAGTGTTTGGTGATGTTTCCCAGCAATGAAACAGAGTTTTGCATCAATTCATTACCACTGAAGAAACATTGGTCCAATACATCACATCCTATGCCTAGGAAGAAGGAAAACTCAGTTCCATCTGCTGACAAGATCATGGCATCAGTTTTTGGGATAGACATGGGATAATTTTCATTGATTATCTTCAAAAAGGTAAAAGAATCAACGGAGTGTATTATGCCAACTTGTTACTGCATTTAAGGGATGAACTTAAAAAAAAATGAATAAATAAATAAAATAAAACCTGCCTGCATTTGGTGAAGCAGAAAGTGTTGTCTAATCACTAAATGCACCAGTTCACACATCCGTCATCACTTCCAAACTTGAAAAAATGGCTTGGTGATAAGGGATTTGCAGGTAAAGAAGAGGTTAAATCTGAGGTTGATAGCTATTTTGAGGAATTAAACAGTTCCCACTAAACAGGGTATCGAAATTATTGAACATCACTGGGAAAAGTATATTGAGCTTAAGAGAGACTATGTTGAGAAATAAATCTGTGTTTTCCCAAATTTTTTGTTACTTATTTGATAGGTCAGATACTTTTTGGGATGACCCTTGTACATATCCATACCAAATTTTGGTATATTTAATCATTCCAAATATGATTGTCTATGTGATAATTTGCACATGTATGCTTCTGAACTGAGATCTATTGATGATAAATAAAGACAAACAAGACTCACTTCAAGATGTTTGACACGACCACATTTTGATTGATATGCATGGTGCAGTTTGGTAATTTTCCTCCTCTCAAGAACAAGTTGGTGCTTCATCCGTTGTCTGTGGTCATCCACTTCAGCAAACAGTGAGTTCCCTTTGGCATGTAAATCTGCAGGTTCATCTTCCTTCTGAAGAGCTTTCATTTCTTGCATTTGTGATGAATATATGGCGGCTTCCTCAAACGCACTCTATCAAAATACATACACATCACTTTTAAAGTTTCTTTACATTCAAGCCCCAAACATTACATGAAAACTTTCAACATCACACCCAATCGATACATTCCCAAGTATTTTCTAGATAAACCCATGCATTACAGAAACATTCCAGCTAATTAATCATCATCAAAGCTCCTTCTCAAGGTGTGGCACACAAAGTATGCACATAGATTGCATTAAAATGTGGAATTGTCTCTCTTGGCCTAAGCTGTCAACTAACTAATTTCAATATTGAATCCTGGAATCAACTTAGTGACATTTTAAAAGAAAGGAAAAACATTGGCTCAGCTTGTGCATGAGATTCCTAAAAATGTGAATTTGAAGGAATGAAGGTGGAACAAACTTATGCATAAGTAATTACTGCAATTAGCATGCTATTCTGCGTTGTTGTCATTTGAAAAAAAAGATGTTATGGTCACTTTACATTTATATTGGTCAGAAATATATCTACAAGATGCAATGAACACACTCATAAATAACAACTCTCAAAGATCACACTTGGCTGAGCATTTGACAGATAAAAATTCCCACTCTAATATTTCACCCTTAATATTCTTAAAATACATAGAAGTTGACCCACACCATGATTGTCCAATAGATACTTTTTAGTGATTTTTACACCTAAAAGTTCAAGAAATGGCAGACAACTCATTCTCCACAAATATCTTTGGAAAATTGGAAAGTTAAGAAAACTACAATATTAAATAGATAGCAAGGCAATGATATTACGCAACCAAATTTATGGCAAATGTGTGGTTGGAGATAATTTTGGATGAGTAAAGATTCTGTATATTAGCAAAATTACTAAAATTTATACACAGAGTATTCTTTATAAATGCTGGTTGGTGTGAGCCCTGCAGACATCTGCTTTTTTGCTGACTAGGAAGGAGAGGGAGTTTCCTTTTGTCCTGACCCTTAGGAGGTGTGAGGCCACTCCTAGAGCTATACAGTCTGCTGGCCCAACCAAATATCCCCCTAGTGATGAGCTGTCGCTTGGTCCAGCCCATCCCATCAGCCCCCCTGAGTGCTAGCAGGTACAGGGGTCAGAGCATGTACTGGGGCAAACCAGGCCACAATTGCAATCCTGGATGGTCCAATTAGGTTGGACCAGAACACAAACAGCAGCCCAACCCCTCATCATTATCCAACTGATGCTTCTGACCCCAGTCAACCTGCCGGCCTTTGCGGATCAGAAATGCAAACAGTAACCATCACAACAATCTCCACACAAATGGGAGGTCCAAGGTCCCCTCTAGGGGGAGGGCTTAGCTTCTCTCGCCATCACCTCCTTTGACTACACACAATAATTTTTTGCCCATTAGCGATCATGATAGTGACCTTTGCACCCAGCAACAGACAGGGGGTAACATTGAGAAAGAATGAATATTAACTCCCTTTTCCTCGAATCTCAAAAAATATTGGATAAAAATTTATAAAAAACTAGCAGAAATGTGTGCACTGCCTCCAGACTTGCACTTGTCAGGCAGAAGGACCCAGGTCAAATGCCAAACTGTGGAGGACTTCCTCAAAACCAAAGAGCTGCTTATCCACAAGGGATGCCCTGCTTATAAAAGGCTTCCTAAACAGACTTAAAACCTTAAGAGAAAATGCCAAAAAAAAGGGCGAGATCTTATCAGATGATAAGGGTAGCAAAGGAATTCATAACTTACACCAATCCCAACAGATTTCCACCCCTTCCAAAGTCAAATATGGAATTCCTATAGAGAACCAGGTCATTCCCTGATGTTCTCTCCCAGAACAGTGAAGTTGTAAAAGATCAACAGACTGTCACTTCTGACACGACTCTCCTCTCCAGTAATGTGGCCACACAAATTGAGGTCCCTTAACCTTCCACACCTCAATCCAACAATGACTGGAGGATTGAGATGCGGAAGTGGCTCACTGATTCTGACTCACTGAAGTGGTTCATGAGTATATATTTTGGGAGAGAGCAAGAATTCCAACAAGAGATATTCAGCATAGTCAACAAAAACTTAACATTATAATAAAATTGCAAAAAATGCAAACAAGTGTGATGATATTCCAAAGCATCTTGAAGAGGAGCTTAGAAATAATTTGGACGAACTATTTGATGTTGCACATGCCAATGCTCTACGAATGATCATGTTGTGAGGTGTTTACTTAGGCAGAAATAATCAGTATATACGGCTACCAGGAGTAGACCAAAAACTAGCTGATAAAGAAGAAAGGGCAAAGCAAAGAAAATTTGAAGAAAGAAGGAAGGAGAAACAATGGTCTGCAGCATTTGCATCTTCTGCTGTACCTCCTTCATAAACTGAAGATTCAGATTATGCAATTTTGGTGAATTTTTAGTAGGGACTTAAAAGAGTACATCAATGCAGAATGCTGCAAGACATGGTATGAAAGTTAATATTACTCCTAAATTAGCAGCTGCTTTGGATAGATACCAGCTAAGTGTAAGAGGTTCCGTATACATCCTTCAGGTGACAACAGAGGCACTCGGCCACAATACCAAAGAGGTCTCTATTAATAAATCTTCTATTCATCAAATCAGACAGAAGAAGAAAATGTTCTGAAACAATGAAATATGCTTTCAAGAATGATATACCTGCAATTTTTATTGAGATGGTTAACTTTTGCCTGCATTAAAAATCAAAAGAATCAAGTTTTGCTAATTGCTGGGGACAGTGAGCAGCTCGTGGGGAATTACAGAAATCTTCTGGTAAAGAGCAAGTCATTGCTGTTTGGAATGCACTGGGGTGTGAAAATGAACAAAATCTCTGTGACACAACCACATCAAACACTCTGCATTTTAATGGAGCATGTGTCTTACTTGAATAAAAATTGGATAGGGAGTAGTTGTTTTTTTCCATGTCATCATCACAGATATGAATTTATCTACTTATGTATATTTGAATGTAAAGTATGTGATGTTACAAGCATTTCTGATGACACTTTTTAAAAATTTTAGGGAAAGTATCAATGCCAATAATTTTCAAAGAAGCTAAGAAAATTTGAAAAATTTTTTTAATGAGTTAGTAATGAAAGAAATTATTGACTTTTATAGAATTAGTTGAATGCATTAATTGAATATATTTATTATGTCCTAATTAAATCTTATCTTCATTTCAGTGATAACAATAGATGGCTTTGTGTCAACCAATCTATTCTTTTGCCTGAATATACACACTAGTTTCAATCAAGAATGTCCTATAACGTGGAAAAGCAAAACTTCATATTCAGAAGCTCAAGGATAGTTACAGAGTTAAATGACTGTGCTGAAAGGGGTGTTACATTAATGCAGGATTTCCATGCACTGCTGACTGTAGATAAGAAAAATAAATTTACGTTGTGAGCAAGAATGTCTTAGTCTTTACCCAAATTGCAAGAAAGAAACATAAAAATGTATCCACAAGAATACTAAAACCCATTATATGGTCAAAGAGTGAAATTGAATTAAATTGTAGTAGAAAATTAGATAGTAAACATGTCAATCTTTATTAAATATGTATTACCTTTTTCACAGACTTTAAACTATAAAACCTACATATAATCCCTAACATTCAAATATTGCACTCAAGTTGGCATGGGTTAATATAGGGCTATTGAAATAAAATTTTGCAGTCACAAAATTGAGTAAATATGACCCCATGGAAAATATTTAGGAGATGAGCCCAAAAAAATTCACAAATTTTATTTTTGTAAAATAAGGAACATCCTCATAGTCGCAAATAGAAGAATTAATAAATATATATGGAGATTATTTACGAAGATATTCATAAAATTTTTCCATTGTTTTCTAGAAGCTTGGTATCGCAAACCAAACAAAAAAAGATATCTTGAGAATTCTACTGAGTGTTATCCATGTGTTTCTTGTTGAATCATTTAAGTTTCATTCAAAGAGGCAAATATTAGGTATGTTCGTGGAGACAGTTCTGAACCAGTTCAGAATTGTGGTGCATGTATGTGATGATTTTGGTCATTTAGAAGATTTCAGAATCGAATTCTGATGATTAGTCCCAAATTTGAGGGAGAGAAAACCTGTAACAAACAATTCTGAATTAGTATTTAATTCAAAATGCTCCACAAAAGACCACAATCATCACACGCATGTGCCACAGTTCAGAATTGGTTTGGTATTGTCTCTGCGAACACACCAATTATAAACACTGAAGAAGTCTTTCAATAGATTGAAACCATAGGAACCTCCTAAGGATTTACATTAATTTCATGGAAATTTCTTACACTTGGTCTTTGTGCTGTGGAAAACAGGGTTGTCAATATTTCATGCAGTAAGTGATGGGTTCAACTATCGAGTATTTGAAACTGTTTCTATAAAAATGAGTGTATAATTTTTCAACTCCTACAGCATTCACAATATTGATATTAGTAAAATTAGTAAAAATCAATAGTAAAAATTTGAGGAAAATATCAGGGACATCACCAAATAATCTGTGCAGTACTCTTCATTACCAACAATGATCCCTAGTAAGACCCAACCATGGAAAATCAAAGGACAGTGGAATTGGTAAGTCTGGAGGGAGAAAAAGGAATCGGATGCCTTGCATTGTTGCAAGATATGTTGTGGAGCCTTACTTTCTATATTCTTGATCTTCTGCAAACCTGCACAAATGTATGATTTCCCCCATTGTGAAACTAAGTAATTTAATTTACTAGATTTGCCAAAAAGAAAAACTTTTTCCTCCTCAAAATACAAGGAAATAAGAGATGAATCAAAATTACAAGTGGAAATTTCAACCATTTAAAAAATTCAAGTATAAATTTATATACAAATATAAGTATTCTATTCTATTTTTTTCTCAAATGTGTGCAAAAAAAGGGGGTTGATTCTGATACAACAACAAATATTGTATTTGCATATTAAGTCTCGGAAAGACATTTTGATTAACACTTGCAAATCGTCAAACAATAACAATAGTTTTCAAACATGGAACAAAGCATTATTTTTTGCAAAGATGCATCAACTGCAAGACTGCATTCACTAGAGTAGTTTCTCAATGGATGATAGATCTACATCATAGCCCCCACTGAAAATCAAACAAGGTAACTCTTACACAAATTTGAATGCACTATCCACTAGACTACTCAGGGGTCAAACAAATAAGTACTGAGAAACTATCACCTAATGTTTCTGTATTTGTTGTTTCCCTGGATCAAAATGTCTTTCCTAAATATAAAATGATCAAGTGCTAAACACTTTCTTATTTATTGAAGATACCTGAGAAAAAATAAAATCCTTTTCCTATGTCCATAAGAATAAGTAAAAGCTGCTAAGTATATCCCAATTTCATTCGTTTCAAAAATCTCCAAGAAAGCAGCTGACCATCGACACTTTATTCAAGAATAAATAATTTTACTTCACAGTACATACTGTAAAATGCTTTTCTCATCTCCTTCTGAAATATTTTTAGGTTTATTTTAGTGGCATGCAACTCACAAGCTCTCATTAATTAGAGTCCTCATTATATCACATCAAAAATGATAGCGGTAGTAATAATATGATAATTAATTACCTCCAGCTTCTCTTTTAGCTTTTCAACCTCCTCCTCTTTGATCATCAGTTTTTCTTCTGCTGTAGACAACTTCTCCCTCAAAGTGTAACATTCCATCTGCAGATCATTCTGAGCCTTCTCTACTTCACTCCCTTTGTTTGCCTCTAATTCCATTGCTTCTGTTAAGTACTCAACCTTAAACATTTAAATGTAACAATGTCAATTTATTTAACCATCTGCATCACTTTTGATCTCTCAGATCAAGGAATATTTTTGAAAGATCTAAACTACAGTGAATTATCAATGTTCAGCTTGCTAGAGGCACTTAAATATATTTCTTTTCACCAAATCAATATTTAACTTTAAAATATTTATCCATGAAACTAATAACTTGATCAACTCTTACAATAATAATGATTATCTGTTGAAATTGGATAGAAAATTATAAGAAATGTCAAAAAAAGATAAGAAGATTGAAAACATCAAGATATAGAGATTATTACAAGATATAGATACAATACAAAAAGAAAAGAAAAAATAAGTTCAGGCAGTTAAATATTCACCTATATCACAAGAAAAATTATGTACAGCATTCATGAAGCGTAGAAAAAGAATAATACTCTTAATTGATAAGCATTGTAAAATTCAATGCCACTTAGAGAATAAATATCTAAATATTGCTGGGGCATATGGAGATCATTGAGTCTTATATTGAAGTGATGATATCGTCATTATTTATCTGGGAAATATTTTGTCTGGTAAAAAGCAGAGTATTAGAAACAAAAATATAGGACAGTTAAAATATGTAATTTTATGAAAAGAGGTTTACAGTGAGGCATTGCAACAAACCCCAAGTCAATGTAACATCAAAAACTAATGATTCTCCATGAATGTATTATTCATGTTTGTGCATATTAAATAACACAAATCAAATTATGTTTCCATTTAAACAGATATTTTATGAATTTTCTGCTAACCTATGACAGGCTGTATTTGACGAAATTGACATTTCCTTCAAAAATTTTTTGCTCAAAAAATTTCCTCAGGTTCTTATATTTAGCTCTTTGTTAGCATTTTTTCCAGCAACTAAATTAACACAACCATCAACAGCCACCTCAGTTATCAAAAGAGATACGATTAAAATATAGAATATATCATCATAAAACTTAAGATGAAAGCTAAAAATTAAATGGCACTTTAACTTAAGCTTTAACAATGTGATTAAGACTATCTGACTTTTAGAATTTGGGTTGCAACTTATGAGGTGCCATTCATTGCATCAAACATGCTTGACTTTTAAACAGCTGCAAATTTTGATGAACATCAAAGATTAGACTTACTTTATAACCACTTCAAATACTGTTAGATTAGATTCTATATTGTATATAAAACAAATTTCACGTTATCTAAAATTATGATTTCATGTCTATTGCATCTGATGCAGTATGATAACTCAGTAAACTCAGTATAGTACTCAATATCCTCAGTTGAGTATACTTCAGGTTTTTATAAGGTTTAGGAATACAGTAGCAATTTCATGTTTCCTTCATTTTTTTGATACAAATATAATATGGAGTACTTAAAAAAGTCTACTAATTAAATGCCCTTCAATTAACAACCTATGAATGATCTGTGCTAAAATGGCTTCTGCTTCACTGAGTTCATTATATGCATACATGTACGAATGCAAACAATGTCATGTATATAAATTCAGCAAAAACAGTTTATAAAAAGTCTGCTTACATGGCTTTTCATCTCCACACTTAATTTTCTTTCTTTTTCCAGTAACTCTTTAACTACTGCAAGATCCTCTTCAAGAGCAGAAATCTTTTCTTTGGACAGCTTTACAGCATTCTCACTCTCAGCTCTAACATGTTCTATCTACAAAATTAAAATTTAAGATAAAGATGTCAAATTTCACAAAGCATGAAGGAAGATCATACAACAAAAAATAAGAGATGAAAGAGGAACTCCTGAAATACAGTACACATCTCAAATAGATCAATTCATTCATGCAAGAGATAAACTCAGATTAAATATTAAGATACACAATAAAAGAAAAATATTAAAATATAAACTTATAACTAAGAGATAAAGGTTCTCCAAGCGCCGAATAGCGGCGACCGTCTAAGGGCGATTCCCGGGAAACGGATAATCGTTTAGCGGTCCCAGTTCTTCAGAATCCCAATGTACATGATTCAGCATTGGACCCCCCATGAAGATGGAAGCATTGTTTCCGAAATGTACATCGGGATTCTGAAGAACTGGGACCGCTAAACGAGTATCCGTTTCCCGGGAATCACCCTTAGACGGTCGCCGCTATTCGGCGCTTGGAGAACCTTTATCTCTTAGTTCATTGACCACCGAGTTCCTTTTTTCTCCTTCTATAAACTTATAACACAAATTGTAAAATCAAGATCAATGAATTCAATTCAAAATTTGGCTAACAAATATTTGATTAATAACTAACTCAAAATGGACAAAAATATAAAGAAAGCCAATAGTCATCAAAATTGTTAATAATGGTTGCAGAACATTTTTTTTCAGCTTGTTACACTAAAAATTTATCTTATTTAGTTATAAATTACATAAAGATTGTTACAGTAAAATATAGAATGTGTAGATACATAATTACATCTTTGCAAAGAGAAAATTGTGAAATGTTACAATATATATAGCAATATAAAAGCTGAGAATTACAATACAATATTACAAATGATACATTGTAGCTAAGATTTACATTCAGTGTATATAGTTGTTACCCATTAAGGTCCCGCTAAGTCCTAATTGTGGACTTGTCAGCAGGTGCCTAGTTTAAAAATAATTTATAATAAAGATATCAATATAATTTAATTTTCTTATAATTCACATAATAACCATTCCTATAACTTATTTTTGAGAGTAGTCATGGTATATATCATAGTAACAATAGAATGCAGAAATATAAAAACATAATGCAATATTGTCCAATGTCAAAGAAATAACCCAAGGAATTAACAATAATGGTGGCAATATAAAAAATTCCTATTATTAACAACACAATGAGAAAATTATTGGATTTACAATATAAAATAAAATAAATTTAATAGATCTTTTAAAAGAGAAAAAAGACAATGTTATTCGAAAGATCATAATCATGTTATTCAATATATATTAAAGTAAGTAAAAATAGAGAAAAAGCTAAAGATTAAGTTCACTGAGAAAAGAAGGGCCAATGATATACTTTGAAGACCAAATATATCTCTTCATCTTCTTCAGAAGAACAGTAAAATCTCAAGAATCATATACCCAAGAAATTCAAGTTGGTCATAAAATAATGAAACTATTTAAATTAAAGGAAGTATGAGTAACATGCTTCTATTACAGATGCTTGCACACCAACAGCACCTAAACCTTCACCTCAGGATATACCTTACCTATTTCATAAATTACCGCTACAAAAGATGATGAAATGTTTCTTTTGACAATTTCATGCAAATTTCATTTATCAACTTTCTTTGATACAAAGTCACACATTACTTCTAAGTTCTCTTGCATATTTGTAGTTGCAAAATCATAATTATAGAGAAACAGCCATTTCAACAAATAACCACACACACATACATGAGTAAGTGTATGTGTGTATATGTATATATATATATATATATACACACACACACACATATATAGGTCATCATCTGATAAGATTAAGGAAATAGTCTGAGAAGGAAAAAACAGAAATTGCATACGCAGGTTACATTTTATTTTACAACTTATAAAGAGAACTTACCAACATTATTTTAACAAGTTAAGACATACCTCATTCTTCCATTGCATTTCTTTCTTCCTACCCTCTTCTTCGTGCCTCAAATTTTCTTTTTTCCTTTTATCTCTCTCATTCTCTAAGCAGCACCTTAATTCTTCTATTTCAACCGCATTATCCTTCTCAATTGATAGCTTTGACTGATACTTATTGCTTAGCTCGTGGTATTTTTGCTTCAATTCCTATAATTGAAGAACTTGCAGTTAAAACTATTTATGAGAGCATCACAAGACCTTACGTTTTTGGGGAAAAATATTAATCTTCAAATGGATTAGTCGATTTGGAGTACTAAATACAAGAGACTAATAATAAAAGAATAATAACACACAAAACAACCGGAATATAACGCACCGCCGGTTTATGTTCAGGATCTTAATATAGCCAACCAATCATTGTGTCTAATAGAAATATTTCTTATCTTATAAACATAAAATGTACTTCGAGATAAAGGTGTCATTCTAAATTATAGCAGATAATTCTTAAGCAGAGGAAAAATCAAGTATTAAATCATTATCGAAATCCTTTGTTTGAAAATGTTATTAACCAACTAAATTGTGTTTAGTGATGAATCTTGACAGAATTAATGATCCAAATGCACTGTTTATGCAACACAAAGACAATATCGAAGTGACACAAACTTAAACATCAAAGAATTTTTTTGTAAGAATTATGTTACCTCAAACTGTAGCACATCGGGGGATTCGGTATTTTCAGACGAAAACATAATATTTCTACTCCAATATTTCAACTCGTAAACTAACGCTTTACACTTTCATAAATGATCGCGAATGATAAGCATTCGGAATGAGATACAAACAACCAGAATTAAGCAAAAATCATTCAGGACCGTTCTAGACCATTCCGTGGAGTAGGCGGGAAACAACGTCGAGTCGATTCAGTCGATTCTTCAACAGGAATCGATTTCAACAACACCGGCTTGTAAGCCGAAGCTGAATTACTTGCGATTACTAGGCTGACTTAAATAGAATCGGTGCTGGATTACAAAGATTTTAGTGATCCCACCATTCTGCTTATTTTCACAATGATAAACAATATAATAATTACGTTTCTTAAGTAGAGAATCAGATTAACACAAATATAAAAATTTTTTGTCTTTTATTTTAAAAAATTACGACTTGCCCAAAATTATGCACTGGGGAGATAAAAAGAGTGTCTAAAGGCAAAAAAAATTTGTACGCTGAATATTTTCAGTCGTCACTTACTGAACTAAATAAAATTTCAATCTCCAACCAATATGCATGATACTAAAAACTTTCTCTGAACTCATTACATTACATTTGCAGAATTGTTTTAAAAAAGGTTTGACACCCCGAAGGACACGAATATATGGTAGGCGTTGATAGGATTCACATCTCCTTCCTCAAGAAATATGAATATTCTCTCTCCATACTGTCGATACTATCCAATCTTTTTCTTTCAAAAAGCATATGGTCGCTAATTTGTGGATGGGATAGTGAGGTCGGTGTACGTAGGTTTTCTATGAATAGAAACTTCTGGTCTTCCATTAATCAGGATAATTGTAAGGTCAAGTTGAGGGAGACTTGGGAATCTTGTTCCATAGTAAAAGAAAGGGAATCGTGGACGCAGTTAAGGAGGGAGAGAAATACGCTTTTTTGTTCATCTGAGCCGTTCCAGACATAGAAGATGTCATTAACGTATCTGTGCTAATAAAAAAATACTTTGTAATTTCCTTTGTTGTCGAACAGCTGTCCATTTTGCAATCATGAAGATTTCGGTGAGTAATGGACTTAGGGGGGATCCCACGGCGAGGCCTTTTTGCGGTAAAACACTCCGTCGAAGATGAAGTAATTCTGTTTTAAGCAGATTTTTGTAAGGTTGACGATGTCCGTGCTGATGTCTTTGCGAACATTCTTATTAGAATGAAGGGAAGTGAGGAAGGAATTATGCCACTCCCCACTCTGAATTGAATGGCAAACCCTCGACAACGCCGTCCTAAGCGAAGTGAGTAAATTTTCTTTCTCCAAATTCAACATTTTAAAAACGAAATTGATAGGACTTTGCAGGACACAGAAGAAAGACGAGAACAGGGATTATTCTCCACGATTATCTATATTATCTATCAAGATCCACTTGGGTCCCAATCCAACCATTACAAATAAATAAATGATACAAAATTAGTTCAGCTCTCAAAAATCCTACTACTTTCCTTCAAAGTTGCATAAGAAAAAGTCAAGTAGTTGAAATCTATGCTCAGCCAAAGCTTCTTGAATTCATTGCATATAATTTAGCCCACACCCCAGTTCTGTTACTTCTTAAAGGAAACCAAGCCAATTTTGTAATCATCTTCATTAAACATGTTGATGCTGGTCTATAATTCTATTTGTGATCCACTGCACCACTTTCAAAGGAATATGAAATGTCCCCAAGTTTCATATTTCCATAATGATGCAATTATTTTTATAAAGGTTATTATTATTCCCTTGATGCAATTATTTTAATGAAGACTCAGTTACAAACAAAATACTCAAATATTTTTTAGTATTGGATTTCTAAGATTCATCTTGAATAATGGCTGAAGCCTATTCATGATTAAATATTTCAAAAGCTTAACGGAGACATTATATGGCCATCACAATGAACCTCTAAAACATACAAACTAAATTTAAGGTCTTTCTCCATGTGTCTTCAGTATTGTCAGATCCAGGAGGTATTAACTAGTATTAACTAGTGATTCCTTGATAGTTTAGTAGCAATTTTCTTAGGATCTGAGAAGAAACTTGAATTCCTTTCACTTTCTCTTTTCCAACCAAATGGAAGCTCATGAGCAAGCCATATCCCCATTGGAGGGGAGGAAGGGGTGCCTTTTACTCCTGTTGCTTTGTTATCTAGCTCTTGTCTAGTGGCAGAGATGCATTATCTCACTAGGGAAAAGCTGGTACGTCTAAGGATTCTACTCATTGCTATAGAATTAATTGAGCAGCTAAGTTTGACAAAATTTGGGATGATGTTTTTGTCATGACACCTCAGGAGAAAAGCAAGGGTACAAAGTAACCTTGCCTTCTTCTGTAGTTCCTCAAACAGACAAATACTACAGTGCATATCCTCCCCATAAAGGTTGCTATATAATGATATAGTGCTTGCCTGCTGGGAGATTATATTGCAAAGATCTTCTCAGGTTATCAAACAAGTAAATTTGGGGTTGTGTGCTGACATTTTTATAGCCATCTCAGTCATCATCCTCCAATCATTCCAACAAGATGATTTATTTTGTGCATGCCACTGCTCATCTAGAATTAACTTGTTTCATCCATAATCAAAGAGCTATCTTATAGAGTATAAGAAAGACATTTTGAAAGTTAGTTGGAGATGAGTTCATAAGGGAATTGTCTCAAAAAGACAGGAATTACTTACTGCCCCTCCCCTTTGGATGATATTTTACTAATTTTCTCTTAAAGTAATTGTAATGGATCAAATATATTTTTTATATCTTTACAGTATACAGAGTGAGAATTCTATTCCTACATCAATTAGATTGTTACTTTAATTTTATTATCATGTATTTTAATTCAAATTGTATTAGCTTGAAATTCTTTTCTTCATATTATATAGTATACTCTATATTTCTGCAGTACTTCAGCCCATTGTGCTTTTTCCTCACTTTCAACCTTCACTTGAGGAGATTTTTCCCTCAAATCTAATCTTTTTATGTTGTAGAAGCATTTTTTTCCTCTTTTAATTCTAAATATTAAATTTAACATTCACATAAACAATTGAGGTAGAAGAGAGGCCAACTTGAGCTTGCCTTAAGAAAGATTTCATCCAATCTCATTCCTAGATTTATCCCTGGCCTGCAGAGACAGTTCTTGTCATCTGTTGCTATCACAAACAAAGTCTTGAGTTGCCAACACTGGGAGGATAAATGATTGTGAATAAAATTAGAGGATAAACTCAACAGATTGACTTGGTGGTGTTTAATGATGATGCAAGAAATTTAAAAAAGGGAACCACTTTTCACAAGGGAAACTAATCTTTAATTTATTGGAGATACAATTATGAAAAATACCACAGAACAAGTAAAAGTGCAATATGTTTTAATGACTTGCACCTGATCTGAGGATGATACAATTGTATTTAAACATGTCATGCCTTTAGTTGTTCTGTGCTATTTTCATAGTTGTATTTGTAATTAATGAAAAAATAGTTTCTCCTGTAAAATTGAACTCCTTTTTTACTTCTTACTGAGTTAGAGAAGATTAGGACTTAACTCAATCCACATGTCTTCTCAAGCTACTGAGCATTCTGAGCTGCTTTTTGGAAGACTTCATAGACAAGGTTGCAGCACCTTATTTCTTTGAGGTACAGTAGTCAACATTTCAAAGTTTCCTGGATGCATGCATGCAAATATCATGCAAAATTAATCCTTTCTTTCTGGATTAATTTTCGATATGAAAGCCTCTGATAATATTGCTTATATGTATCAACCAGTCAATAATATAAATTTATAGCAGTGTTCCTGCTCATGGAATCGATTGAATTTCCAAGACAATAAACAACATAAATCATTTTATGGAAGATATTTTGGATAATCAATTTATTTGTAAAAGATGGAATAATTTCTTTAGTGTCTTTGTGGTCCCTAGAGTTCCAATACTGCATTACAGTATTTCCAAAGAACATTCCTTTCAGTTTAGGAGAAAAAAATGACAGAAGATCAAATGCACTAAAGCTGAAGTGAAGGATGTATTGATTTATTGAAAATGAATTTTTGGCTGTCATTAGCATACCAAAAGAATTACCTCTAAATATATCAGTACTGTCCTTTTTTCAAGTAATTCCTGTAAATTGGGAGAAATTTCACATAGAACAAATTTGAGGGTAATATTTACCATTTTTATCTAAAAATGTAAATACTATATATATATATATATATATATATATATATATATATATATATATATATATATATATATATACATATATATATATATATATATATATATATATATATATAAACTCACACACATAGGCATACATAATACAATATGACACTTTACAAAGGAGTAGGATACCCAAAATAAATCTCTGGCTCCTTGAGAACAGCTCAGGGTTCACAGGGCCAGTTTTTGGAAACTGCCCCAGAGCAAGGCAATCGATGTTGCTATGATGTTTGACCATTAGAAGATATTATGGATATTTTTAAGAAAATTGACAGAAAATTTAGCTGCATTCACCATTACAGTGGTGGCTGTAATGGTGAATACCTTCACATAGAGTGGAGATAAAAATGTTACGAATAATAATCAAGCTAAAGATAAAGCAAAAAATCATACATGAGGTGATTTCAATAAATATTTTGGAGAAAGAAAGAATCTTCTGACTTAATTGAGAGATCATCGTTCAGTCGCATTCTCCTTGGCCACTCGCACAAAAGCAGCACTCAATTCACCCCTCAATTGGCTCACTTGGCCACTGCCTACATCATACATGAAGATGTCCCCCTTCTCCTCCAGTTGTCCTTCTTTCGGAGACACCAGCAGTACAACAGCCTGCTCCTCCGCACTGCTCTTTTTCTCCACTTCCAGCCACTGCTTGAAGTTCTCTGTTGAAGGCTTTTTCACGAGTATATTCAGTCGGTCCGTCTTTGACTCATCCGACCTTTCTTCTGCACGGCTTCCTCTGGGGAAGCCCACTGGAGCAAGCACCACCACACTTGTCACATTGCGACCCCTCAGTTCTGCCACATCTGGAACTGGGAACCGCTCTCCTGCTATCCTCAGAGGAAGGTATCTTCGGAAACCATCCTCACTCTCATGGGATGTGCTCACAGGAGCAAGAACTCTTGTCTCTTCCACTTCCTCCTGAAGCAGCCCATCGACAGCAGATTCCTCATTGCCAGGGGTGTACCTCACCACTTTCATTTCCACAGGCCCCTTCGGTGCCTTCACGGAAATGGGCTTGTTCTCGCTGCTTGCCCCCTGCAGACCTGCCAACGCTTCAGGAGGCAGTGACTCAATTGGTATATCTCCAACTTTGTCATAGTCCAAGATCTGAATGTCTGCATTGTCCAGAATTCCTGAGGACAGCAACTGCTGCCTCAGATCGTCCGGTATCTCATCTGGGAGATCAGGGAGTTTGCGAGTTGTGGTTTCAGGGGTGGATAAGGGTGGTTGAGGGGTGGTGTTGGCCTGACTAAGGGAATTTATTTGCTTTATCGTGTTGGGAGCATCCTTAGAATGAGGAACAACAGTAGTACCATGCTGTGGTCTGGGAGAGGCACTCTGTTGCTGGTTGTACTGCACTGCACCATTGGTTGGCTGAGCAGAGAAGTGGTGCTTCGAAGGAGTGGTAAGAGGTGTTGTTGCCTCCGCTGGGTGATGTAACAAGTGCTGCTGTGGATGCTGTTGGATGTTCGATGGGCCATTGGGCTGTCTCTGCTGCTCTGTCGGATGCAAATTAGGGATCTGAGGACCAACGTTGACGTATTGTCCCTGCGACTGGAACTGGTGCTGCTCCGAATGGGTTATGGATTTGACGATGTCTCCTCCTGGAGAAGAATCTGGTCCATGTTGAAGGCGGATGAAGGGCGGAACAGATGAGCCAATGTACTGTGATGATTGAGTGGGGATAGAATGATGGTAAGGGGGGATTCTTGGAAGCTGCTGGCTTGGTAACCTTTGAAACTGCTGATTTTGCTGTTTGTGCTGGTCCTGAAACTGCAGTGGATGTTTATGCTGATTCTGATAATGGTGCTGTTGGAACTGCTGTTGCCTGAGAAGCGTCTGCTGCTGGTGGTGAGGAAGGGCTCCAGGAGTGCCCTGGGAATAGTGAGGAGGCAATCGCGGAGGAAATGTCCTGGAATCGGGAGATTGCTGAAACTGCCCTTGGGCCAACTGTTGGTGCTGGAAGTATCTGGAAGCCCCCTGATGGCCGCGGAAGTGCTGCTCTGGAAGTTGTCTGAAGGGTGGTACCTGGGAAGGCCACGAAGGCGCAGCGAAAGAAGGCTGCGGTGCAGATTGTTCGACCACTTGGGCGTCCTTCTTATTCTCCTCTCCGAAGGTGACCCGAAGTGTGGGTGCACGGGAATGTGGATGATGCACCGTCTCTGACTCTGGCCGGATAACAGCTCTCAGAGTGGTGGTCTCAAGGGGGATGGCGGGCGGAGTGGCCTTCGGTTCGTTCTCTTCCGGGATGTGCACCGGAGGCAGTGGTTCGGGGGACGTGGGTGCTTTGGCAGCAACCGGGGGATCGAAGACTACTCTCTCTGCCCCGCTTTTGCCCTTCTTTCGCTCGTACTTCACGTAGAACACGTGCACGGGCTCTCGGGGCTTCGGAGGCCTCGCTGGTACAGCCAGAGTGTGGTTCGATTCCTTCACGATGATTTCGATTATAGGCTCCGGCTCCCTCAAGATGACGTAGCGAGGGAAAGAGTATTGGTGGCTCGCTTTGTCTTCTGCCACATGCAGCGTTGCCGCTCCGCCTTCCAAATCTCCCTCAGCATCCAAACTCTGCGGCACATCCGTCCCCTTGGCCTCTTCCTTGTTCTCTTCGCTGCCGTAGAGAGGGTCTCTTGGGGAGTACTTGACCAGAGGCTCCATTTGCACGGCGTAGGGCGGTGCGGTGTCCGAAGGCCTCCTCCTCAACGGATGCAGTCTTGAGTGTCTGCCCAGAGGGGCTGGCGGGGGGTGCAGGTCTCCTTCGGTCGATGGGACGTGGCGAACGGTGAGCGGCGGCGTCGATCGGTCGAAATAATGCGACGGAAACGACGGTTTCGCTGCGCTGCTCGACGTCAGCGACGCTAGCGCCAAGAGGCATGCGGCGGTGAGGAGAGACATGTCTGTGGAGAATTATTGAAAACAGTTATTGATGAGATAGTCAGAGCGATCTTTTTTTGTTAGAGAATCATAAGAAAAACAGGTCAACCACTATCTGAAACATCGAAGAAACCAAATATATACTACTGGACCCTATTGTTGTAACTTCAGTTTTCAACATCTGATCGGTGGTTCAGTCGCCTTATTTTAAATATCATGCGCAGATTTTGATTAAATACAGCACGAAGTGATACGTTTTGTTAAAAATGATACGGTGAAAAGGCAAGCCCTCCGACGCAGGTTGGAAATCCTTGAAATGAAGGAGATTAGATTGCGATAAATTAAGAGAATGCACGTTTGCAGGGGACGTAATCGCTACAATGCGAACCTTCTGCTTTTGACGATGTGATAAAATAAGGAAACTAGACGTTTAAGAACTCAATCCCTCCGCGAACTATGTGCGATAATTACAAATTTTAAAAAAATAGTTCAAACGCCCAAATCCTCTTCCACACGCCGAAATGCGTCTTGCAGGATATTTATGTAGATACAAAAATCAAGAGAGTGGATAATACTGCAAATAATTCATTAAATATTTATTATAAGACCTTTGTGAAGATAAATAGACAGAGAATATATATTTATTTTATCTTCACAAAGGTGAATACGGGCGAAAGCTGCTTGCATACTGCAAGCTTCTGAATGTCTACAGAATACACTTTCATAAGTACTCGTAAAAATAACGGGAAAATTTAATTGCTCTGGTATCCAACCCATGTCCATTACCGTAGACGTCGCCGCCCATTAGGTTTCGGTAAAGATTCGTCAAACGTACATTTTTAGTGCAAGCTTATTGGTGAATAACAAGAGTACATGATTAGTTTCGTAGGTGATGTAAATACATTCTCAAGTTCACCTCAATGTATAAGAACGATATAATGTAACCGTCGTGGTATCGAACGCGGGTGTGATACCGAAGACGCCCATTGATGAAGACCGATGCAGAGCGTTTGTCGAGCAGACACCGGGGACACCACGGATAGTTTCAAGACATCGCGATGACGTCACGCTAGAGCGTGACTAATAAATGTAGGAAGATGGTTAACTTTTTCCGGTGCGAATTTTGAAAAAGTAGCCAAGTAATAATTTTTTCTACTGAAAGGTCTTTGAAGGTGTTATTTATCTTCAGAACATCTTGAAACGTAATTAGAACCAAAATTTCTGATTCCAAAAACATTTCTCGTGGAGACTTCTTATAACCTTAAGCATTCAATGTTGAACGTTATAAAAAGTAAAGCAAAGTAGCCTGGCAGTCAGTCAAAGCCAGTCTCGGGGAGGATTGAAAAGTAAATAATTCGGTTTGCCGCTGAAATGGATTTCGAGGAAACTGCCGCAGTTTGTGCACTAGTTTTTCAGTTACGAAAGAAGATAATTAGGAGAAAGTATTTGGTACACGCTATCTACAGGTTATTAGAAGGGAAATTTTATACTTTACGTTTAGGTGAACATCCAAAATAAAATTTAAAATTAAAAAAACGATGAAGATGCTATCATTTGCTTTATTGTAATCAAATCATTACATCATCTTCCCTATGATGCGAGTAGTGTACATACAATATTTTGGACGTAAAATGATTCAAATGTAGCAATAGCATGATTGTATTCTATAGAAGAGTAGCAACAGTAATAAATTATAGCGTGGTTTATAATCAAAACGTTGCCAAACGTTTTAAATATAGCTCAAATAGCACATGATTCTACTTTTGGGTGAAGATGATTGACCTAATTCTATGCAGGAATAAATACAACAGTGAATTATGGAGTGAGCCATTGCTAAAGCAAATTCAAAATCTTCCCATTTCCAAAGTGGTCCCGTGAAAAGCTGTAGTCGGCAGACTGTTTTGCCCTCAGTGCACACCCGCGTGCCGAGGGCATTTGCCCTGGTCGTGTCTGCGCTCCCGGTGGCTCTTACAACAAGACTCTGCGGGCAAAAAGTCGCCGGTAGGTCAAACTGTATGCTGAATTTCATGTCGATACCATATCGGGAAGGTTCTAAAACTTGTTTCCGTATTTCCTATTTAATTGTGTAGTTGGGTGTGATTGTAGCCCTGGAGTCGAACCAAGAACCGCCAGGGTAACGATAAACTCCTTTTGCAAAACATATCCATGACTGCTGTCAAGTGTCGGATTATGGATGGACCTTCTCGGGAAATACCCAATGTTAATATTTGAAATTCCAACCGTACATTTCATATGGACGAATGGTGTCGAACCTTGAACCAATTGGACACTTTTGCTCATTAAGTTCCGGCGAGCATCCTTCTAGCAATTTGCAGAATTTCAAGTCCCAATCATATCGAGAAGGTCCTCGAGCGTAATTCTCAAAATTTGATTATATGGTAGAATAGAATGAAAACAATAGAATGAAAACAATCGAATAATTCGATTGCTTGGTTCAATCTAATTATTCAAATAAAGCTTTTCGATTTTTCACTCTATCCTAACTGAGTGAATTTATTCGATTTCTTTTAGCAAGTGAAAAATCGAATAGATCTATTCGAGTCTTTGAAGTGAGTGCATTTGTGCCGAAGTGTTTGCTTAGGAACTTTTCATTTAGAATTCTTATCGCTATAGTTCTGATTTATTTGCTTTTAAAGGATAAACGTGTAAGATGGTGCTCCCTGATTTCATTCTGTGGTTCTCTCTGTTTGTGTGTTAGTATTTCGGAGAGTTTCATTTTCCTAACCCATGCTTGTTACTCCAGCCTAAATAGGATGACGTAACGCACCACTTCCATCCTCTCCGCTTCAACGCGCGTTAAGTAAGCAAGTAAAAAAAATCGAATCGATCTATTTCATTTTTCACTCGCTAAAAATCATTCTAATAGATCCATTCGGTTTATCACTCACTTCGTACAATCGAATAGATCTATTCGGTTAGGATAGAGTGAAAAATCGAAACGCTTTATTCTAATTATTCTACGGAAGAATATCTACCAAATATTACAAAATGAAAGGCATGAAAACATTGCTGAAATAATTTTGTATCATACTAATCCAAACATGATAGAAATAAAATCTTTTAATATAAATTACATTTGCCCAGATTATAATAAAAAATAGTAAGTATGAGGATTGGTAAAGAATTACTATAAATAAACAATAAGTAGACAAATTATATTTTTTAATGTTATAATTTTTCAGGAGACATTTTTAAATTGCGAGTAAAGAAAGGAGACTTGATTTTAAGCAAATACTTAAAACTCCGTTATTTTCTGTGCATGAAGTTTTCCTAATCACACTTTTTTTGGGAAATTCATCATTTTTCTTTCTTAGCCATCTTTAAAACATTAAAATTTAACATTTAAAATGGTGAAAATGAGGTGACATCACTTTTTCGGAAATGCTAAGAAAGAATTTAATTAGAAAAGTAAGATAAGAAGAAAGACATGGATGAAGATTCAATAAACTGTCCAAGACCAATAAAAATAATTTATTAGATTGTTTTCATTCGAATGAAAAAAATCGAATAAATGCCAAAACAATCGAATAACTATTTAATTTCAATCGATTGTCCCATCCCTAGGTAGAATACAAATGGTGTCCTATTATCCGTTTCAAGATTTCAGTCGGTATGGAGGGGCTACGGGGGAAAAACTCAATGTAATTTGCCGTAAGCGAAGAAATTAGCCTCGCGCCAAGTCGCCTTTACGCGGAGCGACGGACGGGTATAATTAAGATTCGTAGTTTACATTGACCGATTTAAACTTAAGTTCTGATGAAATTTGAATGAAAATAACTCTATCAACACACAACATACCTGTCCGAATCCGTAGCTCCGCGTAAAGGCGACCTGGCGTGCGAGGCTTTGCCTTTCTCCCATAAGATAATACTGACTGAAAGCTTGAAACAGAGAATAGCGTCGAACGAAGGACCATTAAGGTAACGTTAAATTGCGTTTCGAAAACATACGCATGACTGCTGTTCACATGGCAGATTCCTATCTCAGATGGGTTTGTGGAGATCCCGGCCACGGCGGACTATTTATCCTTCATTTCTTCGTCAAAAGTTATGCATTTTTCATGCAGTAAAACAAGAAAACATATGGAAAAGTTAGCTTTTGGTGAACGCCTTCCGATGACCTCTTTCCGTGCAGAGAAATCGCGATCATGTGGATTCGATGTTTTTAAAGCGAATGCGTTTCTTCTTGTTCAACTCCGATTAAACATTCATTCAGCAAATGCATAGTTTGTGATTTTACGATTTCGATTGAAAGATACGTGTTGAATAATGTTTTTGCCGGAGAATCAAACGGATGCACTTTGAACCCATCAATTAGTCTCTACGACGAATTTGTTTCGGAAATTTTTATAACAATTTTCGATAAACATTAAGCTCTGGATCCTCAGCCGTAATTTGAAAGCTACTTCGAACGACAAACCAATATTTTAATCAAGTCCATTTTTCTTGTAATATGGATGCTTAATGACTTAGGTAAAGAAACAGCTAATAATAGCCAATTTATTAATTCATAACTCTAATTAAAATATTAAATGAGCAATAAAACAAAATGAAAGTAGGGAAGGAAGTTAGAATTTTCTGTGGTATATTTTTAATAATTGAGGTAAGTGCGGAAAGTAATACGTTTACTAATTTTATTGAAATTTTATAATCGTGTCATTTTCACCTATTTAAAGGACTCACTGTTCTCGGCTTCAGATAAAAATCGCTGAACAAAAATAAGTTTGGCTGTTAATAATTGTATTAAATCAAGGCATTAAAATTTCGATTTGGAAATAGATTTCTGCATTAAGAAATTCTAATATGATATTATGAGAGGAATTTTATATTTTACTTATTTTAACATTTATGTCTTATGTCATCACACTAAATCTTGTACAGTGGTACCTCGAGATACGAGTGCCCTAACATACGATATACGAGGGGGGACCCAAAAGTAACGAGAACCGGGCTGTGGAGGGGAGGAACGTCAGGGGACCGAGTTCTGGTTGGTAGGGTATTTTGGCGGGAACTCTCATGAGTCAGTATGCAACGTTTCGTCGCCGTGAGAGCAACTGTTTGTGCGCAGCATTTCTTTTATCAAAGTAACTTTTTCCCATGTGGCGAAAACGTGAGATGGCTGCCGCTCGAGAGCAACGCGCGGCGGTAAAATTTTTTTTTCTGTTGGGGAAAACGGCTGCGGAAACTCTTGTAATGCTTCAAACAGCTTACAAGGTTGATGCTTTGAGTCAAGCTCGGGTCTACGACTGGTTTTCGCGGTTTAAAAGGGGCGAAATGACGATTGAAGACCAACCTCGTTCCGGGCGCCCCTCAACTTCAAGAACTGACGACAACGTTGAAAAAATCAACACCCTAGTCCGTGAAGATCGTCGCCGAACAATTGATGAGCTCTCTAATATTTCTGGCATGTCATGGAGTTCAATTCAGAGGATTTTATCAGAGGATTTGCGCATGAGAAGAGTTGCAGCCAAATTTGGCTCACACTGCGTTGTCTGTGAGGCAGTTTTTGAGTAAAAACGGAATGACACCGATTACTCACCCGCCGTACTCACCTGACCTGGCCCCCTGTGACTTCTTTTTGTTACCTAGGCTCAAAAAGAACATGAAAGGAAAACGTTTTGGGACTGTGGAAGAAGTGAAACAAAAATCGCTGGAGGGGTTAAAAGACATCCCATTATGTGAGTTCCAGAGCTGTTTTGATCAATGGGAAAAACGTTTAGACAAATGTATATTGGTTAATGGAGAGTACTTTGAAGGTGATAAAAATTTAGTGTAAAAATATTGAGAAATAAAAAAGTTTTAATGAAATTTCTCTTATTTTTGGGTCCCCCCCACGTACGAGCCGTCGAGCGAGCGAAGTTTTGCTTTGAAATACGGGCAACATTTGAGATACGAGGAACGGCCGGCTGCACACGACCCACCAGTTTACTGGGCCTCGTGCGTCTCGCATTATCCCACGCATCCCCCCAGTAAACTTGTTTATAGTACCTCGCCGTCGAAGCATATTTGATAAGTTTTTCTAGGGATTTGTGCTTTTTGTGCAGTTAAATACTTTATCACATTTCTTTTTATAACCTTGGGTCCGAAGAAAGTGAGTGGAAATATCAATGCTCAAAAGAAGATGACGTCTATTGAATCGTGAAATCATAGAAAAAATGAGCGAGATGTGCGAGTAGCTGACTTGGCGAGGCGGTACGGGCGTAGTACTTCCACAGTATGTACTATGCTTCAACAGGAGTCAATAAAGGGTATAACGCCAGATAAGTGCGTTACAATAATTTCTAAGCTCCGGAGCTCTCTCCATGAAAAGATGGAGAAACTGCTGATGGCTTGAGTGACGGAGAAGCAGCTTAAAGGCGATATTTTAACACAGGACATCATATGCGAGAAAGCACGAGCAATTTACGGTGATTTGCTGAATCAGACCCCGCACACTTCCACGGACGAGGCATCGTAAGACTCGTTTAAAGCCAGTCGAGGCTGATTTGACAACTTTAGGAGAAGGACCGGCATTTACTACGTTGTCAGGCATGGTGAGGTTGGAAGTTCGGATCTGAAGGCAGCTGAGGATTATCTCAAAACTTTTTCCGAACCGATAGAAGCCAAAGGACACATCCCACAGCAAGTCTTCTACTGTGACGAGACGGAGCTTTTCTGGAAGAAGATGCCGAATAGGACTTACTATATATTAACGACAGGGGAGAAGATTAATCGCCTAACTCATCTCCGCAACATTCTGAAAGGAAAGAAGGAACAAACCTCCTTGGACATGTTTCTTTAATCCGGCGTAAAAAGGCAAAGACCAGTGAAGAAAGAAGCGGTAACTAAAATTAAGCATACAGCAGCATTTAAGTTGTGTGTAAGTTGCATTTTAGTGACCGAAATACAAATATACTTTATAAAGCCAGTTTATTTCTTTACGTTATCTTTTATTATGTTTTTATACAATATTTGTCATTTATAAATACAATTTTCTATTCAAAAACACGTAACAAGAACAACTGGGGTGGCATTTTGGGGCTTGGAACGAATTTCAATTAATTTCAATGGGGAAAATTGCTTTGAGATACGAGCAATTTGACATACGAGCAAAGTTACGGAAAGAATTAAACTCGTATCTCGAGGTATCACTGTATACTGTGATGTTTTTTGGGATTGAATGCATCTTCGATATATATTAATAAGTCCTTATTGTATGTATAATGTATATGATATATCAAAAATGTCGATTACGGCTCATTATCTATAACTACATCTACTTACGTAAACTTCAAGCCGCCTTCCGGCGTGTGGCAGCGGGTGCAAGCACCATGACTCTACTTTCCTAGTCTATTATTTTCGCATATCGTTCTCGGAAAAAAATGAATTCTAGAATCGATTGGTTCGAGCATCTATTTCTCTTATCTTCCTCATAAGAAAAGCCAAGGAGGACGCATGATATCAGTTACATCTTCTATGAACGTACTCTGTCTGAATGTATGAAATAAATCGAAACTCTGATTTGATTAAATCTCATGACCTCTTTATTTTACCTACGTTCATACTCTTACCCTTGTTTTAACTGTTCTTTTCTACAGGAGGGTCATTCCACGCCAAACTGAACAAAAAAAACATGACATTTTTGTATCTTCCTGAAACTTTACCACATTATTGATAGTAACAATTAAGTCACTTTTACCAATTTTTAGACCAACAATCCCAATAATTACAAAATGGCGGCTAAACAAATTTCGCAAAAAAGTTCGAAATCCGGCGCGCGCGCTCTCAGTTGAACACCCGTTTCTCAGAGAGCTTAAAACGTACGATGCTTTAAATACGCTCATTCTAAAGCTCTTAAACGGTGTTTTCATTACATATGGAATTTGTTTCCATTTCTTGGAGACAATACCTACTTTTAGGCAATGAAACTTTTTGAATAGGTTTTAACCTAAAAAAATCCAGTTCTACCGCGTTAAAAAAATATCACCGGAATTTTTATTAAGTTCTCTTTAAGTAGTCGAAGTATAAAAGCGGTAAACGGATATTAAGTATAGTAAAAAAAATATGGTTTACGTCTGGGTCGAGGCGCCGCGCCGCTCGCTACCGCAATGAACGCTCCACTCATTGTTAGTCCCATCCGTCGGAGTTCCCGAGCTCCACTTCATATATCGATAAGCTTATTGTCTTCCCTTTAGGAGCTCAAGTTTTTGAACAATGTGAGTTAGTCATGCATAATCTTCTGCGTTGTGCGGTTAGAAAAATCTTTCTAATTTCTTGCCTTTAGTGTCATGTCAGCTTTTTCTTCGGTGTGTGCTTAATTACTAAGTGTGAGCTCTTAATGGGAGTGTTCATATTAATTGGCATTCTTTAGTGTTATAAAGTAGTACTTTTAACATTGCTTCAATAGCAAATAGTGTCCAGTGACATCCTTTCCAATTTTTACTGATTTTAGTTCAAAACGTCATTGAAAGTACAATGGAGAAGAAATTGCAGCTGTACACTCGCTGCTTCAATCCTTTTGGATTATCAAATCACGGTAGGAAAGAACTAACGAACTTGCGTCGAGTTCTTCCATGGATGCTGGTTGAAGTGGGAAAAACAGAACTAGCATCAGTCGAAGGACTTCAGGTTTGCAGTTCGTGTCGGTATAGAATTTCAAAGATACGAGTTAGAGGTAAGAGCGGAGATAAGATCAACGTTCGAGATTCATTAACCAATGAAGAAAATAGTCCTTCTTCAAGCTCCTCTAGGAGGATCATCGATAGCGAAAGCGTGTCTTCTGAGATACAGAGTATTGAAGCAGTATCGAAGCTAAATGATAGCCTTATCTCATTAGGTGTTTCTCCCATTATAAAAAGGAAAATCAATCAAAAGTCCTATCAGGGAATGAAAGCAAAGAAAACACAGCAGGCAATATCCAGTGTTTCATGTGGACTATGAGACATTTCAAGAGGAATCTGACGACATTCTAAAAAAATTGAGGGAAGCATATTCTTCTACAAGCCACAGAAGCAGAAAAATCAAATACTGACTATTTTTGAGGACTGGTCCTACAGCAAAATCAAGAAATATTTCGATGCCTCCACACAAATGATTCGTGTTGCTAAAGAAATTGCTTCTGAGAAAGGAATATTATCAACGCCCAATCAAAAAATTGGAAGACCTGTAGAAGAAGAAGTATTAGCATTAGTGAAAAATTTCTCTCTCCGACGATATAAGTCGCTTAATGCCGGGGGAGTCTTCAGGGTAACCTAATTTCATCACCAAACGAGCTATATATGTGCGCGTCCGAAAATTTACAAAACGTAGAAGTTCACTACTTTACAGAGAAAGATTATTCAGAGGAGTCATTGATTTTGAATAATCGCTTGAAAGCAGCTAAAATGATACACGGCACACACAATTATCACACCTTCATACCTGTATCGAAAACTCAGATACGTGCTGGGCTATTCTCTTTTTCGACCGATTATACAACTGAGAGTGTATGAAAATAACATTTTGTCAAGTATATAAATTCTTTAATGCAACTTTGTAAATAGAAAAACATCGATATATGAAGTACGGACACGTATTTTTTGAGTAAAAGTGAACTCCGACGGATGGGACTAACAATGAGTGGAGCGTTCATTGCGGTAGCGAGCGGCGCGGCGCCTCGACCCAGACGTAAACCATATTTTTTTTACTATACTTAATATCCGTTTACCGCTTTTATACTTCGACTACTTAAAGAGAACTTAATAAAAATTCCGGTGATATTTTTTTAACGCGGTAGAACTGGATTTTTTTAGGTTAAAACCTATTCAAAAAGTTTCATTGCCTAAAAGTAGGTATTGTCTCCAAGAAATGGAAACAAATTCCATATGTAATGAAAACACCGTTTAAGAGCTTTAGAATGAGCGTATTTAAAGCATCGTACGTTTTAAGCTCTCTGAGAAACGGGTGTTCAACTGAGAGCGCGCGCGCCGGATTTCGAACTTTTTTGTGAAATTTGTTTAGCCGCCATTTTGTAATTATTGGGATTGTTGGTCTAAAAATTGGTGAAAGTGACTTAATTGTTACTATCAATAATGTGGCAATGTTTCAGGAAGATACAAAAATGTCATGTTTTTTTTTGTTCTCTTTGGCGTGGAATGACCCAGGAGACTTATTCCCCTTAAGTACGTAAGGGCTCACCCATATCCAAGTGGGTAGCGCGTTCACCGTCCTTGATACGACTACCATTGGAGACCATTGGAATCAGTTGAGAAAATACTTTCGACGATTCGACATTTCTTACATATCTTAAGATTATCATGATTTCTTACAGTGTGTGGTTCGTTAGTCATTATGGATGGTGCGCTTAAGTCAGCTCAATTTGTAAAATTTATGAAGTAAATCTGTAAGGAGAGACTTGCTTGTATACTGAAGGAGTTTTAAAAAAAGTAATAGATTTTATAACTAGAAGTGACCCTGTATCCAAAACACCCATTTAAAAAAATTCTATCTGTCTGTCAAAAAATTACCCGACGGATTACTATGAAATTGAAACCGAACTAACGCATTTTCCCGTGAGAATGTACGGGAAATTTAGATCTGTATGAGATTAATGGTTAGAATGAATGATAGGATTGGGAGTCAAAGGTATAACCTTCAGAAAGAGAAATCTTTAAAAGGATAAGTTGAATGACATTGCTGCGATGGATGTTCAAATGTTCAAGCGATGAGTTCAAACTAAAGCGAGCGACTTTGCAAGACGTGACATGAAAGCGCACGTCTGTTACTCCTTGCGTGAGTATTTGCGTGTACTTCGAAGAGAGTGTAGGCAGTTGTTCCTTGATATTTGCAACGATAACTTCTTCACCATTTTGAAATTTATTAATAACGCTCCCCAATTTGGATAGGGGTGCTTGGATTTTAATGTAGTAGGAAGCGCACCATTTTATTGGTTTTGAATATATACATGGGTGGTCTGAAAAGTTTCCGACATTTCGCCATTTCTCGGCATGTTTTCTGAAAAATTTCTGAAGATTTCTGAAAAATCTGGGGTCGGAAACTTTTCAGACCACCCTCGTATATAAAGACATATGACAAGTACATTTTCTTCTATTATCCGTCGTGAGACTACTTTTTACATTTAGGAAGCAGGCGTGAACCTCAAATGCAGTCTAAAATCATTATCAGAGGCAATAAAAAGCCCCCCTTAAAATCGCCCTTTAAACTAGAATGATGATAATCTAAATGTGTGACGAAATGATCATGTTTTATCGTGTGGGGACATTCAGATATGAAACCTGACTAAATTGAGTCAATGTTTACGTTGCTATGAACAAAAATTTGTCAAGTTTCCATGCTACAATAGGAGCAATTTGTTAGCAATAGTTGCATAATTAGGTAACTTATTTTCTCTTTGATTCGTTAGGATTGGAGAAAGTGTCGGTTGGTCTCCGGCTCCTGTCGCTTGACCTTGTCGAAGGTCGCTGTTCCGGAAGAAATGCCTGCCTCAACCTTGACCGCCTTCTCTCTTCATCGCTCCTTTCTGCCTTCTTGGACATAGTTCTTTCTCCAGAAGGGAAATTCAATTGTCCAACATTCGAGGCTGAAAAACTTGTTGCTTTACAATTTAATGAATTATGTGATACATAAACCCCGAATAAAACGTTTCTTATGAATGGTTTTCTGATCGGGCCTGCGTCGTACCCGGGACCGTTAGGAATATAACTTTTTCCGGTAGGGAAAGGAAATTAAACATCGTGAAAGATTTGAAATAAATTTTAATTCCACTTCTGGAGTCTTAGGCGAATGTAGATCCACACATATAAATTATCTGTTTACTAAAAACCTAATAATTGCGTGGTGATAGGATATTTTATTATTTTATACTTGTTTTCAATTTATCTTTATTATCTGTTTTTAATTTTAATTCATTATCATTTACTTAAACTTTCATTTCAACGTTTTCTTGAACTTTCGGTATGTTTTGATAGAAATTAACTCCCACGTTAAACAGAACAACTTCCTATAGTAAGTCATTATTTCATAAACCGATGTTGATGAGTAATTTTATAATTATAGTAAATAAAAATTCTATTTTGGCTAATTTTATTTTTACATAATTAATTATTACCAACTTACTAATTATTTTATTACTATATAATTTTCTCATTATTTAACCTACAATTGTTACGTTATATCCATTAGATATATTTAACAAAGTAAAGACTCATAATCTTAGACGTATTTTATCGGTTAAATTATCACTTGATTACAATTAATACATTGGATTAATTGGGAAACGATAAGACTTTCAGTTTTCGTATGAAATTGGGTTCCACAATCGAATGAGGGACTGATGGAAAGATAATGAAAACTTTCTAAGAGTTTGATGTCTTTCTAAATTTTATACTTCCTTTTAGTTCTTAAGTTAATCACAATGAATTCTCAGTCATTATTGATTAATTGCTCTAATTCATTCCAAACAATAAGAATCCAAATACGGCCACAATGTCTTGTTTTTTAATAAGTAAACTTCTCTTTTGTATAACACTTGTGTTGAACCTGAGAAGTAATCTTTCACAGAAAGATGTGCACCAATATAGCATCATTATTTTCATTACTCAAACTTTAAATAGGTGAAAGTCATTTATATCACGATGACCCGGATGTTTGTTTGCAATATTGTTTGCACGGAAAATAGGAAAACAGGAAAAAAGGTTTCACAGGATTGATGATTACGAAATAAACAGCGCCGACTGCATGAATACTTGAGAGAATCCTGTACAAAAGGAAATATTATTAAACGATATATTATTTTTTAAATTATAACATTAAATCCCGAGGAGAGTAGTTAATGTGTATACCAACAGTATTTATATAAAATGCAATTATTTGCGATTACTTTCGAGAAATAATTTCCTGATAATCCATACGATACTGTGGAATGTGTAAACACCGTGTATTTTCCATGTCCATATGATATTGTGGTCATCATTAATCTCCTACTGCTACTATACGACATTTCGAACAGTCGAATATTTTTTTGCTTTCGACAAAAATTTCGATTAAAATCGAGATCCGTTAAAATTCGAATCGAATACAAATTTAAGCAACGGTAAATCATATCATAGCTACCCTTTTGTTGTTTCGTTTATCTATTTTAAACATGAAATTTGAATGGAAAAACCGCTTACATATATATGTACTATTCATACCAAAACCAATTTACTTATCACAATGACTAAAGTCACGATTTTTCATCAAATCTTAAGAATTGCATCACTATAAATGTCTCATGCAATTTTATTAGAAGATGATAAGCAAATGACGCGATCTCTAGTTTGGAAATCCTACAAACAGTCAATATCGTACCGTATATTTCGTCATTTTGAGCAGATTATTTAATTGGATCCGTTGTTAAAATTCACGATTCTACAATCGCTATTTAATAACTGATCACAGAATGAGGAGATATTGACAAGTGACTTTATTAAAGAGAAAAACAGCTTGTTTTTAATTCTGAAAATTATTTTGATTTCTTCCTAGAACCAGCTCAACATTTAGGTGAATAATTATGATATTAACGCATGGAAAAGGTGACATAAGTTAAATTATTTTATTTATTATTAATTTATTATTAATAAAATCTCCCTAAAATTTGATTCCGCAAATTGTTTATGATTGCGGAGATTTTCTCGAATTGAGCGATTAGAATCTTAAATATTATTATATTTAGAGAATTATCAAAAGAAAGCAGAGTAAATGGAGTGCAGCATATGGATAGAGAGAGAAGAAGAGAGATATATTGGGAAAAGAAACACATAAAACGCAGGTTATCAAATGGAAAAAGGCTCTTTTGAGAAAGCAGTAAACACAGACTCGATTAAGAGAGTATATAGAGGAGATTTATAAGGGATGAAGATCGAGGAAATCAAATTGAGAACTCCCAAAGCAGATAGGCACATAAAAATAGGCTTAGGTGGAATATGGTAATTTACAACATAGATGTTAAAGTTGGACAAAAGGAAATGAACATATTTCAAAAGATGTGGATTAAGATGATGGAAATGACAGAAAAAGCACAGATTTAGAAATATTGTTGAAGGAAGTGTGTGAGGAAAGAAATGTATAAATTGAAACAGGAAAAAGGATCATTAAAATTATAGAACATAGTTTCAGCCAGACCACTGTTTTTATAAGGAACATATTGAAGTGAAGATGATTAGGTTGAGGAAAAAGGGCAGAGAAGAAAGAACGCGATTGAAGGAGAGATTGGTAGCACTGCCTTTATTTTACGAATGTGTGTTTGATATGATTTTGTCGGGAAAATATTCCACACTAATGTAATAATAGTATATTAATTACACTTTTTAGCACAACGTGGCGAAGAGACACAAATCATAATGAAGACACAAATGACATCATTTCTACCGCCTGAGGTTAATATAATATGACATTCTTTTTACCATGCGTAACAATTCATTCAAACTAAGAAGTAATTTAGTTTACTCTTTAAATTGTTTTCAATAAGACTTCAACCGACTTCGTTGAGCGACATTCGATTTATGAAAGCTGGACTTGAGCAACATTTTAATGGTTTCAGCCATCCTAAGGTGCGACGTTTTTATGAATGGGGAAAAGAAATAAATTTATTTCATTTATGAAATTTCAAGAGCTTCATTACTTGAACAGAGTAAAGAGCAACTGAAAATTGTTCGTCCGAATTGCTATTTTTCTGGCGAGCGATGACTTAAGTTTCTTAATTTTTTCGATTAAAGTAAAAATCGCCATCTTAGTGTTTGGACCGATAAGAAGTCAAATGGCTGGGGATGACACGTGTAGACTGACGGAGAAAGCTGGATGGAAGTGGGTCGGTGAAAGCGGTACGGGAGAGCGAGATCAATTACTCTTTTAAGATAGTTAATGAAGGGAATATTTGTCTTTTAAAAATATTTCTTTCTCTTCATTGATGATAAGTAATCATATGGATTATGGAACGACTTTTCCAAAGAAAAGCGATCTCTTTCCCTTTCAGGCTCATTATTTGCAGAATGTTTCGATTTTAGAAGTATAAATCTTTTCATTGAAATAAATATAAAAGTACAATTGCAAAAGTAAAATATAATATGAAAACATTGTGGTCCTCCTGAGCTAGTCAGAGGCTAATCAGGAGCCTCTTAAAGATTCTATATATAAATATATATAGAATCTTGAACACAAAACATTGAAATACAACAAATTTACAGCATGAAACGGTGACAGCATTGTATATGAATCTGTCAAAAAAATGAATCCCATCTTAATCGCATCCCTGCAGCAAGAGGAGAAAAGAAAAAGCCAAGTGTGTATTTTATTTAAAAATATCGAAGGAATATTAAGTATGAAGCAAATCACTTTAGTAATTAAGTAAATTCGGTGGAGTTAAATTAGGTGGCTACGTATGCGCAAATGGAGATATTCCAGGGCAGTCTAACAATAATCAACGCAAAATACTTGCCTCAATACACTGCCATACATTATAGGGAATTGAGAGCATAGAGCTGTGTCAGTTGCTTTTATTACGAACTCATTACAGAATATTCTAATGTGCAGTGCTAGTGCATTTTCATGGCGTTATTTGAAGATGCATGTTTATATCCATCAAATACTTTAGTCGACTGAGTTTACTAAGATTAACATTGTATGAAGAGATTTAATAGGCGAATTTAGTTGACAGGTCGACTCAAGAAGTCGATGTGATAGATTAAAATGGATTCAAAACCGAAAAACTGAATAAAATATTAACAAAGCGTGAATTATCGAAAAAATATATCTATGATTATTCATGGATGTTGATTGTGGAGGGCACAGCTTCTTTGAATGTAAAATTGATGTGTATTAGAAGGGGGAGCATTAAAAGACCTTTCTATTTGAGAAGAAGACGCTTTCTAATTGAAAGGAGAAGTGAAAGTCCCTTTAGCAGCACGTAATATATGGATCTCTATTGGACAGCTTTCCCACGAGAAGAAATCTTCTGCAACGGCTATACTCGAAATAACTCACCAAAAGCATCCTCCTAAATATTCTATTCAAAACCATCGCATTCAAACACTCTTCATTAAAATTGTATTGCTAAAACACGTGATCATATCTATGCATCACATTCAGGTACAATTTTACACGTTAAAGTGAATGAAGGCGGAGAAACGACAATCAAATCATCTGATGATGCGCAATGGATATAATAAATAATTTAATAAATAGATATAATGTTTGTAAGATAAAGTGAGGATTAACAGTATTTTCTCGGTTACAATTTTATATATTACTCAATATTTTGATATAAAATATTTTGGTGTTTTAAAAACAGCTCCCATAGATTTAACATTTGAGCAAAATTCATTATTCATAAATACCCCCTCCAAGAAAGAACATCTACACTATTATTGACTGTTCGCCGATACTTCTCAGTCAAGAATTCTCCTCGCTAATGAAAATCAATTCTTTGTGTCGCTCATTATTGAGAAAGATTGCAAGGCAGGGGAGTCGTTTATGTAAACAATAAAAATGAAAGAACTTATTTCTCCCCGTGAAATTGTTTTCTTACAGAATCAATTTAAAAACGTCAGTCTGTCTCCATTCATACCTCACCCTTCATATGCATTTAAAATTGGCTCAAATTTTCCTCTTTCGAACTTTAGTAAACACAAATAGATTTCTCTGAGAATTATTGAAAACTTTCGCTCTTGATTGTGGTCTTCCTTCAAAATTCTCTTGATTCCATCTCACCCCATCCCGACTTCATTTTTTGCAATTTTCCTTTGATTTCGAACTTACTTCGTATCCTTTTCGAGGGAGGCTTTCTTTTCTATCGAATAATCTTCGAAATAAAATTCGAATAGATATCGATAGAGCAATCGCAATTTGAATAATTTTCAGTTGATAATTGGCTATGGAATCCAAGAGACTTATCTCTTCCGTTATCTTTTCTTAGAAATACGCGACTGCATGATCATTGTAAACTTCCGATTGGTTAGGAAGTGAGCGTTAAATAAAATATAAAATAAAAACATTATTGACAAAGAAAATTAAAACTTATAAGGTTAACAAAAGGTTTTAAAATTTTTTATATATTTAGGATGTGAAGCATAAGAATTATGAGAAGAAGATGAATGCTTAGGCTAAATGTTTATTCAGATAGTAAAATGAATCAAAGAGGCATCAAATAGACTCAGAGAAATATTTTATTGAGAAGTTTCATTACAATTTTCATTTAAGGATCCTGAGATTCGGATTCTAAAGGAATTTTTAGAATTTAATGTGAAACTAAGATTTTCTAAAATTGAGCAGTTGAAAAATAGAGATTTTAGAATACTATTAAAACACCTCACATATGAAAAATGCATAATTCCAAAAGCGATCCGCGATAAATAAATTATAGAATCCGGAGATCGGATCGAATACCTTTCGCTCTTCTCTGATCTATTTTATTCGAATATTTGAACAATCCTCGATATCTCAGATTAAGGATGTTTGGTGGATCGGGTCAACGGATATTTAAAATGATTATATTTTGGTCAAAGATTGAACATTATAATCTACACAAGTTCAAATTAGTCATTGATTAAATTCCGAATGTTTGAATAAGTATAACCAAGAAAAAGGAAATCTGTCCTACATATAAGCTATTTCTGAAACAATGAGCGCGATTGAGTTACCCCAGATTGCCAAACGTAAAGTAAATTAGCGGAGATTTCAGCAGTAGCTGTGATCAGGAAGTGGGATTCGCTTCAGGTGGGAAGATCAGATGGAAGATTTTCGAAAGATGCATCGCTTTGGACGAAGTAGATGACACAGTAATTCCAGTTAGCTTCGAACCCCGAGATTTATTTATGAAGATGGGATTATTCGTAAAAGATGATGGTTACTTCTTGTCTTTCTTTTCGCAGTGATTTCGAGAGGCTAATAGGATAGATTAGGTAAGGATGCTGGTGTCTTAATGAGAACCACTGAAATATCCAATTCATTCATCATTAAGGAAGTATTCCAGCGTCGATTGTATTGATAGATATAATAAAATAAGATATTAGTTTAAAATTCTCGTTTTACAAGTAAGAAAGACAACTGTTATCATTAATTAATTAGGACGATTCTGGTTACTTGGCTATGGAATATTTTCGCTATTTAATTGATTCCATCAATAATTATTATTATTTTAATAATAAAGTAACAATTATCCATATATCACACTGCCTATCTTTGAGATTGATTCTTTAGCGATGTACTCGCGAGAAAGTTAGTTTTTATCAAATAGACTCATCTACCTGGGATATTTAGGAAGCCGAGAAAACGAAATTTCCACGTGATATCTTGATTTTACAAAGATGAAACCGGGCTGATTAAAATCTTTTCTGGATCCAGGAGTAAGATATACGTTTCATACCGAATCCAAAAAGTCCTTAGAGTTACAGTTTTTGTAATGGCGTAGTTTAAATATAAGTCACTTAGCGCTTTTCAATTTGAGTTTCTGGGGGTGAATAACCCGCCCTCCTGATGGACTCATTCTCTATATTTAAATTTGGGTACTACAACGCCACGTCGTATCTCAAAATCTCTTATCAAATAGTCGTTCGCAGACCAAACGGCATTTTGAAACTACTTTTTTTCTACTGGTTGTATATCATAGATGGACTTGCGATATCGTATTCGATTGATTGAATCAAAAAATTTAACCTAAGTGATTATCTTCCTTCTTCTGACAATTCGTACTTAACGCCAAAAGGTATCTTGGTATCTTATTGTCCTAAAATTAACTCGATTAGATTTGCAAGATTATTGGAAGCTAGGACATTTTTATGAAATTATAAGCAACCGGAAGACGAGACAATCAGGAGTAAATAAAAACCTCATTATAATTAACAGTTATTCACAAATGTCAAATTATATGTTAAAATGCATCAAAATACGTTCTGGTATGGTTTGAGGTCATAATAGTTAATAATTTTGCAAAGGTGTAGTTAATAAAATAAAATTAATAAAATTATTCATATAAATCATAAAATTCAAATTTTGTTATCTTTGATCTTTTCTATCAAATTCATTGATGGACGCGTAATTCTCAGTGTTTTTCAATTTTTTTTCCTTCAGTTTTTCCTCTAATTTTAAGAGTTAATCCGCAACTGCTATATCACGCGATGCTGTGGGATATTCAAACAATAATTCGGCTGCCATATACACAATCTGTCCAATTTTCACAGCAACTGAGTTATTTCCAATGGTATTATGCACATACGAGCCATATCATACCATATATCATTCAACATCTATTTCATACATTCATAATTACATTTACCCATGCACGTACGTCATGTCTGCTACTCGGTTCTGAGTTTTTCTGGCCAATCACAGATCTTCGCAGCAAGAAATGCTTTTCTCACATAAAAAATATTCATGAAATCAAATTTGCTTCGTTCTGAGGGAAAGGTTAGTCTTTCCGTTGGAGCAATCACTGGCCAAAATGTAGAAAAGAAATCCTTACATTATCCTTACTTGCAGGGCATCGTACTTTCACCTCCGAAAGAAAGTCCAAAAGAATCGAAATCACTACGTACAGCACTACATGACGACGATAAATGGATCGACGCCATGCCAACTGATGTCTCCGTAACTCTTTATTAAGTCTGAGGTCGTTTCGAGATGAACTCGATTGATTTCGCAGTGAAGTGCAAAGAATGGGAACTGTTGACCTAAAAGATAGCTACAGACGATGAGCATCTTTTCAGAACTTTTCGACCAGCCCACGCGGATCTCTAAATATTACAATATTAAAAACGATTCATTGATTCTTATTATCATATTTTGTCCTTCCTTGCGGTGATATTTTCCTCTCAAATATAATTCGGTCGCAGAATTTTTCCGCTAAACTTTCATTACTTTTCGCGCGTTATTTTGAAAAGACAATTTTGAAAAGCACACGCATCAGAAACTTTGATTATTTGGGGCTGATTAAAGGCAAGAGAATCCCTTGGTCTAATTCATACAAAAGGGATTTAAACAAAAAGAAAATTAAATAATTGTTATTTACCGTTGAGATTATTTAATAATTAAGGAATCTTTCTCCAAACATTATTTTACATCGATTAGAAATAATTCTGAAGATAAAATATATCATAATTATATATAATATTATATATTATATATACTCCAAATACATTTTTATATCAGTTGTTAGAAAATCGAGAATGAAAGTAAAGAGTTGTGTAGCATTTTGATTAATTCAATTAAAGTGAAAGTACTTCGGGATGCATAAAGTAACTCAGTGCCATTCAATCGGAAACGCCGTTATATTGCGGAACGTCCCCTGTAAAAAAACTTTCAATTCAATATCATATATGGAAGGTCCTCAAACATAATTTTTATTTCTCCATTTAACTGTATGGAAGAATGCTAATCGTACCAAGGGGCATCAGGGAAAGGGTTAACTGCGTGTACAAAACATTTTTATGACTTCTATTCACATGCTGGGTTATGGATTTCTATCTTCTCGGGTACTGCATCACGAAAAACCGCCATACATTTCGACAGCCTAGGTGGCTATCCCAGAACCTTTTTGTAAGATGTGATTGCCTATAATGACTGTTAATTTTAATTGTATTTACATTTTGATTTCGATGTCATATCGGGAAGGTCTGACAATAAGATTCCCTATCTGAAATGTACGGTAGAATGCGAATGGCGCTCTGGTATCGTACCAAGGATCATTAGGTGAGCAGCTATTACTCTAGGAGATCGCGTCTTCTAGCTTCTCAGTGATTTTCAATTCCCTATTTTACCGGATATAAAATGCCTTAAAATATTTTTCGAATATTCGCGCAACGTATTCTTATGGGAAAGTTCGGATTTTTTGGGCCTATATATATATAGGCCCAAACACAGGGCCGCATGTGTATATATATATATATATATATATATATATATATATATATATATATATATATATATATATATATATATACACGCATGTGAGTATATATACACATACACACAGGAAAAAAGATACTTAAAAAGCTCTCATAAATCAAACGTATTGTATGGTATGTATGGAAACAGTCGTTCATAGAACTAAGCACTGCTGCGCCATTAATAAAGAGAAAGATAATCAACTCTACGGATTTTTTTGGAGCTATCGTTGAAATTTTACGAAATATTCCAAATCGACCCAAAAGTGTCCTTGTAGACACAGTTAAAAACATATAAAATACAGAGATTGAAATAACATTTGTTTTTTATTTCTTCATGATAAAAAATTTTCTCAGACACTTCCGGTTTTATCTCGAAGCTGTTTATTTCAACAGAAATGTTTTTAAAATCAATATATTTAAAGTAGAGAATTTGAAATTGTTGATGTAATTCTCATCTCAACGACTTTGTAATAACTAGCAAAATGTGATGTTTCTGTTACATATTGCACCCTAAATAAAGTTGATACACCACATTGTTTGGAAACACACCACTCACACACATGCCAATAAGGAAGTGTAAGGCTTAGTATTTTGAGACAAAATTCATTTTGAATCTTTGTGAGATTCTCAGCTCAGAGTGCAGTGCAGTGAACCGAAGGGAAAGAAAGGTGAGCTTCTTTGGCGAGAGAGTGTGACCTAAATGCTGGAAGGAGCGCATGTTGGATCCTCTCCATCCAAGTGACAGACATGTCATTTACAAATCCCTCCATTATGTGCATCTATTTGAATTTGCAATACGCACAGGCGATAGTTTTTGTACATTAATAATGAATCACTTTTACTGGGGAGAGGTTCAGACTAATCCTCTTCTTAAATTTAACCTATCTTCGTGATTTTAAGAGAAATTTAAGAGAAAAAGATAGCAAAAGTTAATTGCCCGTATTTCAGCTAAATAATGGTTGAAATACTACCATGGCGGATTGCAAATATTTACAAACATCTTGTTGTTTGCATTTGTTAGCTTTTACATTGTGGATGCCTGTATTCTACACCATCTGTTTAAATAATACGTGAATCAAATACATAATATAAATTTTAATTTCTTAATTATCCGAAAATAAAGCTCATTTGATTTTATATAAGTCTATGTAACATAATATTAAGTATAGGATGTCGTTAGAACAGAAAATGTCTCTATGAATATGAACAAGATGTAGAAAAGCGAAATCGCTAACTTGATAGCTAAGATCTTATGTTGATCACTGTCAACGGAATACATAAGAGACCGAAAGAATCTGCAGAAATTATGTGATCATCAGGGGAAGGCATTTTTCCTATATATCTACACGTAACCCGGAAATGTTTGACGTTCAAAATATTCACTTTGCACATTCAAAACATTAGGTTAGTCCCGGATTAAGAGACAACTAGATTTCTCGATCTCACCCAACATTGCTCCAATTCAAAAATTAATTAACTATTATATACAAGCCTTAGTGTTTATGCTAAATTGGATATGATTTTTCCAGATATAAATAATAATCTAAATAGTTTTCTTCCTTGTGTAGACTAAAGCCAGAGGTTTTATTTGCAGATCTTGTCATTTTTAATAACTAAAGACTGTCTTGCAAAATTTAAGCCCAAGGTGTCGAATAATCTTGTTTCACTTTTTCCATCCTCACTCTCCTCGCTCAACTTCTTTTATATGTGTATTGTATACATGTGTATTTGCCTCTCATAATAGATGAAGTTGAACATATCCATCCATAATAGAAAATGATAAAAATCTAAAAAGTGTGAAACCGAAAAGCGGTGAAATATATCGAATAAGAGCTAATTGAGCGCTTTTTAGGTGTTTGGCTTGCTCACCTTGGCGATTTACCTGCAGATAGTGTCGTTTAATGAATGAAATTCTATTTCCAAACTTTGCTTGTTCTCAGTCGAATAAGGGGAGATGAAGAGTCTCTAAAAACTAAGAAAATGTTATGAAGTACACTTCGATGTAACAAAGATTCTCCGCTAATTAATATTCGTCTTCCAAAAGATATTCTATCGTTTATCTCTTGAATTCAAACAGTTATTCACTCTCTCGTTTTCGAAAAAAATCCTATTTTATTCAAGAAAGAACTTTCGAAAGAACGATTTGAGGTGGCGTATAAAAATTGTAGGCTTAATAATCGTGACGGTATGTATTTATTTTGTATTAAAGAGTTCCGCTATCCTATGTATCACCAATAAGCCGTGAAAAACAAAGCGATTTGAACGACCGAACGAAAAAGATTTGAACTAGCTTCTAGTATTAAATTATGCTCTCCAATAGCAACAGTTCGACATGATCTCGGTTTCAGGGAAACTCCGAAAAAGTCGAAAACTGAAGATATAAAAGAAGAAATAGCGAATGAAGAAAGGAGGTAAACGAAAACAACTTGGAATTTCGTTAGCGGTTACTCACCGATAGCTTGTAGTCCGCGCAGCAACACAGGATTCGTTGTCGCTCGTACAGCTGCCGGGTTCCGACTGTGGCGTCTCGAGGAGGGGAAGGGAAAGCTGAAGCGCTCCCTTCCATGCATTTCTACTCGTATTTGCTTTGATTGTACTACATTTTCGTTCATAATATCGCTTAGCTTTATCAAACCTGTTACGTCAAAATCTATAACACTGACTTCTCGATAATACTATAACGGATTTTTCGCTAAAGAGCAAAGTTAATAATCTTTTTAGATCTAATTATTAAGACTTGAATCCTTTAATTCAGACATAATTCATTAACCGTCACCTTCCCATAATAATTTTTAATTTATCGAATTCCTAGTCTTTTTCACTTCTCTTTGAGGATCTTTTCAGTGACAGGTTTCTTACGAAGAAAACATTCGGCTTCTTCTTTACTGATTACTCTTTGATTGCCATATACTTATTTTATATTTTTATGAGAATAAAAATAAAATTACATCCGGACCTCTATCTTCACTCATCTCGACCGAACTTAACTTCAATTACGCGTTCGCTTTCTTTCCTCAATTGTTTATTGGGAACCTTCGCGCCCTTAATCTGGCCTTGGATTAATGATGCAGATCTTCATGCATTATATTTTATAAGTATAAATACATGTATAAAGTCCTTTTAGGAGAAGTTTACACTTAAAAGTCCTCTCTTGCATTTGATAAAAAAATTTGTATTTTTAGAGCGTCATCGATAATCATGCTGCAGCTCTTTTCAGTGAAATGATATCTTTTTCGGGGTGAATGGAATCCTAGAGAGACGTAAAAACGGCTGTCTTGTCTCGTTTTTCCCACAGGGCAATTAAAAAATCACAACTTTAACATCTGTGATCGTTTATGCGATACTCCGAACACAATACGAAACTTACCGGAATGATAAGGTATTTAAACAGTCTTAAAAATAAATATTAATAACGAATTATTACAAAATAACATTTATTTCTTGAGTTAAATATCGTTCTTGCGTCAAATATGTACCTACAGAAGATATATTTTTAATAAAAAGTTGATTTCCAAAAAGCAAGAATCGGAAAAGAAGCATCCGGAAGGAAGATGAAGTTGAAACGATGAGCAATGTAAGGATATAGATGAAGCAAGAATAGGAAAAAGGTTATCACAATTTCAGATATATATATTGTAGATAAAATGGTTGGAATGAATGTCCAATGGAGTTTAATATGGAGTTGAAGTAGTAGGCTGAGAAAATGGGGTCAAGAGGGGCTTCATTATACTAATGAAAGAGAAAGCTTCTCGCTCAAAAGAGATTATTTTCAATATATATTCAGGATTATGTATGAGGAAAAAAAACAAAAACAGATATAAGTATATACGAGTAAAATTTGCTTGCATACTGCAAGCTATCATTTGAACGCAGTACCGTACCAAAAAAGGCCTCAAAACAATGTTCAAAACTTCGCGCAAAACCCCGCCTAGCGTCGAACTAAGGACCCAATCGTGCGAAACAATTGCATATTAATGTTAGATAAGTGCCATTCTCACTTGTTCCAAAGTTTCGATTCAATATCTTATCGGGAAGGTCCTAAAATAAGATTACGCTATCCCCCTTTGAAATACATGGTAGAATAGAAGTGACGTTCTGCCATCGAACCAAAACCCGCTAGAAGAACGGCGAACAGCGTATATAAAACTTATGAATCACCTCTATGTTCCTTCCGTTTTATATCATTCCCGGTTATCGGATATGCATTCAAAATAATTGTCAAAATTGACCGCCATGCATTTTATACCGGAGAATTTTGCACCCACTTGGCGTCGAACTCACGGTCGTTTAGTTACATTTCTTCAGTTAGTACAATAGATTACCACGGCATCTCCAACCTCCGTGGTTTTCACTGTGCTATCGCTCCGAGTAGGGACTCAAAACAATTTTCGAAAATTCGCGCGAAAGACCGCCTGGCGTCGAACACAGGACCCGTTTATGAGAGACAATGGCATACGAATGATAGATAAGTGCCACTCTGACGTGTTTCGAAGTTTCAATTCAGTATCTTCTTGGGAAGCTCCTAAAATAAGATTCTTTATCCCCGTTTGAAATGCATGGTAGAATTGGAATAACGCTCTTTCATCGAACCAAGGACCACTGGAGAAACGGTGAATAGTATGCGAATCATGAATAGTATGCGTCACCGCTATAACGGTCTATAAATTTTATCCCATAACTAATACCTCAATTCACTCGATGCATTTACTACATAACGAATTAAGACAACGTATACCATCTGCATCCAATTTACGCATTCTTATGGGAAATTTCTGATTTTTGGGACCTTCTGGTGTCCAACCCATGATAGCTAACGTCGATGTCTGAATTATTCTGGCGGCTAGTGTGGGGCCAGTACATCGTAAAGATTTCATGTCAATGGCAATTGTGGTGAGAGTTTGCATCCTCTATGTCTATCATGTATAGCTACTTCTCCAGTATATACCTACACGAGTAAAAGTAGCTTGCATACTGCAAGCTTATTGCTGATTATTCAAAATTAATTATCGGAGAGATATAACTCTGACCCTTTCCTAAGTTACAATTCAATATTATACCGGGCAGGTCCTAAAATTAGATTTACTAGCGGAATTGCCCATTGATTCTCAACGGGGAAAATAGATGTAGGATTAAATTAGTAATGCTATTTGTGTAGAAGTGAAATTATCCTTTCCAAAGTAGAGATGGGAGTTTTCAAAGAAAAGATCGATCTCCCGAATTGGATTGAATCGTTTGCTTTGAATCGATTCAAGCTCGAGATCTTATTCGAAAGATTGATCGAATCGGATCGGATCGGATGAGATCGGTTATGAGATCACTTACTAGCTGTTTTGAATCGTTTACAACGACGTTTATTGGCTGGAATGGTCAAGTTACACTGGATTTTTAGTATCTGTGTCTGTAATATCTATCCTGTAGATATTACTTAAGTTGAACGTTACGTAAATAAACTTTTCATTTAATGGATTTTAAGTTATTATCGTATTTTTTGTTAAAACAAAACTTTTGAACAATTTTTCTTAATTATGCTTAGTTTTAGAATTTGAGTATTGATAATAAGAAGATATTATAAAGTAGTTTTGTTAGGCATCTTCTATTACAAAAGTGACAGTAAGCGAAAATTCACACAGTTATAAGACGATATGAAGCTTTAGAATCAGTCCATCAAAATATTGAAATTTGAAAAGACAATCACATTAATGAATATATGATCTAAATGCAAATTTAAAAATATAATGATTAGATTAGTTCGTACATAATTATTGTAAACTAGCATAAAAGTCGTAAACTTGCAGAAAACATACCTCTATCGCGTACGTCCGAATCGATTCACATAGATCGGTTCATGGATCGGTTGGATGCATCGAATCGGATCGAAAGATCGGTTCTAAAAGATCGATTCAAAATAATCGAGAATCGGATTAAAAGAATCGAACTTGAAGTAGATCGGATCGAATTCGCCCATCTCTACTCGGAACACGTGGTTATCTAAGTCCACTTGTCTGGCATCTCTGGAATACGCTATGCGTCTCCTCAAATTTATCCCTATCCTTATATCCTAAACACATGTGACATTCTCAACCATACGTTGCCAGATGCGACGGGTGGACAAGTGGAAATTCCGGGATTAGTGCCTTTTAGGAGCCTGCGAAGAGAGTATAATGAAGAAGGGGATTATAGTCATTATTCATCAGTTTTCCATTTTTTAATATATGAAGATACCAGAATCAGCGAGTCGAGTGATCCTTTGAGGAATTGACCGTCGGTCACCAACACGATAATAGAGTTTTTCCTACCACCTATTCATTGACAACTGAGTTCGATTTTATTTTCTTTCAAGAAAAGGACTGTCAGTTTTTAATAAAATGAACTCTGTTGTCAATGAATAGGTGGTTCTTCCATTTCCGGATGCGACACCTCCCCCCTTATTTAAGAGAGATACTATATCAAGTTTCTCCTCTTACACAAGCTTGAAACAATAAGAAAAATGATCTAAGAAAAACTTTCACTTATCACTATTACACATTTCTTAAAAATATCAAATTAATTTTCACCACCTAGAGATTGTCTATAGAGCATATCTGTTAACCTCTTCCCCGTTTCGGGTAATCTTCTATTGACGGGCTCAGAAGTCGAGGGAATACCCCGTAGTTCAATAACTTCACCATCAATTGGTGATGTGCGTTCGTTTCCAGTTTGAATCCTCTTCACTACCCTGAGTTTTATCACTACACATATTTATTTACGCATCTCACTCTTGCAACACAACCTTGAAGGCATCTATCCGCTCCACACTTACAGCCACAACAGTAAAATAATGCTAATGCAATAAAAACTAGAGGCATATAACTTAGTATGGATAGTCTCGATAAATGGGTGAGGTGTTGCATTTTCCAATTTTGGTCCTCAACCAACTTTTCTACTTCATCCAAAGTTTTACTAGCGAGTTTTAATTCTTCCAAATTATTAGAAAATTTTCTTAGAGAAAGTTTCAGATTAACAGTCGACCAATTGATACTTTCATCCGAGAAACAACAGTCAAAAGTTAGATTCAGAGGTGGAACAATATCTTTGGAAGTATGATTGGTTTGTACAACAACTTGACCTTGCAGTACACTATTTGATCCATATCCCTTGCAATAAGTTAAAAGTTCAAGTCTTCCCGTGCCTCGTACTTCAATATCATACGGATCCTTATCATTACATAAGAGCGTGAAACTTTCTACTTTAGGTGCTATATAATTTCATGCTTCATAGCATAAAAAGATTAAAACACATACTACCCATTCAATTAAAAAATACTCTTGTACAATCCCTTATTGTCCCTATTTTCGACTATTGTGATATTGTCTTAAATGAATTGCCCACCTCAGTATCTTCTGAGTTAGACCGTGTATTCAATCAGTCGGTTAAATTTATCTTCAATGCCAAAAGGTCTGATCATGTTTCCCCACTTCTAATGGAACTAAAATGGCTTCGGCTTGATGCAAGGCGCAAACTTCATACCCTCAGTCTTGTACACAAAGCTCTTAATCAATGTTGCCCGAATTATTTATTCTCATATTTCCAGTTTTTAAACCATAATCATACACAAGGAACTCGCTCTTCTGGAAAGATATTAATCCCCAAACACAGAACTGAATTGTGCTCCAAATCTTTCATGGTACATACTATTGTCCGTTTCAAGCTTCCAGTCAGTATAGTATTGTCTTATGGGAGAAAGGCAAAGCCTCGCGCAGCGGGTCGCCTTTACGCTGAGCTACGGATTCGGACGGGTATAATTAAGATTCGTAGTTTACATTGACCGATTCAAACTTAAGTTCTGATGAAATAGGAATGAAAATAACTCTATCAGCATAACAGTGAAAATTTTATGCATTTAGATCAGAAACAAAGTTAAAAGCAAAAAATTGAATTAATTGCCGAGTTTTCGGCATCTGAATGCATAAAAGTTACATGAGATTAATTTTAGAGCAACCAAATTTTAGTAAAAAATTATTTAGTTGGAACGTAACTCAAGAAAAAATTCGACGTGCCATTTATACGTCGCCAAAAACTTTTTGGTTTCTCACGTGAGGAAGAACTTGTCTCAAGAGAAATCGAGATAAATGTTCTAATTTTCATTTGCAGTTTGTTTCGATGCGATATTTTGAATAGAACTTTTTGACTTTTATATCAAAGAGCGTAATCCGCTTCGCGTTTCGAATCGCCCACGCTTCGAAACCTCGCAGCTTTACAGAAATTTCAACGTCACCTCACGAAAAGTAAAAATCACTAATCACAAAGCTTGTGGTGACACATATGTGATAGAAGAATATAATGATCCGATGATCAAACGTACTCAATCTCTCGTCAGGATTTAGAGCAAATATTATGAAAAGAAGTTAGAAGACGGATAAACCAATACGAGTACTCTTCAACAAGAATATATAGTAACACTTATGCGGGATTCAAAAAACGACTGCAAAAATTAACTACTTTTTCGCTGAAAACTAGGACAAAACACTGATTTGACTCCTCCGAACGATTGGAAAAGGAAAACTGAGCTCTATTTTAGCTAAAAGTATCAAGAAAGTACTAATAATGTCATAATAGCAATATAAAGGGGAAGCCGATAGAATTCTTCGGACGATAAATCCTTACCACACATGTGTTTCCAGAAACTGAAGGAGCAGGCATCGAGGAAATCTGAGGATTACCATTCTTAATCCCTCATAGCTGGAAGTGATGGAAACGAGAGCACTCAGCAGAGATTTGACGTTCTTTGTCATCTCTCCCACTCCATTATCTCTTTCTCCGAAGGAAAATGGTACTTTTACGATAATGTTTCGGAAGACATTTGCACACGTATCAAGTAGGTACATATCCTATTTTATTACACTTATATAACCGTCTTGCGCTCCAGCACATCGGAACACTAAGCAATTATTCAGTATGCGTTCGGTCGCTCGAGGACCTAAATTTTCAATTTCTTCTTAAGTTAAAAAATATCTCTAAACAGAATGCTGGGATAAAATCTTCCTTGTTAATATATATTTCCTTAAGCTCATAAATTTACTGCAATAACAAGTATAAGTTTACCGATCTAAACTGACCAGGGCAAATCAATGGTACGTGTCAAAGGGGACCCTGACGTGACTGAAATGAATTATTCAATATCAACTCAAAATTTATTCACTTAAAAATAAATTACTGATATTTACTTAATATTTATTTAATATAATAAAATATTTACTTAATATTTATTTTACTTAAAAATTAAAAAATGAAGACTAAATTATCATTACTACTTTACATGAGGTGACGTTGAAATTTCTGTAAGACTGTGAGGTTTCGAAGCGTGGGCGATTCGAAACGCGAAGCGGATTACGCTATTTGATATAAAAGTCAAAAACTCAAGTGCTATTCAAGATATCGCATCGAAACAAACTGCAAATGAAAATTACAACATTTATTTCAATTTCTCTCGAGATAAGTTCTTCCTCACGTGAGAAACCAAAAAAAGTTCAAAAGTTCATGGCAGTTTCAAAAGTGTTCACGGGTGAAAACTCGGCAATTCATTCAATTTTCGCTTTTAACTTTGTTGTTTCCGCTATAAATGCATAAAAATTTCACTGTTGTGTTGATAGACTTATTTTCATTCAGATTTAATCAAAAATTAAGTTTGAATCGGTCAATGTACACTACGAATCTTATTTATACCCTTCCGAATCTATAGCTCCGCGTAAAGGCGACCCGAGGCGAGGCTTGTTTTGATTACTCTCACTTCAAGATTATTCATTAATAAATCAACTTCCCACTCAAGCTTTTTCAAACAATAATGCTCAAATAGTCAATGCCATCTACTCCTTCTCTTTTCACTTTATTTCATACACTACTCAGCCTCAACTTTTGTTGATACAGATCATATCAGCTGAGGAAGAGACAAGGATATGACACCGGAAGCTCATTATACTTATTTTATTACTCCATTTTCAAATTCATTTTTATGTTTTTTATTTTTTTAAATTTCAATTGATCGTAATTTGCTCTATTTTTATTATTATTGTTATGTATACTTTTCTCTGTATCAGTTTTGAATTTTAAAGACTAATTTTATTTATTTTATTAATTCTTTCCTCACTATGTTTTCGCGGTTATTTTCGCCCCCTTCTTGAGTAGGTGTTTTCTCGCATCGTGGGTTTTTTCTCTTTCAACCTTCAGTTGTGGAGATATTTTCCCACAAATCAAATCTTTCCTTTTTCGTTTTTTCTCTCTTTTTTTCTTAGTTTTATTTTATATTTTTCCTGTAATAATCATATTGTAAAATCTTCACACCAGGTTAGGTGGAAGAGAGGCCTACTCGGGCCTAACCTCGCCAAATAAAGGGTCGAATAATGATAATAATAAAATTTAAAAGTAATTTCTCCATAATCCTTAATTGCCAGGTAGTTTTTCTTTAGCACCGTCAAGTTCACGAACGTAACAATCCTCCACTCACTGCTATACAATTCTTCTTCTCCTTGTGAATCGTAGTACGGGGAGTGCAGAAATTTTTCGTTTATATAGTCGGCACTCCTAGCAGTGGCAACGAAGAGAAGAATCACGAGGCTAGTCACCAACATCGCTTCCTTTCCTGTGAACAATTAAAGGAACAATTTTAGCCGGTTGGCGTGAACTCGCATTTCCTTGCCCCTTCTCTTTGTAGAAATGTTTACACCATTTACGGCCATATAATGCTTTGCTGATGCCTCTCGGAGATCGCTTTCATTACTAACTGGAATCAAAATTTCATTCACTTCTTACTTAAGTTTGGAACCGAGGAACTTTTCGAAAAGTTTCCTTCGGTAATCGTTTCTTCTCTCCTGAAGCGAACTCCAACCGAGGGATTCTATCATGGACGTAACGCTACTGTCGAACCTGAAATCTCCTGTAACAATACGAGCTGCTCTACGTTGGGCCATTTCTAAATCTGAGACCAAACCTACCTCGTGTGGATCCCAAATCGCGCAGCAATACTCGAGATTAGGTCGAATAAGGGAAAAATAAGCTATTTCTTTTTCTTTTGATGAGCATCCCTTCAGCGTTCTACCTGTTAATCTCTGCATTTTATTCGCCTTACCTATTACATCTCGAATGTGTTCTCTAAAAGATAAACTACTACTAAACGTGACTCCTAGATATTTATTATGACGCACGAACTCTAAGGGATTTCCTGAAATTTTGTACAGTGCGGGAATAACGTTTGTAGAACGCGTGAAACTCATAGCAACGCATTTCTTATGATTCAGATCAAGCTGCAAATCCTTACACCATCCTGCTATAAGGTCCAAGTCATTCTGTAGTATATGTATATCATTTTCTGACGAAATCTCTCTGTATATGAGGGTATCATCGGCGAACAATCTAACTTTGCTCTTTACTCTTAATTCTGCTTATTTCTTCCCTTAGCGGAGATCAACGTATTCCTCGCTTTCATCTGACTACTCCTCATTCTTTTCTGCCATACCTTCAACGAAATCATCGTAAGGGTAGGAGAGCTCATTGCATTATTTCTGGGATGTTAGCCTTTCTGCCAAATATTAGCTCATGAGGCGTGAATCCTGTCGCCGTATGAGGTGTTGTATTGTAAACAAAAATCGCGTACGGTATCCAATCATCCCAATTGGTTTGATCTCCCGAAATGAAATGCCTCAAATATTCCACTAATGTGCGATGACTCCTCTCTAGTGCCCCATTGCTCTGCGGATGATAGGCAGTCGTATTAATTCTATTCACCCCCAAGGCCTTACATGTTCTTCTAAAGACATCGCTCATGAAGTTGCTCTCTTGATCCGTCAAAATAATCTGAGGAATTCCGAATCGTAAAAAAAAATTCCATGAGAGCTTGAGATACTGTGGAAGCTTCACATTAAAATTCCAAGTTAAGGGTTCGTAATCTGTCAGTGAATTTGCGGCCGTACAAATATGGTCGAAAATACTTAGTTCCCCAAACCATCACCAACACTTTCCCTTTCGATCGTCGAATACTATAGATCATCTCGGCCTTATTCAGCGTGCGACTGGCGTATGCGACAGGTAAATCTATTCCTCCTTGAAATAGGATCGCTCCAGTCCAGTGCTGCTGGCGTCGGTAGTTAAAATGAAAGGACGACTAAAGTCCGAATATTGAAGAATCGGTTCTGATGTTAATAATTCCTTCAAAGTCGAAAAAGCTATTTATTGCTCCCATTGATACTGCGCATCTTTCTTTAATAGCTGATGCAGAGGCCTCGCAATGTGGCTAAATGAACGACGATAATATCCTGCCAAAAACCCCCTCAACTGCTTTGCCTTTAGAGGCTTGGAAAAATTCTTCACTTGTTCGACTTTTCTCGGATCCGGTTTTACTCTATCTTCAGAAATCACTTTCCCGAGATAATTTACTTCCTTTCTCAAAAATTCGCACTTATCGGGTTGAAGTTTCAGCTGAAATTTTCTCAATCTCTGTAAGACATCCCTCAACTTGTCGTTATGCGAAACTAAACTGTTGCCATAAATGACTATATCGTCTAAATAGACGAAACAACGCAACCCTTGCAACCCACTCAATACAGTATTCATTAACCTTTGAAGGTGACCCTTGGAGAGCGAGAGGCATTCTGGTAAACTCGTAATGCTCCTCTGGAGTCTAAAAGCCGTTTTAAACCGGTCTTCTGATTTTAGAGGTATTTGGTGATATCCAATGGCAAAGTCTATAGTAAAGAGCTTGCCTTTCCCAGTTGATCCAAGATCTCTGTAATGTTCGGCAATGGATATGCATCTCCAATTGTCACCTCATTAAGTTTTCGATAATCAATCACCGACATTTCTTATTGCCTGAAACAGATTTTGCCTGAATTTTCTTCGGAATTACAAGAATAAGGGGGGTCGGTGTAATTATTCCGTCATCCAATAATTTCTTTCTTTCCTCACTTCTTCCTTTGGCGTAGGAATTGCATGGCTTCCAGCAGTTGTACAAGACAACTTTTCTCCCGACAAATGAAAACTTTTCGCACAGTTCCAATAAGGTCCTTCTTTACTCTTTATTAAGATGCTCAACCCGCAACTGCTTTCGGATTTCTTCGCTTTTCTCCGTGTGACTTCGCGCCGATGATCCTACCATTTCAGTTTCCGTCGAGCCTAATTCTTCTAAATTAATCGGAGGGATTTCCAACTCTTGGTCCTCTTCCTTTAGATTGATCAAGCTTGCGACACATCTCCCTCCCTTTCCGGTCGTTTGAGCTTCAGCTAAATAAACACCATCTTTTAATTCGGTCTTTTTTAAAAATCTCTCCTTTGGTGGCGGTAGGTACTGCCACCACGACCTTACTGCGAGCAGGAACTCTTATTTTCATTACTCTCGGTGTCTTGTCCGACGAGTCATCCATTCCATCGAATTCTAGTGTCAGCCCTCGCATATAAATCTTCTTTTGCTCGTAATAAATTACCGCTCCAAGCTCATCAAGCAAGTCTCTTCCGAATATACCGTCATATTTTAGCGATATTTCTGACTCACCTACTAATTGGAATTCGAGAGAGGTTTCTCTCTCTTTGGCCCTTAACTTTAATTCTACGCACCCCTTTGTTTCCAAGTGGCCCTCTGTAATTCCCTGAAGCACTACTCTTTCATCGGCGTAATATATCGTTCCTTTTCTCAACAATCCGTACTTCACAAGACTCACATCCGCCCCGGTGTCTATCTGGAGTCGCAATTTTCCAGTCTTGCTTTCTTCACAAGAAAACGTGATAGAATCACCTCCTCCTCCGGTTGATAGAGATCCTTGACTTACATGTCTAATTTCTGTTCGGACAAAAGACTTCCGTCCTCCCGGATCTTTCCTATCCGTCTCTTTTGAGGGTTCGGTTCTTCTCTTATCCAAGCTTCGAGGCTTCTCACGACATTCTCGAGCCAGATGTCCAAATTTGTCGCACTTGAAGCATTTAATTCCGTTTAAACTCTTGACCGTTCCGTTCCCTCTTCTCCAGAGATTTAGCTTTTCTCAAATAACATTCTGATGCCGAATGGCCCAGTTTCCCGCAATTCTCACAATTACGGATTGGCTCGCGAGCTGTGAATTTCCCTCGCTCCTTTACTGATAAGAGAGCACTTTCCTCCTTCAAAGTCACCTCTATTGCTGTCTGGAGTAAAATGTTCTCCCCTTTACTTCTCACTATAGTCTGAATTCTGTCATTCGCCAATCCTTGGACAAAACATGCTTTTGCTAAATGATTGACTAACGCGACAGCCCCAACGAGTTCATCCTCTTCCTTACTGCTTCCCTCAGATCGGTTTGCATCGCATCTACACCACGACGCAATACTCTCTCTATTCCCTTGTTTTGAGCTGGACATTGCAGACATAAAAATCAAGAGTACGCCGCTTCTCATGATTTTCTACAAGTATTTCTCTGACTTCAGACCAAGTAAATGAGCGATTTCTCACCTTAAGTTTGGCTTCACCAGTAATTCGCGCCCTCACAAATTTGATCGTGATTATTTGAATCAGTTCAAAAATGACGTCTACGTTTTCTAAGAACTCTCTTAGCTTTCTTTTATCGCCTTCAAAGGGTTCAGTGACGATTTTCATTGCTTCTGAAATGCTACAATAATCACTACCACCTACACTAACGTCTTGGGTAGCCATTTTTGAAAATCACTTAGGGTGAGGGAAGGGAATAAGTGTGGCTTAATTACAATAAATCCTCCTTTATTTCCAACGACGCTTCTTCCGCTCCTCTCTTCATGGACGATCTGTCTGCGCTGCATCGAAAGTAATCAAAGGCGAGGCATGGGATAGAAAAAATTCTCTCGGAAACACAAACAGAGGAACGAAGAACCATAGAATGATAGCATCATCTTCCTTCAGAAACAAATAAATCAGAGCTACAGTGAAAAGAATTCTTAATGGAAAGTTCTTACGCAAACGCACACACGCTGGGGCACACTTGCTTCCAACAATCTATTCGATTTTTCAATCGCTATTAACAATCGAATAAATTCATTCGGTTAGGGTAGAGTAAAAAATCTAAACGCTTTATTCGAATAGTTCAATTGAAGCAAACAATCGAATTATTCGATTGTTCCCACCAGCACACGGAAGGGAAGGCTTTCACTCGAGGCCATGATGCAACGCGGCAGCTCATCGGCGAGAAAGTGGGTCAGTGGCACAGGGAAAGGTGGCAGCGAAAATAAACAAAATCAGAATCTTCGTTTAACATTACATCCTCGTATTTCAAGATATCACCTCATTTCAAAAATCCTCTTCAAAATTCGACGAAATATTCTAAATGGCCGCATCAAGTCCATTGTAATTTCTGCAATAACTAATTGTATTCTAACAGTAAGGTTAAATGGTTAAAGTACTAAATTTTACTTGTCTTTTCTACGTCTGGGATTAATTATTCTTCTTTAATAATTGAAGTGATGTTACAATAAAAATTATTATTACACTTAATTACTACAATTAAGATTTTTATCTGTTAATATTACTGCATTCTAATATTTAAAATTTGCGATGCTTTAGTTTGCTATAAAAGGTTCCCCTGATAAACACGAAGAAAACGGTTTGTTTGTGCAATAATATTTACAAAATATGATTAAAATTTCGGTTACAAGGCCGGTTCCCTTAGCATTCGGTCTCCCGGAAGTGGTCGGTGTCACGAAAAATTACACGAATATAAAATTTGTAAGCATAAGTTCTATTCGTGGTATCTTTTCGGATAAGTTCTTCGCCGCCGGTTTTCAGAAAGTTTTTGAAAAATGTCGGCCGCCCTTTTTGAGGAATTGCCCCCGACGGTTTGCCGATGTTCGAAGAATTCCTGTGTCTCCTATTCATTGACAGCCGAGTTCCTTTTCTTTCACCTTATGCAAAATTATTCTGTATGCTGATGATATGAAGAGTAAATGATGGAAAAACCAGCAGCTTACGTTGGAATGGTAGCGAGAAATGACAGTTTTTAAAATTTTCAAAATTAAAAGTGGAACCTTTTATTCCGTATTCATTTTCCTTTATTGCTGTTAAATTTTCTTTAAGATGTTGATAAATGTAATTCTCATTCAGATCTAATCAGAAATTGAATCATCGCATTATCAGGCGTTTTTCCTTTCTGAGCGACCTTTCAAGGTATATATTTAAAAAAATATATGCGGTTGTTGAGGTAGTAGTTGTATAGAAGAAAGGAAAAAGGAACTCGACTTTCAATGAACTAAGAGACAAAGGTTCTCCAAGCGCCGACAGCGGCAACCGTCTAGGGCGATTCCCGGGAAACGGATAATCGCTTAGCGGTCACCAGTTATTCAGAATCCCTAATGCGCATTTCGAAAGCAATGCTTTCATGATCAACCACAAGACGTGCCTTCAAACCGAGAAAAAGAAATAAATGTATAAAAAGACAGGATGTGGAAAATTAAATGGCAAGTTTTAAGTGAGGTCGTCGACATTATTGTTGATTTATCACATGGCTTTATAATATTGAATATATGGCTACATTCTCTACAAGGAGTGAATGAATGTAAATCTTCTGAAGAAGAATTTCTTACAGTCGAGCGCACGTGGTCAAGCGAACATTCTAAACGACTTTTATCAAAGCGTATTCACGTCCGATAGTATCGCACACACCCTCCCAGAGACTAATGGGCCATTCCATGGAAAATCGGACAGAAATTGACTTCTATTTTTTTTTAATTATTCATAACCTTTTCATTTACAACAGAAGGCTACATATATGTAACTGCAATATTAAATAACTAACATCATTATTCAAATCTTCCCATTTGTTCAAATGGCTTCGAAAATCAATTCAAGATCTATCAATCTGAATCTGAGAAATTAATCAAAGATTCCCAGTGTTTAAAATTCAGATTAGTCTTGATCCGTGAAACGACTTATTGCCGTAGAATACCATTACGCTCACTGAGACTTGTTATGTACCGCTCGATACTCTTTAATTTTCACATTATCTTCTTATTGTTGTCCCACTTTACAAAAATGTTTTTCTATAGATAAAAAAGAGATAAATTTTGGCAACGAATAAGTATAAATTCTTTATAGAGAAATCCGAACATGAGAACTGTCCTCTAGGAGTTGGTACAAACGACGGAGGAGAACGGGAAGTAGGAAGCAGCAAACTCCCGAAATGGTGTATGTGTTCTCCTCTACGAGGTTTTATTATTAGAAAGTCACATGGAAAGATTCATCTCTAATAATAATGAAAGCCTTTATTCGTTAATATGAAAATATACTCTTAAAACCGGTTTCAGCTGATTAAAAACAATGGAAATTGCTGTATATTGCTATACACTGTAATTATCATATTTAAAGACAATCCCTATTCTATACCTCGATATTTGTACCTGATACCGGAGCCATTGTGGAGTAAATGAGCGAAGAAGACGTCCTGTAGTGGACAGCCAACCGACGCATAAAAGGAACCAAAACTTTAAACGCGTTTTTCTAGGAATGTGGTTTTTGCGGTCTACACTACGTTGAATCGATTAAACTTTTTTTCAAAATCGGTCTGCGGCTAGTGGTTTGTAGTTGGTGGTCCTTATCGATTGGACAATGTTCCGATTTTTAGCCAAAATTTGAAGTTTTTGTGAAAAAAATGTCTAAACTTAGCAATTTTTTCTGATGTTTTTCCGATGTTTCTTAAGTGATAAGCAAAATATTACATATATTGCTTTTATGCTCGATAATAATTAACAATTTATTGAGTTTGAATTAAGAAACCTGGTTTCTTAATTCGTCAAAAACGCCAAACATACAGAGATGTGACGGATGTTGAGTAGGCAATAACCTGCTGCAATAACTAGACCCCACCGACTTAAATTTATCAAGAACGATAATCAATTAACTAACTTGCTTCTTGAGTTAGCGTTATGTGCTTTCTACTACAGAAATAGCAAAATATATTAAATAAATATCGTAAAAGGCAACTTAAGACTATGAATAAATCATTGTATTTTAACTAGGAGTCAATGAAGAACTGATTTTCCGATTTTCGGTGATTCTGAAAGCATTATCAAGTGTTCATTCGATCAATTATCCGGAATTTACAAGTTTCTGTAATAGCACCGCGGAACTGTATGTACAGCTATATGGTACATACATGCCACCCACCATTTACAAAGTCACGGTGCAGAGGCCATTCTTGGTCCATTGGCCAACTTTCAGAAGAGGCGAGAAATAAATATATTCGTCTATTTAGAGAGCAGCATTCAAGGAAATATTCCAGATTGGAGGCTAATAATGACCTTTTCCAAAGGATGTTATTCACTTCTGATTCCATGGTTTCAAATTTTTATGAGTCACCGAAAAAGAAAATGGCGGATGTAAGCATGGTGTACAGAGTGATGAGGACTCTCCATTTTCCGGTTCTATGTAATATTAAATATACTCATGTTTTCTTTAATTTGCAGCTTTTTTATTTACAGGTTTCTGATTCCTTATTACTTATGAGATTCGATTAATTCTTTCAGAAATAGAAAAATAATTCTATTTATTACAGTAAATTTTCTCGGTTAATTGGTATTTTTCTATTTCCATAGTGCTTTCGTCCGTAATTATCATCGATACGGCAAAAATTATGCCAAAATTGAGCTTAGGAGGTCAATATTTTGTTCCTAATTTATATTAACGATATTGTGAATAACTTTCGATGTAAGGTTAGGCTATTCGCAGATGATACTGTTATTTAAAGAGAGATTGCAAGCCCAGATGATATGTTTGCTTACAGAATTATCAGAACGTTATTTCAGGTTGGTGCAGTGATTCGCAGTTAGACTTAAACGTAAAGAATTGCGTAGCCATGAATTTCACACGTTCCACTAATGTTACCCGCGTCCCCTATAATATTTCAGGAGATCCGTTGCAGTTCGTAAAGCATCATAAATATCTTGGTATTACGCTCAGTGGTAGTTTTTCCTTCAAAGAGCATATTCAAAACGTAGTAGGTAAAGCAAATAGGATGCAACGTTAACGATGAAGCATAACAGGGAAATAGTTGCCAGGACAGGTAGTTATTTCTTGTCATTTTTTCTATGAAGTATTAGAGAAGCCAAGAGCAGTCAAGGGTAGATAGGGTTTTCGGTGTTTTACACCCCCTGCCATGCACCAGTGGCGGTTCGCAGGGTTTAAATGTAAATGTAAACATTACTATAATATGATATTTTCAGACAATCTAAATTATTTTTGGCCGGCTATTTCAGATTTTTTCCTACTATGCGACGTGATAGGATAAACTTTTGGAAGTCGTTAAAGGTCCAATAAAGTGTTACATGTTGATATTTTTCCGTCCGAAGTATCCTTGGATCCACTCTGGATGATGCAAAAACACACCCATAAGAAATGCACGTATAGTTCTTTTGATCGATTGCAGACTTTTTTGCATAATTAAATCGGAAATAATGGCCCTAAGAAATCGAGACCAAGTACCAAGAGAAAGGAAATTGAATAAAAATTCTTATTTCTGCCGTAGAATATCGAATTCGAGACAAAATTGAAAGAGATCATACCGAAATAACGAAAAATTTGTGTAATTTTGCGGGTATAAACAAGCCGTCCCCCTAGCGACAAAGGTGATTGTTACACTCAACTCTCAAAAGAATATAATGGGAAAGAAAGACCCTTATGAAAAGTATGGGGAAGAAGAGTCGACATTTCATGTTAAAGCAAGCATTGTTAAGCTTTGAAAATGGTAATTTAGCAGTATATTTATATTAATTTAACCTTTAATACTGTAGATTTACACTTGCACGTTATGAATTAAAGTTCAAATAATAGATGTATTGTACATGCATTCGATCTCAAGATTATGGATAATTTTCGTCGAAATAATTCCTTCTTCTTCTTTCCTCCTAGGCTTATGCCTGTTTCCTTCAGTACCACGCCCCAATCGAGGCTTGGTACTGGTACTTTGAGTAATAACTTTTAACGCCTTTAAGTAGGTTACTAGCCTGGCTTATCGGCGTGGGACAATCACAGACAACCATTCCCTAACCGGAAAAATCCGATTAGCCGGGATTCGAACCCGGGACCGTGTGGTTGGAGCGTTAACGCGCTAACCACTCCGCCACCACGGCCGGTCGAAATAATTCCGATGGTGAAAATGTAAATAAAAGGTGATATTGTTTTAGCAAGATCATACACAAATACTCTCCACATCGATATTTTGTGCGGAAGATATACATTAACTTTACGGGGGATAAAATGGTACTACATTGCAGAAGAAAACAATTCGCATCCTCTTTCATTTGCAATATAAAAACATGTGTTAGTGAAGAGCGATTGATTTAATTGTTTATCATTCTGATTTTCAAATATTTTAGTGGTCTGATTTAGAAACAATTTGGAGTGTCGATTTTCAGGAAACAATGTACGACCATTTATGGAAAGCTTCTTAATCTCGAGTTTGACAACACTATTTAAAAATAATTATGTTACCTACTGCGAGTTACGTCGAGATAATTTAAATGGTTATATATCTATTATATATAGCTAACTCTCCGGATATCCCTTAATATATATACGAGTAAAAGTTGCTTGCATACTGCAAGCTATCACTTGAACGCAGTACCGTACCAAGAAAGGCCTCAAAACAATGTTCAAAACTTCGCGCAAAAGACCGCTTGGCGTCCAACTAATGACTCAGCCGTGTAAAATAATTGCATTTTAATGTTAGATAATAGCCATTATGACCTGTTCCAAAGTTTAAATTCAATATCCGACCGGGAAGGTCCTAAAATAAGATTACGCTTCCCCCTTTGAAATACATGGTAGAATAGAAATGACGCTCAGGCATGGAACCAGGAGCCGTCAGAGGAACGGGGAAGATAGTATATGAAATATATGAATTGCCTCTATGTACATTCCATTTTCATTAATTCCCGGTTATCGGATATGCATTCATAATAATTGTCAAAACTGACCGCCATGCATTATATACGGGAGAATTTTGTACCCACTTGGCGTCGAACTCAAGGTAATTTGGTAGCATTTCTTCAATTAGTACAATAGATAACCACAGTATCTCCAACCTCCGTGATTTTCACTATTCTATCGCTCCGAGTAAGGACTCAAAACAATTTTCGAAAATTCGCGCGAAAGACCGCCTGGTGTCGAACTCAGGACCCTTTCGTGAAGGAAAATAGCAAATTAATATTAGATAAGTGCCACTCTGACGTGTTTCAAAGTTTCAATTCAGTATCTTATCGGGAAGGTCCTAAAATAAGATTCCGTTATTCCCGTTTGAAATGCATTGTAGGATCCGAATGAAATGAAATGAATGAATGTCATTCCGATTCCACCATGTTTGCAGATGCAGGTCAGTATGGTACTTATCTTACAATGCAATTGGCCCTCACGTACGGGTTCTGAGTTCGACGCCAAAGGAATTTTCAACATTTTTTCTCGTTGCTACAGATCATTTTAAATCACGGATTTTGATGTTGAGGTGCTCTTCTATAGTGCCAAAGGAAGAAATGTCACGAAATGACCGCGTGTTCTTCGCCAGTTGGGTTCGAAATTCTCCGCTATAAAATTTTTTGCGGCGATTTTTAAGAACTGTTTGGAATGCTTTGGTGATAACATGGGAAAATAAAATCCGGAATGTGAACAGGGGTCACTTGTACGTATCGGAGAGTTATCCTATACTATATTTTGGTAAGTTTTCACCGATTAGCTTGCAGTATGCAAGAAACTTTTATTCGTATACATATATATGTAAATGTTTAATTTGTCCACGCATCAGTATTTTGTAGTTTTCAGTCATTATTTCTTATTATTTATCTTATCTTCTCTCGATTAAATTGCATTATTTTCACATTCCCTATCAATACACAGAGGAACGTGAAATAATATCTCCTCATGGAGGAAGTAGATGACGCAGTAATTCCAGCTCCCCGAGATTTATTTATGAAGATGGGATTATTCGTAAAAGATGATGGTTACTTCTTGTCTTTCTTTTCGCAGTGATTTCGAGAGGCTAATAGGATAGATTAGGTAAGGATGCTGGTGTCTTAATGAGAACCACTGAAATATCCAATTCATTCATCATTAAGGAAGTATTCCAGCGTCGATTGTATTGATAGATATAATAAAATAAGATATTAGTTTAAAATTCTCTTTTTTTCAAGTAAGAAAGACAACTGTTATCATTAATTAATTAGGACGATTCTGGTTTCTTGGTTTTGGAATGTTTTCGCATTTTAATTGATTCCATTTATAGTAATTATTATTATAATAATAACATAACAACAATTATGAAATAAGAATAGTTACTCTTTAGTCTTCTTTTCGCAGGGATATAAGTGTTCTCCGCCGTTGAAGGCACGCCGGGTTTGGATATCATAAAAGTGATGTCATATATCTCCGGGTTTGTATCATCGGCGAAATTCGTTTGTCGTGAAAGGAAACATTGTTAGCAAGAGATTCATTTGATATTTCACATTTTGTTGATTATAGAGTGTAATTTGGGACGAAGATTTTTCTTTGGATGTCTTCGATATCCATTTCCTCTTGAAAATTCGGAGGCACATCATTGTTCTGGAAAAGAGAAAGCGCCGAAAGTAGGCATGTGAAAGGTGCTACATCGGAAGAGAGCAAAAGCGAGAAAGTTTCACTCACGGTCATCCCTTTCCCCAACAGGGAAATTTATGTTCAATATGGTTTATCGCTTCGTTTCATAACATTCGCAGAGATGCTTTAGATACGCTGTTTTCGGTATGTCCACTTTTTTATTCGCCTCTCAATGAGTTTTATTTTGACAAATATACGCGAAGAACTTGAAGTAATAGATATATGAGATGGTATTTTCTAACTTTTTCGGAAGTAATTATGTAATATATTAGTATGAGTAATCAATCATAATTATAGTGTACGCTTCATCAATCATAATTAATTGTATGCTTATCGATTATAAACTTCTCCATCGAAGGATTTTAATTTAAAAAAACTAGCCGCGCGCATACACCCTCTGGGTGCAGTTGTTTGGTCTGGACCAGACATCTAGACTATGAACATGTACTATCATTCATTTTTAATCATTAATTTCAAATAGACATATCAATCACAGTGTATTCTTATTGAATAACGCAATACCACGGTTTCAACAATCGTCTCGATCGTCAATGGGTTATTTTTTTAGAACCTCAAATTTTCACGAAATTTCCGTTTATTTTAACCGAATTCTCGCTATTTCGACCCGATAACGATATTTGGCGACCAAAATAAGAATCTTTATTCCTTTCTCTTTCTTTTGGTGCGCCATCGACGTCAGATTTTTTCGACGTACTGGCCCTACACTCTAGACGCCAGAATAATGCAGACATCGACGCTAGCTATCATGGGTTCGATACCAGAAATTCCCAAAAATCGCAATTTTCCCATAAGAATGCATTGCGCGGATTTTTGAAAATTATTTTGAGGCACTTATCATTAAGATAGAGGAACCAAAATCTCGGAGGTTGAAGTTGAGGTAGTCTTCTATATTACGAATGGAAGAAATGTTATAAAATGACCGTGAGTTCGACGCCAGGTGGATACAAAATTCTTCCATAAGAAATGCATTGCTGAAATCTTTGAAGATTTTTTTAAATGCCTTCCCGATAAGCTGGAAAGATAAAACCCTGAATGGCGACAGAAGCGTTTGAAAACATTCTATCATCAGGTGTGCCGTTTCTCTAGTGGTCCTTGGTTCGATGCAAGACGGTCATTCCGATTTCACCATGCATTTCAAACGGGGAAAACGAAATCTTATTTTGGGACCTTCCCGATTAGATATCGAATCGAAACTTTGGAACAAGTAAGGATGGCACTTATCTAATATTATTTTGCTATCTTCTCTCACGGAAGAGTCCTGAGTTCGACGCTAGGCGGTCTTTTGCGCGAATTTTTTCAATCTGTTTTGAGGCCGTTCTCGATGCGATAGAGCAATCAAAATCTCGGTGTTTGCAGATGAGATGGTTTTCCATCGTACCAAAATATCCGTGTGTTCGACGCCAGGTGGGTCCGAAATGCTTCCGTAAGAAATGCATTGCTGATATCATGGACGATTTTTTTAAATGCCTTCCCGATAAATTGGAAAGATAAAACCCGGAGTGGTGACAGAGGCGGTTGAGAAGATTCTTTCATGACGTTCACCATTTCTCTAGTGGTCCTTGGTTCGATGCAAGAGTGTCATTCCGATTCTACCATGCATTTCAAACGGGAATAACGGAATTTTATTTTAGGACATTCCCGATAAGATACTGAATTGAAACTTTGAAACACGTCAGAGTGGCACTTATCTAACATTCCCATGCCATTGTCTCTCACGAATGGGTCCTGAGTTCGACGCTAGGCGGTCATTTGCGCGAATTTTTGCGAATTGTTTTGAGGCCGTTCTCGATGCGACTGAGCAATCAAAATCATGTTGTTTGCAGATGAGATGGTCTTCCATAGTACGAAAGGAATAAATGCTACCAAATGACCGTGAGTTCGACGCCAAGTGGGTGCAAAATTCTCCAGTATAAAATGCATGGCGGTCAATTTTTACAATTGTTTTGAATGCATATCCAATTACCGGGAACGATATAAAATGGAATGTACATAGAGGCTATTCATATGTTTCAGATACGCTGTCCGTCATTACTCTGACGGTTCTTGGTTCGATGCCAGAGCGTCATTTCTATTCTACCGTGTATTTCAAAGGGGGATGGCGTATTCTTATTATAGGACCTTCTTTATAAGATGTTGAATTGAAACATTGGAACAGGTCAGAATGGCACTTATCTTACATTAATATGCAATTGTGTCGCACCATCGGGTCCTTAGTTCGTCGCCAGGCGGTCTTTTGCGCGAAGTTTTCAAATTGATTTGAGGCATTACTTGGTATGATACTGCATTCAATTGATAGCTTGTAGTATGCAAGCAACTTTTACTCGTAGCTTATGTAGCTAACTCTCCGGATATACCTATATATTTATAGGGGATACGAATTCTGACCATGTTCCACAAGCGCCATCGACGTCAGATTTTTTCGACGTACTGGCCCTACACTCTAGACGCCAGAATAATTCAGACATCGACGCTAGCTATCATGAGTTCGATGCCAGAAATTCCCAAAAATCGCAATTTTCCCATAAGAATGCATTGTGCGGATTTTTGAAAATTATTTTGAGGCACTTATCGTTAAGATAGAGTAACCAAAATTTCTGAGGTTGAAGTTGAGGTAGTCTTCTACGCTTCTCATGGAAAAAATGTAGCCAAATGACAGTGAGTTCGACGCCAGGTGGATGCAAAATTCTTCCATAAGAAATGCATTGCGGAAATCTTTTTAAATGCCTCCCGATAAGCTGGAAAGATAAGACCCGGAATGGTGACAGAGGCGTGGGACCTTCCCGATAAGATATTGAATCGAAACTTTGGAACAAGTAAGGATGGCACTTATCTAATATTATTTTGCTGTCTTCTCTCACGATCGGGTTCTTAGTTCGTCGCCAGGCGGTCTTTGGCGCGAAGTTTTAAATTTGAACTGAGGCAGTATTTGGTATGATACTGTAATCAACGGATAGCTTGCAGTATGCAAGCAACTTTTACTCGTATATATATATATAGGTATATCCGGAGAGTTAGCTATATATAATAGATAATAGATATTGACTAGCTGCTCGCATGCACCCTCTGGGTGCATTTGTTTGGACTGGAATCTGTTTTTGTTTCTTATGTAGAATATTTTGTTCTTGTTCATCAATCAAACACAATATTTGTTGCGGCACATTAAAACATTTATTTACAACAATACATGAGGGAATATATGTTTGGTCGCACAGTCTGGCAACCTCGGCAGCTGCACAGTGATTTCAGCGAGTGACCTGCATCTAGAGAGGGCCACATAATGTTGGCCATGCCCAAAAACTGGTGCTTCCAGCAGCAATCCAACTTTTTCCAGTGTCTGGCCTTGCGCTTTACTTATCGTCATACTGTAGCCAAGCTGGACTGAAAACTGGCGTCGTGAGAAGGCCTGCAGGATGGTTTGTCACAATGAGGGGAGTGAGGTGTCACTCTTGGGATCATGACCAACTCCCCCGCCCCACTCACCAGAATCCTGGCCACAATAATATGCTGGCCAATCTGCACCACTTGAAGTCGTGTGCCATTGCAGAGGCCTTCGTTGATGTTGAGGTTGCGCAGCAGAATAACCAAGACACCAACCTTGAGCTGCAAGTTGTGTGGAGGCATGCCAGTGGCCTGCAGAGTGTTGAGGAACTCCACAGGGAAGATGGCATCTGGGGCCTTGGCCTCATGAACTGGTGCATCAGCACTCAGGAAGCTGTGCAGCACACCTTCAACTCGCTGCAGAACCATGCTGTTGACCACCCTAGAATATTCATTATGTGGGCACAGGATTGCATTTTGCTGATGCTGGGCTTCCTCTTGGTTGATGCTGTTGCCAAACACATGAATCAGCTGGGTGATGGTCTTGACTTCTTAAGGCTGGTTTAAAATGATCTTCATGGTGCAAGGCCCAGTATTTGCTGTGCCATTGCTAACTTGGAGCAGCCAACTTGCAAAGACCTGTTCGCCAGGGCCAGCTCGCATGTTGGTTTGGAGTCTGAATATTTGAAAATTCTTCCAAAGCCTGCTCTGGGTGATTGATGCAGCAATGCTCTCCATACTGGTTCCACCTCTAACCACTGGAAGAGTCTGTCTGAAATCGCCACCCAGAAGCACCACTATGCTTCCAAATGGCAGCTGCTGGCCCCTGAGGTCTCGCAACAGTCGCTCAACTGCCTCAAGAGCAAACCGATGGGACATCGGTGCCTCATCCCAAATGATTCGTGGAGCTAGCCGGATTTGTGTCGCAGCCGCATACTGGCCTGCAACACCACATGTTGCCAATTCAGATGGCTGAATTGGAATCTTGAACCGTGAGTGAGCTGTTGAGCCATTGTGCAGCAATGTGGCTGCAATCCCAGAAGAGGCAAATTTGATTGATGGCCGCCCTTGTAAGCTGAGGATGCTGCACAGAGTGTTGTAGACAAATGTCTTGCCAGTGCCACCAGGCCCATCCATGTAGAAGCAGCCACCTTGTCCTGCTTGAATTGCTGCCTGGACATGCTGCACAACTTGAGCTTCATCTGGGTTGTTGTTCCAGAAGACTTGCAATCTGCTGCTCAACTGGAATGCTGGGTTGCTGCTGCTCAGGAGCTTGTTCCTGGAAGGCATCATCATCCAGATTCTGCATTCTGCTGATGCCAGTGGGCATTAGAAGCCCAAACTGCTCCAGGGAAATGTTGAAACGCTCAAGTTGCCGCTGAATGAGCAGCAGGCAGACCTCTTGGGCATGCTCAGCTGGCCGCAGGCGTTGGCACAAACGCTCTTCAAATTGGTTCCAGAGTTCCAGTGGGTTGCTGGGCTGGCCATACACCAAAATGGTCACAAACATGTTGCGTAGCTGGCGGGGCATAAGGTAGTGTGCCCCTTCATTGAGTGTTGCTGCAAACTCAATATCATCAGCCAAAAGCCCACGGGCCACAACTGCTTGCCGGAATGTTTGAAACTGGACTCCTCTGTAGGGGTAAAGGTCATTCCAGCATTTGGCGCCATTGACATGCTGAAGGAGGAGGCGCAGGTACCACTTTTCACCATGAGACATGGGCACAATGGGCATGCGCCCAATCACCTTGCAGGCTCGCACTCTCCTGGTATATCTTTTGGTTGATTTGTTGAAGGTATAGTGTTCTGGAACCTGCACATAGGAAAGCGAGTGAGCCAATCCATCTTCTGGCGCTGCAGCATTGAGGTCGAACCAGGCCAGCAAAATTGTCTTCTGGTTTGGTTGTACTACATTTGCCTCGTCACCAGGAGCAAAGTAAACCAATTGCTGATTAGGCAGGTGCAGTGCCAGCAAAAAGATTGAATGGCTTGATCCAGCAGTAGCATGTGACTGGATATGCCACAAGGCCTCTGCTGCAGCGAAATAACGGGCATCGATGTACCTGGTGATTTCGTCATGGTTTGGCATCTGTTGCTGGGCCCCTTGGCTTCCTGTTACTTGAATTGCCAGTGCAGCACGATCATGGCCCTTGAAGAAATACTTGTAAACATACTTGATGACTTGTATGTTTGTGCAGACCTCAACATTAATGTGTGCTGCATAGCGCCGCAGCAGGTAGGCATTATATGGCACCACCCACTGGCAATTGACTTGATATCTGCTAATTTGTGCTGTAGGGCTATCCAGTCGGCGCCGGTACCGTGAGTGAGCACTGAGGACCACATTTGTTGAGTCACAGTGGCCCTTGGGGAAAAACTTGGAGCATTTGATGACTCCATGTCTGTTTGGTTTCATGCAGGGGCAGCTTGGATTTGCTGCCCCACAGGGTCCATGCACCATATGCTGCTTGACCAACTCGTGGAGCTCCGGAAACTCGATTGCCGAGGGAAATTCTGCTGAGACCACCTGATCCGCCTTGTCTGGATCTCCAAATACCTTGTCCTGCCCATCCAGAATCAAGAGTAGGTGCATATGAGGCAGCCCACGCTTCTGGAACTCAATTGAGTGGGTATAAGCCACCGCTCGCCCCAAAATCATGCCTGCAGTGATCTCTTGCAGCATCTTTTTGACCTTCAGGTTGAAAACTCGGGCCACTACATCTGGGCGATCTGATGCTGTTTGCCCAGGCAACAGTAAATCCAGAATCTCTGGCCACTTGGGATTGCAGGTAAACGTGATGAAGAGGTCGGGCCTCCCATACCTTGCAACCAGGGCCATAGCATTCTGGAACCGCTGCTGCATGTTCCGCGGGCTGCCGCTGAAAGTGCTGGGCAAGATGAAAACTCGGCCAGGCTGGGCATTTGAGACCTCAGCCTGGTGCTGCACATAATCCAGTAGGTCAGTGTAAAGGTCAACACGAAGCTGGTTCTGGTTCAACCGGAGATACTTGAGCCGAAGTTCCTCTACTCTGCAGTAGGCAACAACAGCAAACTGTTGGAACAAATTTCGCCCATGGTGGATGGCACTGAACTGGCCTGGGCGAACAGCAAACCGGAAGGCAAAGTAGTCACGGATGGTGACGCCAGCAAGATGGTCACGCTGGTAACTCCAGCCCAGGTCACCCATGGGCATGAGCAGAGGATAAAGAAATGGATCAACCAAGTCACAGCTTGAATTGATTCGCAAGCCAAGGTCAGGGCGGAACCGAGGATAGATGGAAATGTCTCGTGGCTGGCGAATTTCTCCATCCACACTCTGGAAGATGGCAGCAACTTGGTTTGTTGTGGGCAAGTTATATCGCCGAACATCTTGCCTGAGGTTTTCTGGGGCCTCAATGCGCAACAAAAAGTGGAACCCATGCTGTAACATCTTGCCATCTTACTGCTGCTGCAGAATCTCATGCATCATTCGATAGCTTTGCACATGAGGGTTGACTCGATGAAGGTACTCGCTGAGCTGCTGCATTAGCTCACCATCACATCTGTTGTTGCAGTTTGCAGCCCGCTGTTGGCCAGCTGCCTCAGCATCCAAGATGTACAGCTGAGCAAATGTATTGGGGCAATTGTCCAGGGGCAGGACAGATGACTGGTGATGATAAACCTGCCCCTGGACCTTGAAAACATAAGGGCCACGCCCAGCTTGCTGCACAATATTTGCCCCCAATGAGGCAAAGGAAAAACTGCAGTTGAATTCCCTAATGTGCTTGAAGGATTGCTGAGATCTTGGATGCTGGCTAGTAAGAAGGTTGTGCAAGATTTCCTGGGACTCAGAAAGAGGCTGGAGCTTTACATTGCCATTTCGGCATCAGAGAAGAGCAGTGGGCTCATCAGTAAAGCTGATGGCCACACAGTGGCAGCAAATAATGTTGCAGGGGCCAAGAGAGTGCTGCTGGACTTGCTGGTAACCATAGCAGGCCTCCCTGTATAATGGTCCAAGCCTTTCTCTTGCTGCTTGGCGGCGCACATGAAGTTGCTCTTGATGCTGCTCTTGGCCCAAGTTTGCCCTAGCATGTCTTGCTGCTGCCGCTGCTGGCGTTCCTCTTGAGACTGACTATCCCTGGCAAGACGGTGCTGCTCTGTGTTTTGCTGCTGTTGCTGGGCAACACCAAGGGCAAGTCATTGTTGCTGGCGCTGCTGTGTCCGCTCCCGCTGTGCTGTGTGCATATCGGCACGGCGTTGCTGCTGGTACTCACGCTGAGCAGCCCTGCGCCTCTCCAGGCGCTCCAGACGAAGCTCAGCTACATCTGCTGTTTGGGCACCAGAAGTTTGCTGCTGGCCACGTCGCGGCATGGTGGCAAAAATATTGGGGTGGCAAAAAAGTTGGTAACGTAGTTTCACGCTAAGTTTCGCAACAACTGCTATCCTCTGCTATCATATATTAACTTCTATCGGTAACTTGTGGCTACTGCAGCGCTCCGTCCGCGGCCACTTTGTGTAACTATATGTTGTGTTTTCTCTAATCCAGCACTAATTTTTCAATTAGGAAGGCAATGCATTTCTTTTGACTTCTAGATTGTTTAGATTAATTTGATGACCGCGGCCACTGTGTGTAACTACATATTGTGTTTTCTCTAATCCAGGAGAAATTTTTCAATTAGGAAGACAATGCATTTCTTTTGACTTTGTTTAGATAAATTTGATGAAATGGATTCTTAGATTACATTCATTTGGACATAAAATCATAGTGTATTCTTATGGGAAAACGCAATACCTCGGTTTCAACAATCGTTTCGGTCGTCAAGGGGATTGGTTGTTTACAGCCTCAAATTTTCACGAAATTTCCGTTTATTTTAACCGAATTCTCACCTTTTCGACCCGATAACGATATTTGGCGACCAAAATAAGAATCTTTATTCATTTCTCTTTCTTTTGGTGCTTATCATGATTTCGTAAGCCTATTGTTTCTAATTCTATTTTGCAAAAGAAATGTAGCCTGCAACCGATAAAAGTGAGGTTTACGTGCATTTCTTATGAGAATGGTGCATTCTTATGGAAAAACGCAATACCTCGGTTTCAACAATAGTTTCGACCAGATAACGATATTTGTCGACTAAAATAGGAATCTTTTTTTCATTTTCCTTTCTTTTTCTTATCTCTATTTCGTAAGTCTATTATTTCTAATTTAATTTCGCAAAAGAAACGTAGCCTGCAACCGATAAAAGTGAGGTTTACGTGCATTTCTGATGAGAACGGTTTTTCTTCTCTGGGTTCGAACTGGGGCCGTTCAGGTAAAAGAAAATTTTTCCACATTGTAGGATGCAGCATTCTACATCGAATGCACGTTTCAGCATCGCTCTAGCTCTTGGCCAAGGCGAGAAAAACGCTTTTTTTAGACAGACAGACAGACACCGTTACGTTTTTAATACATATAGATAGAAGATAGATAGATGAGAAACAGTGTTGGCATGCTTTTAAAAATCCAAACATTTAGTTCATTTGTTTTTTTTAAGTTAATGTACTTGTTGTAATTGTCAGATGCCCTCGACTCCTAGACAAAGGATAATTCGCTGGAGGCCCCTTCGTTAGCGCCTTTCATGGTGGACCCTATACAGCATTTCCAGGAAAGGCTGCCCAGGTGCGCTTTGGCAGCCCCCCAGAAAAACGTGGGGGTCATCTACTCAAAGTCCCTCTTTCCAACAAAGCCACTCATTTCAACTGACTTGTCAATTAAATGCTAAATTAAGTTATTTCAAAGATGTCCTATCTAAGCTGATTAAGTATAATTCCGTTATCATGAGAGCTGTCAAAATTTGGAAAAGTACTCGTTATAAAGTGTACTCATCATAGCCGATTTCTAATGCTAAATGTCGGTCCCCTTGACTCTTAGGGCAGAGAGTGCAGCAGAATGGAACCATAGGGTTTTTAAATCTTATGCAAATGTTTCAGAATACATAATAAAGTCAAAAATATCAAATTATTGATTCATGAACCATAACCGAAGTGCATATGTATGGAGGGACTAATGAGAGAGTGACAATTCTCCAATCAAAGCTCCCTTAAGCATTTTTGTCAAGGAAGGGTGAGGCCAGTGTTGGGAAACGAATAAATTAGGTGACGATAATTTTTGCATTGATTTTTTTCTACTCTTTGAAGAGATAATATGCCTCAGATTACCATTTGCTTGTCAGACTTTGTCTCTCCCATCAATCGACAGTTTCCAGATGTGTATCCTGCAAGACAAATACAGAAACGTGGCACTCGTTATACCAATATTTCAGAAATATCCACTCATTATAATGGATGTAATTCCCTATCTTTCTTGCTGTGAGATGGGCAATTGCCAAAAAATAATTTGCTATAATGCCACTCTTTTTATATGCCATACTCAGTAAAGAGAGGATGGGAAATGCCGTTAAGGTCCCAGACCTCAAGGAAGGGAAATATCCAACCGCACCTCCTTGTGGTGGGGGATGGGCACCTAATAGTGGCTAACGCGGCACTGGAGACCGAGTAAAGGCCGGGATAAGCCTCACCCATCTTAGGATGGGTCTGAGCATCCTCTTGTCCATGGATTTAGAAATGGATCCTAAAGGCAGATGAGCTGCATGGTTGACCAACGGCAGAGGGTGCAGAAGGCAAAAAGGAATCCACCGCACTAATGAACCATATGGTTTCCCTAGTTGTACTAATTTAAGACTCTGCAGCATGATGAGTTCTATCATGAAATATTCCAGAGGTAAAAATTACCCACAACTGGATCTCTGGGTGGGTAACACTATAGGACAGTTGTGGTGCAAGAAGAGGGAAAGCAAGAGGAAGGATAATAAAAATGCACTGAGAATAGGAACCTGGAATGTAAGAACAATGAATAGAAAAGGTAAATTAGAAAACTTAAAATAAAAATGGAAAATAATATAATAGATCTAATGGAAATTAGTGAAGTTAGGTGGGAAGGAGAGGGAGAAATCGTATATGAGGGATACAAAATGATTTACAAGGGTGGAAGCAACAAGAATAGAGGAGTTGGATTTATCATGAAAAAGAAAATTGTGGATAGGATAAGCAAGGTGATAGCATGTTCTGAATGGGTAATTGCTTTAAAAATAAAGAGTGAACCAGTTGATACTTAGTAGTAGTTCATGTGTATATGCCTACAACAACAGCAGAAGACAAGGAGGTCGAAGAGGTATATGAACAAATCATGCAAGTGTATGAAGAGAATAGAAAAGGACAGGTGAGAACAGTTATAATGGGAGATTGGAATAGCATAGTAGGAAAGGAAAAAGTGTGGAAGCATACGGCCTTGGAACACATAACGAAAGAGGTGAGAATTTGATAGAATTCTGTGAACAACAACAGTTTTGGATAGCCAATACGTGGTTCGAGAATCATAAGAGAAGGCTTTACACATGGAAAGCCCCAGGTGATAACAATCGTTATCAGATAGATTATATAATAATAAACCAAAGGTTTAAGAATAATGTTATGAACACGAAGATGCTACTTGGAGCAGATGCAGACACAGACTATAATCTGCTGATAATGGATATACTCACTAGGCTTAAGCATGTGAAGAGGAAAAGTCATCCAGCAAAGAAGTGGAACATGATGAAGTTAAAAGATCATAAAAAGAAAATTGCTGAAATTCTAGAAGAGAAGCTGAAGAATGGAGAAGAGCAGAAAAGTATTCAGGAAGAATGGACAGACCTGAAGAAATGCATATTAACAGTGCTTGAACAGGAGGTTGGAACTATAAACAAGAAAGAAGCTAGAAAAAGCTGGATAAATCTAGATATGTTGGAAAAAATGGAAGAAAGGCGGAAGTGGAAGGGAGTAAGCTCAGAAGAAGGAAGGAGGCAATATAGAAAGATTAATAATGAATTGAGGAGAACAACTGACAAAGCTCAAGAAGAGAGGATGAAGGAACAGTGCCAGAGAATTGAAAAACTGGAAAAAGAAGGAAAATTAGAGGAAATGTACAATACTGTGAAAAGGCTGACTATGAGAAAAATAAGAGCTATATCAAAGAAAGGTATGAAAGATGAGCAGAGAAGGATTAGAACAGAGGACGAGGACATAAAGGAAATATGGGAGAAATATATAAAGGATCTATACTGTACAAATGACAGAGGAAGAGAAATAGAGTTAGAATTAAGGAATTATGAGGAAGGAGAGAGGGACAATCAAGGTCCAAAAGTAATGAAAGAGGAGATAGGGATGACAATTAAAAGAATGAAGAATGGGAAGGCAGTTGGAGGAGATCAAATACCAGTGGAAATTCTGAAGTCCTTGGGGAAGAATGGTATTGAACGGCTTACTAATCTGATTAATAAAATCTATGATACAGGGGAGTGGCCAGAAGATTTACTTAAAATGATAATGGTGCTGATACCAAGGAAAGGTAATGCACAGGAATGTAAAGACTACAGCACTATAAGTCTTATTTCACACGTGAGAAAACTTATTACCAACATTATACTAGAAAGAATGAGAAGGAAAATAGAAGAAAACTCAAAGGATGACAAGTTTGGTTTCCGCAAAGGTAGAGGAACGAGAGATGCGATTGGATATATGAGGATGTTATCGGAGAGGGTGCTAGAGTTGAACTGCAAGATGTGTGTCTGCTTTATTGACTATGAAAAAGCTTTTGATAGGGATGTCTTGTTAAGAATCTTGGGAGAAATAGGCATAGACTGGAAAGACAGAAGATTAATTAAGCAAATGTACGTAAACCAGAAAATAGTTGTAAAAATAAGGGATGAGGAAACAAAGGAAACTACCATAGGAAAGGGAGTCAGGCAGGGATGCTGTCTTTCACCATGTTTGTTCAACTTATATGCAGACAAATTACTGTCAGAAGCTCTGGAAGACACAGGTGGGGTAAAAGTTGGAGGAGAGAGAATAAAATCCATCAATGGGTGGATGATCAGGCTATCATAGCAATCAATCAAGAAGAACTTCAAAATATGATGGAAAGGTTATGGAATAAGAGCAAAGAATATGGAATGAGGATAAATATAAGGAAAACAAAAGTAATGAGGATATCCAAGTCAGAAGGACCCTTAAATATATGGTTAGCAGAAGAAGAGCTAACACAAGTAAGTTCATTCCAGTATTTAGGAAGTTTAATTGAACAAAATGGTAGTTGCACAGCAGAAATAAAAAGCAGAATTGGGCAAGGAAAAGTAGCATTTAATAAAATTAAAAAACTGCTAACAGCAAAGAAAATCTATGTGGCTACTAGGAAAAGATTTGCGAAATGCTTCACATGGAGAATTGTACTGTATGGAGCCGAAACGTGGACCTTGAAAAAGAGAGAAGAAAAGTTCATAGAAAGCTTTTAAACATGGCTTTGGCAAAGACTGGAAAAGATTAGTTGGAAAGATAAAATTAGTAATGAAGAGGTACTGAGGAGGATTGGGGAAGAAAGTGTCGGAAGGACAGAGGGCAAGGGATGATTCAGAGTCAGTCGCAGATGAGTCTTACGATTATCTATGATGCGTTGTCTTGCATTGACTCTGGCATCCCTCACCCTCCAATGCATTGGTGGTGCCCTCTAACTTTCCGAAATAGTTATATAGATGGCACAACTGAGGGTCGGGGCCTTCTGCCCACCGACGCCTGGGAGAACGCACTTGCCTCTGTGACCGTCCAGTCCTCAACTGGCGGCCATGATAGTCTTCCACCTAGTTCCTCTGCTAGTAAGTTTCATTTCCTGTTTGTAACCTTAAGTAAATAAATCAGCTCTGCCAATCAGATCAGATTGTTACTTTCAATGTCTTTACGACAAAAGAAGTATTATAAAAGAAATTAGAAAAAGGAAGGCAAACTGGATAGGACACATTTTAAGGAAGAATGGAATACAGATAGTGATTATAGAAGGGAAAATAAATGGGAAGAGAGGAAGAGGAAGTATGGAATGCTAATAGACAACACAGAAGGAAGGAAATATGTCGAGATGAAGAGAGATACCCAAAACAGAATGCCGTGGAGACAAAAATTTTGTTGAAACCTGTCCTAGGATAGAAAGAACAAAGAAGAAGACTCAGTAAAACGGACTTCTACTGTAGTAAAATTTACTTTCTGAAGGAGATAGAGCTTTGATATAAAAATATTGAAACATAGAAAGTATGCCTCTCACACTATGATTTCACAAGCAACATGACTCTATAATGCTTTCTTATGTCTCTGGATAGTAGATGCAGCCTTCCTATGAAAAATGCTCTCTCATCAACAAAACCAAATAAAACAAACAGAATTGAATCAAACAGTACAATAATGAGTTGAGATTGAAAAAAGGGAGTTGCCCTAGGATTTTCATTAAAGGGTTTCCTTTCTGGAAATTAGAGCTTCAACAGTTTAATAATTTTTAAACCACATTTTGAAAGAAATCATTGCCTTCAATGTAAATCTCATTCATAAGACCCAGTAATAATCCTTATAACAATGAAAGAACACTTATCAAAAAATGAAGAGAAAACAAAAGAGGATAAGTGATCTTATGAAACCACAGCTCAGCCATTTAGACATGAAAAATATGGATATCTAAATGAAATTCTGATAGAAACAGTTCAGCTAAGAAGCATACAATAAACTGCTGGAGTAATAAAAATATTGCTGGAGCTATTTATATTCACATAGAGCTAATGCTACTAAAACAACATAGTAATTAATATTTCAATAAATTAAGGATTTCAAATTAACTAAAAAATTTCAAGATGTTGCCAAAACAGGAAAAAATTGTTAGTGATAAAGGATGAAATGGATGTATATCTGTATTCTATTTTCAAATCTTTATTTCATCAATTTCTGTCATCATTTTCAACATTAAGTTTGAATGCTTATTATATATGGTTTTCTTATAAATTCAGAAGTGAACAATTGTTTCAAAATGATAATTCAACTAATCTTTCTATTAAAATCAAATCTAAGGTTTTCTTGAGATTCTAGTACTCAAATGGAATTTATTTATCTTTACTTCCCCATTGAGTATCATAATTTAATAGGAATTTTACTTTGATACAAATGCAAAGTAAAGAAAAAAATTCCTTGATATTGGTGACTTACGGAACTGTGAAGAATATTCTATTCTTGTTTCTATCAAAAGTAAATTTGAAGAGATCTAATTGCAGCAGTTAAAACAAAACAGAGCATTGACGTTCCAATAACCAACAAGGTAAAGAAAGGGTATGTATTATATCTAAGGAAATGTAGGATATCACTCAATAACATTAAGTAAGCAAAATATTTACAAATGAAAATGATGATAAAGTCATGCATTATGATAAAGAAGTGATCTTTAGAGAAGAGTCCCATAAAACAACCTACAATTCAAATTACAGCTAATTTAATAATTAAACATCCATTAGAATATTCAATTTATTTAAAAATACAAATGTGGAGTAAAAATGGGGAATAAAAGTCAACGCACAACACATTTATTGTAGTATTTAACAGAGGTTTCAATTGCAACCATTTTGCAATTGACTCACAAATCAGGAAGGAAATAGTCAATGGATTCCTTGGGTATTTCTCTGTAATCCTTATCTTCAACCCAATCCCCTGCAGGGTGCTTCTGATTGGTTGGCTTCAGTGCCGTAAGCAGAGGTTTGCCATCTGCACTGAGGCTCAGGTATTTGATAAGCATGCTGTCATCAGTGGAATTGTGTGCAGCATTCTGTGGTGGCAACAGCGCATCCTCATCCTCTTTGGCCCCTTTTGCTCCAGCCAGTGACAGACTCTTGCCCAGGCGAAAGTTCTAATCAGACAATTTCCAGATTGTGTGACATTCTAATTTGGTAACTTTGGGATGCATCAAAACAATCAACATTGTCTAAGTGAGCAGTTGCAATCATCTGTCTTATCACTTGAGAAAATTTTCAGAGGAATCACAACCATACCAGCTTCAGATGCAAGGCAACAACTGTTGCTATTATTTTTGTCCTTTTTATTTTATCTTTTTTAATCAAAAATATTCTCAATTGCTTCAAACTTAAAGATATGAGCCTTCAGCTATTGTTTCACAACTCTATATTTGTTATCACCAAATATTGCGCATAAACTTGATTGCTTTTTCAATTCTCATATAACTTATTACTAAATTGATTTCCTGTCAATTATTGTGGAATAACTCTATAATTGTTGAAGAAATAATTCTTTTGCTGTTCTCCATGCAAATATTAAACATGGAATTTCAAAATCACTACTTTTATATAGTCCACTTTTTTAATCTTATAAAAAATTTTCAAGTGTATTACGATTGTCCTCTTAAGTATTGTCTGTAGCTGACTGTGAATTAAATTACTAGGGAAATTCTTAAGTAGCTGAGAGCTATTCTGGAACCACAATTTTGGAAATCTGTTTGCAATTTAAAATTATCAGAGAAAGATAAAGTTATCACAACTCTTCGGTTTGAAGAGAGAAATCAAAAGGCAATAAAATAAATAATAAAAATTAAGACCCCACAAACTATTATTGATGAGTTAGAGGGAAGACAATTTTGTATGGCAAAACCACAAAAATCCCCGTACAATTCTTTAGGAAGCATTTTCTGGTACTTAACATCTGTAATAAGACAATGGATATTCACTGCGGCTTTAATACATATAAAATTGTTTCCTTAGTGACAATGAAATATCCCTACCTCAAGGCTATACAAGAAGTGAAAAATTGTGACTTGGCTGGGACTCGAACCCAGGTCTCCAAGTGGGAGACCTGGGTTATGGGGTTTATGGGGACCTTCCTGATATGATATCAACCAAAATTTTAGATACCTTTTAAGATGCTCTTAACAATTAGAAGCATGCTGCCATGCTTTATTAAATGTTCTGGGTTTGACTCCAGGAGATCCTAATGCTCCCATTTAAAATTTAGAGTGAAGATTGCAAACATTTTTATGATGCACTTGCCAAAAGGTTATAAATTTATATTTCGGCATGTGAACAGCAGTAATGAATATGTTTTGAAAACCCAGTTCGTTTCCCAAATAGTCCTTGGTTCGACTCCAGGGCATCACTTTCATTTTTCCATATACTTATATGGGAAATTTGGATGTGTTTGAGTATGGAATTATATGCACTTAAAATTTTGATTATGGTTAGAGGACTTATTTCTGTAACTTGATATACAACAAAATCTTCCCAAAAGGTTCTGGGACAATTCAATACCAGGAGGATTATATGATACACTCTGTTATACATTACAGTAAATTGGGGATGTTATTGTAAGCACAAAAGAAGTAAATGGGTAATCTTTAAAATATTCACTGATCAGCTTGCAGTATGCAAGTATGTCTGGACTTGAACTCAGCATGGTTTAGTAAGATGCACTGGTATGCTTCTAATGAGTAAGAGCATCTAAACTGTATCCAAAGTTCAGTATTTGTAACAGTTCTTTTTGGGGAATGCCTCATAAAAAGATTTCTGTTTACAATCCTATCCCGAAATAATAGTGTTGATCCAATATATCATCGTATAAAATCCAAGTAAAAAAAGTTGCATGCAACCAAACATTGCAGTATCATTTTGTAGTTTTTTGAGTGATATGAATCAGGGGGATATAAAATCATTAGAATGTAATTAAAAACTTGCAAGAAAGTTAGATGATAATAAAGTGAAAACTACAAACTTGCACAACAGTTTTTGGTTTCACACAACTTTTTTTAACTTGAATCTTATAGGATTGTATTTTGGAACAAACTAAGCAATACTGAAAAAATAATATTAAAAATGTGAAATGAATTAATTATTTGAAATTTGAAGATTTTTAAAAGTAAAATTTGAGCTTGTGTTCAGTTAGTTGCAAGTTATTGGATCATTTTTAAGGCTTTCTTTTCCTTAGAAACATATACTGGATTAAACTCTAATATCTCCTTCCTCTTTTTTAGGATTCTTTAAACTGTTGGCTGCACTTAATATCCTCTAAATACAGACTAAGATTGAGGCAAAAAAACAAGACACTACAGGTGGTCTGCTTCACAAATCACCTCAACTATATTACCAAAATTTGAAAGAAATATTTTGAGTTGACTAGATGAGAAAGCTACAATAAAAATGGAGCAATAGAATACCAACTTACTTCTGGCAAACAGTGGTGGTTGAGACAGAAGTAATCAGAGATTCCATCATGATGACACCAAGTACCATCAGGGAAGTATGGGTTGACACCCAAATCATTGAGGTCTAGTCGTGGAGTATAGTATGACCCAGTGTCTTTCCGACGGCAGAATATGGCACAAGACATCCATAGACGTCCTGGAGAGTCATATATTTTTGAGTTTAGTGTAAGCTACTAAAACAGACATAATATGAAATATGTTATTATTAGAAAGAAATGAAATGAGCCATTGATGAAACCTATCATAACAGTAAGAAAAAGTCTTGGTGAAGGAAGCACAATTTCCTTACACACGTGCTAAAATATCCCTTACAAATGTTTGCAATAAATGTTTATTGTGAGTTCTTAGAGTGTTTGAGAGCAATATTAAAGCAGCATCAAAAAAGATGCAGACCTATATGAGTCTTATCCTTGTTAAGAAAGGGAATGACAGTAATGTGTTGTTAAGACAGAGAATGAAAGAGTTGGACTAACATGGCTTTATGCCTGGAAACAGAGGGTCCTAGGAGTCCTAGGTTCACCTATCCTAGGAAAAATTCTATCACGTTAAAGGACATAGTACTGTTTTGTGATCAAAAGGCTTCATGCTGATTAGTTGAGAGATATGATGGGAGAATAGAAGGGGTAGTTTCACAATTTTTGGATAATAAAGTTGGATTGTAAGAATGGGGAATTTTGAATTGAGGAAGAAGAGAATTTAAGATTACCATGATAAACTTTTTATGTTACATAGAAAATTGAGTGAACAACCATCAACATTCCTAAATTACGTAAAGCACTTGTAGGAAGAAGTAAACTTCACACAATCAGGTAATGTATTATGGAAATCCACCATGGAAAGAAACTAAAAACATTGTACTTCTTCCAAAGTGTTATGGAAAAAGGGCAATTACACAAAAAGAAATTCTTCGCAGATGACTGAGTGGTTCCACTCGCTAGAAATACATAATTCCTCCACATTGTAAATGTAATGAAACAGCCCATTTAGTCACCTGAGACGATTTATTTCCACAATCCATACCCTGGGATTGACTTTTATATGTATATTAAAATGTATATCCTCCAAAGAATTAAAGTCTCTGATACATGAAATTAAGTTTCGGCCAGGGATTAGCTTCCATTTGTACTGGAGAATTCTCAGGGGAAATCCAAATGTAAAAAATGGAAATTTTACAAACTATTTAACATGCTCATAATTTAACCATTAAAATAAAATTAGGGTATGGAAAACTGCCACTAGTGGAATGGATTCAAAATTTATCTACAAGTAACAACATAGGTTAGCTTGGATATGAATGATTCAATGGAGAATAGATAAAAACCAAAAAAGAGACAAGAGTTTTATTTAATTTACATTAAAATAGTTAATGTCTCCACACTGTTAATTTTCTTAAAATATTATACAATAATGCTGAAAATACATTTTAAAGTTTGATGTTTTTGTGCCTTTCTCAAGATTAAATATAAAATTATGCAGTTTCTCTCTTATGCATGCTTAATGTGAGATGGAGATATTCTTTCTTTTATATGATATTTAACTGGTAATTCATCTATCCTTGCTCTCTGTCCCCTAATTAACCAAGCATTTCTAAACAACTTGCACACTTTTTTCTATTTTTCACCCAACATCATTTATTTCCCAATAATGACCTTCTTCAAGAAAAGTACCTGTGACTAGTTAAATTCCCATAGTATTTTAAAATGTGTTACATTCAGATGGTTGGACTTTTATAATCTTTTGCCCTATATGTAAGATAATTCAAGAAACCAGAAATTAAATAGGCGATTTGCTAATTTCTCTTTCATAATTTTACTCTGAATCTTCCAAACAATCCATAGTATTTTGGAGCCTAGGATACAAAATTTATGATTTAATTTCTTTCTTCCTATTGATGCATGAACTGAGAATTCAAGTTTGCCTGAACCAGATATCTACTTTATATGCCCTCCTTTCAATTCTACATTCTAGAACAGATTTTCTAGCCAGTACCTTGTAAATTAGCTCATCAACTGTTAATTCAATTTATTTTAACAAAAGATTACAATAGAGTAACATAGGTATTGTCAAATTGTTTCACAAAAAATAAAGTAATAACAAAAAACATGCATTAAATGTATCATTGAGGTATTCATAATGCTATAATAAGCTTTTCTATTCTGTAAATCAGGGATTTGAATGTCTTGTTGGAGAGAGAGCATTTGATGTTTGCAGGAAATTTATTAGAGGATTATAGGGCTGAAAGGGTACTTGTAGAAAGAATGATTCAATTTCAGAAATTCATTTGGTTATTTATGTCAACTGATGATAATTGTTAAGTCTAGAATTACTAAGGGAAAATCTTGATTGAATAAGGATAAAAATTAAATAATGATGAGTGTGGAATCCATTTACAGCAATTAGAACAGTTTTAGAACAGCCTTCAGAGAGAAACAAAGGTGAAAGGACATATTTTTCAAGAAAATCTGCATATAATACCTGTAAATGAAATATCAAAATATGATATCTTGATGATGGAAAATTCGACTTCCTTCTTTTTTCAGACAATTACCGAATCATCTATTTTTCTCACCTGAAATCGATGATCAGCCTTTATTTTTATTAGTTAATATATTATCCTATTGTATTTCCAATGAGGATGTCTCCATTTTTAATCCAATATTAGCATTCACATTTGAACATTATTGTAAATGGTAAATTTTCTCTCCATTACAATTTATTTCAAGTGCACTGGTAGAATTTTTTTGCAAAATAAAAGCATCCCATACATGTGACTTGACCATATGGTATTTATCATTTAAATTATGTTCCTGTTGTGAAAAAAGTAATTTTACTCATGCCATTAATACAAAAATAACACTCAAAATAATGAAATTCGACATTGAAAATTAACATTTAAATTGCTCAAGAAGAAACAATATTCTGCCTGGTTTAAGATCCAACCAATGAATTCTCATTTGATGATTTAGTTGCCATTAGCATAGCATTGTCGTAAGGAGTAAAACATGTTGAATGATGTTATAATAACCATACTTTGCAAATTTCCATAACAAGCTACACAATGGGATTATTTTCTTGGATGCCTCATTTAAAGAGCAGAAGCATGCTATTAAAACAATGCTTAACTTTTAACTCTGGGAATCTTGTAGAACTCACTTTAAAGAATTGAATAGGATGCCACTTCCTTAACTTTATATTTCAAACAATTTTTCGATTAAACAGCAAGATTAAAAATGGACTCTATGACTCTAGATTCAACCATTCACAGCCATCAAACTAGATCAGTAAATGATATTCACACACAAACAAAAGGAACTAAATTGAGTAAGAAAGGACATTTTCATGCTGGACTGAGATTGTATAAGAAACAGCCCATACAACATATAGTGGATATAAAATTGTTTACGCAGAAACTCAAACAGTTGTTTGATGAAGGGTCCTTTTACTCCATAAATGAATACTTAGAACATGTTAATAAAAATAAATTGATTCGTATTACAAAGTTTCTCATTGCACTGAAATGACGAGTCTAGCTCCTCATGGACTTCCTATGCCAAATGGCACAACGATAAGCTACACTCATCATCAGATATAAATTCTTATAGTATTACTTAGGGTAACTATATTAATGTTTTGAAAGTCAGATAATGATAAACCAGCTGTAATGCACTTATAAAACTGGAATGGTTCTGAAATGACTGAGCTCAACTTTGTGGGAGGGAGCCATATTAAATGAAATAAAACACCCAGAGAATGCATTTTTTTGAAATTGGCGACTAGTTTCGTCAATAAAGTGACACCAAAGAAACAGAAGTACGAGAATATATATGGGAGGGTTGTTAATTGTGGAAGGAAAGGTTGGTTGAAGCTTTAATTTCAGCTATATGTCTAATCTTCTTCCTTTCTTCACTGTGGAGTAGTTTTGCCGAGAAATCACTTGCATGGCCCTCACTCTGGAGATGGATTGCAAATGCCCTATACGTATAACATTCTAAGCAGTGGAATCGATAAAAGCTAGCCAAAAATACGAAAGTGGTTTTTTTGGGTTAGGAATTTGAAATTTCGCATGCCTATTCATGAATAAATTCTACAATCAACTGTGCAAGTCTTATAAGTTTATTCCTGTGCATTTAAATTAAATTTGCAAAATTTGGTCAAAGTTGACCAAATTTTGCGAAAAATGCCAGTCTTCAATTTTTTGCAGAATTCTTCAACTTCAAGCCGGTGCAGAACCCATATCAAGAAAACTATCATGGTAAACTTTAAAGTAAAATGCTCCATTTCTTGAGACAGTGGTCAAATTAGTTGAGCCCTCCGAAGTATAGTCGCCAATCAGGAGAGGCGGATCCAGGGGAGAGTAGCATTTCAAAAGGAGCTTGAATTTAAATCAGATTGCCAAGTTCTCCAGTACATTAATAACTAAAAATGACATTGAAAAAGTTATCTGGTCATGAATCTAGGAAGAGTGAACTTCTCATAACATGGTCTCACATTAACAGAATGCAGGATCATCCTCCACAACCAGAGATCGTATGAAAATGACAGGAATCTTCTCTTTGAGGATATGTCTAAATTTCCCTTGCTATTCCATCTACATACCTTTTGAGCCCTCTTTTGGCATGTGGCATGGTGTATTACACCATAACCATGCCTTCCTAATACTTTGGCATATCGTTGGCTGAACAAGTGAATTCTTGAATCAACTGGTTTTAGCAGCTATTTCTTTGATCTTCCTCACAGTATGAGAACGGCCTAAGGAGACCATTTAATATTGGCTTCATCTTCTATTCTCCCTAAATACAAAGCATTAAAATGTTACCCATACACCATCAAAACCATGAATGCGTATTTCATGCTCCAGAAGGAAGGATGTGCTCAGGGGCAGAAACGTACAGAGTACGTTTTATGCCCCCGTTCACATTCCAGATTTATCTTTCCATGTTATTGCGAAAGTATTCCATATAATTCTTAAACATTACAGCATTACATTTTAAAGGGGGGAATTTCACACCAACCTGGCGCTGAGTCAACCCTCACTTGGTAACATTCATTCGGTGCTATAGAAGACCACTTTATCTGCAAAATCTGTGATTTTGAATGCTCTATCACACCGAGAATGGCCTAAAAACAATTTTCAAAAATAGCAATGAAAATCACGGTGTTGTATCAGATGAGGTGGTCTTCTATAATAAACAAAAGGAAGAAATGTTACTGAATAAGTGCTTTTTAGACACCATGTGAATGCAAAATTCCTTCTTTTCAAATGTATTTTTGGAATTTTTAAGAAATGCTTGGAATGCTTTCACGATAGCATGGAAAGATGGAATGTGAACAGGGACATATGTATCGGAGAATAATTGGATACTTATTTTGGATTTACACCAATTAGCTTGCAGTATGCAAGCAACTTTTAATCGCTTATATATAAAACCTCCAAAATAATATATATTTCTATTATATATAGCTACTTCTCCGGATATATCTCTATATAGGGAATACAATTCTAACCATGTTCTCCAAGTGCCATAGACGTCAAATTTTTACGACGTACTGACCCCTCCCTGTATATAGCAGAATATTTCAGAATTCGACCGTAGATATTGTGAGTTCAATACCAGAATGTCCCAAAAATCGGAATTTTCCCATGAGAATGCATTCCGCGGATTTTTGAAAATTATTTTGAGGCACTTATCGCTTAGATAGAAGTACCAAAATCTCGAAGGTTGGAGTTGAGGTAATCTTTTTTCCAATGGAAGAAATGTTACCAAATAACTGTGAGTTCGATGCCAGGTGGTGCCGAAATTCTTCCGTAAGAAATGCATTGCTACAATTTTTGACAATCTTTTTAATGCTTTCCCGATAAGCTGGAAAGATAAAACCCGAAATGATAACAGAGGCATTTGAAAACATTCTTTCATGTGGTTCAACGTTTCTCTAATGGTCCTTGGTTCGATGCAAGAGCGTCATTTCGATTCTACCATGCATTTCAAACGGGGATAACGGAATCTAATTTTAGGACCTTCCCAATAAGATATCGAGTTGAAACTTTTGAAAAGGTCAGAATGGCACTTATCTAATATTAATATGCAATTCTGTCTCACAAAAGGTACCCGAGCTCGATGTCAAGCGGTCCTTTGCGCGATGTTTTGAAAATTGTTTTGAGGCCGTTCTCGGTGCGATAGAGCAATCAAAATCACGGTGTTTGCAGATGAGGTGGTCTCTATCCTAACAAAGGAAGAAATTTTACCAAATGAGTGTTGTTTAGATGCAATGTGGATGCTGAAATCTCAGTTTTAAAATTTTTTTTTGGATTTTTTAAGAACGGTTTGGAATGCTTTCGCGATAACATGGAAAGATGAAATCCAGAATGTGAACAGTGACATACATGTATAGTAGAATAATCGGATACTTATGGTAAATTTTCACCGATTAGCTTGCAGTATGCAAGTAACTTTTACTTTTCACTACTTTTTACTTTCATTTATATCTCCCCTCCTCACACTGCCACAGTTTATTGCCTCAACGGGGCGGAGGGGTGCTAACGGAGGTTGGAGGCGATGCGTAGCCCAGATTCAACCATGCTAGGAAGGCTTCAACAATATCTTCGCCCAAATTGTGAAAGCAATCAGCAACCGACAGTAGGACAGCCTGGTGAATTATTGTGCTTCATCCCCCAAAAGCAAATACAATTTTCATGATGAGCTTCTGTAATGGAAATTTATTCGGACTTAAAAGCACCACTTTTCAGCACCATTGAGATGTCCGGGAGGTGTTGGCATTACAGAGGTCCATCATGAGGAAAAGAACTGCCACCCTACACTTGCCGTAGCTTGAAGAGTGAAGACAGACTACTGGAACTACTGACCGAAGCAGAGAAGATAAATTGGGACGTCATCGGTCTCAGCGAAGTTAGAAGAAAATTAGAAGACATGATTACACTCAAGGAAGGTAATTTATTTTATTACAGGGGTACTAAGGATGTAGGTACTAGGAGTTCCTGATCAACAAGAGATGGAGAAACAATGTACAGAAGATAGAAAGTATATCTGATAGAATTTGCAAGCTCATACTCAAGATAAATGAGCGTTACTCTGTTCAGATCAAACAATTCTACGCACCAACAGCTGCAAGCAACGAAGAAGAAATTAAAACATTTTACCAGACTCTGGGCACTGAAGCTGATAAGGAAGCCCACTATAATAAAGTAATTATAGGCGATTTTAACGCTTGTGTAGGTCAACAGGAAGCCGATGACACCATCGCAGGACAATACGGATTGGGCCAGAGAAACGAACGTGGTCACCGCTTGGTAGAGTTTGCTGAATGCACCAATATGTACATAACAAATACATATTTCAAGAAGAACCCTAAAAGGAAGTGGACTTGGAGAGGCCACAACAGAGTAAAAAATGAAATAGATTATATATTGTTAATGAACTCTACACAGTAACAGAGAGTGAAGTCTTGAACAACTTTATCACTGGAAGTGACTACAAAATCATAAGATGCAGATTGAAGATTAATCTCCAAATGGAACGCATGAAGTTGGTTTCATGCAAGAAGCATGAAATAAGCATCAAAAAACTAGAAGAAAACAAGAATAAATATCAGCTTGAGCTAAAAAATAGATTCTCAGCACTTCAAGAAGAAGAACTAGAAACCAAAGTCATGCAAGCTGTTAAGGAAGCAGCAGAAGAAGTAGCAAGCACACCAAGAAGAGCTAAAGATAGAATCCTAAGTGACAGCACCCGATAAATGATGAAATGACGTAAGGAACTGAAGAATTCAATACACAAAAGGATAATATCGAATACGTCGAGCTTAGTAAGGCTATCAGAAAGGCAATTAAGGAAGACGTGAGAAAATTCAATGAGAGAATTGTGCAAGAGGCTATAGAAAACAGCAAAAGTATGAAGAAGACCAGACAATGCCTAGCAATTGGAAGAAAACAGATTTTAGCCATACAGAAGGAAGATGGTACAAGAACTTGCAACAGACAAGCAATACTAAGGACGGTAGAAGAATACTTTGGCAACCTATACGAGAAGGAAGAAAATGCTGAAGAGGAAAACCAAGAAACAAGCCAAAACCAATGAGATCCCCTCTCTATTCTCCCAGAAGAAGTAATTGAAGTAAGAAAGCAGACGAAGAACAGAAAAGCAGGAGGCATAGATGGAGTGTTAGCAGAATATTTAAAACTTGATGGAACAGAAGTTGCACATGTTTTAGTGCAGTTATTTGCTAATTGCCTGAAACAAGGAAGAATCCCCCAGGACTGGAACCATGTAAGAATTGTCCTTTTGCATAAGAGAGGAAGCAAGGAATACCTGAAGAATTGCCGCCCCATCAGTCTCCTTCCTGTTGTTTACAAAACATTCATGAGGATAATAGCTGAACAGATAAAGATTATTCTATCATCTGTCCAACGTAGAGAGCAAGCAGAATTCCGGAAGGGTGTCAGTATCATGGACCATATCCACACACTACAAGAAATAATCAGCAGAACAAATGAATATTAGATGCCACTAGTACTATGCTTTGTGGACTATGCTTAGGCCCTTGACTCGGTAAGCACCTCCTCTACACTAGAAGCTCTGGAAAAACAAGGAGTAGATACAGAATACATCTGTCTCCTATGCAACATTTACAAAAATGCCACAGCCTCAGTAACCCCTACACAAAGTTACTGATGAATTCAAAATTGAGAAGGGAGTTAGACAATGAGATTACCTTTCCTTAATTCTTTTTTGCAGCTGTTCTGAAAGAAGTTTTTAACTTTTTAAGTCATCTGCGCTTTGCAGATGATATAGTACTCTTTGCAACCAGTGGAAAAGATCTAGCTTCAATATTTCAAGAACTGAATAGCAGGACAGAAGATGGGACTCAGGATAAGCTTAACAAAAACAAGGGTAATGTATGACTCTTTTGCAGCACATGGGAAGGTCTCACACTATCTTAGAATTTGTATTGACAGCAGGATGTAGATTGTTCAAATATCTTCATTTTGTTCTCACAGAATTAGTCATTCAAATGAAGAGGCTCGTAAGGGGACAAGGAGAGGACAGTAACACTGAGAACATTTTTGGGTCTATCAAATTGGAGCGATGATTGTCTATTGTAGTGCATTGTACAGTTATTGTTTTACATGATTTTTACAGAATTTGATGTAAATAAATGATCAGTGTGGCTATTTCAAAACATACACTCATGTATTTTCAAAAATCATGGGTTTACTGCATTATACTTTCTAGAAATGTATCATTTGCATTCCCATTGGGAGCTTATACATGCAGAATGACCTTAGTTGTCTAAACACTTTGAACAATACTACCACCATGCATCATTTGTTGCATCATACTTTTTGGAACACACTGCCACAGGCACTTATTATTTCCCCTTTCAGATTTAACATTTTAGAAGTTGCTCAGCCGAATTGCAGTTGCAAATACATTACACTTGCAAAAGAAAATCATTACTATATTGTTGATCATTTTAAATTCCTTAATTCAATGATAATGAAGGGAATGCTATATCAAAACACTACTTTTTATGAATCCTTTCCGATTAACTATTCTTTGAGATGTAATGTTTTGCCAAAGTGGTTATTTAAACAGTTAAATATCTAAGTTAAGCATGCAGTCCTTTTCATAAGAAACACCAACAATTATTACAATTATTGCCAACCACGCTCTTTACAAGTTGATCAGTGGCTCACTAGACTTGTCACAACTGATGGTTCCAAAGCAAAAAGATAAAATGCATATCTAAAGAAAGGAAAGGCTAATCTGTTGGATCTGCCTATATATACCCTACAAATGTTCCCCTCAACACAATCGACAGTTCTCCTTCCCCCCATCAGCACCAACATCTCCACCAGACCTAAGAGGACTGCATGGTCAGCAAAACCTTCCTTTTGATGATATTTCTGAGATTCTCAGCAATTGAAATCAATCTGACGTTTAATACCCCATTCAAAATGAGATTGCCAATCCAATTGGTGTCTTCCAGACAACTTAAATAGCCAGCTGAACTCTTCCTCTCATTGCAGAGGATCTAATCTGAAGAGGCATCAAGGAATGGAAGAAGAAAGTGAGTGGAGTATGATAGACTGGGCACTAGGGCGTACCGAAAAACAAAAATTTTTATTATCGGAAACGTAATAGGTTGGAAAAGTTGCCTTTTCGGCTCAATAAGAAATGTGCAAAAGATGGGCTCTAACAAAGTTCGTCTTGGGCCTGACCAAAGAGCTCAAAAATTAGAAATTTTAGAGAAAATTGCGTTTTTTTAGGTAAGTTAAATTTTTGACGGAGCATACATACATTTGATTAAATGGCTGTTTTAATTCGTTTTGATCAAGGAACAATTGAATTAAGCCATTAAAACCGAGTAGGACGAGATATCATACTTTTAAAATTTTTGGAAACACCATGGAAAGTGGCAGCTCATCGCTGGTTCAGCTGCAGTGAGCTATCCAGGACTCATCATGAGGCAGTGACTGCAAATCGAGTCCCGCCCGCCTACACACCCGTGGAAGCATACCAGATAACTAGCTGATGTCTTTGAAGGCTGATTTTGTTCCAGTTTTTGGTATTCGCGAGAGGATCATCTCTCCTATGAACCCGTCTCTTGCATCGTGGCCGTAGACTAAACGTGAGGCCTCTGTGACTTCTTTCACGTTTCGTTCGACTGCTTGAGAATCATTTTGGAGGGAAAATAATACAAAAAGCTGCCTTATAGGTTCCTTTGCATTACCTTTAATGTTTTGAAGATCCTCGGTAGAAAGACTGACAGTAAGTGGTGGCTTGATGACAGTGACTTTATCCCAATCTATCAATTCTTCATAAGAAGGCACGTCGAACTTCCGTTGCGGGATGATGAACTGACGAACCTACTCCGTTTGATGGTTTCCTGCGTTCATGAATATATGTCCTACCTGTGATCTTATTTTAGGTCGCTCATCAGTAAACATAGCAATCATAACCCGAAGTTTGTCATGCATGTCATTAAGAGAAATCACACAGTGAAAGATAGAGCCATAAAACTCCTTAGCTGATACACCATACCTTCCTTTGCAAACAAGAAAACTTGTTAAAGATGTAATTCAACATAAATGTCTTTTATGCTCGCCCAGAAATCGTTTTGGTTGTCACGATCGCTTATGAGTGTGTATGATAAATTATCGAGATGAATAATGTGCTAACTTCGAAGTGGAGTATCATTATATGTACCGAAATAATATTTTTATGTTTCAAAACGCTTTATAGATGAGCGTAGAAGGTGTTACGCTGAATTAACCATCAAACGGAGTAGATTTGTCAGTTCATCATCCCGCAACGGAAGTTCGACGTGCCTTCTTATGAAGAATTGATAGATTGGGATAAAGTCACTGTCATCAAGCCACCACTTACTGTCAGTCTTTCTACCGAGGATCTTCAAAACATTAAAGGTAATGCAAAGGAACCTATAAGGCAGCTTTTTGTATTATTTTCCCTCCAAAATGATTCTCAAGCAGTCGAACGAAACGTGAAAGAAGTCACAGAGGCCTCACGTTTAGTCTACGGCCACGATGCAAGAGACGGGTTCATAGGAGAGATGATCCTCTCGCGAATACCAAAAACTGGAACAAAATCAGCCTTCAAAGACATCAGCTAGTTATCTGGTATGCTTCCACGGGTGTGTAGGCGGGCGGGACTCGATTTGCAGTCACTGCCTCATGATGAGTCCTGGATAGCTCACTGCAGCTGAACCAGCGATGAGCTGCCACTTTCCATGGTGTTTCCAAAAATTTTAAAAGTATGATATCTCGTCCTACTCGGTTTTAATGGCTTAATTCAATTGTTCCTTGATCAAAACGAATTAAAACAGCCATTTAATCAAATGTATGTATGCTCCGTCAAAAATTTAACTTACCTAAAAAAACGCAATTTTCACTAAAATTTCGAATTTTCGAGCTCTTTGGTCAGGCCCAAGACGAACTTTGTTAGAGCCCATCTTTTGCACATTTCTTATTGAGCCGAAAAGGCAACTTTTCCAACCTATTACGTTTCCGATAATAAAAATTTTTGTTTTTCGGTACGCCCTACTGGGCACACTAGGTCATTATGAGGTTTGGAAACCTGTGCAAAATTATTCTAACTTCTATTTAATCACATTAATCTTGTAATCGAATTACAAATCCTCCTCCTTTGACACTCATGCTTTAGATTGGGAATTGGGATTGGCAAAATTTGATATTTTTAAAAATTTTTGTAAAAATTAAAACTTAAAAATTCCTAGTATCATTTTGGGATTATTTAACTCTATTTCAGAGGATCGTGGATGATTTAAAAATGCATTAATAGAGTGAATGCAGCATCCTTTCCTTTCTGGGGAGATGAAATGTGAACTACAAAGGTATTTTGAGTTTTCATGAGAAATTCCCATTGCAAGAGATAAAGTTCTTTATCAGAAAGAGGATCAAGTCAAGTCTTTAAATTTGAAACCCTACCTATATCAGTCTTAAATAACAAAGTGTACATCTTAAGTAATAAAGTACTAAATCATATTTTTCTTAAATTCTTAAAGATGGCCTTTTCATGATGAAAAACTTCATGCAAAATCGAAAGCCTATTAAAGTTAATATTCAATTCCCAGTATTTTCAAAGTTGTCAGTAATGTATCCATCAGCTCTGAAAAATGGATTGATATATGATAAATTGATATGATAGAGAATGTTTTAATATTTTCCCCTTAAGTAATCCTTTCAGATAATATAACCTAAAACAAAACTGCAGTATTTCATGCAAATAAGTTAAATAAAATAAATATAAATTGTAAATATTTCTCTTCTTGCAAGAATTTCTCAAGGCTGGTCTCCTCTTTCATCTGAAATGCAAGATTTTGTGAATGTTTAGTATGTAATGGGATGAAATAAAAAATTTTGATTTAAATCAAACTTGTTTTGTAATAGAAGTAAATCTATAGAGTTCTTGTGGGAAACGTCTTAAATCTATTCCTTTGATTATAATTGCGTTTAATAATTAATGAAAATTCTCAAATTTAAAGTCCAGAATTATGGCTAAAGTGAATTCAGATGGTATTTATCTTTCCCATAAAATTAACAAAGCCACCAGATGAGAAAAGGAAATAGAACTAAGAAACTATAAGCCTTTTAATGGAATAATTTGATGAATCAACTTAAAAATTCTGTTTGAGTTAGACTTGATTAGTCAGGTACCTTTAATCATGTAGGAATATCACAATCACTCTTCTAGAATAGAAATTTGAAGCATCAAAATATTGAGGTTTTCTAATCTGAATTTTCCCATAAGGATACATTGTGCGAATGTTTGAAAATTATTTAGAGACACTTCCCTGTAAGATAGAGGAATGAAAATAATGGAGACTGTAAAGTTGTAATTTTCTACATAAATAATCATAGGAATTTCTCAAAATAAGCATGGATTTGACACCAGGTGGGTGCAAAATTTTCCTAATTAAAATACATTGTGGCAATTCAAATAGCCAATTTTTTTAAGCTCTTCCTGATTAAATGGAAATGTTTAACCTGGCATGTGAGAAATGAGAAATCATGAATATATTTTATATACTCTGATCATCATTTCCCCAATAATCTTTGGTCTGATGCCAGAGTGGCATTTGCATTCCCCATTTCAGATTATGATAATGGAATCTTATTTTAGCACCTTCTCGATATGATAATCATTAAACTTGAAAGCACACACTTTGAGGGGTGATATTTACACACCACAACTAAGTGGTTTGGTGATGTATACAGTAATGGTTCAGGAACCGATACCAAGTGAGTTAGATTCCCTTGTTATGATATACACTAAGGTGAACTTAAAAATTGTTTTTGAAAGCACTTCAGAAAGTAATCAGGTTTATAGTGATGATTGTAAATATTCACTGATTAACTTGAAGTATGCAAGCAACTTTTATTCCTATGTAATCCAAATAAACAACTATGTAATTGGAAATTACTCTGGGCTTTGCACATATCAAAGTATAATTATTCATCACCCTCGGCTACATTATGTGAGAAATAACAAAACATACTATGAAGGGCAGCTAGGTTTGTTGTAGAAAACATGACAGCATAACTCAGATGTTAAAGGAATAAGGTTAGAAAAGTTAGGAAGTTAAATTAAATTTTAATGAATTTAGTAGTACTTTATTAGACATAGTTCATGCATTTAAGGAAATATGAAAAAGAAGAATACAAGGCACAATCATTAAATATGGTGTAGAAAACAAAAATTTAAACGAATAATCCTTAATGGATTTGCATTCAGTTCTAGAAAAGAATAAAAGGAAGAATGACTTGCCTTCTTCATGAGGAGCCTGTAATCCTTTCCCCTCTGGATCCAGGGTTTTCAGAATTTCAGAGAACTTTTTGCATCTGTGAGATGCATGATCCACCACACTCATCCTATTGCCTGCCTTGCAAAGCTGTAAGTAGATAATTAAGTATATACTAATATATAATACTATATTAAAATGGCATAGCTATATTAGTATAAACCAGTTGAGAGATTTTTTTTTCAGTTTTGTGAATAACGATATTCAGGCAGGATCTTGATTTGATATTCAATCTTATGAATTCACATGCTTGTCATTCATAGAAGCCTTTTGTGCTAAGTTCATCTCACCTCCTCCAAAAATTTGTTAAACAGCCTTACACAGAAAATAGAAAGAGCATGAAGCAAAAAGGGAAAAATTCTTGAAAAATACAATATACAGGTAGGTATACAAGCAGAAAAGAATATATTTACAAATTAGTGATGAAAATTAAAATTTAAAGCAATCATCATTCAAAATAAACCATACATGCTTAGAAATGATTTTCTAGAGCTTTATGGCCCTAAAATAAAACTTATTCCATTTTAAATCTTTTCAATTTTATAAGATGTCACTACTGGCAGAAAACATAAAAACATCAAATAAAAGAGAAAACGTATCATTAAATTTTTTCTATAGTTATAATTTCTAAATAAAGATGATTTATTTTCCAAGAGAGATCCTTAAGTGTTTTAATGAAATATTTTAATGAAATATAAAAGTAATAATAACTCAACTTCATGTTTTTATATCTATCCTTCTACTGTGGCCTATTTATTGCATTTTTAACAAAAGAATCAAGTTTTTAGAGTTAAAAAATATTAAGGTTCTCTGCTTACTTGATGATATCATCAAGCAACCTCAACTGCAACAAGTGAGGACATGAACAAATGAAACAAGTTTATAGGAAGGATCAGATTGGAGTTGAAAAGGAAAATAAGAGCACAATTACTTGAATGATTACACTTCATAAGAGGCAATGGCATATCAAGCAGAAATAATAAAAATACTTTTGAAACAAAGTGAGCTGTATAAACTAATCTGAGATAAAGTACTAATAGATTTTCAAAAGACTGCCCTAAAATGGCGAGGGCTGATAAATATGAACAATTTATGAGTATGAGTTTGATCAGTGTAATGCATCATTCTTTTTAGAAACAAGAGATGATTATAGTGGGAGATGGAACAACTTTGAATGAAATTATAGCAAACATGGAGGACAGAGCTGAAAAGGATTAAATTATATTTCTGTAAACAGTAAAAAGCAGTGGTAAAGCCAAAATGCTAGAAAACTTGCATGTAAGACATAAGTCAGGCCAATTATAGAATATGTCACCAAAGTTTGGGATCCATACCATGATTCTCATATAAATAAATTAGAAAGAGTTGAAAGGCTGCCATATTTATTTTAGGGCGTTTTGGTAGATATGATAGTGTAAATGAGATGCATAATGAATTGGGTTGGGATGAATTAAAATCTCATAGAAGACTAATTCATTTATAAAAATGATAATCCTTATAAAATATACATGGAACTGGTAAAAAAGGATTTTGGTAAATATTCCTAAGTAAACAGAACCGTCAAAGATTGGAATAACTACCTGACGTCATTCTTAACCCCTTCTCATGAAATTATGCTACATTTCAAAGGAGGATAGAGGGACAATTAGTAGTGACGAAAGTTGAACATTAATAGAACTAATGAATTGAAGTAGGGAACAAGTATGTATGATGAACAAGATCTTGAGAGATTTTTGGTCTTGTTAAATAAGTGGTAATGCAAATTTTTCCTATTTTATTTTTGTGATGTATTTATACTACCTTATTGATATTTTAGTCTTGATGATTTACTTTAATGACCATCATTGTATGACAACAAACTCTGCCACCTGGTTTATACCTACCTGCAGATTTATTCCAATAATAATAATAATAAAATCAAATTCATGAAGGTTGGAGATTACATGGTCTTCTACAGTACAAGCAGAAAAACTGTTACTAAATGAGCATGGGTTCAACACCAGGTGAGGGCAAAATTCCTCCCATTTAAAATACATTGTGGTATTTTTAGGATTACTTAGAAACGATTCACGGAAACATAGAAACAGCAAACCCAGCATACGAAAAGCACATATGAAATGCTATCATATGCACAGTTCACCATTTCCCTAATGGTCCTTGGCTCAATGCCAGAGCATTTCTATTCTACCATACCTTTCAAATTGAGACAATGGAATCTTATTTTAAGATATTAAATTAAAAGATAAGAATTGATCAGATTGGTGCTTTTTAACATTAATATGGACCAAATGAACATGGTTTAAATGCCAGGTGGGAGCAAAATTTCTTCCTTTTAAAATACATTGCGGCAATTCTGAGAATTATTTTGAAGACTTTTCTGATAACATGGAAGAGTAAAACTCAGAATGTGGATATTGGTGATAATTAGCTTTCCTATGCGCTATTTATCATTTCCCTTATGTGCCATGGTTCGACACCAAGAGGTCATTTTGATTCTACCATATATTTCAAATGGGAAATTCAGAATTAACTGAGGAACTTCCTAATATGATATGGACATACAATTTTAGAAACAGTCAGTGTTGCTCCTACCAAAATTTATTTTATATTACTATGTTATGATGTATTATATTTACGTTATTATATATTACTAGTTGCCCCGTGCGAAACTTTCGCAGACGACATTGATACTCGATTTCCCCAACGATTTACATTATAGTAGCAAACACTAATCACTACAGATGAATACACAAATACTAAGACATATAGTACCAAGAAAATCGCACCGTAATATTCCATAACAGCGTCAGTTTCGATATACCTCGTTAGTAGCGATAGGTATCGGTATCTATACATCCAGTAACGAAAATCTACGGGCAAATTCAAACTCTTGCATTTTCTAATCCCTTACCACTTGAACTTTAACGAAGTCCCTAATATCTTAGAGAGTGGGGGAATGTAAATGTTATAGAATGTTTTAAAAATTTTCTTTTAGCACTATAATCACGAATAGTACACGTCATTGATATAACGACGTATATATAATTTATCCTATACCGAATACCTCAATTCATTTAATGTATTTTTACATCACGAATTTAGACAAAAATACAAACATCACTACCACATTGCACCCATCACATTTTGGTAAACTGTTCTTTTCTAAATACCACTTCCTTTTATGATGTGTCACTTAAGGTTTCGTGTTTAACAGATATAACCAAGATAAAGCAACAAATATAAATAGCAACATATACCTCCTGCATCCACGTTACTTATTTATTTTCTATATTTTCTCTTCGTACACGAAATATAAAAATTACTACTCGTCTGCAGTGAAAGTGCATCTCATAAATTCACTGAATCAGATTTATTCAATTACTGAAAGATATATAGTCAGCAATAATTAGTTGAAAGCTTGTTGTCCTGCCGGCATAGAATGAGAGAAAATGTTACTAATTTGGGAGAGGGAAGCAAGAGGGGGAAGCATCTGTGGTGTGAGTCTCACTTTCATAAGACCATACATTGTGATACATTGTAAAAGTGCAAAGTAAAGTATAGAAAATGTAGCAAACCCATTGCCCGCATTTTTTTAATGTCTCTCACACAAATATCGTAGTCAACCATGGTATTTTAACCCATTCACATAACTTAGATTTTAAAATACTATTCTTACGTCTACTACTACTCATACTATTAAATTGGTCGAGCATCTTTTTGTACTCCGGGCATAGCGAATGGAAATGCAAGCTTGGGCTTTCGTTACGCTTGTATTCCATAGAGGTGAGTTTTCTTGAATCGCAGGTATGATATCCTATTATTTACTCTAAGATATGAATAAATGTTGTATATTATTTATTCTGTCAGTAAAATATAAACACTAAAAATCATTTGATAGGGTATATAGAAAATTTTCAACAGACGAAAGTTTCACCAAAATAAATTTCAATACTCGGAAAACGACCTAATTATATTGATCGCATGACTCGTAATTAAAATCTCTAATTTTTCTATGAATACTCCAAAATCTAATTGTAATATGGTCGATCTTAAATTAAAACTACCGGGAAGTAATATTGATGGAAAATTGTTCAAACATACCACACGATCAAACCGTGATGCAATCTTTCATGTACGGCAATGTTCATGTTTCTTTGGCCGTCGTTCTGCTCCCGTAAGATGCAATGTCGCTTACTTATTAAACTGCTGTGGATGTGTACGACATCGTCTTCGCTCATGGAGACTATAATATTAATTACTAACACTGCTTCAATCAATTTATGACCGAAAATGTTATCCGATTATAAAACTTGTTTACACTCGTCACTAAGTAAACAATTATAATCTGTATATAGCAACCCGGGCATTTTTTCGTCCAGGACGCAACGCCATGGTTAAAATATTAATTCAATTTGTCTAACAAATGGTGGATTTTTCATTTGTCTGACTATTTTTCGCAGGAACCTGACAACTATTCCCTTCAAACGGTCATTCATTTATATGTATTGGTAGAGTATTAAGGGAGAAAAGTCCCGATCACCAAAAAAGCATGTTTTAAAATAATATATAGAGGATTTTACGATAGGGTCCTCGATTCAACTCCAGGCGGTCCTACAGCACCCATAATAAATGTACGCATCTATTATATATAGCTAACTCTTCGGAAATAGTTATATAGGGGATACAACCTCTGACCATCTTCCACTAGTGCCATCGACACGAAATTTACAGGCCCTAACCTGTAGATACCAGAATAATTCAGACTTCTACGCTAGCTATAATGGCTTCAATACCACAATGTCCCAAAAATCTGAATTTTCCCATAAGAATGCATTGCGCGGATTTTTGAAAATTATTTTGAGGCACTTATCCATAAGATAGAGGAACCAAAAGCTTGGAGGTTGGAGTTGAGGTACTCTTCTATGGTAACTATGGTAGAAATGTTACCAATTGAACGTGAGCTCGACGCCAGATGGGAGCGAAATTCTTCCATAAGAGTGGTATTGCTGCAAATGTTGACAATTTTTTTAATGCTTTCCCGATAAGCTGGGAAGATAAAACCTGAAATGGGAACGGAGGCATTTGAAAACACTATTTCACTCAGTTCACTGTTTCTCTAATTGTCCTTGGTTCGATGCCAGAGCGTCATTTCGATTCCACCATACATTTCAAAGGGGGATAACGGAATCTTATTTTAGGACCTTCCCAATAAGATATTGAATCAAAACTTTGGAACAGTTAGAATTTATCTAATATCAATATGAAATTCTGTCTCACGAAAGGGTCCTGAGTTCAACACCAGGCGGTCTTTTGCGCGAATTTTTTAATATTTTTTTGAAGCCGTTCTTGGTGCGATGAAGCAATCAAAATCACTGTGTTTGCAGATTTTTTGGTCTTCTATAGTACCAATTGAAGAAATATTACCAAATGACAGTGAGTGGAAATGAGCTCTTTGAAGGAGCAGCATTCTACTGTAAAATTCGCGTGAAACCGGGCAAATCTTTCACGGAAACTTTTGAGTTGATTACCAAGGCTATTGGTGAGCATGCTATGAAACGTACCACGTGTTTTGAGTGGTTTATATGGTTCAAAGATGGGCGGCAATCAGTGGAAGACGACGAGCGTTCCAGAAGACCATCAACGTCCACAGATGACCCCCACATCGAAAAAGTGAACGATTTCGTTGTTGCAAATCGACGTTTGACTGTCAGGGAGCTTGTAGATGAGTGTGGCATCCCGATTGGTTCTGCTACGAAATCCTAAGTTAAAAAATTGAGGATGCATCGAGTCGAGGACAAATTCGTGCCTCGCCTGATAACAGCAGACTAGGAGCAACACGAGCAACTCAGACTTTATAGCCAAAAACAAGACCACTGTGCTTCTTCAACCACCCTATTCACCAAGCCTGGCTCCATGTGACATTTTCTATTCCCTAAGCTAAAAACCCCGCTCAAAGGAAAAAGATTTGCCACCATTCGAGAAATAAAAAAAAATTCGATGGAGGAGCTTATGAACAATCCGAAAGAAGCGTCCCAGGACTGTTTTAAATAGTGGAAATACCATTTGGATAAGTGTATACGTTGGGGTGGGGAGTACTTTGAAGGAAACCCGGAGCAATAATTTGTAAGAGAATTATTTGTGTTGTAATAAATAAAGTTCGGGAACTTTTTGAACAGACCTCGTATTTAAGGTGGTAAAATTTGACATTTACTATATTTTGAATGCTTTCTCGATAACCGGGAATGATCTAAAATGGTAGGTTCATAGAGGTAATTCATAAAATTTATATACTCCGCTTGCAGTTCCTCTGATGGTTCTTGGTTCAATGCCAGAGTGTATCTTCTATTCTACTATGTATATCAATTGGGGATAATGGAATCTTATTTTAGAATAACCCAATAACATATTGAATTGAAACTTTGGAACAGGTCAGAATGGCACTTTTCTAATATCAATATGTGATTGCCTCTCACGGACGGGTCTTGAGTTCAACACAAGACGGTCTTCTACTAGTATAACTTTGTGTATATGATTAGTGTTCTTGTGCTATTGCTACAACCCCAAGGTTCTGGGTCGAAATTCCGGCTGATCCGGATTTTTATGGTCATGGAATAGGATAGTCCACTGTTACCCTGCTTAATACCTCCTGATGGGCTCTGTTGAGCTCAGGTAGTGCAAATATCAGTAGCAACAGAACCAGCAGAAAAATTATATCTGAAATATATAATAATGCTGTAAAGTATATTATTAAAATATAATATATAAAATGTATACATTGGCTCAAATGCATAATGCGGAATCTAATTTTGTGCATCTATTTCTACATTTAAAAAGCACTTTTTGAATGTTAAATTTTTTAGTTGTTTAAATTTTTTAAATGTTTATAATAATTTTAGAAATTATTTTTAAATTTATTGTGTTTATAATAAAGTATATATAAATAGAAATGGGTCCCAGGAAGGTCAATAATTTTTTCAATCAGAAAAAAGTTATCATTTACTTCAATCAATCAATTTATCAAAGGATTAAACACAGAAAATCTAGAACATTTCAAAAGTGGGTTAGGAGTCAATGATGAGTTGCCATATTAAATACCTTGTCATCTTTGCAAAGTGACACATCAAAACTTGGACCTTCACATCCTTGGTCTGAGTTCATTGGTTTTGGGTTATCACAAGTTCGATGGCGTTCCTGATATCCTTCAAAGGAAATAATTCAAAACATACCATTAACTCACCTAACTCCCAATTTTGCACCCTATGAAGGGAAATTATGAAATATTTTTTCATTTTTATACAATTATTTTTGAGCAGTAAAAGAAAGAAAATTCCATTTTCCACTTATATATAATATAAAGTATAACTACAAAGGAATATAGAATGATTTTGAAGCTGATTATTTTCAAAGAAAATACAGCATATTTATATGGAATTATTTACAATGATTTGTTTTTATGAAATTAGAAACAATAATTACAAAAGGTTATGACATGATGCTAAAATTTCAAATACAAATATTATCATAGAGTAAGTATTTAGAGGTTCAGTCTCTATGTATAAGTTTGATATGGATTTTGATGTAGAACTGGAAATGATTCTAAGATGTCACTCCAGTATTTCAGCACCATTTGAGCTCCACCTGCATGGGCAATTTGAATGTCATATCTTGTTCTTCGGATTTCAACTTCAGCTCTTATGGGATTTGAATGTAAATTATTTTATCAACACTGCATAGAAGATTTTATGCTTCCATAACAAAAAAACAATATTGCTTAAAGCCAAAAAGGAATGAAAGTGTGCATTTTCATTTGTGAAAATTATTAAAACTGCCATTACTCCCTTCAAATTCAATCTGATAAGCTGGTTTTTTCCTTGATTGCTCTTTGTATCATCAGCACACATAAAAATTATACAAGGGTTACTTCTGAGCAACCCAAACTATTAATACATACAATGCCAGACATTTAGTCGCCATCGTCCTTACAGGCCGACGTTGCAATTCTTTTTCTCTGGTCCTTGTTATACTGCCGGCTGCACTAGGCGCTGTCAAAACGTTGGAAATGTTTTGTCCAGCACTGTACATTCCATTTTATATCATTCCCAGTTATCGGGAAAGCATTCAAAATAATTGTGAAGATTTACCACCATGCATTTTATGCCAAAGAATTATGCACCCACTTGGCTTCGAACTAACGGTCATTTGGTTACATTGCTTCAGTTGGTTCAATAGATAGACACGGCATCTCCAACCTCCGTGATTTTCACTACTCTATCGCTTCGAAAAAGGACTCAAAACAACTTTTTGAGTTTCAATTCAGTATCTTATTAGGAAGGTCCTAAAATAAGATTCAGTTATATCCGTTTGAAATGCATGGTAGAATCGAAATGACGCTCTTGCATCAAACCAAGAACCATTAGAGGAACGCGTGAAAGAATTTGTTCAAATGCCTCTGTTACCATTCTGGGTTTTATCTTTCCAGCTTATTGGTAAGGCATTCAAAAGAAATTTCAAAAATTGCAGCAATGCATTTCTTATGGAAGAATTTTGCACCCACCTGGCTTGATCACGCACGGTCATTTTGTAACATTTCTTCCCTTGGTACTATAGAAGACTACCTCATCTTCAACCTCCGAGATTTTGGTTCCTCTATCTTACCGATAAGTGCCTCAAAGTAATTTTCAAAAATCCACGCAATACATTCTTATGGGAAGATCATGATTTTTGGGACCTTCTGGTATTGAACCCCTGATAGCTAGCATCAAAGTCTGTATCATTCTGGTATCTACAGGGTGGTTCAGGTACATCGTAAAGATTTGACATCGACGGCGCTTGTGGAACATGCTTAGAATTCATATTCCCTGTATATAGGTATATCTGGATAGTGTGCTATATATAAGAGATATTCAAATTAAAGATGATATTTTTGATGAATATTCAATAAAATAATTGAAGATGATCACCTTTAGATTTATCAATGCATCCAGATGAACAGCCAAGTGACTTCCAATCACTCCAGCCTCCTTTAATTTGTTTAATTGGACCTCCAGCTCTCTTTGCTTTCACACAATTGCCTCCTTGACATGTCTACAATACATCATGAAAAAAACTGATTAAGCTCATGTATACAATCCATCTTCTTTTTGTTTTATGATTATGATACTTTTATCAATATAAATAGTGATAATGAACCATAAGTATGCAGTTTTAACCATTTTATAGGTAATACCAAATGGCTAAAATACAAAATTGAAGTACACAAGAAATTAAATACATTATGTTTCTTTCATAAGTAAATTTTTGAAAATTGTAGTCAGAGGGAATAACTAGGATAAGAATAGAAATATACAAACACAGGATAGGATTTATGAGCCACTTGTGGATTCAAAAAAGCCTCACATATAATACTTAAACATTTTGTTGAATAACTATAATATGTTTATTGTGCTCTGGGGAACAATCATAAGAGAAAAATAATTATAATAGCAAGTTAGCTTATACAAAAGTCTACTATCATGGAACAGTGTAATAAAGAGAAAATAGCATTCATTCAATGCCTGTTAGAAATAAAGATTAATTATGAAAGGTATAAAACAATAAATAAATTAGAAATATGAAGACACAAAAAATAACTTCAATCGAAAAACAAATAATTGAATTTATCTTTGAAAGGTGGTAGACCTGATGTGGAGTTTTTAATATGAATTGGTATAGAAATCCAAAAATTTGAGGCAGTTATTAAGAGACATCTAAGATAGGTCTTTGAGTGATGAACAAGCTGGGTATGGCGAGTCAGAACATAGGAAGTAGACAATGTATACATGCAATGAATTTAATGATATTGTCTGTACATGTCCTTTAATCAAAATATATTGTGGTTATATCTTTGGAATATATCTCTTCACCCAGATTAAGACTGATGTGCCACATCTCTCTGATTGGGTCATGATCCCATTAATTTAAACTGATTAAGGAATGATTTCAAATGTATGGGAAAAAATTTAGGAAAATACAATCAGAAAAATTCCTAATCTGAAGGTCATAAAACCTTTTCTCGTAAGTCAATCATCTTAAGCAAGGAATCCTAGCAAAAGTAAATGATTTGTTAATAGGTTTACAATCATGGAATTTTTTCTGCAGGTAATTTCCATATTTTGTACCCCTTTGTCATGTCTGCCTTGACCAAGCATAAGCTACATGTTCTCATTCTTTTACATTTGGCCAAAAATAATGAAAAGTTTGATAGTTTTAATTACAAAACACTATTGGGGGGATACATATCAGTATGAAATAAAATATTAAGCATAATACTGAAAATATCAGAAAATCAAGTCATGAAATTATTCAACTACTGATCTCATTTTTTTTCTAAATTGACCTCTTGTATTCCTGAAATTTCCTTAAAGTGATGCACTTTCGTTTTCAAATTTTAATTTATTATAAAATGTGAAAAGGAATGAAAAGTATATATCAAAAATGATATTTTTGATAAGTTGTTTGATTGAAGAGAGGTTTTTCATTGACATAACAAGAAAATATGGCTTAGCAAAGCATTTTCTAGATAAACATACAGAAAATTCATTAATTGCAAACTATGCAAAAAAGAAAACTCATCCATAGTAATTTGAAAATATAATGATGAGATGAAGGATACTAATTCAATAACTAATAAAAAAAAGTAGTCAGAAATCATTCTGAAAACAGTAATCACTACCAATAAAGACAATGTATATGATTAATCTCACCTTTCCATTTCCACAAATAGTTCCTTCCAAAGCTGGACCAGCAAAATAAAATCCAGACCGGTGAGGTGTTTTACATCGCAAATTCTGGCATATTTCCTAGAAATATACAATGATAATTGACACTTAGAGGTGTATCTAGCGTTGGTGTCACCCAGAGTGATAGTTCATGGTATCACCCCCTCAATTTATACATTTAGTGCACATAAAAAGATTAATACGTTTTAATTTTCATTTGAATTATAGTTCATATAACACTCAAAATAGTGCATACAAAGGTATAACTACAGTATATATGTAAATATAAAGGAAATGAATTTAAATTAACTTTAAGACTTTATATTAGAACTTTCCTTTATAACTTTATAAGCTATAAATTTATTGATTATTTCATCAAAATCAATGTCTTTGGCAAATTTGCTTTCTATTGATACTATTGCAAGATTCAATAATCTTGATTGTCCCATAGTTGACCTTAAATAATTTTTTATCAGTTTCATTTTGTATAAACTTCGCTCACATGAAACTACTAACACACAAACTAATAAAAATATTTGAAGAAAGCTTAAGCATTGGATACAATTTGACAAAGTCAATTTCGACAATAAAATAATATTTCTAGTACTATACAATCCTTAGCTTCTTCAAAATAATTTCTGCTGCTCTTAAATGTTATCTTAATCTAGATATTTCAAGCAAAACATTGCCTTCAGATATTTCATCATAGAAAGAAGATAATTTTTAAATGGAAATTTTTAAAACTCCTTCAGTGATGGATTCAGATGTGAGATGTTTAATTTGAATGCACTCAAACTTGTCTGATATTTCTTTAGTAGCTCTTAATCTAGTTTCTAGTTAAAAATTCAGGGGATCAATACATTCAAACATTGATCTCTTAAGGGAAATTGAATACCTCTCAGAAAAGCCGTTTTCAGGCCATTGGCTTTTCCCTCATCATGAAGGCCTGCTAATAGATAAAAGAATTCTGATGTTACCATTCAATGCTTGAAAGATGTGGCTATGTCCCAAGTTTCTCATTGAATACATATTGCTAACCACATTTGAGAAAAAAATTTCTAAACAAATTGAATTTTGGTCATTTTTGTCAGGCTGCTACTTGGCTATAAGATGCGATGGTGAAATCAACTTTCACTTGGAACAAAGTTCCATTCTCTATCTTTAAATTCACATATTACTCAAATACAAAATGTTCATGAAATCTAAGTAATCAGGGAAATATCAGAGCATGTTCAGAGCTTTTTTGTAGGCAAAAAGCAAAACTAGATTGGCACTGCCTGCAGCTGTGAGAACAGACCCTCATTTCATCTATCCCCTCCTTCCCCACCTGCAACTGTAGTGCTCAAAAATCAGGGGGAAGTGAAGAAGTAACTATACACTGTGTGAACAGATAACATTATTGTAATCTTCAAAAGAAAGACAAACGTATCTGACAACAGAAGACGTTTGGCTATACAACTTCATGGAATCTATCAAGCCTTACGCCAACATGGTGTTCATGATGAAAGCAACTGTATGTGAAAGTAGACGGAGAGGAGGAAAAAGTGGGCTTTGGCTCCATAGGCCGGGGTTCAAAAGATAAAAGATAAGAAACAATATCTTATCATTGATTATGCAAAATTTTCTATTCAAAATATATGGAAGTTAGTGGCACAGCGGTAATGAGTGAGACTTCAGTGGCTATCATCCTTGGTTCAGCTCTTGTGGATAGAATTTTTTCTTAATTGTCAGCCCTTATCTTTTAAAAATTAATGGTGTAGTGATAGTGATGACTACTGTAATTGATTACTTTTTGTTTTCCATGCTTTTTTTTAGCTGGGTGAGGATTTGTGAATGTGAAAAATCCTTTTCTGTGGTAATCTTCAGTACTAAAATTTTAAATCTCTTACATATGCAAACGTAGCCCTGCTATTTGGGAAGATTAAAGACATAGTCAGGTGACTGGTTTGAGTGTGTCTTCCACAAGGGAGGAATAGAATTGACTGTTGGAAGGCCTACCAAACCTAGTCCAAAGTTCTACCCCTCCAAGACGGCGACAACCTAATGGAATACCACTCCAAGCTTTTGAATGTTTTTTTTCTAGAATTATGAATAATCCATTTTATTTAGTTATTTGTTATTTTAATTAGGATTGTATTAATTACACGAAATTTTTGCTTGCTATTTCACGTTTTTTCACCCCCTTTCTCTGTGGGTATTTTGAGGGTAAAACCTGCACATTTGGGTTTTTCTCTTCTATAACGCTCAGTTGAGAAGATTTTTCCCCACCAACTCAATATCTGTGTTTTTATTTAAATATTTTCATTAATATAGTCAAATTTGAAGTTAACTGGAAGAGAGGCCAACTTGGGTCTAACCTTGTCATAATAAAGACTGAATTCATTTATTTATTATTTTATTTTACTAATGCTTTTTTATCATGAAATTTATGCTATCCTTCCCTATACATTTAAAATAGGTCTCTTTTTCCCATATATTCTTATGAGATTCAAGTTCAACAAACGCATTAGTTGCCATCTGAACCGTTTGTTTACACCAGCAAAATAATACATACCTTTTGGTCGTTATTGTCCAAATTTGTGCAAGTTCGAATCGTAAACAATATCACACCACCAAAATAAGAATCTTTATTCAATTTCCCTGATTTTGCAGGACCATTATTTCTAACTGAGTCATGCAAAAGAAAAAATTCTGCCATTGATCAAAATTAACTTCACATGCATTTCTTAAGAGAGCATTTTCTAGTTGTCCATAGTTGAATCAAGGATACTTTAGGTAGGTTAGGTTTCAAAAATTCCTTCCATATATTTCTTATGGGGGTAAATGACATTGGATAAATAAATATATACATAACAGCAATTATAATATAATATTAATTCGATATCAGTAACTTCTGTAAGAAAAACATGGGAGAAATATTTGAACATTAATTTCACTCACTTACCGACAAAATAGAAATGTGAAATTTTATGATTTATTAGAGGATCAGTGACATAACACACATGATTATTTTTCTACTGAAAGTATCCTTGGTTCAATCCTAGACGACTCTCATAAGAAATGCATGTGAAGTTAACTTTGATAGATAGCAGATTTTTTTTCTTTTGCAAAATTAAATTAGTAACTATCATTCTACAAAATCGAGACAGGAGCCAAAAGAAAGGAAATTGAATAAAGATTCTTATCCTGATCATAGAATATAGCTTCTGAGTCAAAATAACAAGAATTTGGCCAAAAAATGATGACATTTCATGCAATTTTGCTGGTATGAACAATCTATCCCCTTGGTGACAAAGATGAACTTGACTCCTAAGAATGTATTGGAAAGAAAGGTCAGAATGAAATACCCCAGTCTTATGAAGTGAATGGGGAAAGAAGGCTGACATTTCATAGTAAAGAAAGCATTATTAAACTTTGGAAATTTAAATTTAGAAATATATATTTACAAATAATATAATGTTCTATGCTGTGGATTCTTTTAAAAAGTATTATGTAAAATTAAATGTGCCAAGCTGCGAATAATATTTCTTGCTTACCCAATAATTAAGTGATTTAGGTAATAGGCTGATTCCTATGTATTAGGTTTCATGAAATTTTATGAAATTACATTTTCGCCTTCCATTCATACTTACAGCTTTTTTTTCATTGCTGTCATTTAAAATTTGAGAGGGATAGTTTTGATTTTTTTAATCAAGAATTTAATACCATCATTTATGATGAGGTAATTCACTAGTGTGTTCATGTATGTGTGTGTGTGTGTGTGTGTGTGTGGAGTGTGCTCTTGTATGGAAGCGAAGCTTGGACTGTAGGTTCAAAGGAGGAAAAAAGACTGGAGTCATTTGAGCTTTGGTGCTATGGAAGAATGGAGAAAATAAAATGGTATAATAGAATAACAAATGAGGAAGTTTTGAGGAGAGTAGGAATGGAAAAGAGGTTATAGAAAAGCCTAACAAAAAGAAGATGTGTGCTGCTTGCCCATGCCTAATGAGGCATAAAAGTATGGTAAAACTGGTAATAGAAGGTTATGTTAAAGGAAAGAGGCATAGGGGAAGGCCAAGCTTATCGTACATTAAACAAATTATCGAAGATGTGGAATGTAAAACATATAAAGAAATGAAAGAAAAAGCACAACTGAGACAAAGCTGGAAAGCTGCTGCCAACCAATCAGAAGGTTGATAACTAAAGAAGAAGAATTCACTAGTAAATAAATAACATTATACATTATCATAAGCAAACTCCCGAGTTGCATCTCAAGCAACTAGTATTCCTGCTTTTTCCTTCTGTAGTATACATCAAATCTCGCTGTCATTCCTCTCGCTCCCAATGCCCATCATTCTATGCTTAAAAAATAGCAAAATCAAAAGCATGGGAGATCATCTTATCGCATTGATAACCAAACCCCTGTATGCTTGGTTGAGTACCCCCAACCTTTGTCAACTTCCTCTCTTTGCTATCCCACCTACCCGCTGCACCTTTTGCGAGGGGAAGACATTTCCCCTCGTAAGCGGCCAACAGTTGAACAAAATCTTGTGGGCAGGGCTTAAGGATTCTCGTGGTATGTAACAGCCTTAATTTCTACTAATAATGTGAGTTCAGCATCACTTGCCTACTCTCCTACCATTTTTTTAACCTAATTCCTCTCTGTATTGGAGAGTCATATTCATTTGCTTTCAAAAGAGATTCTTAAGTAGCATGTTCCACTAGATAATTGCATTTTTCATGTAAAAATAGTTTTAGTGCTTCCAGCTTTGTAACTACCATATCAAGGTTAATTTCTTGAAGTACTTCTAACCATCAAACAAATTTTGACAGCACCTCTGATGTATCTCATATCAATCAGATGTTGGAAGTAATTAGGTACGTAAAAATTCATACAGGAAAGTTGAAGTAAAGATAGCGTTTTTGGGATTTTTTCCTTTCAAAGGAAAAACAGCTATTGACATTGGTTTTGATATACTTGGAGGTATCACTCACCCCACTCACTTGATAATAGTGAGTGATATTCTTCTCAATAATATTTAACAATTACAGGAGAAGTAACAGCAGAATCCTTATACATGGCTAATATTATAAAAATTAAGTAATGAAATGATGCAGAGGAAGAATTTTCTCAGATAAATAAAGTATCATTAATTTAGAAAACTGAAAATCATAAAACTCCTACCTAAATTTCCAGTTAATTAATTAAACTGACATGTATATCAAATAAAATATTGGTATTTTGAACCCACACAGTTACTTCACCAACTCTTAGATAAAAAGAATACTATCTTTAGAACATAATTTTCCATACTTATTTAATACTTTTCTTAAAAAACTTTTACTTGAAAGAGAAGGAAGATACACTTGTTAAGGAAATGGAATTAATGTGGAAAATGGAAGTAAGGCTTACCTGGAAATCACCATTAGTTTGCACAGTGGCATCTTTGTCTCTGAGAAGGAATTCACACTGTCGTTTGGCTCCCCATATAGATCCAGGATTGCCGTTAAAGCGCCCTTGGTGGTCAAATGTCGAAGGAGGGTTTGAAGGGACATCATCCAGGCATTTGGCCCAACCACTGAAATTAAGTAACCAATGAAACATAAATTATTCCACACTTGCTTTCATCTCTGCTTTGAGTTCCTACACTATCACCACAGAGGGAACCCAAAAAAGCATATATAAATAAAAAATTCACATCTTTACAACACAACAATCAGAGAACACTGCCTTATAATAGTTTCACATACTTTAATGGCAAATCTAAATATGCAATGAATGAATACTAGTTGAATCTCTTCATTCCTACATGGAGCGCTCCTACCAGTGCAAGCAATATCAATTAGTCTTTTTACACATTAAATATCTTTGGGGAAACATGCAGATATGTTTTCTTTCTCTACTATCGTATAAAGTAGATTTAGAAACCAGTGCTATTCCATCACTGGGATCCTATTTAAACAGAAGCACTTGTTACTCCTTCTGTTTCAGGGTGATGAGGAAGGAGTTGCTTTTTCATAGAAAAATTTGAGGTAATATGATAATGACCTATTTTAATGAATTAAACATAATTTGGTATTTAAAAATTTATTTGTATCTTTTATTAATTTCTAATTATCATTATCTATATTTCAAATAAGCAAACATTTTGGTTGAGTTCTTAACGGACAAAGTGAAAGGCAAGAAGAGGGAATGACCATGTATTTTACAGATATTGCAAATAGAGGTAAAATTCTAATGAAATCAATATTTGAAGGCATGACTTGGCGGAAAGCCATCACTAAAATTAGATACTTGGTATTTTTTGATTCTTTATTATGACCAGTTTTGCAACTTTATTTCAGACATAGGAAGGGATCATTTTCTGTTTTTAACGAATAAGGATAAATAATTTCATAGGATTAGGATGAATTGATAATGAAGGCACACAACATGTCAGCTTACATGAATACTAACGGCAGACATTTCCAATGTTTCAATATTTTATTTATTTTTCAATTATTTCAGTACGAAAAATAAAAAGGAAAATAATTGTTTTTTATATTTATTATATGCCACAAACCAAATTTCATCATTCAAATCATTAAGCTTATGAAAATTAAAGGTAAAATCTGCACCATTCTTTTGCCTAACTTACCCAAGTTTGGACATAATGTCTGCACTACAGGAGGACCATTGCGTCTCTCCCAGAGTACCTCTAGATGGGGACATGATATAACCATCTTTTGGGCAGTTGTTCTGGGTGCTGTCGTGATGCATTCCTAGGCTTAAAAGTGATTCAATATTAAAACATGAAGTGTCTTATAAAAGTGATTCAATAAAAGATCATCTTTCTTACTTGTGACCAATTTCATGGGCCATAATATAAACCGCTGTGAATCCAGCAGAAGGGTAAGGTTTCCCAAAACTGTTGGTGGTCCCTAATTCGCCAATGACGCAATTATATTTCTCAGAGCACACTCCACCAACAGTTGCTAAACCTAAAAAAGAGCACATTGATTCTAATTTAAACAATAGCTAGAATTCATAAAATCATAGTTTTTATGTATATACAAAATGATGCTTCATTTATATTTGATATTTTAGCAACAAAAGAAAACATCATGACACAACTTTTTAATCAATTTCCTGTCCTAAGAAAAAACTGATTTCAAAGACCTCTTAATGTCAGAGCTAGAATCAAATATGTCAGAGAGATGAGATATAGAATGCTTTACACATCTTCATTTTCTTCTGGTACATATTAAAAACGGGGAGAAACAAGCAAAGTGGGAGAGGAATATGGCACCACAGATAATGTAAACAGCTTTTAGTTCTAAACTGTTAGGCAGACAATTATCTGGAGCAGGTTCCAGAGCATCTAGGGATGGGGCAAATCTGCCTTATAATTAGGCTGACCATATTTTTATCTAATTGAAAATGGGATGTTTCCCACATGTATGGCTTGAAAAATTTTGTCAGTTGATTATTCTCATTGCTTCAAAGTGGGTATCATTTGAAATAATTCTAGGACTTATAGATGGAAAATTTATCTTAACTATATATAAAGCACCCATAATTCCTGTGTGAGCAAACAGACTATAAATCACAAAGGATTAATCTTATATATTATTTCTAAACATCTATTATTGGTGACTTGCACTTTTCTCACTTCACACTTCATCAAAATATATAAATGACTGATCATTTGAAAGATAAAATGCTAAAACAGACTAACAAATGACAAAATGCACCATTAGATTAAAAAATCAAGTTAAAATTGAATTTTGTATTTTTGTTATGGGATAGTTAGATATCGGGTTGTCATGTTTGGAGTTTATTGTCTACTTGGTAAATAAATAGTTTTTCTTGTCGGACAGTGATATATATTCTCAGTCTTAAAATTATCAAAACAGTTTTCACAAGTAATTTTATACTCTCCATAAATGAAGACCCCAACGTCATACGCAACCAAAGCAACAACATTTTAATAAACTGGTATAAACTTGCATCTTTTGGGAGCAGAACAAAAACCACAGAAACATTGAAAAATATAAAGGTCAAACTTGTCATTTAATTCAAACTACGGCCTTTGTTTTAATAATTTGTATGCACCCTAGTTACCATTTGCACAAAATTATTGCGCTGGACAACTAGTAAATTTCAATTTTGGCAGCCTACATTATTAAAGAAAAACCTCATCATGAACGTTTTGCAAAAGTTAACAATCTTCATGATGATGAACTTTACTGAAAGAAAAGAAAATGGAACTCAGCTGATTATGAAAAGAGGTTTGAAAAACTCTCCAATTGGCGATATGCTGGTGATCATTGGGTGTCAATGCCTCAAAAGGTTCACAGAGATTGCAGGTTCTGAGTAACTTTTTGAATTAGCTTTCTCAAAAGATCCCAATAAGTATTTTGGGGATTAAATCCTCATTATTCGTGTTGGAATCTTCTCAAAAAGCTGGTATCTTGCATTTTCTGTGAACCTTTTGAGGCATTGGCACCTGACGATCACCAGCATGTCGGCAATTGGAGAACTTTTTGGACCTCTGATACAATTTACTCCTAAAATGTTTCATTAGTTGGATTTCAGCATCATATTAAGCTGGACTCTTTCTGTCCAGCTTAAAATTGATAACTCTTAGTTCTGCGTATGTTACTACTGAATATCATTGAAACCCATGATTTTTACCAGAGGCTTTATCAGTATGGTTGACTTTCCTTGATGATGCAGACTGGATGGAGCAGAATTTATGAACTGCCTACTTATATATAGTTAGCAGAACTATATTTAACAAAGAGTTTTAATAATTAGGGATGGGAAAACACACGTATTAGGTCACATAAAACTTAAGCTGATCACATTTTAATCAAGTTTGACAGTATATTCACGCATTCTGCAAGAATTTTAAAAAAATTCTGTTTTCTACATTCCTGAGATATTCTGTAATTATGAAATACTGCTAACAAAAAGTGACTCTTAAGGGAATCATAGTGCATTCAAAATCATGGGCATGGATAATTTTTTGGAAGAAATTAGACAATAGGAAGGAGAATAATCATTTCAAAAAATAATATGATAATTCTTCACAAATGAAGATCCATCTAGAAACAATACTGAGAATTGCTGAGCCAGAAAAGGAGTTGATCATAAAATAGTAGTTAGTCACACAATTTCAATCAAAATAGGAAGGATATATATGAAATAAAATCCAAATTCTCAACAAATTCAATAGCAGTAAGGCTCAAAAATTCCAAAATATGTTTAACCATATATTTAAGATTAATTCTGAATATCTTTACTTAATTAAATTCCACCAAATTACCCATTGTAACTCCACTCTTCCTTCCGCCCTCAATAGCATAAAAATCCAGTCTGAAAAAAAAGAAATGAAAACATTTAAAATTCTCAAGTATATAAATATAAGGCTCATAACAGTGATCATGTATATCTTGATGAAGTTTTCTATTACATTATTCCTAAAGCTATGTAATTACTCATTTTCTCAAGAACTCTCAACACATTAATATTCACTGCATATAGGTGATAGAACTCACAAGGAGTTGTTTTGTGCTGATATTACATTCAGATAACCTTAGAGATTAATATATAAAATAAACAGTAATATAGACACTAGTCTCAGGGTAATATAAACAGTAGTCCTGGGGAATAATAAATATATATTGGTACGATACTGCATTCTGCATTTGGATACTGATTAGCTTGCAGGTTGCAAGCAACTTTTACTCGAATAGATTGTTTACAGGTGCCACCTGACACTCCATAAAACCTTATCTAGACATATAAAATATTATTACAATTACATATATTAAGAAGAAAATCTCATTCTGGACTACTCATCTGAAGGCCATTTGAAGCAAGAATCACTTTCACAAACCTTTATGCTCACTAGGGATACATCCAGGAAGCTTTGGTTTGTACCCAAGGGCATTTTTTCATATGACTTAAATACCTCATTTTCTTTAAAATTTAATCATTTATAATATAACTTATTCAGCTGCTGAAGATACTATTTTGATAATATTTTGTTTGCAGTTTTTTTTTTATACTTTTTGGATCTCTTTTGTAGTAGCACTCCCATTTTAGAGTTATACTCCTGAATGCCTGGAAATAAGACAATTATTATTTGATTATAGGTGAATATGTATGTTGCTTGACATAAAAACCAAAATTGCATTGTACTGCTCATTTTGTTTTTGTCAATTAAATATCAAAATATTTTTAAATCCATAGCGTAATAAATAATTTTAGGACTTTCTACTTCATCGTCATATTTTGATGCCTAACATTTTTTATAATATTAATAATTTTTAAAGAGTGCTGGGTAGGTCCTACAAAAAAATATTACTATTGTTTGTACACTGCTCAGCCAAAACATTGCAGTCACCTGTATAATCTTGCGTTGTTCCTCCCTAGGCACACTATCAGCGATTCAGCATGTCATGGATTGTCCTTGGTAGGTTTCCTTAGGTATCTGCAACCAGATTTTTACACAAAAGTCACGCAAATTCTTTAAATTATGGGGAAGTGGTTTTTGGCCATGGAGCTGTAGCTCAATAATGTCCCAGAAGTGTTCTATTGCATTGAGATCTGGCAAATTTTGTGGTCAGGACATCAACTACTATTTGCCATTTTCCTCAGACTATGTGGTACAATTCTTGCCTAGTGACAAGGACAATTATCCTGCTCGAAGATTGCCAATGGGGAAGACGTTGGACATGAAGCGATGCATGTGATCCATAATAATGTTCATAGTCTTTGGCTTTAGTGGGTGCTACTACAGGTGGTGGCCCATATGAACATACCCTTGGCATCAGCCTATATCTGTGGTGTGTAGCAAGTGTTAAGCAACCTTTCACCTAGAATACAGTATATCTGACCATTGACCTGATTTATTGGGAAATGTGAGTCTTTGAATCAGGTCACATGCTTGCTTTCATTCATGCTACAATCATGACGTTCCTGTGTCCACTGCAATCATAATTGATGATGATTTTTGGTCAATATGGGCATACATACTACAGAACCCCATGGTCAAAAAGTATGTGCTGAAAAACACTTGTGCCTGCACCAGCATTATATTCTAATGTTAAATTTGTGGTCTATCCTGCTTTTCAGAGCAGGCAATTCTCTGATGTCCACATTCTTGGATGTGGTATGGACATGCAACAGCTGGTTGTCTACTTGTGGTTTTAACCATCCTTCAACCACATCCCATAGATGCTCACAACACCAGTTCCTGAACAGCCCTCCAGCTTTGAGGTTTCGATGATGCTTGTCCGAGGGCATCATAATCTGCTCTTAGTCACTTAATTCAGAGCCTTTCCCAATTCTTGTCGCATATCATTGCTCAAATGTTTCCTGGTCACTTCTCCAGCTATTTACTTTCCTTGCTGTGTCATATCTCCAAGAGGCATTCATTCTTGAGGTGGGTAGTGATTATAATGTTTTGGCTGAACAGTATATTGTATATTAAAGTGAAACCTGCATAATTTGGATTAAGCAGAACCTGCATAAAGAAGAAACGTGTCTTATCTAGAAAAAAATAGTTTGGTCCTACATTTGTCCACCATTAAAAGAAAGATTCACGGTCTGGATGGATTAGTAGTAGTAGTATTGTTAAAAATGCTCTGACTCCCGAGGTCATTTTGCTAATGAGCTCCCATTCACACTGCCTACAAGGCTGTCTGGGAGCCCTCCAAAAGGATTCTGGTTCTATTGACAGGTTTCTGTGTTCTTTATCTTCTTAAGCCATTATAAAATTGGAAGACATGCAAAAAACAAAACCTTATTGAAGTGACACCTTTAACAGTGACTTAGCATCTACCAACAAAGAAATAGTATATACGTGTTCATATATAATGTTATTTGAATAAAAAATATGGAATTTATTCTTATCATATACAATACAGAATCAGGTCTTACTTGGTGATTATTATCAATGTAAAAACACTCCATGGGTAAATTAAACTACAAGAATAATACAGCTCAACATTTAGGTTTGACAGCATCATCAAGTCTAGACTTGAATTGTTCTACATGCTGTATCTTTCTAGCGGTTTAGTAACCCTATTGTCCATCAAAAATACCAAAATAATATGCTATCAAATTTGATACTCTCCCCAAAATTCGAGAATCAAAAATTGAAAATACAATGGCTGGCAAATCTAATGCACACCTCAAAACCTACAATCACATCCTTCACAGTACCACTGATAGTCCATGTCGAAGCTTCTATCTTGAATTGAGAATTTACAGAAATGATTTTGTTTTATACTCATACCAATTTTCTATGGCCACAAGAGTGTAATGTGTGTCTTGTCTTCTACGACACCGATCATAGGAGTTGTTTTTGTGTGCTTTGTTTTCGAGTTGTCAGCTGGCAGCAGTTAATTTTCAGACTTCAAGGGAAAAATATCCAACTCTAAGCACACCTTTAGTATCTTGGTAAGTCATGCATTTCTCTTGGCCATAATTATCTGTATATATACTGTCCACTTTGTGCAATCCGGTATGGCTTTTCTCTCATTTTTGGCCAATCAAGGGCAAAAGAGAGAACAAATTAGATAAATGCACACTTAAGTGCATACATTAACCAATTATCAATGAACCACTTTCTATGTGTGAGCAATAAATTAACATTTATATATATCATTATATTATATCAGTGATATAACTTATGCACACACATTCACCAATTTAAAATTGTCCAATTAAAAAAATTTCCTCAGGCTTGTTGATTCCCTTTCAATTAAAATTACTCGGCCTATTGTTTATTCTGGAGTATTTGGAGGCTCTGAAAGGCAAAACTTACATAGCACATGGGTGAACATGATATGAGAATATTTGTGCCCAAATCTTGTACACAATCAATTCTGATGCACACCCTGATTTTTGAGCCGAAAAAGGACCAAAAAGCGTGCCTGTTATTTTCAAGTAAATACAGTATACTCACAGCAGCAACTGATCATACGTATTTAAGCAATACTTCCACACTTTATTCATAACATAAAGGATGCAAATTCACATCTTAAACCATGTGCATTATCAACTTTTTATGTCCAATTAGCACTATCTGGAAAACACTAAGATCTAGAACCAAGCTAATGGGTTCAACACTAGAGGGGGATACTACAGGTAATTTATTTTTCTATAAAACAGCATGTTTAACCAAAAGGATATCACTGAAATTGTTTATGATAATCTACTTTTGATTGTAAAATTGTTGCAGTTTCATTTTAATTCAAAGATTTTCATATCAACTTGAAACTCATCTATAATTCCTATTTTAACAAAAAAATCAAAATTTTCCAAAACCTACAATAATAACAGCAAAGCTCAGCTTGAGATGAAAAATGAGCAACTTTATGGAATAAAAGTGCAGAACAATCTGATCAAAACACTAAAATGTAATAAAAATGATAGATACCCTGAAACATAGAGTGCTATATCCCAGTGGTTTGGATTGGAATCTCCCTTAGGATTCTGTGAGGCTGCATATGAACAGAAGGAATCCAGTAAAGAGCCACGCTCTCCATCCAAAGGAATTGCCGATGGCTGACGAGACATCAGCTCCAGTTTCACTATAACTATGTCAACCATCTTTGGACCCAAACTAGGATGATGATATAATGCTTGAATCTGCAGGACAAATAATTTATTTTAGGAAGAATCATGCATCCATCAAAATTATATTACTGATTATCATATATAAAATTCAAATTTAAATTTTATTAATGCAAATGTCCAATTCAAAACTTATTATGAATAAACTATGTGTGTCACAGTTACTATGCTGATACAGAGATTACTTTCAGCATCTAAATATATATCCAGATGTTTTCAGGAAATTTATTCAATGCGAGCTGAACTGCCCATTAATTCTTTAAGGGGAAAAACAGTGATAAATACCATATTATATGCAATTAACTGGACTCAGGATGAAAGATAGAAAATGTAACATATGTGACAGAGATAAAACTTGGCTGGATGAAAAACATCAAAAAAACTGGCTGAAACCAAGGACAAAACCATGTTTAAGTATGGAATCCAGTTTTTCTATGTACATAATGTGCATGATAGATTGTCATAAACACTTATCAGTATTATGCTACAAATAATTCTTTGTAATAATAATGTTAATTAAGAGACTTGAATATATTTACTTGTTGAGTCAGGGAATGGATGAGTGCAATTTACAGGTTTATTACCAGTCGCTAGACCAAGAAAGCAATATCAAGTAACACAATGAAGCCTCATTTTATATTATATATTTAATACATAGTTTACCCATAATTATCCATTCAAGTCTTCTGTGATATTTACAATCTTGATTGACGCAGTTCAATGATTGCTTGGCTTTACATCTGATGTTTCATTCGCTATGCATCATGGTTGTAAACACATCCATGATGGATTACGGTTAAAACGATATGGCAGATATGTATCGGCATCGGCGAAGTTATCCTGGTGCTGATGCAGACTCGGATCATAATTTAGTAATGATGAAGACCGAGCTTGGATTAAAAAAGATTTATAGGGCAAAAACCACACCCAAATGGAATGTAGAAGCTCTCAGGGGTAGGAAAGCTAGAGAGTTTCAAGAATCAGTCAATAGGGCTCTAGAAGATAAGGAAAGGGAACTCACTATAGATGAAGGATGGGAAATGATCAAAACTAGCATTAAAGATAGTGCCCAAAGAACCATTGGGAGGGTCAACCAAAGCAAAATCAGGAAACCATGGGTGACGGCTGAAATGATAACTAAAATGGAGGAAAGAAGGAAATGGAAAAGTGTTAACACAGAACATGGGCGTAGAATGTACAGGGACCTAAACAACGAACTGAGGAGGGTAACAAATAAAGCAAGAGAATTGTGGTGGAAGGGCCAGTGTAACGAAATGGAGAAGATGGCTGAAAGTGGGAGGGTCGACCAATTATATTAATGTCCACTATTAGGGATAACAAGGGAAACGTCTTAAGGGAACCAGCTAGCATAAGGGGACGATGGAAAGAGTATGTGGAAGAATTGTATTTGAAAGACATGAAGCCTACCCACATAAAGATTGAGGGCATACAAGAAGTAGAGGAAGATGATCTTGGGCCGAATATACTAGATAGTGAACTTGATAGGGCACTGCGGGACATGAAGGGGAAGAAAGCAACGGGTGTGGATGAGATTCCTGTCAAATTTCTTAAGAATCTTGGGGGAAAGGGTAAAAAAGAAATCTATGATTTATGTAGGAAAATGTACGATGAAGGAAACTGGCCAGAGGAGTCTATCCTGATTCCATTAGAGAAAAATAATAATGCCTTAGAATGCCGGGACTACCGAACAATTAGCTTAATATCTCATGCGGCAAAAGTTATTCTTAGGGTCTTGAATAGAAGGATCGAAGGAATACTAATGAACATATAGGAAATGACCAGTTCGGTTTTCAGAGAGGGAAAGGGACGAGGGATGCAATTGGGGTTATGAGGGTTCTCGTAGAACGAAGCTTAGAATTTAAAAGGGACGATTGTGTATGTTTTGTTGATTTTGAAAAGGCCTTCGATAGAGTTCAATGGCCAAAAATGATGGTAATACTAAAGAAAATTGGGTTGGATTGGAAAGATAGGCGTTTAGTGCAAAATTTGTATTTAAATCAGACCGCAAGAGTAAGAGTTGCTAATGGGGAATCGGAATGGGCAGAGTTAGGGAGGGGAGTAAGACAAGGTTGTCCTTTATCACCATCTCTTTTTAACTTATATGTAGAAGAAATGATCAAAGTAGCTTGAGATGAAATAGATAAGGGAATAAAGGTTGGTGGGGAACTAGTGAAGTCAGTAAGATATGCAGACGATAAAGCTAGTGTGTGCGATTTGGAAAAGGGTTTGCAAATCCTAGTTAATGCACTAAATGATAAAGCAAAGGAGTTTGGGATGAAAATCAATGTAAGAAAGACTAAGATTATGAGGTTTTCAAAGGGAAAGAATGCTAAATTAACGACAAGGGTGGATGGGGAAAAACTAGAACAAGTAGAGCAGTTTTCATACTTGGGCAGTCTTCTTTCTAAGGATGGAAGATGTTTGACAGAAATTAGAAAAAGGATAGCATTAGCGAAAGAAGCTTTCATGAAGCGAAGGGAACTGATGACAAAGGGACTTGATAAAGGAATCAGGAAGAGATTGGTAAAATCCTTGGTGTGGAGTGTAATGTTGTATGGGTGTGAAATGTGGACGTTAAGAAAAGAGGATGTCAAAAGATTGGAGGCTTTTGAGATGTGGGTATGGCGTAGAATGGAGAAAGTTAGTTGGGTCGATAGAAAAACGAATGAGGAGGTCCTAGAGATGGTTGGGGAGAAAAGAGTAATGATTGAAGTAATTAAAAATAGACAAAAGAAATGGGATGGGTCAAATATTGAGAGGGGAGGGATTGTTGAAGAAAGTAAGAAAGTGATCGAGGGAAGAATGTTAGGGAAAAGACAGAGGGGAAGACAAAGACAAAAGTTATTAGACGAATTAAGGGGTGGGATAAGTTACCGGGAATTGAAGGATCACATGAACCTACCGAAAGGTAGAACACTTTATATATATATATATTAAGTTAATTCTAATGCTTTTAAATAGAGATTATAACTCAAGGACTTTTTATAAATTCAGTGCTCAGGTCTCATTTGCTGGAAGAGGTATAATTTCACATTTACAATGAAAATTTTTTAATCTTATTAGAAATTATATATATATATATACTTTATATATATATATATATATATATATATATATATATATATATATATATATATATATATATATATATATATATATATATATATATATATATAAAGTATATATCTATTATATATAGCTAACTCTCCGGATATACCTATATATATATATATATATATATTTATAGGGGATACGAATTCTGACCATGTTCCACAAGCGCCATCGACGTCAGATTTTTTCGACGTACTGGCCCTACACTCTAGATGCCAGAATAATTCAGACTTCGACGCTAGCTATCATGGGTTCGATGCCAGAAATTCCCCAAAATCGCAATTTTCCCATAAGAATGCATTGCGCGGATTTTTGAAAATTATTTTGAGGCACTTATCGTTAAGATAGAGTAACCAAAATTTCGGATGTTGAAGTTGAGGTAGTCTTCTATGCTTCTCATGGAAAAAATGTAGCCAAATGACAGTGAGTTCGACGCCAGGTGGATGCAAAATTCTTCCATAAGAAATGCATTGCGGAAATCTTTTTAAATGCCCTCCCGATAAGCTGGAAAGATAAAACCCGGAATGGTGACAGAGGCGTGGGACCTTCCCGATAAGATATTGAATCGAAACTTTGGAACAAGTAAGGATGGCACTTATCTAATATTATTTTGCTGTCTTCTCTCACGATCGGGTTCTTAGTTCATCGCCAGGCGGTCTTTGGCGCGAAGTTTTAAATTTGAACTGAGGCAGTACTTGGTATGATACTGTATTCAACGGATAGCTTGCAGTATGCAAGCAACTTTTACTCGTATATATATAATTTCTAATAAGATTAAAAAATTTTCATTGTAAATGTGAAATTATACCTCTTCCAGCAAATGAGACCTGAGCACTGAATTTATAAAAAGTCCTTGAGTTATAATCTCTATTTAAAAGCATTAGAATTAACTTTTAATAATTTTTAATTATCACACAAAACCTGAGATATGCAAGAAATGGAAAATCCATGGGGTTGGTCTAAGCACAGGAATGTATGGTACTGAAATGGATTGGTAAATAATTCTAAAACCTCAATATTTATAAAAATAAAAATGAAATTTTGTTATACTTGCCCCATTCATGTAGGCCAGTATCATGTCTACAAGTTTTTCAGGATTATTATTCAAAAATGGTAAAAATAGTCTATGTGCCGCTTCATCAAAGAAAACTGAAGTCTCCAGAGTAAAGCGCTCCAGTCTATTTGTTGCTCTTTTGATTCGATTATTTTTTTCATCATCCATCTGAAAGCAAAATATTACAAAAATGCATATAAATAAGGCTTAGGATATGATTTTCAACTTATTTTATCATCCAAAAATATACTCACCAGCTTCTTATAATTATTTTCCAAGACCCCAAAGTCAACTGAAAAGAAATGAAAAATTTACATCAAGACAATAGTTTCAATGATTCTAACAATGAGATTCTTTCCCATTTATGTAAACAGCTGTGAAACGTAACACACTAGTTAGGGAGTTATCAAAGTGAGAATATGTTGCCATAATGAAAAATTCAACATGAGGATAGGGAAAAGAAACTTTGACTAAAGCATACAATGATGAAGGCAGTAAACATATTAAAACCATTCATTACAGCCTTACATAATGAATAATTTGGGATCTTTTCTAGCAGAAAAATAACCTAGCTTACAAATGACTCGATCATCTTCAGGTGATTAGTGATTATAGTGTAGAGCAAATATATGATTTCATCCACATAATTGTTTACTTTTGATGGTCATGTACTAAAGAAGGAATCTAGAAACTTGCCAATGGGAAAGGGTGCCTTGCCTTGCCAAGGAAGGGCAAGTTACAATAATTTGAACTTATGAAGCAACTACAACCTACTTGTCAAACATCATTTATCATGAAATAGTAGGAAAAGCTATTGCTTATACAGAGATTTTGATTGGGTGAGATATGTTTATTATTCAATAGAACTCGAGGAAAAGAAACTAAGAATGGAAAACATAGAATCAAAGAGAGTCTCCTACTTCTCTTTCTTTGGCATAAAATTATCACCCAAGCACCAATATGAAATTTAATGAAATTCATGAAAATTGAGTAAAAGTAACATCAAAATAATAAAATAGACTATGCTATGCTGACCATGCGCTTAAGTTGGGAGTAAACCATGAGATAATCCTGGAAATTTAGAAATCCTTGTATTTTTACAGGATGTGTGAAGCAAAGAGAAATAGATGGAGAATGCAGTTAAACGGAAGGAGACAATCTATTGTGCTTGCAACATCATCACTGCAAAGATTCCACTCTCTGAGTGAATATGAACACAAATTTACTTGATACTAAAGTCAAACTTATATGAAAGCAAGCAATATAATCTTGAAACATTCTTGGAAGAATGTAACAATGAAAATTTTAACAATCAGTGTGCACAATAGTGAGTTGCTTTTCTCAAATTATGATGAGTTTCTTCTAGGAGCTTAATGAATACTAAACACACTCATTCGATGTTAAATTTCAAATAACTTGTTTATTAATTATTTTAGGGATATATAATTGAACTGACGTTATTGTAATCAAATAAAATTTCAACTTTTGGACTTCCCTGTAAATTACCTGTGTCAGCAACAAGTGCCCCATCATCTATATTGAGCTGTGCTAACCTAACAATATGTGGTGTTAGGTCTTCACCAATTCCATCTTCTATATCCGGAAGAAACTGATGAAGGTGAGGTGACAGAGGATGAATTTCTAAAGTTTCATTGGACAGCAGCACAAAACCATTCTGTGAATGGAACAAATAAATGCAAAACATCACATATAGAATACAGTTGAGGTGTTGCAAACATACCCTCTGATGATAATCACTGGACCGCGATCAAGCAAGACAAATAATATTTGGCTTTTGTTGACATAAATAAATATTAATTGTAGCATTTTCGCTTCTCCAAGGCTTGGTTTGCATTTCAGAAAAACTCTGGAACATACTAGTGAATTTCACTGAATATAGATGCATTGTAAAATTAATTACTATTAATAAATATATCATAAAATTAAAAATTAGGGATATAATTCGAAATGGTTGAATTCTTTCGATTACTAGCCGCGATTGACCGAATGTCCCTCGAAGAAGAAGATCACAATGAACCTGTGGACAAATCCCGACAATCCTCGTTTAGTTGAATAATAATTTTACTGATACAGTAAAACCCGGTTAAGACATTCTTCGGAAACTTCAAGGAAAGGCAGAAACTGAAAGCGTATTAGTTGCTTAATCTTGGTCATGTTTCACTATACAATGAAACAAAATTTATCAGATATACAATTAGGGTAGAGTAACGAATTTTTCAACAGCAGTAGTAAGAGCACGATATCTCCGAGCATTCGCTCTGGGGAGTTATCACGGAAGAGTCGAGAAACGAGCATTCGATTCAAACATGGCTGCTTGGATCGAAAATTCGTCACATGCGATAGAATGCGTCTTCCGAGTCATTGAAACATTTTTTGCTCGGTACTCGAATCGTTTCTCTATCGAGTGCCGACCCTCTGGAATGAGTGGGCCTGAGCACTCGTTTCACAGATTTTCACAGAGTCGAGTTAACTGTTGTCACTTGGAATAGTCGCTATTTTTGAGATAACGTTACATAATATATTTATATTCTCGTTAAGGAAGAGTTGTTCTCTTCGAATATGCGTGTTTTATACTTTTATGTTTTGTATATTATGAATTACATTAACTTAAAGTTTAAGAATTTTAATAATAAGAAGGAATCCCCAATATTACACCGGTGATCATTTTTAAAACTGCTAATACTTTCTACCTATCCAATATTAAAATCTGTTTTTATCCTCGGTTGCTCTTTATATGATAAATACAAACTATATGCTATTTAGTTTAAATAAACCAAAACTTTGCAAAACATTTTTTAAGTTGAACGTAACCTTTGAAAAATACCATCGTGCAGCCCAATTTATGTGTCGGCTAAAAAAAATTTATTTCTCACGTGACGAAGAAATTGTCGCGAGTGAAATTGAGATAAATTTTCAATTATAGTTGGTTTTGGGGTAATATCTTGAATAGTATTTTAGTTTTTCGATTTTCATATCTGACGTGAATTGCCGCGAGTAAGCGGCGGCTGAAAGTTAACCTCCGATTGATAACGCTTCGAAATCGAGGAAGTTGTTTCTTTGCGGCAAGCGAATCTTGACTTGGGATAATTCCTATTCTTGTTATATCCGTGGGTAATAACACTGTGCAAGTAATATTATAATAAATATTTGTGAATATTAAAGGTAGTGTGAGTAGTTTATCATGTTAGAAGGTAAGAATTATTTGTTTTTTCGAAGAGGTAGCGTAGTTGGTGTTGGAGGGAGGCGATAATTTTGGGATTGATTGTTATTGTTATATTCGTGGACAATAACACTGTGCAGGTAATATCATAATATATTTTTGTGAATATTAAAGGTTGTGTGAGTTGCTTATGACTGTGATATCGCATTTTAAATTATCTTCGACAGCTTACGTAATTTCGCACGTTGGCTCCCACCGGTTATCGAGGGATAACACTAGATATAATACTATTCGTGAGCCCTTGTTCATGGTGTCCATATATGGAAAAATGTTTGTAGCCTCTTACAAGTCAATTACTAGAAGTTAGGATCCTTAATAACTGTTGAAATTTGGCTATTCGCACTCTCAAGTAAAAATTCAGACCATTTTGATCCTCTCTGGACTAAATCCTCCTTTGATATTCCCCCATTATTTCTGTGGCTTCATTGATTCTTTGCTGTAAGGAGCAGTTTTAACATGTAAATTTCTTAGTTATGTTTATTGAAGTTGCAGTGCCCTCATAAGAAATTCCACATCTGTAATATATGTTGGAGTTATTAGCTCATACTCAAATTTCGTGTACAGCTACCATGCTACACTCTACTGGTTAAACCTTGATTTGTCTTTTCTAGAGTCTTTTGTTTTGCGCGGGAAGATCACGTTTTCCCCTTGCTTGCGCTGTCTTTATTTGTACGTTGCGGGGTATGGTTGTGTCAAACAATAAACGTTTCTCTTAGAATGGTGTGTTAGAATCTTTCTTTTAACCCACAAATGACCGTATAATAATATTTACCTTTTGCCATATATTTTGAGTTCAATAGGTCAAAGACTGAAAATAAGTACAGGATTCGTCATTATTACAAATATAATGGTCTAATTATATATCAGAATTACTACCAATTATTAAGGGCTTTGCTAGAGGCTTTCATCTGCAGATTGACCGAATTTGAATGCCTAATAGAACATTAATTTTTAAGCTATGGATGATTCGTCCGGGAACTCCCGAAGTCTACTCGGGAAGCCATCGAGTCGAATAGCCTCGGCCATGACTCGATAGGCTCAGCTCGACTCGATTTCGATCACTGGAGTTCATTTACGATTCCGAGTATCGAGCTAAAATTCGGTGATAACCCCATTGGACCCATCGGGCTCGTATTCTATAAGTAGTCGGTTGAGAACCGATCGGTTTTCCTCACACCACTCGGGAGACATTCCGTTTCGACTGGGTCTATCCTTTCGTTCGCAATATTTACGTACAACATATTTAACATAAAACATCATAAACATTTACAAATTCAATTTCAGTAATTTCACTCCACAATGCCTTTATCACCGCTGCTTCATTAAGGAAACAACAAAATTCTACCATGTGCCTTTTACGGTTACTTAGTGCGAAGTGGTTAGGAAACGCTTTAGGTTGGTGCGAAGCACAAACTTAAAGCTTTTCCTAACCGGACAGGCATGTTGTGAGAGTTTAGTAATGTGCTAATGCCATACTGAGCCATAATAATCAAGTATGGAGTAAAAAGGTTGAATTAAATTACAAAATATCATTCATTGTAAAACTTTGCGCACGCAGAGTTTATTCCGACTTCCCAATAATAATCACTGCTGCTTAAAGATAAATTTACGAGTGCAAATTTGTATCGGGTGTAGAAGAAAAATCCTCCCACGTCTGTATGTTGAACGGCGTAAAGGACTTGTACATATGACTTGACGCTTTCCCGGTGAAAAGTTTGTTGAAGGTAATTTTCTCGGGCTTCTAACCGGGTCAGTGCTGGCAGAAGTGCCGACGTTTCGGCACGGACGGCGTAGCCATGGGATCACCCCTTTCTCCGGCCGTGGCCAACCTGTATATGGAGAACTTCGAAGAGGAAGCGCTTGTCACCGCAGCACTTCGACCCAAGTACTGTTTTAGATATGTGGACGACACTTTTGTTGTCTGGCCACATGGAAGGGAGTCTTTAGATACTTTTCTGGAGCATCTGAACAGCAGACACCCTAAAATAAAATTTACCATGGAGACCGAGGAGGAAGGGTGTCTTCCTTTCCTAGACATCCTCATTAAACGGAAAACTGATGGGACTCTGGGCCATAGTGTGTACCGGAAGCCAACACACACCAACCTCTACCTACATGGGAGCAGCCACCACCATCCGGCCCAACTACGTTCCGTGGTTTCCACGCTGGCCCACAGAGCCCACGCAATCTGCGACGACGAGAACATCGAAAAAGAAAAGGAACATCTGAGGACAACCTTACAGCAGATTGGACACCAAAAAAGGGAGATTGACTTAGCCCTTAAAAGGGCCGCGTCCGGTAACGCCAGAAAGTCAACGAGCGAGGAGGAATCGACAGCCACTGCCGTCCTCCCGTTCGTTGCCCCAATTTCTGGAAAAATAGCAAGGATCCTGGGGAAACACAATATTCGCACCGTTTACATGCCCCCCAGGAAACTTGGAAATTTTCTAACCAACGTGAAGGATAGACTTGAACTCAAAACGGCTGGTGTATACGAGGTGCCTTGCGAATGTGGCGGGGTTTACATCGGGCAGTCCGGAAGAACAATTGAAACGAGAATAAAGGAACATTAACGCCACATTCGCCTAAATCAGCCGGAAAAATCAGCGATCGCCGAGCATTCCATCTGCAACGGCCACAAGATATTGTTCGAAAAATCCAAAATTCTGTCCAGAACAGATAGATTCTGGGACAGAATAATAAAGGAATCGATAGAAATTAAGCTAAATGTAAACAGTTTTAATCGTGACGACGGGTTCCAAATTCCATCTACTTGGAAGCCCGTAATTCATAAAATAAGGAAGGAGAGGAGCCACGGCGCCGCCATCAGTCAATAGGAGCCCCCGCCCCTATATAGCAGATTGAACCAACAATGTAAACAATTTTAATCGCGATGACGGATTCCAAATCCCATCCACTTGGAATTCATAGAATTAGAAGAGAAACCACGGCGGCGCCATCAGCCTCCGCCTATATATAGCAGATTAATCCAACGGAAAACACTCAGCTTGATTGATTGCTTCTGCAGTTGCTTGTAGTACCTTCTTCGTAACACTATATAGTCGGAGCATTTAAACGGAGCGTACCTGTCAATGCTGCAGTCTCTCAACGTTGCACTCCGTGGCAATCCCTGAAAAGGGCCTTTTTTTCGGCCGCACCGACTTAGCGACTGACAGTGCCCTTGTTGTGAGTGTTTCGGTCCACCGAGGGGGCCCGCTGCCCTGCGGACCACCCAACGCACCACTATGAGCGCAATGGACGAAGATCCCTCAGACGACCAAACCAACCAGCCACCAGCAGTACCACTCCCCGTCAGCGAGGAGGAATACAACAAACTACACGACGCGGTCATCCAAGCGATGAACCTGATCAACGCCAGCCGCACCCGCCTCTCCAGCGACCAGTGGGCCACAATCGTCAGCAAAATGAAGACATATAAACCACCTCAAACGGTAAGTGCGAGTGGCAACTCCTCTTCTTTACCTTCTCACCATTCCAAACGACCTAGTGAACCCGAATTCCAGACCGTAAATAGTAAACGCAGGTCTATCCCACGCGCACCATCTACTCCCGCTCCCATCCCCACCTCTAATACCTTTTCCCCACTTCAAAACACCCCCAGTGCTTCCTCTTCTCCTGCTCCCGCACCCCAATCTACCTCGAAACCCAAAATCCCGTCCATAAAGCTAAAATTGTTTTCCGACTGGCAGATTCTAATCCGCGGCCTCAAGAAACAAACTCAGTACCCTCCGGTGTGCCAGTTAATCAACTCGAACATGATTTTAATCAAATGCACCTCCATAACTGATTATCGTTCGGCTCTGGCCTTTTTGAAAAGCGAAAATGTTGAGTTTTTTACTTATCAAATTCCCGAGAACCGAAATGTCGACTTCGTAATTCGCCATCTTCCAACCGATGTTGACTTAGATGACGTTGAGGAAGAATTGAAGGCTCTAGGATATGATATTGTGTCTATCCTACCCCTTTTTACCACCAAGCCTACCAAAGCCGAGTTAGATGAAGGCAAATCCATTGGCGAGAGGCGCCAAATACCGGTCTTTAAAGTAACTTTGTCCCCCGTAAATAATTTTGAAAAATTCAAAAACTTGAGCGAATTAGTCGGCATAAGTATTGAAATCAAACCATTCATTAAAACGCTTGAACCAATCCAGTGTTTCCGGTGTTTACAGTTCGGTCATACCAAAAACTTCTGCCATTTGAAGCCAAAATGTAGTTTGTGCGGAGACGCACACTTACTGAAAGAATGTACCGCAAACCCCACCAGCCGCCCAACCTGTCTCCACTGCAACGGTCCCCATTCCTCTACCTACAAAGGCTGCCCCCATTTCAAAGAGCTTCGGCGAAATATCATCCTTAAATCTAAAGACGCTAGGGCGATTCCTGAAGCATCTCCTGACCTCTCTTCTTCGCATGCGTTTCCTTATCTATCAACGCCCAGTTATGCGTCAGCTGTCCGCAGCACAAACAACCCCGCCCCCGCCCTCCCGCTAGTTCCTCCTCTTCACCTTTCTCTTTTTCTTCGCTCACCTCTCTTCTTCCAAAAATCTTCACTGCTTTTCAAAAAGTTATTAGTGCACCTACTCTTCAGGATAAAATCGTCACCTTCTGCTCTGAAGCCCTTGCCATCCTCAATGGCCTATTTACTTAATCTTTTATCGTGGAACGCACGAGGCATAAAAAATAAATTCCATGACTTCCACCACCACTGCATCGAGGTAAATAGCCACATTACCTGCATTCAGGAAACTAAACTCAACCCACTGCAACGACTCTCTTCCCCTACTCACAATATCTTGCGCCTCGACGTCGGCCTATCTGCGAATGGTCTTGCGATCCTCATTCATAAAAGTATACCATTTTCCCCTTTGCCGGTCCCCAAACTGAAATCCATCGACCTCCTCGGTATTGAGATCAATTTTCAAGGGAAACCTATCCATATTTACTCTGTCTACGTCAAAATCGGTCGCCTTGTCCCCGAAGAACTTTTATTTTTGAACTCTTCTGCTGTTCCAACACTCTTCATAGGTGACTGGAATAGTAAACATCCCCTCTGGGGATCGAAAAAATCAAATCCTAATGGGATAAAACTTTTTCGTTTCCTTCAACTTCATCATTTACAGTTTTTTTCTCCCTTTCGTCCCACTCATGTGTCTTCCCAATCATCCGATCTTCTTGATTTCATCTTGGCTAACCATTCTTTCGACCTCTCCCCCGTCATTGTACATGAAGCCCTCTCTTCTGACCATTTTCCCATCACTTGCTCCCTCCAAGGCGCAATTACCACCTGTGATCTTCCAACTGTCCCTCTACTTCACCTCCAAAAATGCATTCGCCTCATTTCTTCTAACATTTGTCATATCCCTCCCATTGATTCCCCTCCCACCCCCGTAAAAATCGATGTTCAAATCGATCTCGTCAATGAAATCTTCCTCACTGCCAAAGAAAAAAGCACCACATTTGCAGCTCCCCAGATTTCCGACCGACTTACTCTGCCGTCTCATATTGTTAAAATTATTAAATCTCGCAACAACCTGCGTCGCCGTTACCATCGTACCAAAGACCCCGCCGATAAAACGGCCCTGTCAAATCATAACATCCGAATCAAAAAAGAAATCCACGCCTTCAGAAACGCAAAATGGACCGCGTTTGTGAACGATCTTTCCTTTGAAAATTCTTCCACTTGGAAAATAGCTAAATCCTTTACTAAAAAGTCTGTTTTTAACCAACCTCTTCTTATTGACAATCAACTAAATTTCGACCCGTCCACAAAATCCGACCATGCTGTTCACTTTCTCGCTTCTATTATGCAAAATGATATATCTCATCCTGCCCACGATTGTCCAATTAATGATTCTTATAATTCACTTAAATTCTCTCAACCTTCAGATCCCCCTCTAACAACAACAGCTGGTGAAATTATTGAAATTCTCGAATCCCTCAACCCGAAAAAAGCTCCTGGTCTCGATCACTCTTCAAACAAAATCCTTCAACCCCTTGCCTCATGCAAACACTTTGTAATGCTTCTTGTAAATCTCTTTAACTCCTGTTTTGCCATCCATTACTTTCCCTCCGCTTGGAAAGTTGGCCTAGTCACACTAATTCCCAAGCCCCAAAAAGACCCAACTATCATTTCTAATTATCGCCCCATCACCCTTCTCTCCTCACTTTCCAAAACATTTGAAAAAATTCTTTTAACTCGCATCCAAACTTTCGTTTCCGAGAAAAACATCCTCATCCCCGAACAAATGGGATTCACCTCCCATCTCTCAACCACCCATCAAGTTCTTCGTCTGTTCGAACTCATTACCCAAGGATATCTCAAGAAAAATCACACGACGCAGGTTGTCTTTTACGATATTAATAAGGCCTTTGATAAAGTTTGGCACCAGGGCCTCATTCACAAACTTCTCAATTATGGTTTCCCTCCCACTATCTGTAAAATCATTCTAAATTATCTCACCGACCGGCAAATTCAAGTCCGCTCTCATGATATCATCTCCCGCCCTCTCCCTATCTCAGCTGGCGTGCCTCAGGGCAGCTTGCTCAGTCCCATCCTCTTCAATCTATTTATTAACGACCTTCCGCAAGACCAATATATTCACCGCTTTCTTTATGCCGATGATCTCGCAATTGCATCGCAATCTCCCTCCCCTAACCTCGCTGTTCATCGAATCAATGAATACAACATCAAACTTGGAAACTGGCTGGAAAAATGGCATCTAACCATCAATCCCGATAAAAGTGTTCACTTAACCTTCCCAATCAAAAAAAATAGGCCCACTTCGTCCGAAGTCCTACTTTATGATTCTCCCATCCCCACCAGCAAATCAACTAAGTTCCTTGGCTTCTACCTTAACACCAGTCTATCTTGGACCGAACAAACGAATAAAAGTATTCAGAAAGCGCAAGTTACCAAATCCCGTTTATTTCCATTGCTCAATAAAAAAAGTCCTCTCCCAACTGCGCACAAACTCCGCTTAATTAATGCATTCATCCTCCCCCATCTTACCTATACTTCAATTCTTTCATTCAACACTACTAAATTTAATATTAAAAAAATAGAGGTATTTTACAATAGGTGTATTCGTTCAGTTACGTCAACAAATAAACTCATTCCCCTCTCGAAAATCAAAAGGTATCATCAATTAACTTCAGTTTCCAACCTAGTTGCCAAGATGATTGAAAAATTTAAACTTAACTTAGAAAATATTAATAATCCCCTCCTCAAAGATATTTGGAACTACCATCCTAAAAGCAGAAGGCGCAAGAAAAGTATCCGCTTAACCAAAGAAATCGTTGGAAAATTTACCTTTTGCCCATATAAAAATAATAGGAAAAAACGGGCCAGATAGCCCTTACTGAGCGCATACCACTTCGGAATACTCCGCGTAAAAATTACGATTCTCAGCTCAGAACAAATTTCCGTGCCTTCTCTTTCATCATTAAATAAACAACAACTATTCTCCAAACTTACGCAAGTCGACGCCGAATTTTTCAAAATTCAAATCCATTGCACTCAACATCGTAACTGATCGGAAGGCCAGACCGACGATTTTCCATCACCACTACAACACAAACATACTCACATTACAACAACATAAACACTTCTACATCATTACTCACACCGACTAACACCATAACAACTTACTCACACTCACCGGAGGGCACAAAATATACATATCATACATTAAAAACATCTACTGAGAATATTTGTCGCATAGATTAGAAATACCGCATTCAAAAAAAGAGTATTATCTGCCTTACCTATCCCTCATTCCTCTACCTTGAATGCACTGCACCCAAGGAACCTCTCCACCCTAACTACTACCCAAACCTCGTTGCTAAAAAAGTCTGGAATTTATTCCCACCTCACCTATTCCTGCCACTCGCACTACCGCCTGCAACTGCCTTTCGCAACGGCAATAGTAGGCAAAGATTTGCACCGCATCACCGGACTCACGGAAAACACTCAACCCTGAGGATGGCCGCAGTGACAGCGGCCGAAACGTCGGCACTTCTGCCAGCACTGACCCGGTTAGAAGCCCGAGAAAATTACCTTCAACAGACTTGTACATAATTAATACCTGTATAAAGTTTTGTCTGGATTAATGGCACTCCTCCAAATTAAACGAAGCTAGTCTAATTAAGCCTCTGTGAGATGGAACCTCCTGGTGGCCACCTACTCAGGTAGCGCGACCCAGTGAATTAATTGTCATTGCTACTGTCACACGGGGAGGCGCCACCCTGCAAGTCGCGCTCCACCGTCACCGACTCGGCGAGCTACGTTGATGTCGCGCCACCTTGTGATACAGTCGTTTTGCATTCAGCCTGTCACACGACACAACGAGAAGCTACCACTTTGCAATGGAGATTTTTAGATTTAGATGAGTACCCCGCAAGCCGCCAGTGGCGTATGGCAGGGGGTGTAATGACACCATCTTAGTATTCTAATCGACCCTATTAGCTTCTCTAATAGCTCGCGGGAAGAACGACCAGAAATAACTATCTGTCCTTGCTATTTCCTCCTTATAACGCTTGGTTGATGCCTCTCGGAGATCGCGCTCACTACTAACCGGAATCAAAGTTTCATTCACCTCGTCCCTAAATTCGGAACCGAGGAACTTTTCGAAAAGTTTCCTTCGGTAATCGTTTCTTCTCTCCTGAAGTGAATTCCAACCGAGGGATTCTATCATGGACGTAACGCTACTGTCGAACCTGAAATCTCCTGTAACGAAACGAGCTGCTCTACGTTGGGCCATTTCTAAGTCTGAGACCAAACCTACCTCGTGTGGATCCCAAATCGCGCAGCAATATTCGAGATTAGGTCGAATGAGTGAAAAATAAGCTATTTCTTTTACTCTTGATGAGCATCCCTTCAGCGTTCTACCTGTTAGTCTCTGTATTTTGTTCGCCTTACCTATTACATCTCGAATGTGTTCTTTAAAAGATAAACTACTACTGAACGTGACTCCTAGATATTTATTATGACGCACGAACTCTTAAGGGATGTCCTGAAATTTTGTACAGTGCGGGAATAACGTTTGTAGAACGCGTGAAACTCATAGCAACGCATTTCTTAAGATTCAGATCAAGCTGCCAATCTTTACACCATCCTGCTATAACGTCCAAGTCATTCTGTAGTATATGTATATCATTTTCTGACGAAATCTCTCTGTATATGAGGGTATCATCGGCGAACAATCTAACTTTGCTCTTTACTTTATCCGCTAGGTCGTTAATGTATATGAGGAATAAAATCGGCCCTAGGACACTTCCCTGCGGAACACCTGATGTGATACTAATATCGTTGCTTGATATAGAAGCATTCATTTGCGAAAGTCAGCAGCCCCCTGCAATATGGGATGTTTCTTCAGAGGAGTATTCCAATCGGAAAAGAAGGAGAATGCGTGGGAAGAAATTGTAAACATCTTTATTAACACCGTTTTCTCCATTAGAATTGGATGTATCCAAAATCGTCTTTTCTTCCGAACCATATACAGATACGCGAGCGTTGCTATCTTATCGGTGTTATATATTACTTAAATTTATTAGGTATAATTCGCTATAATACAAAATATTTTTAAATGATGAAAGGACAAAATTATTTATTAATTTTCGTTTAATTTAATTTCTACGATATTTTGGCATTATTGAAGAAGTAAAATAAATGTATGTATTCCAAAATCGCAACGACGAATTCCAGGGCGATTCAAGGAAAGTTCGGACTCGAGAAGGAAAATTTGTGTCTACGTTCTGGCCGGGTTCGGGCTCAATGGCCTGAAAATGATGCTTGTTACCTATTTTGAGTGCATCAGTTTACCAAAAGATATGAAGATCCTCCTCTTGAGGGAGGTTTTCATAGTACGGATAATCTAAATGCAGTGCAGTCAGTCTAGTGACCCTAAAATGATATTTAAATAGTGAAAATAATTCTGGAGCATCGATATGGGAGTTTATCAAGTTGTAGATGAATGAAGCATCAACTTTCACTAATATTTCTTTTAAAATCTTAAGGAAAGGTATTTCTATACATAAACTGCGGAGGAATTCCGTAGATTTGGTATATGAAATTTAACTATTATAGCAAAAAATTGATGATTTGGTTAGGGGATGCGATATTAGAATTGTAGACCGGGGAGCAATATAACCAGGATTACAATGGAAGTAAAATATGATTTCAGAGGTGCTTCATTTTGGTCCTTCGGAGCCTATCATTTAACTCACTAAATGTGGTCAGTAATATGGTTTCAATTAATTCTTCTAAATCTTTTTGAGAGCTTTTCTAGTAAGAAGTAATTTTAAAATTGCTTCGACAGCTAAGTTCATTTCGCACGCGAGCATCTGCCGTAAATTTCACCAAAGTTGTGCGGAGCCCCAAGAGCAGTTAACGACGATTTAATAAAAAGCTGTACATTTGATATGGTTTTGATGCATAAAAAATTAATTCACTGAAAAGTGTTTATCCATTTTAATTATGTTTTCGGGAATCGCAACAATATCTTTCCGCCAAAATGCCTCTCCTGATTCAAATCGTATCACTTTCATGTTTTATCTGATATTTTTATTATTCCTGACGTTCCTCGGGGGCAGTTTCATATGATGAAATATTTTCGAATTAAAAGTGTTAAAATTAATATGTATTGTCGGATTCTGTTTTCCTTTTATTTGGCGTGTTATATTGTAACACAATTTATCGTTACGTAGTGATAAACGCAAAAAAATAGAAAGATACATTATAGTTGTGCCTTTTTTGCCACTGTATGCTTTGCGGGATTCTAAGAAAAGATTTTAAGAGTTTTTAATTATTTTAAAAATTAAGTATTTTATTTCTAAGATTATCCCGAATTTATGTTCTCGAAACTCGGGAACAGGAAAACGAATACCAATCCCGGCAACGGAAGCCTGTTTGGCTGGTGGTAGTTCTTATATGTAGTATCAATTCATCTTTATGTATTTCACTTGTCTTTATCGAGAGGGTGGCTGCAAAGTTATACATTACTCATGTTCACAGGATAACTATTTCCCGAGAATTCTCAGATTCTCAAAATTATCTTTTATTTATTACTAGCGGAGCTACCCGTTGCTTCTCAACGGGGAATCAAACTTGGACGAATGACATAATAAGTGCGACTTGCAAGGCAGAATAACAATGAAGATGCAGAAGTAAATATTTACTATAGGGAAACGCATAAGGCGTCTTCGTAATTTAGAAATCACTTACATACTAATATATAACTATAATTATTAATATTTCTATTTCATTATTTTGATAATCCTTCAAAAAGACACGGACAATGACAAAAGTTAGCCAACTTACTCCACACTCACACCTGATTTCACACACAAGGTTTAAAAGACAAGGGTAGAATGAGTTGGAATTTTCATCTACGATACGAAGCTGGAAACAATAAGCAAATCCTGTGTATACGACCATAAAACCTACACAATAGAAATATTTTTAGGTACTACCCTTCTTAAAGTTTTTTAAAATAAAATATGGTTACAAACATTCAATTTTGGAGAGTAACTACTTATTTGAAGCTCGCTTGAACCGTGGTTTCCGAGTCCTTATTAGCGTATGACTTTAATTTTCTTTAAAATTTCATAATTAACAGTTTACCCATCCTTTCCGCATTTACGTTGCTATCTCTCCTGGCGTGACCCGACAACTGAGCGCGTCTCCTTCTCAGGCGTTAGTAATTGAACGAATTTAAGGAAGATAATATCAATTTTTGACGCTGAGAGGTACCTTTTCTTACTGATTAATGATTAAACTGCAAAGTTAACTTCTCCCACATTTGTGTAGGATTTGTCTCATTTGAAGATTGAGAGATGTCAGCAATGTAACATTTTTTGGAGTGAATTAGTTGGTTGGAATCATTTTTAGTATGATGTATAGATTTTGAAATCTGGTTAAAATGATCTGCAACGCTTTCTAATGATTTTGTTTATTTTGCTTGAATTAAAGTGCTCTTTTGAATCTAAAATTATGTAAGAGGAGATGATTAGCTTCCAAAGATGAAATGCTAACGCAACGTGGAATAAAGAAGAGGGGGTGCAAAACCTATGCAAATAGTCAATCATCTTACATTGGAGTATGCAAAAATCAGCATAAACAATGGGTTCAATTGATAAGTGAATTTTAATCGGACCTTTGAATCGGATAGACTGCCCATGATTATTCGTTTTGGAGGTAAGAAAAGCCGTTGATTTGGTCTTCAGGTTCCACTTAGTTCTCCGGTGATTAAACCCATTCGTTCATCGGCTCATGTATGTCACAATTAAGTATTATAGTAACTACCATAGAGAATTCCGTAATTTTGTGGTATTTTAATCGATTTTACGCGAAAATTATGAAGTGATGCCTTATGCAGTGGGTTGCGAAATCCCTTTCCAACCCCCATAAACGGTTAAAGCAATCGTTCTTTTGTAATTGAAACATTGTCTAATTGAAATTCACATATTACTTTGGTACTGTTATTGAGAAGGATAATGAACGTAAGACAGTAAAAATTTATGCAATTCCTCGCGATAGGAGTGGAGAGATGGTGTGATATAAAAATTCGCTTTTCGATCTGCGCGTAACTGGCTGCAGGACAGCATGCCGTTTACTTTGCAAATATTTCATATGATAGACAAAGATTTACAAAAGTTTTTCAAAATGCTGCCCTATATAACCATACTAACAGGAAATTTTTCAGTTAGCATTGAATTTTCGCCACTAAATGCGCAGACATTGCGTAAAACGTGCTGTTATTATCTAAAGAGCGTAAAAATGTTTTATTAAAAGTTTATTTATTTGTTAATAAATACACTTTGTCCATTAATTATTTGTTTTCCAAACCAATAGCTTCTAAAACGAGTGTATTTTAATCATTCCACGAGATCGGAAAGCACATCGGAATTACACTACAAAATTAACGACTTTCACTGGGACGATATTGAGACTAAATAGTCTCTTCTTACATCCAACCTTTCCTCATATGAAAGGTAAGAAAAGAGAGACCGTGAAAAATCTACGGAAGAAAACTCTTCGGTAGTTTTAAAAACCTAAGGTTGCATGTAGGAAAACAAAACGTTGGAATACCACAGAGATAAAACACTAGCAAAAAGGAGATCGTGAATGACCTGATAGATAACTCAATTTTAAGGAAAAAACAGGTTAAGACATGTGAGAGAAAATTAACAATGAGAGTACACTTTACATTCTTGATGAAATCAGAAATTCGTTAGCATAAAAAAGAGAAGGAAACATCATGATAAGCAACATGATTAGCAATAGAAAAAATATGAATGCACACTGATACAAAAAATGCAGATAAATACAAAAACTGAATATACTTATAAATCACAGAAATAAGTAGTATAAAATGTGAACAAAAAATTATATAACAAGGAAAAAGAGGGATAATGAAATATTGAAGAGCAAAGAAACTTTGAGATAGAAAGTTTTAATAAAAAGAAATTTAAAATGCACTATATACGTGAATATTCCAGTAGTAACGTCGATTTCTCGATAAAAAGCACAGGAAGAAAAATGTCAAGATGAAATCAGAGAAGTTTTGTGAATTGCAATTATTGGATCTTCCCATCGCTATTTTTTTCATAATAGTAATAAGAAGTAACCATATCACCAACTACTGAAGACTCACCACAAGTTTATTCCCATAAAGACTAATGGCAGCTGTGGTTTGTATATCTCTGTGTAGGTAATGGCAGTTCCTTGATTGATCGTCCAAATCAAATGTTTCGGGTCCATTTTCATTCAATCTCACTCCTTTGAAATGTGGAGAAATCAGATTCTTATTTGGCCTCAATCGGAGAGAAATCCGCCTAAAACACAAATAAAGTTACATTTTATTAAGGTCCTTAATTGTAAAATAACAACCAGGAAAAGAAAATTAACTCCTTCTCATTTGTCTAATGTCAAATTGGAAGTAATTGGTGGACAATTAAAACAATTTTACGGACGAAGAAATTTCAGATATCTTTCCTTCTGTATACATAACATATAAATGCCTTTCTCAGTAAAACCCATCTAAGACGCATTAGATGCTTTAATACGCGATTTCCCAAATATATAGTGATGATATCGCTTATCTACCTCTCACATAAGACGCGTATTTTTCCCGTCTTCAGATGAACTTCAACCCACTTTAGCCAATTGTTCGCATAATTCGATAGATATTTTTACATTATCTGTATCGCCGTCCTCTCTTATCTCTAAAAGGATCCTCTTTTGAATGTCTAATTTTGTGAGAGTAAAATGAAGATATCGTGAAGCGGAGTAATCTTTTTCATTCCGTCAGAGTAGATATGTTGAGTGAGTTCCAACTTTAAAGTATTTAGTGAATAAACTCGTATTTTAGAAGAATATTAATAAATATTAAGGTAACATCTTCTGTTATCGAGAAAAATTATAGTAGTCGTATATTTGAAAGTACTTGGAGTGTATACGCGCATCTGGGCGGGAATCAAAGCTGGGATGACATCAATCCTCACTGGCCGAATCTCCTTGTACATACATAATGTGTCCACTAGCAGCATTTCCTTCCGAAAATACAAACTGTAAACTGCTTTTTTTTATGGAAATTTCCCATATTGCTTGGTCTATTTTCGATCCCTCGCTTTCAAAAATTTGCCAACTGTAATTTGCCAACTATAGACAGCTAACCTACGGAAGGAGAGTAAAAATAGGGTTCAGTATGAACAGACGTAACTTTGTAGAAAGCTATCACTACAAGTTAAAACAACTTAGTAATTTTCCACAGGTTTTTGATTTTCACATTCGAGTGGAAATAAAAAATCTGTGAAAAATTACCAAGTTGTTTTAACTTGTACTAAAACTAAGGGCGGACTCATATTGACGCCCATAAAATGGTACTACATTTAATAACTGAAACCATTTACATATGTTTTATATGGTATTTATTCTCTTGTTGTTTACATACATATCTTCATCAGTGATATGTATGAGAAATTTTGGGTACTTAGTATACTTAATCGTTACTCCGGTTTTTCTAGATACTTATTAGGTATCATTATGTACAGGGAAGATCATTAATGCACAAGTCTTTTGCGGTATAACCGCTCGTGTAAAATGAGCCTTACCTGAATGAGAACCTTACTGCTGCGTCTCGACCGTTCAAGAAGCAGTCTGGCAGTAAGGCTGAGAACTGTACACTAGGGCGTACCGAAAAACAAAAATTTTTAGCAGCGGGAACGTAATAGGTTGGAAAAGTTGCCTTTTAGGCTCAATAAGAAATGTGCAAAAGATGGGCTCTAACAAAGTTCGTCTTGGGCCTGACCAAAGAGCTCAAAAATTAGAAATTTTAGAGAAAATTGCGTTTTTTTAGGTAGGTTAAATTTTTGACAGAGCATACATACATTTGATTAAATGGCTGTTTTAATTCGTTTTGATCGGGGAACAATTAAATTAAGCCATTAAAACCGAATATGACGAGATATCATACTTTTAAAATTTTTGGAAACACCATGGAAAGTGGCAGCTCCTCACTGGTTCAGCTGCAGTGAGCTATCCAGGACTCATCATGAGGCAGTGACTGCAAATCGAGTCCCGCCCACCTACACACCCGTGGAAGCATACCAGATAACCAGCTGATGTCTTTGAAGGCTGATTTTGTTCCAGTTCTTGGTATTCGCGAGAGAATCATCTCTCCTATGAACCTGTCTCTTGCATCGTGGCCGTAGACTAAAGGTGAGGCCTCTGTGACTTCTTTTACGTTTCGTTCGACTGCTTGAGAATCATTTGGGAGGGCAAATAATACAAAAAGCTGCCTTATAGGTTCCTTTGCATTACCTTTAATGTTTTGAAGATCCTCGGGAGAAAGACTGACGGTAAGTGGGGGCTTAATGACAGTGACTTTATCCCAATATATCAATTCTTCATAAGAAGGCACGCCGAACTTCTGTTGCGGGATGATGAACTGAAAAAATCTACTCCGTTCGATGGTTACCTGCGTTGATGAATCTATGCCCTACCTGTGTTCTTATAATAGATCGCTCATCAGTAAACATAGCAATCATAACCCGAAGTTTGTCATGCATGTCTACGTTCCAATGTGGTATGCCATTAAGAGAAATCACACGGTGGAAGATAGAGCCGAAAAACTCCTCAGCTGATACACCATACCTTCCTTTGCAAACAAGAAAACTTGTTGAAGATGTAATTCAACATAAATGTCTTTTATGCTCGCCCAGAAATCGTTTTGGTTGTCACGATCGCTTATGAGTGTGTATGATAAATTATCCAGATGAATAATGTGCTAACTTCGAAGTGGAGTATCATGATATGTACCGAAATAATATTTTTATGTTTCAAAACGCTTTATAGATGAGCGTAGAAGGTGTTACGCTGAATTAACCATCAAACGGAGTAGATTTTTCAGTTCATCATCCCGCAACAGAAGTTCGACGTGCCTTCTTATGAAGAATTGATATATTGGGATAAAGTCACTGTCATCAAGCCCCCACTTACCGTCAGTCTTTCTCCCGAGGATCTTCAAAACATTAAAGGTAATGCAAAGGAACCTATAAGGCAGCTTTTTGTATTATTTGCCCTCCCAAATGATTCTCAAGCAGTCGAACGAAACGTAAAAGAAGTCACAGAGGCCTCACCTTTAGTCTACGGCCACGATGCAAGAGACAGGTTCATAGGAGAGATGATTCTCTCGCGAATACCAAGAACTGGAACAAAATCAGCCTTCAAAGACATCAGCTGGTTATCTGGTATGCTTCCACGGGTGTGTAGGTGGGCGGGACTCGATTTGCAGTCACTGCCTCATGATGAGTCCTGGATAGCTCACTGCAGCTGAACCAGTGAGGAGCTGCCACTTTCCATGGTGTTTCCAAAAATTTTAAAAGTATGATATCTCGTCATATTCGGTTTTAATGGCTTAATTTAATTGTTCCTCGATCAAAACGAATTAAAACAGCCATTTAACCAAATGTATGTATGCTCTGTCAAAAATTTAACCTACCTAAAAAAACGCAATTTTCTCTAAAATTTCTAATTTTTGAGCTCTTTGGTCAGGCCCAAGACGAACTTTGTTAGAGCCCATCTTTTGCACATTTCTTATTGAGCCTAAAAGGCAACTTTTCCAACCTATTACGTTCCCGCTACTAAAAATTTTTGTTTTTCGGTACGCCCTACTGTACACGCTAAACCTTTGTGCGTCCGCTAAATCTTAGTATATCTTCTTTCCACCAAGCTTAAAACGAAATCGAACTGAGATGGGTTGAGGTTAAAAAAGTTCCTGAATTTCTCTTCATCATTCCGCAAATGACTAGATATTAAGTTAGCATAATATCCTTCACTTTTCCGAGTTTGGAATATGCTGTTAGGGCTAATTCTCGTTAAAACATCCATTATTTTCTCCTCCTCTTCTAACAAAAAGCTAGAATTAGACAATAATTCATATTGTGAACTCGCATTCCCTTCACCTAATAGCAAACTGAATGGTGCGAGAGGCTGCTGCGATGACAGCGAAATATACTAGCAGTCGCGGTCACAGTCACGTCCAGTGGGCGGCAGCGAAAGGGTACCTTTAGCCCGTTCTCGCATGCCAAGTGTATATCGAAGCCGTTCTCGACTAGTGCCCAGGATACTCTCGAGAACTCACGCTCCAAAATAACCTTAGTCGATTTCGATCGACAACTACCCAAAGTTACTTCTCGACGAGTTACGAAATCGGCCATATGGCTCGATTGCTTAATTGTATCTGCCCCCAAAGTACCCGGGTTCAACTTCCGTTCCACCCTTTTTTCATGTGCGTTATTACTAGGGAATTTTCCTGATATTTTATCATAAATAAATTCAATGGCTCAGTTCTTAAAATTTCCCTTCCTATCTCTTGTTGTTTTGAATATAATTGCATTATTTTATAAGGTAATCTTATCCGATGTAAGCCGATTGGATAGTAAATGAACCAACCTTCCGAGAGCGCTGAAGTCATAATGAAGCTCTTGCTCGTCGCTGCGACCGTCTTCTGAATCTGCCAGAATCACCAAGGGTTTCCCCAGTAGCACTATCTGGTAATCCGGGACGGCTTCGTCAGATCCCAAGTAGAAAGCCCTCTCGTACTTGGTCATTTGTTCATGCAGTGGCTGCAGAAACATCGATTCGATTCATTAACAATAAAATGCGAATGCAAAAGAAAAGAAAACCTGCGTTCACCTTCCCGAATCGGCTGCAATCGTAGACCCGGAGGAAGAGTGCCGAATGAAGAGCCAAAAGGGAGATCAAACCGAGAGCCATGGCCATATTCGATGAATGATCGATGGAAAAGTGTCTTATATATGACCGTGATTATGCTGGTGGTAGCACACCTGCCATCGACCCCACATCCACCTGCCGATCTTCTTATCCGAGATGCATTTTTAGCAAACTCGCTGCGGGCCCTTTGAGGTCGGCGACTCGATAAAGCTCAACAGCTGCAGCATTTACCTCTTGTATCCATAGATCCGAAGAACGCTCTCCAATGGGAAAGGCGATTTTACAAAACCGTTCCGCATTATTGTGCATTGCTGAAAATTCAATTCGATGAAAAATCGTTCGAAATTCATTTTCATCGCTCGAAAGCCTAATTATATTCGCCTAATAAAATTAGAATCGTCAAATGAACTTCTAGTGTCATTTAAGGGAAAATTCATTTAAGATTCTAATTTTGAACGTCGAGCTGAGTTACGGTCATATAATGTGCGAACTAATGATGAAATGTTAAAATTTATCGTCCAGATTTATAAACTGTGCATACTTTTCACCGAAGGTATTGGCGATTTCTGATTGTATTATTTTCTAATAAGAGAATAGTCTTTCCAATTTCGGTTGCGCGAATAACTAACGATATACAGTGCGAATTTTTGAAAAATATTTTGAGACACTTTCCAGCAGGATATAGAATTCAAAATCACGGAGGTTGAAGATTTAACGGTTTCCTATTGTTAAAGAAATCGGTCAAAGTAAGTGAGCGTTCGACGCTTGGTGGTGCAAAACTCTCCCATTTTAAATATATTGCCGCGATTCTTAAGAATTTATTTGAAGGCCTTCCCGAAGACATAGAGACGTATACATTAAGACCGGGCATATGAACAATGGTCATAAATACACTTGATACAATATATACAGGTTACTGTTTCCCTGATGATCAATGGCTCGATTCCAGAGCAAAATATACTCTTTACAATATATTTCTAAAGGAGATAACGAAATCTTATTTGAGGATATTCCCGATATGATACTGACTTCAAACTTTGGAAACGGACTGAGGTGTACCTATCTAATATTAATTTGCAATCGTCTTTCACAAACGAGTTATGAGTTCGACACCAGGCGGTCTTAATTCTCACATATGATTATGTATTTGGGAAATTCAAATGTTTCTATGAAGCATTTCTCGAGAACATAGAAATCCTAAATCCGGCATATGAATAGTAGCCATGAATATGTTTTGCAAATGCATTTTATCGTTGCCTTTATGGCCTTTGGTTCGAGGCCAGGTCATCATTTGCATCTAACACACAATTAAGTGGGAAATACGGAATTAAGTTTGAGGACCTTTCCGATATGATTTCAACTTCAAACTTTGGATTTAATTAGCGTTAACCCTTACTAGGAGTTAATGTGCTTTGACATGTTACGAAATGGTTTTGGGTTCAACACCAGGCAGTTGTAATCCTTCGATATGAAATTTGCAGCGGGAATATATTTAATGAGGTATTTCTCGAGAAGATAGAAATGTGAAGTGGGTTTTAGTGCGATATCTTTGAATACCATCTAGAAACTATGTATCAGAGATATTAAGGCTGATATTAATATTCAAGTATGGAATAATATGATGAGGTTAAGATTTGCTTTCTTTTGTTTAATTATTCATAGACAACAGGCCCTTAGACACTGAGTGCCTTAGGCTATATACGATGACAATGAATGATCCCTACGATTTAGGCGGTAATTTCGGCAATTTATCTCTAAAGAAAAATATCCTTGGAATAGCGAATGAACATGAGATCTTGCAACTAAAAATTACAAAATCCATCAAGAGGATAACTTTTGAAGCAAAGGAAACCGTGGGTTTGAATCAACGGGCGGGAGCACGTAACACCTGAGACCTCACTCATGCCATCTGTATGAATTTTTGTAAGTTTTTATTGCTTAAGAATAATCAGGTATTTAAAGAGCGCAGAAAAGCGTAACTTCGCGAAAAACGCGGTATCGCACAATGTTCATTTTAGGAATTACTATTACTGATTTGCTCTGCACGCCACTACATTCATAATGCAACGAGCAGCAAGAATTAAGAAAGAACTCAATATGATTACAAAAAATCCTCAGCCTGGAATTTCCTTTTCATTAAGAGAGGATTCTAAGGATATCTTCGACGCTAGTAAGTTTAATTTACCTAGGAACGGATATTCTTTATTTGTAAATTTTTGCTTTTGAAAAGGTTTCATTCTATTATTTGACCTATGGCTTTTCGCAAACTTTTTCTTGCGTAACAGACATGATCGAACCTTTGGTAAAGGCTGCGAATAAAGACGCCGTATCGTAACAAAGGCAGAATACTACGTTAAGAAAGTATTAAAAATTATCAGAACTGTAATGAGAAAAATAAGATTATGGGAGAGTCTCGTGTGAATTTTTATCGTCATATCATTAAGTTAGAGTACATTTAAGTCATTCCTCTCTAATCTTTTTGCGGCAGTTTACATTAACTCTGATAAAAAACATTTCCTCAAGTAATGTAATTTCATTTATGTTGTGTATTTTCAGTTATAAGTTTATCAGTTTTTGCTTAAATTTATTTATCTATTAAAAGTTTCTTGTTTGTTATTCATTTTAGCCATCATCGGGCTGGAGGGAACGCCGTATGAGTCAGGAGTATTTAAGCTGGAAATTCAACTTTCTGAAACGTATGTACATCTAATAAGTCTCAATCCATGATGTGACTTGTTAAGTTCGTATTATAAGAAAACCTTTTTCAGGTATCCATTTGAACCACCTCGTGTTCAGTTCCTCACTCCAGTTTATCACCCAAATGTGGATGATTCCGGACGAATTTGTCTCGATCTTCTACGTATGCCTCCTGCAGGATCTTGGCGACCAACTTACCAATTAGGAAGCTTATTGCATTCTCTTAGGCTCCTATTGGCACAACCAAATCCAGATGATCCGTTAATGGTGGATATAGTAAGTAAATCAGGTCTTTATTCACTTCAGACAGATATAGCACCAGTGAAAAGTTAAGATAAATAGTTGTGTTTTATCAGCAACATTTTTTCCCTGAGATATTTATATCATTATCAAGCAGTAGGTAGGATTTGAGATGAGTTGAAGTTTATTTACTTTAATATAGTTGATTAACTCATGACCTTCATGTGTGTATTAATTTATATATTAATCCGTCACATATAGCTTAACAATGCCAATGCCGTGATGAAAATATAACAAGTGGAAGCTTAAAAACGTAGCAATATAAACAGAAAAAAGTAAAGAAAAAAAAACATAAAAATCAAATATGAAACAATTTCAAAGATCTGTGGGTTAAACTTAATTTTTAAAATGTCCCAACAGGAGAAGGCATTGAGGTAGCAGAGAAGGAAGACTAAAGAAAAGGGAGTGCTTGATAAGTAAAAGTCTAGGAGTATTTATGATTAAATAATGTAAGCAAAATATCCATGTGCCTCCTGCTTACAACATTTGCAAAGAGAACAAAATAGCATTTTGCAGGTGGTATTGCTTTATCAGAAATTAATTATTTTTCTAATTTTGCAAATCTTAGTTTACTTTAGTTATCATGTTCCACCTAGGGCAACCAGACTAACTCCTCTTTTACATGTCCCTAGATTTAGACTATCCATTGCGCAACGTTCCGTATTATACAGACTTCCTAATCTTTTAAATTCCTTTCCTCCCTCCATAGACCCTTTCAGGCTTTCACTTGATGCATTATTGAAAGAATCCTTGCATAAAGATCCTTGTAAATAATTTCCTTAGTTTGTATTTGTGTATATATTTTTGTCTTATTTTATTTGTGGATTTTCTTATTTTATATTGTTATGTATATTTGTTTTAGTTTGTTTTTTAGAATTCACTTTAAACTGGCAGCACCACTATATGTGAATCTTTGATAAATAAAAAATAAATAAATCTTAGAATTTACTTTGATAAAAGAAGATGCTTTACTGTTGTGCGCTCTGGATCAAATGGGGAATTGCCAAAGAAAGGGATTGGAATCTATATTATGGTTAAGTATGTAACAATTGTATGGAAGAATGCAAATGATACCCTGGTGTGGAACCAAGGACCATTAGGGAAACTGTAAACTACGTTTGTAAAACATATTTATGACTTCTATTCATTGCCAGATGTATTTTTAACTTCTTGGAAAATGCTCTCAAAAAAATATTAGAAATTTCCATCATACATTTCATATGGGAAAATGAAGACTACCTGGTGTGGAACTGAGAACTTTTTCATAAGATGTCAATGCACCTAGGGATAACACTAATTTAATCCAAACCATGAAGTAGATATCATCATCAGAAAGGTCCTAAGTTAAAATTATGTGCTCCCTATTTGAAAAGTATGGTAAGATGTAATTCATACGCTGGAATAAAACCAAGTCTAGTTCAACTCCAGTCTATCTGAGGAAAATTATAATCATCAAGTGGGATAGTGTGAGAATTATTGGTATGCAAAATATACATCTATTCAGACTGATTTTAATATAGATCTGAGAAATAAATTAATGAAATGTTTGCTAACATGAACACTACCTCTACTGATTTTATGGTCCCTAATATTTGGCTTGTTACTGTGGTTGATTTGTTTGCTTTAATGGTCAAAATTCATATCCTGATACTCATGAAAGGATGTCAAAAATGGAGAAAATAGTATTTTGGAAAGCTTTATTTAATGCAAATTAATGATAGAATGCTAAATTTTATTAAGCTGATTATTGAGAAATTCAGCATTTTATAAATTCCTTAGAAGATTAGCAAATTCCAGTTTGATAGATAATTATTTATTTTGTATTTCAATTAAAATATGCTACCTTCATTAATATGTAAGAAAATTAGATTACTAACTTTGTGTTACTTGTGATTTTCATATGATAGCCTTAGGAGCTTACTTGATATCTTAGTCTACTATTAACATTCCTAAAATATTGATTTTATTTCCTTGACAATTGTAGTACTTATTTAAAGCATACTGGCCTTCTCTGTACATAAGTTCATTTTGTTCTGTTTAAGTTGATTCACTATTTTCAATATGAAGCTGAAGAGGATACGTTTTATATCAACTATGTAATCTTTATCAATAGCTGTAAGCATAAAATCTCTTCCTAACTTAAGTGTAAAGCACACCCTAAGACAATAGTACCTAATAACATAAGTAATCGAAGATGAATTGCAGCGGCGTTGCTAAGTTAGTAAATTTTAACTTTTCATTAAGAAGATATATAAAATAATATTGATATAAATTGAATTTCGGTTTAGTGGCATCACATCAAGTAGAGTAGGAATTTTATCTGATTAAATTGTCAGAAATGCTACATTTTCAAACACGTCAACCGAATTTTAAATTTAATAAGATATGTATGGTAATTGTGTAATTTTTCAGGCACAGGAATTCAGATTCAATAACTTCGAATTCGTCCGCAAGGCGAAAGAATTTACTAGAAAATATGCGATTGAGGACAGAAAGGATGACATGGAGAAAGATATGACAAAGCGGAAGCACGAGGAAGATTTGGCTTCAACATCCAAGCGCCCAAAGGGTACAAGTTCTGAATATCCTTAAATAATAAAACTCTCAAATGTATATAAAACTTTGAAAGAAAACAATCTGTAAATGTTCAACATTTAATAAAATAAAACTATTACAGTAATGCATACGATGTTTACGTTGTTAACGAAAAGCATAATTGCAAATTGCTACTCAACAAATTTACAAAGGTGGTCTATCTTCTTATTCCGTAAGATGAACCTATTAGTTTTCTGAGGTCTTCCACCCTTTGGGACGATCTGCAATAAGGGTCCAATCCTGTTTGTGATGGTCGACGGTACCATAGATCCGATGTACTTTTGGAAAAGGGTCCCAATTATTTACTGCAAAACTCTTCATAACTACGGCGGCACCGCTAAGTAATATCGAGGCAACTAAACCAGCATGAGGACTCTTGCGCCAAGCCCCGAAGATAGATCCAGAAGCACATCCTCCGAGGATGTAGTTCAGGTAATCGTCTTTCTTTCTCATACTGGTAGCTACACAAGTCGTCACAGTAAATGCTGCTGCCATTCCTACCAAAGGACCAGTAATGTAGGCATATCTTGCAATAGTTTGATAGTATCCTTTAGGGTGAGAATACATGAGCACATCTGCTGTTGAGGAGGCCAAACCAATGGTCGTGGCATATTTCGTAGAAAGCCACAACTTTTTGAAACAATCTTCCCCGTCAGGAGTATCGTAATACTTATACGACATTTTCGCTCGTAATAGTAAATACCCTCACTAGGACGAGCGGTATTACGCTACACGGTATGTCGTTCAGCCAGCTGTAGAGAGGGTTAACAACGCCTGCTGTGGCGAGTTTTAGAACTAAGAAAATAAACTAATGAAAAGTATGAGAACGTTTACTGAAAGATATTTTGTATATCCCGTATCTCAGAGGAGAGGATGGCGTGCTTTGAGTGAGGAAATTCTTTCGTGGTCATTCCGTGCCGTACTATGTAAAATGGGAAATCTTTACTCAAGACTCACGAAGTCGACTTCGGGAATGAATTCCCCTTGCGAAGGAATTAAGCCCGAATACTCGTGGTGATTAAATTAAATTTAAATTAAATTTGAGGAAATGGAGGTTAGATACGCGTAATATTTCATCGATTATTTCTATCTTTTAGGGACAAGTATCCTAAGCCAAATTTAAAAGACTATTCCCTAAATAACCTAAACAAACAAGTTGTTGGAAAAATGCCCGGTTGTATTAACGGGCAGCAATTCCTCATTCACAATTGTATCGATTCAGTAATATACATATTCGACCATATGAACACGGTCACCATCGATGACTGCAGTAATTGTGTCTTTATTCTGGGTCCAGTGAAGCAAAGGTAAAATGCCTGATATCCTGAGATTCCCCCAACTCGAAAATTTTAAACATTTTTCCTTTGCAGTCTTTTCATTCGCGATTGCGAAAACTGCATTTGTGTTGCGGCTAGCGGCCAGTTTAGAGCTAGGGATTGTCGAAGTTTAGACCTATTCTTATGCTGCCCGACTCAGCCTACTATCGAATCATCATTTCAATTGAAATTCAGTTGCCTCCAATTGTATTATCATGATTTCTTAGGTAAGTTTGTATGAAGAATTTTGAAGCTATTTTCTTAGTATCAGTAGTGAACGGATACGCTTATGAAATGATTCAATGGAGCACCTAATGTTCACATTTGATCTAGATCACATGAAAATGGCTCATCTCAGCCAGTTTAACAATGTATGGAGCTGCATCCATGATTTCACCCCATGCGATGGAAAGGAAGCAAATAACAGCAGTCACTGGAGCATCTCCAGCGACGAATCAGAGCCGTCCATTTCATTAGAAAAACACCAAGATTTCTCTAGGTTTTCTCCACTTTTCTCTTGAACTTTAGATGTGCATCATTTCTCTACTGTGTGAGATTATAATCGTTGATAATCCATTTACATATTTTCAGAGTGGGGCTGAGCTTTTCCAGAGAAAAGAGTGTAATTCCTCATACCATCTCACCTTCGGCGAAGGAAATTAATTTGGCTATTTGTCAAAGCGTGCATCTAAAGATCAGTGCGTGCCTGGTTGTATTTGTGAACAAGGCTACTTATCATAGTAATGTTGCTATGGAATTCACTCATGCTATTCAAATGCTTCATGTGAGCATATATTCTAATTATTTCCATTGTCTAGGCTCCACTGGCACGTTTCCTCTCACTTTTCCTATATTTTTTACCATTCTGTTGTCTCATTATTTTCACTAAGGTTATTTTTATTCCCTCCTACCTACCAATTCTTCCATGGTATTTTCTCGAAAAATATTTCTTTCATCAATCTCTTTGTTTTCATGGCAACCCTTGGTAAACTTTTCTTAGATTCTTGAATCCAATTTGTAGTTTGACTCTTTCCCTTAGTTTTAAGATTTGTTGCATATCAGTGAATTTGCTAGGAATTTGATGTTAGTATGTTGGGGGTATCCAAATCCAACTTGACCCTTCAAATATAATTGGATAATATTTTATTATGAAAGTAGCTTCTGGATAACATTAAACTCTGATAGAGCCATTGGCAAAACATTTCAATGGTTACAGACAAGTTTTTACCACTAATTTTCAGATTTATTGGGATTTTCTCAGCTCTTAATATCCATCAAGGCAATGTTTCAACATACTTTAAATGCTATAATGTGCTTTCTTTTATTTAAAGCTGATGAATATCTCTTCCACTGCACTTCTTAACTAGAAGTTATACATCTTCTAATAATTATATAACAATATATATATATATATATTATAATAGAACCAAGAAAATCCCAATAAATCTTAAAAATGGAGGTAAAAACTTGTCTGTAAGCTGTACCGTTGAAGAGTTTTGTCAATTTCCATATTTGGCTGTAATTGAGCATCATTTGGTAGAATTGACTATCATATTTACTGATCTCAACTTACCAAATACCTCAACGTACCAAAATTCCCCAAATGAGGAAATCACATTAAGCTTCATATTTATGGTATTGTCAAGAAAATGTCTCATTTATCAAAATATAATTCATTTACTTAAAAATATTTTAGAATTTGCCACTAAAAGAGAGGAAGATCATAGGGAATTTCTAATGTACTTAGTAATTAATTTATTTATTAAATAAGCATCAGCATAGAGAACGAGACCAATTACAGCATATGATACTAATCTTAAAGTAGCAATAATCTGAGTGCCTTCATTATCTTCAGTTAACTCAGAATTCTGTTTTGAAAATTGTAGCATATTTTAAGTTTCCTGAAAGCACTCGATGATCTACTTTTGGTTAGAGCTTCTTGATCGGAAGCCAATTTGTGCAAGTTTATCGAAAGGGGATTGCCCCTTTACTTTTGTAGCAAATAGAAGGTTCTAATTTAGAAACAAATCACACAAATTATGGTGGCAGAATAAGTATAAAAGAATAGCCATAGATAGATAAACACTTCTTTATGTAGATGACCAGATTATAATAGCCAGAAATGAATACAATGCAGAGTACACAATGAAGAAACTAATAGAAAAAGGCTGGTCTGAAAGTGAACCTTACTAATTATTAGGTGATAAAGATATAAGAGTGTAAAAAATAGAATTATTTAAGATTGGCAATCATTTAAGAAGGAACAAGTTAGAAAGAAATAAATCATAGACTAAACCAAGAAAAACGAGCTATATGAAAACTAGATAGCACACTGTGGTTGAAAGATGCTTAAAATAACAAAATATCAATTATACTGAAAAAAATCAATGTATACTCTTTAATGAAGGAAAAGCATGGAGCATGACACAAAAAGACAGGCAGAAAGTGGATTTATAAGGAGTGGTAGAGCATCAAGAATAGAAAGAGTCATAACATAAGAATGATGTAAGCAGAAAAAATGGAGCATACCCAAGGATGTATGAAGATGAAAAGTTCTTCACTGAACAGAGTCAATCTAAACTTGATTTATATCATGAAATAATCGTGTATTTTAAGGTTCATAATGGTAATGCATGTATTAATGGTATGTATCATCTTATGTGCTAAACCACAATCTCTTTCATTAGAATGTGAGATTTTTTGGATTTTTGCATTCATCCTCGGGAATAAAGTTTGGAGCAGTGATGTACGCAAATATTTCAGGTTTCAAAAAATTTTTGTTATAATTTGTATTAAATAATATGATGTAATCAGCAAATGATATATGAAGGGGATCAACATAAAAAGTTAGTTGCAAGAAAGAGGGTAACAGCGCCACAATATATATATACACACATGCACGTATGTGTGTCAAAATACAAAATTGTGTAAAATTTTATAAAAACTCAAAAAAAAAAATGTGGAAGACAATAAACCAATTTTTTGTTAACCACTATGTAATCATTGATACATGTAGTGCCATTTGAAACACGTCTTCATTACATTTATACAATTGTCTTGGACAAGTTTTTTTGAATGACATTCCTCTACTCAAAGATGGAATAACAGTGCACCATCATATTAACTAAGAGTCAAAAGTTTTATAAAGTTTTTTCGATTCAGTGTAATGTGTTGAATATATTATTTCTAAATTTTGGATGGTGAAGATTCAACTGAGATTCATTAGAAACATCTTTTTCAGCCAAATTGTAGCCTTACATCATCAAAAGAAGTGTATATGAAACCAGAGCACCCTTTTGCAAGGAATACTTTTGGAAGAAGTTTTGATGGTGGCATAGTTGTGGGTCTTCGCTTTTTCGGCCCATGTTGCTGGGAAATATGTCAAGAGGTATTCATCTCTTTATCCTCTTCCATTAACGTCTTCCTGAACTTTGTATACCAGAGGAAAGACATTTTCGGAATTCCAATCATCAACTGACTAATGAAACATAAAAGTAATGTAATGCACATACACTTCCACTGGTGTGCATTATACGTTATAATTAGATTGGTAGTATGGCAGGGAGACTTATGCATTCCTTGTGGTACATTGAGCTAAATTGGTATATGAGCTTTCATTTGTATTTGAGCATGGTATTTTCTTTGTGATACTTCTAGAAAAGTCAATCAAAAAACAACATTTATAGGATCTCACGCCTATCTACCCCCCGAAAAACGACTCCCTGAGAGTCGATCAGTGTGAGCGACTGAAAGTGATGGAAAATGTGACTCACTGAAAAGAGTCACATTTTCCATCACTAATGGGCATTACAGGTCAATAGAATGTATGGGTACTTAGAGCTTGCAAAATATACCATTATGCACATAACTTATTTTAAAAAATCCCACTAAGAAGTAGAGAGGGTCCATGGAGTAAAATATTTAACAGGCTAATAATAGCAAACGAAATTCTTTTCAACTTCAGGTCTGGAAGCGACCTCAGAGCTGTATCATACAGAATTGAATATAAATCTGCAATAGAGCATAATTTAAATGATTTACCTTATATTTGGAGGAATTTATCCTAGTTAAATCCAAAACATTTGTAAACAAAATTAGCAGTTTTGAGGTTACATGAATTTAAAGAGGGAGAAGGGAAGGAGAGAAATGATCAGGAGCTATTCTTTGAGAAAGGGGCTGAAACTATTAACATATATGAAGGATTCATGGTAAAAAGGTATCCATTTACGTGAGTGCATTTTAATTTCCTCAATGACAGGTAGTTTACTACAGCCCTAAAAAGTTTTCAATAAGGATCACAAGCAAACTGAATGTCACGGTTACATGTTTAATATTCTTACTTTCTTATTTTTGAGCATTTATGATGTATTTCAATTTATATACACATCAAACAAAAACACTTCAGCTATTACTTTATAAGCACAATACTCCCTATATTTAAAGACTTACAGGATGGAAATCATTCAAACTGCTCTTTGTGTGATCCTGTAGGATGTTTCTTGTCTTTCATGGAGGATTTTCTCCATCAAGTGGTTAGCAAAATGACAATTTTCTATTTGTAAATGTAAGGAGTTCCTATGGTTCTCAGTGTGTTTAAACCATTTCCTACAAATTTTCCATGTTTGCAACAAATTAAACAGTATTCTAGTAAAATATTAACTTTTAAAATTGACATTTGCCATTAAGAACTCCAAAGAACTTTATACAACTGCAATTCAAAATCACACTTGAAAACTGCTGCTTTGGTACTAAGGATATGTTTCCAAACATACCCATAAAGGAAATCCTTGAGAAATATGTGAAATTAAGGCTGACCTCTTGAATTTAGCATTTTTCGAAACCAAAACTCTGCTCTATTTAAAGGTAAGATGAAGGGCCTTCAGAGGATATGACTATGATGGCAGATATCTGAATGATTTTTAATGTAAATAATTTTATAGAATGCAAACTGTTGAAATACATTGTGAAGTGGCACAGATGACATTTGCAATGCTTGAAAAGGCACAAACTCATCCAGTTTCTCTCCTTTTTCAATTCCTTTCACTCGTGGAATAGAAATGAATCAATCAAATTGTTGAATATATTCTTTAATTCCATACAAATGAGTAAAATGGTTACCTAAGGGGCTCATTTTTGGTGCCATAATTTTGGAAAAAAAGTGACATGTATACCTTCTAATAATGGTAACTTTGGTTAATAAATTAATGAACATGAGATATTAAGAGTAAAAAGAGTTTTGATAGTGGGATGGCAGAGAAAAGGAATTATAAATGGAAAAGATGACAGAAAGGGTCATCAAAAAGAGAGGACATTGATTGAGAAGGGTAAATAAAAACATAGAACACTTATTTTCAATCAGATGGAAATAAAGCTCAATGTTGTATCTCCTTTCCTTGAATATTGCATGTATTGAATCAACTAAACCTTCAGAACCATCTCCATTGGTAGCTACATAGTCCTCAAATAATTAAAATTTACAATTTTCTTCACTTGTTGTCATTGATAATTATTGAGAAACAACTTCATAAAAAGTAGAATTGTTATGAAAATGATGCTTTTTTTCTCCCAAAAGGTGACTGAACACATTACCAGAAATGATCCAAATGAGAAGCAGCATATTTATCTAAGAAGATTTGCTTTAAAAGAGCTGATTAGTGAAGAGGACTTTTTTAACACCTCTTTGTCGCATATACCAGCCTTTTCTGGATGAAAATTAATATATTCACCACAGAAAAATGAGACACAAGTAATTTATTATTTCTTACTCTTTTAAAGTTTTAAATCTACTACGATGATGTACTTTCATTAAAGAAAGATAATTTACATTAATATCATTAGTCACGTTTTTGTTCAATCATGTAAATATATCCTTCAAAAAAAGTAAATCTTTTACTTATCATTTACTGTTTTATTACCAACCTTTTTTCTCCTTGGAATTATGCATTACTGGACGGTAACACAGGGTATTTCCTCATCCTTACCCTCAACTTTTTTTATTTATATTTTCACTGCAGATGCATTGTTTGCATTCCTAAACAGCTCTTTTCTACTCTGACATTACTCCTCTTTAAATTCCCAACATCACCACAAATGACCTGCATATCCATATCTTCATGCTTGTTGGCCAACTTAACTTTACTTATTTATACATATAGTGCTACAGATTGGTTAAAAGTCAGGTGGCAGTTTTTGGCAATACACATATTATTGTCAATGATCTTGTTTACAATGTTAGTTAAAGAAATGAATTATAGCAATCAACAACTTAATCGCTATCAAAAATGAAATCCAAGAATACAAACAAAGATAATTTGTTATACAAATAAAAGCTTTCTTGTCCTCTGAATAACTTATTCTTACATAACTCCTTAAATCAATTATTTCTTATTACTCTAATATCAACTACAGCTATCATACCATACTGATAAAAGAGTTTTGATGCCATTATTCACATTAAATTTTATAGCTAACAAAAGATAATCTTAAAATTAACAATATAAAAGTGAAATAAGTTTGTGTTGGAAGCATCTTTGACTTAAAATAACTCTGCTTTCCACAATAGGCCACATTTTCAAACTCAAACTTTGATGTATTCTGCAAATGATTAGCATAATATTAGATTCCCCCTTTTCATCTGTGTAATAATACCCCATCAAGAGGCATTGTGCCATCAGACAATCCTCCCCCCAACTATCCACAGAGGTCCCCATATAAGTCTCATCTGCTCATGTCCCAGTTTCAACAAAAAGAAGGTAAAATAAATCTTATATATTTTATCATAAACCAAAGAATATTTATTATCTAAATGCCCTCAATGCCAAGGGCAACTGTAATAAGTGGGTTGGCACTAAAATTCATCATTCACATTTGGAAGATTTCTGAAGCACAATCAAAAAAATTCTCAATGAAGACCATTATGAAAGAAAGTTGTGTGAGCATAAAATCAAATGATATTATTTGCAAACAACTAATATTTGTGCAGCTGTTTATTGAACATGCAAACAGTTTGAGGAATATCCAAGAAATCAGGAGAATTACCTTCTTTTACCTACCAGGTTAAAAGAGGTGACATTGCTGTCGCCAACGTTTCGATGACGTACTCTGTCATCTTCCTCAGGGCTGCACTGAGGTGCTTTGGAACTGGAGTGGGCCGGTATATATACCTGCTCTCAGCCCGGGCCTGCTCTCTGATTGGTCGGTTTTGGGCCAATCAGCTTCTGCTTGAGTAAGCTCTCCCACGCTCTGCTTAGCGAGTATCCGTTATCCCTATTGAAATTGTTACTCGCAAGGCGGATCTCGATTGCTTCCTTTGTTATCCGATCCCAGTATCTTCTGGAATGGCCAAGGCGTTTGGTGCCTTCGAAATTGATCTTATGATTGTTCCGAATAGAGTGTTCAGCAACCGCTGATTTTTCGGGTTGGCCCAATCGGATGGAACGGGAATGTTCCTTGATTCTCGTGGTTATGGAGCGTGAGGTTTCCCCTATGTAGCAAGAACCACACTCACAGGGAATTTTATATATTCCCGGAGTTCTTAGGCCCAGGTCGTCTTTGACATGCATTAGGCATTCCTTAAGTTTTCGCACTGGTTTATGTACAGTGCGGATGTTGTGTTTCCTTAAGATCCTAGCGATCTTGTTTGAAACGGTGGAGATGTAAGGGATGCATGCCGTAGCTATCGGTTTAGTTTCCGTCTCTTCCTTCTTGTCATTGCCCTTTAAAGTCCCAAAAACGGACCTTTTAAGGGTCAGGTCCGAGTCTTCGGATCCTACATTCTTATTTAAAGCAGCATTAATGTCTTTCCAACTGTAACCATTTTGTCGGAAAGTGGTTCTTAAATGAGAAAGTTCCTGCTGCAAGTTATCTTTGTCCGAGATTGTTATAGCGTGGTGAACCAGGGTTAATGCTGACATTAATGAGTGTATTATTCATATTCATGTATTCATGAGTGATTTCTAAAAATAACATTGCAACATAAGAAAGTGAGAACTGAAAGAAAGGCTGTTATTCATTTTTCATTATGGACTTAATTCATGTGTGCTTGTGTTCCAATATGGATTGTGCTACATGCTAATAATACATTTGGTAAAATTTGAGGTGAACTACCTGAATGTTACATTTTTATTTCACCTCTTCTGAGTTAACTTTATCATAATTTTTTAATAGAATTCAATGCATTCAATTCTTAGACATGTGGTGTATCATTGAAGGATTGGCACAGAGTGGGGTCAGCTCCCTGATAGCCTAAGGGGCAGCATGTTTGCCTATGGCGAAAGCTATTCTAATTCTTAGTGGGGGTCTATATGTATGAAATGACCTTACATGTCAAACCACTTTAAACAATACTACTATGGAGCAATGTCAAGGATTTAAATTTTGCGCCTATACCCAAAGTGCTCTTGGTCGTCATCCTCAACACTACATTCATTGTCTTGCACAAGATTATTGTTCATCCATTGCCTAAAATACCATATTTATAAAAGCAATATCATCAATCCTTTATATGTTTGATGTACCTCCTCATTAATTTCATAATGTTGCACTCTAACAATATCACCAAATGGCATGGTTGTACCAGCATGGAAAGGTTTTTTCAGCAGGCTCAACATGAGGCAGAAATTGAAGTTTGTAAGAAGATAAGCTGCACTGACAATCTGTTAAGATTCAATTTTAAAATAAATTGCTAAATAAAGCCATAACATATAAACAAATAATGTCATCTGAGGTTTGGGGCAGTTTTATGATTGATCCAAATGAAATAACCTATGCTATTTGTAAACTGTGTGCATTGTATACTTCCTGTTGCCTTTCCAAATCAACATCAAACCATCTTACAACTCACAGAAGCAGATAATTATTTTTATTTTCAAATTTTTATTTGATTTGGAAATACTGTCCAATACTGAGTATTGTCCAGTACTGTCCAATACTATATATATAATACTGAGTATTGAGAACTGGAAAAAAGTTGGAAACAATCAATTCTTAATAATAATCTATGTAAAATAATAATCTAATTTTAACCTAAGTGCTAATCATATTAAACACTGCATGAATCGAAATCATCAAAAGTGTCATCATGCATTCAATATTTCGAAGCCTCTTTTCACATTCATTTATTTGAAATTCTCTCTAAAAATAGACAGAAATATTAAAAAGTTGACATTCTCTCATATGCCACTGAATTTTTTACATAATGAAATTAAAGGGAAAATTTAAACTGAGGATAATAAAATTGCTTAAAAATACCGATTTTAGAACTTTATAAGCAAGAGAATTTCATATCCCTTGCATACTGGGAATCAGGAAAAGGAAAGAACTTTGCCATTTGTCTTAAAACCCAAGGTTAAACAGGAGTGAAAAATATTGCTACTTGCCTTGCCTACAAAGTATCCTGTCTATAGAGAGTATCTTGGCCTGGTTGTTTAGTGGTCAGAATATCTGCCCAGAAACAATCTTGAATGTCAGTTGTGTGATATCTTTCACTTCTGTTCACCGAGAGTTGTATTAGTATTATGAAGAAGATTGAACTAATATCCATTTTCAAAAACTGTATTTTGTTCATAATTCAAGAGCACAATGATAAGTGATTTTTTCAGCAGGGACAAATCCTAATTACCTTATTCTTTATTTTACAGTTCTTATGGAATATCATTTCATTAATAATATTGTTCAGAACTTACATATTTGATAATTCAACACAAGATCATGGTTATGAATTTGTTTATTAAACTAAGAATAAGTAGTTCTTGGAGATAATACAGATTTCTCTATAATATTTGCAACCAAAATCACAATAGCATATTTTCAATCACAGGTCATGGATGTAAAATGTGTTGAAAATGCACAATGGCCACATTACAAATCAAATTCAAAATGGAAGGGAGAAAATCTCTCAAAAATAATATCTAACATGAGTCAATCAATCATTCTTTGGGGTAAATCTATATTGCCCTAAATTTTCTTTCTATGATTACTCCTAGAAGGAAATTTTTACAAAGAAAGCAATACTACCGATTTAGAGATGCTTTTAAATAATTCTTGATTCATAGCCATACACTGCAACACAGCAAATAAATATCTTTAAAGACAAGTCCATCAATCAAACTAAAACACAAATATTCCAGCAAACAAAACAACCCTTTCTCTAAAAAGGCTACTTTCACCTAGCAAATTGAGCAATGCAACTCGTTTTCATAGCAGAAATTAGTTTTTGCAGTACTATACATGTTTTTTTTTAAATATTCATTTGTGATAATATTTATTTTTAAACAGATGATTTCCAAAAATTTGATGTAAATAATTCCCAAAAGTTGTATCACATACAACAATTCAAACTACTCCTTATGTAATAAAAAAACTGAGTACCATTCTTTAAAAAAATCATGAACTTCAAATTACTGAAAGAATGACTATTTAAGAGAGCACAATCACAGACTAAATATTTCCAGCAACAACTAATTGATCACACCTTGTTAAAAAATAAATATAAAAAAATCAATTATTTGATTCATAATGGATACTATGGCATTATTTACATATCAAATTATCAAGCCATTTACCTAGAGGAGAGCCTCAGCAAATGATAAATCTCATTAACCAAATTTTCCCTGAAAATCTCTGCTACCTTAAAATATTAAGTAGAATGCATTTCCTTTGGTTTTTCAGTGGCATTTTAAGGCACTTTCCCAAGTAAATGATTCAACAGCTCGCATTATGTTTGCAAGTTAACATTATTGATGGACTCCAAGCCTTCCGTAGGACAAATGACCCCTTCACCAGTGTGAATGGAAGAGAAAATTTTACTCTCTCCTTTGAGACTCTCTTCTACATTCTGAGTGACAATCAAGGAATCTTGAATCTGGGGTGCCACCATGAAAACCTCATACACTTTGCGAGAAGGGTCATCAGGAGCAGTGGTTGCTATGACCAACAGCGAACCTGGTTCAACATCACTCACATCCATATTTGACGGGGCACAGTCCCTCACCTCAATAGAAACAGTGGGCCTTGGATCATCCACAGTCTGATCTCTCTCCATTTCGACCACTTTCTTCTCATCTACCTTCTCTTTGGCTCGATCCTTCCTTTGGTTTGCCTGCAGTTTGACTTCCCTCTTCTTTGGAATGCGTCCAGAGCGTGTGGGCTGAAGTACTCTAGACAGAAATCCACTCTCGCTCACATCAGACTCGCTCTTTTCTCCGCAAGGAGGAGGAGAGTCTTCATTGGTCAGCACAATCTCCTGCGATGCCATCATCACCTCCTCTCTTGACACACTGAACACCACTTCTGGAGTTGCAAGTGCATCCATCTCTTCTTCTCCTTCGCTCACGTTACCATCCACCAGCCAATGCTTTCCTCTCTTCTTCTTTTTCACTTGTCCACTTTTAGGAGCACATTTCTTCTCTCTTTTTTGCCCTTTCTTCCCTTCACTCTTCTCCTGCTCTGTTGGCTCTGCAAAATTCAAACACTAATTCACAATTCAACTGACACATAAAACACTACCACATTTCTTCTAAATCATCAAATAGGTAGGTAATAGTCACTTGAAACATTACCTTCAAAGAAGCATTAATTATATTTTTTGTTTATTATATCTTTTTACAAATATTACATGAAGCAAATTTCATCTTTGATACATCAAGATACTGTTAATTTGATCTAAAATATCTTTTACTTAATGAGTGTTTCTGGAAGAAAAAAGAACCTGCATATTTTGCTATGACAATAGCCTGCATACAATGTTCAAATATATGCTAGGTATTGTGATATGTAAGGATTGTTATGTGATATATGATAATTGTGATAATTACACTGCCAACAGGCATAAGTCTAACGGTGGTGGAAATCCCTAAATAATAAATAATAATATAGAAAATCATGATTCATAAGATGCTTTCTGTGATTTACTATAAACATCAATTCTCCACTGAATTGGAATGAAACATGCTCTCCACAGCACATTAACTCAAACTTTGAGGCATCCTAAATCAGATCCTATCAACTCCTTGGCCAAATTGTTTCAATTGATGATAAAGATCACAAAGGTTCATTAATTATACATTCTATGCTATAAAAAACTTCAAAATTATTATAAAACATAAGTGCTTATTACTGTTTCAACAAAGACACAATCTACAATATCTTTTTATAGAAGCAAACCTGAATCTCATCACATTGTATAGGAAGCAAAGAGAAATACCAAGAAAAAGGTTGAGAAGTGCAAAGAGATTGATGAATAAAAGTGAATTTACTCAAAAGTGGAATCTCACTAATCATAAAAAGGTCAGTGATGTCTGATCTTCATCATTACTTCATGAGGTATACAAATTGGGAATTACCCAAACTGGAAGCTCTGCAAGAAGATTAAATGTATTGCTATGAAAGAATTGCTTAAAGACACTCATAATCAGAGTAAAAGTGAAAGCACCTGTACAAAAATTCAGTCTTGGCGAGTCTAGCATCCTTGGATTATAAAGGGGCTCTTCAGTGATGATTGAGTTGTCAGTGGATGGAATAGGAAAGCTGTTGCAAGAGGTTGACAAGAAGAAAGCGCCAGGACCGGAAGATATACCATTGCTGGTTATTACAACACTGGTTGATGAGCTTTCTCCCTTTCTTTTCGTATTTTATAGGAAAACTTTGGATGAAGGCGTTGTACCAATGTCATGGAGAAGAGTGCATATCACCCCAAATCCTAAGAATTAGGAACTATTCCAGTACCTCGAAACCGGAAGACTATAATCCCATATCCTTAACGTCAGTTTTTGTAAGATAATTGAACATATTATTGCCAGTTCAATGATACGTTTTCTAGGTGATTAGGGGGCAATTAGTGAATGTCGACATGGTTTATATAAGCGTAGGTCATGCGATACCCAGTTAGCCCTTTTTGTGAACGACTTAGTTAAGGCAGCTGATAAGGGTATTAGCACAGATGCTGTATTTTTAGATTTTAGAAAAGCTTTTGATAGAGTGTCACATGTAAAAATAATTCATAAATTGATGGCTTATGGGATTAATAAGCAAGTTATTCAATGGATAAAATGTTTTCTAGGAAACAGATTGCAGTGAGTTGCGTTGGACGGAATTTTATCTGATGAAGTTAGCGTCACATCCGGTGTTCTGCCAGGTAGTGTCCTATTCTGTTCCTAATTTATATCAACGATATGGTGGATTATGTTAGGTTAGGCTATTCGCAGATGATACTGTTATTTATAGAGAGATTACAAGTGCAGATGGCATAGTTTGCTTACAGAACGATCTGAACCTTATTTCAGGTTGGTGCAGGGATTGGCAGTTAGATTTGAACGTAAAGAATTGTGTAGCCATGAATTTTACACGTTCCACTAATGTTACCCGCATACCCTATAATATTTCAGGATATCCGTTGCAGTTCGTAAAGCATCATAAATATCTTGGTATTACGCTCTGTAGCAGTTTCTCCTTCAAAGAGCATATTCAAACGTAGTAGGTATAGCAAATAGGATGCAAAGTTTAGCTAGTAGAATCCTAAGGGGTTGCTCATGGAGAGTAAAAGAAATAGGGTACTTCTCCCTGATTTGACCTTTCCTTGAGTACTGCTGTGTGATTTGGGATCCGCATGGAGTGGGATTAACTTCTAGCCTTGAGATGGTTCAATGTAGGGCAGCTAGATTTGGTAAGGGAGATTTCAGATTTGACAGCAGTGTTTCAGCTATGATAGAATCCCTCGGTTGGGATTCGCCTAGTGATAGAAGACTTGATTACCGTAGGAAGCTTTTTCATAAATTTATCACAATCGATCTCGGGGAGGAGGTAGTTGATATTGTCATGCCAGTTAGTAGCATACGTGATCTTCGAGACAAAACGATAAAGTGTTACAGGGAAATAGTTGCTAGGACAGATAGTTATTTCTGGTCATCTTTTCCACAGAGTATTAGAGAGGCCAACAGTAGTCAAGGGTAGATAGGGTTTTCGGTGTTTTAAACCCCCTGCCATGCGCCAGTTGTGGTTTGCAGGTCTTAATGTAAATGTAAATTCTGTTATATTACAATGTATGAAAAAACCCTCTCCTCTTTAGAAATAGATGTAAATATATGAATATGATTTCTTCATCATGAATTAGGAAGATTATGTGGATGAAAATGGGAAAGGAAGACCTATTCTCAGGTACAAATCTGAAGCTACTACGAAAGAATTTATGCCATGAAAGACACCAAAATACCAAAAGGACTAAATCCACAAAAAGGAGGAAATTTTAGTAGATAGGCAATGCTTGGTAGCAGGAAAGAAAAGCCTGCAAGTGACGTTACTTTGCACTATTTATTCCTCACCTTGAATATATCTGGAGCAAATGAAACCCTGCTGAAAGGTTTTTAGAAAAGGTACAAAGGTTACAGAATAAACACAAAGAAAAGAAGGATGGAAAGGGATTTTAACTTCTGGGATGTACAGCTCTCCACAATAAAATTGAATGGTATAGTCATTGGTGCATAAGATTGCGGGGCTTAAAATTTCAGGACTTACCCCCTCCACCCATCCTTCTATTAGCTGAAGGAAAAAGTCCTCTAGACTGACACTTAACCATATGCCTAGGCCTGATTAGGAGGGCTTCTATTTCAAGGTCTAAAGGAATGCAATACCAGCGATTGCTAGGAATTTTTCAGAAGATAGTAAGGTAGTATATTTTAAAAAGGGCAGTAGCTGTAAGTTACAAACAGATTTCTCTTTATTCGTTACCAGGAGACCCAACATTTTCCCACTTCATCTAATTCCCCCTCCCTTGAATATTGAAGACTTCAACACATTTATAAATTAATATTTATTGTTAAATTGAAGGAAAAGAATTAGGATTCTGATTTGGAGAAGCAGACCTTAGATGTCCTGGCCCAGGCAGTGTTTTCAAACAGCAGGAAGTGAATCCTGAAATTCTTCGTCATTCGTCTTCGTCGTTCGTCATAATTCGTCCTGAACCCGAGGACTGGTATGTGATGGAGTTCCTCCAGGCTGCCTGATCCTGAGCAAGTCTCTTCATATTGGAGTAGGAAGCACTGCCCATGAATCCTTCATGACTTGGCAAACAAATTGCAATATAGTTCTGCCTCTTGCATTTCTCCCTTCTCCATGCCTTCTAATATTATTTTGAGCAGGCTATCATGTCTCAGGATGTATCCTACCCATGTATTTCTCCTTTTGCAAATTAAATTAAGCAGACACAGCCTCTCTAGCTGAACTCTAACCAAAACATCCTCATTCGAGTCTTTGTCCACCCTTCATCATTCTTCAATAGCACCACATTTCAAATGCTGTGATGCATTTCTTTTCAGACTCTCCTAGTGTCAGGTTTCACATCCATACAGCAGCACACACTATATGAATGCTTTGATCTTTTCAGTGCTTGTTTATACTGTTGGGGGTGAAGACGGGCTGCTTTTTGTGTAAGGCAGTCTTTGCTTGATTTATGTGGCATCTCATCTTTTGTTTCATCCGATGTCTTTCTGCTTCCAAAGAGTCCACACTTTCCAGCCTTTCTCCTCACATTCCATCTTCGTGCTACATTTGCTCATTATGTGAACTTTGGTTTTTAGTTTATTTATTTTCATGTTATATATTCTAAGGTGTTCTCCATTTCCTCAAGTGCGGCTATTAGGTCATCTTTTGTTTCAGCCATTACTCCTATATCGTAAGCAAAATGTAGAAACCAAATTCTCTCACCCTGTATTAAACATCCCCAAGTTCTCCACTACTTCATCCCTTTGAATATATCCATTGAACAATGTTGGGGAAAGTGAGCAGCATTGTGCTACTGATGCTTCCTCCTGGAGCTCTCCACATCTCATTACAGCCATTTCTTGCACAGACTTTGTACCACTCTCCTGTCTTTGTATTTCATTCCAACTTCCTTCATCAATTTAAAAGGTTCCTGCAAGTCAACTGTATCAAAAGCCTTTTCTAGCTCAATACTACATGGCCTGAAAAGTCCTGAGCCTAACATAGAGATGTTGCCACTAGTAACTTTTTCTGCACATTTCACTTGAGAACCAACCTTAAGATGGCACTGTTTTTAATTTCATGACAATTCATGTATTAGTTCCCGAATGGCAGCTGATTGTTTTCACAAAGTTTAGGCATTTTGCGAACGATGGAAAAAGACGAGTTTCGAGTTTTGATTAAACACTGTTTCTTGATGGGAAAAAACACTGTCCAAGCCAAAACTTAGTTAGATAAATGTTACCCAACATCCTCGCCTTCAGAAGCGACAGTGAAACAGTGGTTCGCGGACTTAAAACGTGGTCGTGACCACGTTTAAAGATGCCAAAACCAAAGACGCCGAACGCCCTGGATGCCCCTCCGAGGCCACCAGAAAATATAAAAAAAGTCCATCTGATCGTTTTGAACGATCGTAAAGCAAAGTTGCGTGAGATAGCAGAGTCTGTGGGTATATCGATGGAACGCGTTGGAAATATTCTGCATGAACATTTGGGGATGAAGAAGCTTATCGCGCGATGGGTGCCGAGTTTCCTGACTCCGGACCAGAAGCAAAGACGTGTGGAGGATTCCGAGCGTGGTTTGGCCTTGTTTCAAAAAAACAAAAAGGACTTTTTGAACCGATTTGTGACGATGGACGAATCTTGGATACATTATTACACTCCTGAGTCCAATCGGCAGTCTGCAGAATGGTTGGAAGCGTGTAGCAGTCGTCCGAAGCATCCAAAGACCCAACAGTCAGCTGGGATGGTTATGGCGAGTGTTTTTTGGGACGCAAATGGAATCATTATGATTGAATACTTGGAAAAGGGAAAAACAATCACAGGCGACTACTACGTTGCTCAACTGGACCGTTAGGACATCGAGATCAAGAAAAAACGGCCACACATGAAAAAGAAGAAAGTGCTGTATCACCACGACAACGCACCAGCTCATTCGTCAATGAAAGCGACGGTCAAATTGAGTGAATTGCGGTACGAATTGGTTTCACATCCCCCGTATTCACTAGATCTGGCACCCAGCGACTACTATCTATTCCCAAACATGAAGAGGTTTCTTCAGGGGAAGAAATTCACGTCAAATGAAGAAGTCATGTCTGAAACAGATGCCTATTTTGGAGGACTTGAGAAATCATTTTTTTCGAAAGGCATCGAAATGCTCGAGGTTTGGTGGAATAAGTGCATAGCTCTAGATGGAGATTATACTGAAGAATAAAAAAGGTTTTCAGGTAAAAAATTGATTTTTTATTTGTTAGGCTCGGGACTTTTCAGGCCATGTAGTATATGCCAAATACATGTCTTGCTCTTTCTGTATTCTCTTTTCTATTAGCAAACGTAGACCCAGATTAACTTTGCGAGTGCCTCATCCTCTTCTGAATCCAAACTGATCATCCTTCATGGCTTCTATTATTCTGTCTATTCTTATCTGAATGATTTTGGTTAAAATTTTCGAAACATAAGTCACTAGAGAAATCATTCTATAATGCTCACACTTTCTGGCAGCCATCTATTTAGGGATAAGAATAACAACACATTTTTCAAGTGCCTTAGAAAATGACCTGTCTTGAGTATGTGCTGAAGAACATTTTGACTATCTTGTAAGCTCTCTTGAGTTTAGATTCTTTGATGATTTCTTCCACTTATTTGCATTTGTCACTCATATATGCCTCTCTTGCCTTCTTACATTCTCTATTTATCTCGTTTATCAGTGCTCCATATTGACCTTTCCCTTCTTCAATTTACTTTCTTCTGCCAATTTTATACTTAGACCATTTGAAGAAAATTCAATAACAATTTTGGTGATACTTTTTGACGCGGGAAACAGGATTATTACAGGTTAAAGCCTATTCAAAAAATTTCATTGCCTAATAGTAGCTATTGTCTCCAAGAAATGGAAATTAATTCCATATTTAATGAAAACACTGTTTAAGAGCTTTAGAATGAGTGTATTAAAAGCATTGCATGTTTTAAGCTCTCTGAGAATTGGGCATTTGACTGAGAGCGTATGCAGTGGATTCTGAACATTTTTGCTAAATTTGTTTAGCCGCCATTTTGTAATTATTCGGATTGCTGGTCTAGTAATAGGTAAAAGTGACTTAATTGTTACTATCAATAATGTCGCAGTCTCAGAAAGATATGAAAATGTCATTTTTTTTGTTCAGTTTGGCATGACCCATATATGTTTTGATGGAGTTTGAAGGGAAAAAAACCCTGGTCACCAAAAAAAGATATATTTGGATATTTAGAAATAATATATAGAGGATATTTCATGATTCACTTCCTGCTATTTGAAAACACTGCCTGAGATAGGACATCTAAAGGATACTTGTCTGAATCAGAATCATAACTCCTTTCCTTTCAATTTAACAATAATATTATTTTATAAATGTATTCTAGTATTCAGTATTCAAGGGAGCCAGAACTAACATAATGTAAGAAAATGTTGGGTTAGTGAAGCTACATGGCTTAGAGAAGAATTAAGAGACAAAGGTTCTCCAAGCGCCGACAGCTGCGACTGTCTAAGGGCAATTCCCGGGAAACGGATAATAGTTTAGCGGTTTAACGGATTATCACCAGTTATTCAGAATCCTTTAGGGATTCTGAATAACTGGTGATAATCCGTTTCCCAGGAATCGCCCTTAGACGGTCGGCACTGTCGGCGCTTGGAGGACCTTTGTCTCTTAGTTCATTGACCGCCGAGTTCCTTTTTTCTTTCTTTTAGAGAAGAATGCAGTATCTCAGTTATCATTTCTCTATCCCTTTTTCACTAAGATTTATTATTTACCGATGTATCCCTTAATGAGGGAATCTAAGTTGTTTTTACAAGATACCAATGATTTTGCTACAACCCTTTATGTGTCCAAAACATTTGTCAAGTCTATTGTTTTTTATATGTGTTATACATTCTAAATTGATATTTGTACAATAACTGTTTGTATAATTACTTGATTTTATAGTAATCTTAGTCTTTTCACGTGCTCAAGGGCATCTGAGTGGCACCACAGATATTGTGCACTCACCAATCCTGGAAAATTCACTCTGGAGCTCCTCTGCATTGGAAAATACTCCTGGATAGCGCAGAGCCTTCTCAATCAGCAAAGGATTCCTACGCTCTTCCCTCTTGAACTTATTTTTCAGATCACGACGAGAGCGCTTGTTAAACAGAAGACTCTGCATCAAGCTAAAGTCTGTTCCAACTACATTCAAAGCTCTGTAAAAACGTAAAGTCTCTGCAAACAAACAGATGTCTCTTTACTTTTTACATTTAACCAAACAGTTTTATGCAGTTTTCTAAAAGAAAATACATTTTAGTACCAAATATAAATTTAAAAAGGACAGAGGATAATGGTGAAGAAGAATCAAGAAAATACTGATGCAATTAAGTCACTTCATACTTCCAGCTTAAGAATTATACAGCATGACTAACATCGTTGATCCATTTTAGAAAATTTCATTGCACATTACATTACAGAAAAGACTTTTAAAATATCCACTCTCCTGATCAACAAGGATGAATTGCCAAAGTGATGTTAAGGATCATGATGGGAGAAATTTTATGTGAAAGTAGACAGAGAAGTAGAAAAAAAGTGGGTTTCATAGGCCCATGTTTGAGAGATGAAAGGAAATATATTATATAAGGATATTTCTTAACATACATTATACAAAATTTTTGTGACTGAAGACAAGGAAGTTCGTGTCCCAGTGTAAGGTAAGGAGTGAGACTCAGATGGCTATGGTCCCTGGTTTAATTCTCATTGAGTGATTTTTTCCTTAATTATCAGCATTTATCTCATTGAAAAAAGTGTGTTGTGATAGTATAATATACTGTTATTGGTTATCTTTTGTTTTTTAAACTTTTTTTTAACTGAGCGAGGATTCATAATGTGCTAGTAAAAAGATATTGATTTACATTTACATTTAGACCCTGCTTACATTTACATACAAAACTGATTTACATTTACATTTAGACCCAGCAAACTGCCACTGGCGCATGGCAGGGGGTGTAAAACAGCGAAAACCCTAACTACCCTCGACTGCTGTTGGCCTCTCTAATACTTCGCCCTATTTCTTTTACTCTCCATGAGCAACCCCTTAGGATTCTACTAGCTAAACTTTGCATTCTATTTGCTATACCTACTACGTTTGAATATGCTCTTTGAAGGAGAAACTGCTACAGAGCGTAATACCAAGATATTTATGATGCTTTACGAACTGCAACGGATATCCTGAAATATTATAGGGTATGCGGGTAACATTAGAGGAACGTGTAAAATTCATGGCTACACAATTCTTTACGTTCAAATCTAACTGCCAATCCCTGCACCAACCTGAAATAAGGTTCAGATCGTTCTGTAAGCAAACTATGCCATCTGCACTTGTAATCTCTCTATAAATAACAGTATCATCTGCGAATAGCCTAACCTAACATAATCCACCATATCGTTGATATAAATTAGGAACAGAATAGGACACTACCTGGCAGAACACCGGATGTGACGCTAACTTCATCAGATAAAATTCCGTCCAACGCAACTCACTGCAATCTGTTTCCTAGAAAACATTTTATCCATTGAATAACTTGCTTATTAATCCCATAAGCCATCAATTTATGAATTATTTTTACATGTGACACTCTATCAAAAGCTTTTCTAAAATCTAAAAATACAGCATCTGTGCTAATACCCTTATCAGCTGCCTTAACTAAGTCGTTCACAAAAAGGGCTAACTGGGTATCGCATGACCTACGCTTATATAAACCATGTCGACATTCACTAATTGCCCCCTAATCACCTAGAAAACGTATCATTGAACTGGCAATAATATGTTCAATTATCTTACAAAAACTGACGTTAAGGATATGGGATTATAGTCTTCCGGTTTCGAGGTACTGGAATAGTTCCTAATTCTTAGGATTTGGGGTGATATGCACTCTTCTCCATGACATTGGTACAACGCCTTCATCCAAAGTTTTCCTATAAAATACGAAAAGAAAGGGAGAAAGCTCATCAACCAGTGTTGTAATAACCAGCAATGGTATATCTTCCGGTCCTGGCGCTTTCTTCTTGTCAACCTCTTGCAACAGCTTTCCTATTCCATCCACTGACAACTCAATTGCCCCCATCTTTGAGACAACCCTCATAGAAAAATTGTTCGCGCGTCCATTGTCTAAAGTAAAGCTTTCCTGGTAATGTCGATTAAGTAAGTTTGCTTTACCTACCGAATCAGTAACTGTTAGTCCCTTGTCATTAACAAGACTAGATACTGAAGACTGACCTCCTCAAGATTCTCGGACGTATGACCAAAACTCCTTCTAGTCGCTTCCGAAAGACTCTAAAAGCGTTTTAGATCCATATTCCAGGAACTCATTCTACAATTACTCCTTAACCAATTTTCATACCTCAGTGTATTGCTGTCGCACAATTTCTAAGTCAACTCCGATCTTCTCCAGCCTATTCATCCGTGTAAAAACCTTTGCCTCCTATGCAACACCTGCAATTTAGGTTTCATCCAACGTGGTTCCTTACGCTCCCTCACAGTTTTAATTGGGACAAACTTAGCTAAGCCTTCTTTAAGTATACAAAGGAACTCTATCGAGCTATCCTCAATGCTATTACTACTCACAAAATCATAAAAGTTGTCCCTGTTAACGTTAATATAATCCCTGAATTCCGAAAAATTTGCCTTAGGAAACATATAAACCTGCAGAGGCGGCTTGAGTGATTTTACTATATCCATTTTAATTACTGCAGTAATAATATCGTGGTCTGAAATTCCTTCCATTATATTTATCTCATCAAAAAGGTGCGAATGAGACGTAGCTAGTAGGTCCAATACACTCCCTCAATCTTCGTGAATTGCCCCCGTAACTTACTTGTTAAGTTGATCTAAAGCATGGATCATAAAAGTATTTATTATTTTCTGCAATATACTATTCTCCCGAACTGAATATGAACTCGATAAATTATCCCAATTAATATAGGGAAGGTTGAAATCCCCTCCTATAACGATGATAGGACCCCTCATTTTCTTCCGAATGATCTCAAACGATTCGGCTAGTTCCTGTAAACATTCAATTATACTATCTGGGGGTGGATAAAACAAACAAAAGAGTACCTTCCTTCCGTTCTGTCCAAAAACCGAACTCCATACAATTTCATTTGTACTGTTTCTTAGAAAGTTGATGCGCTGACTCTTGAAAGATACATTTACAGCAATAAAAAGCTTTTTGATTGTCACTACTTGCACAGCTATGCCTGAAAGATTTGCAATCAGTACAAAGATGTCAAAGATTGAAAAAATCTACATTCAAACCTTCTGGTAAAACAAGTTTAGAAAAATGCTCAATTAAAGAAATTGAAAATATAATGAATCATATTTGTAAGTAGCTTAGAAGTTCACAAAGGTGCAAATTTTACAGGAATTGATGGTAAAGTGAATAAATAAAATGATTATTATAGGTAAATTTTGATTGATGTAGCTTCTGAAAATAAACTCAGATAGTATGAATCATACAAGCAAGAAAAGCACAGGAGGGAAGAGTGCCATGCACATCTCATAAAGTTTGCTTTCAAACATTTACATTTGCATTTCAAAATATTTTTGGGAAAACAAGCCTCCCATTATTTTCTAAAAACAGTCCTGTTTTACACTTTTTTGAAGCATACCAAGCAAGGGTTAGTGACATAATTCTACGAATGCACTTACAAATCTTCACCAACCTTAAATAACATAAAAATCAAATAAATAATCACAAAGATCAATACTATCACAGCACTTTTTTTCAAAAAGATAAGGGCTGAAAATTAAAAAAACAAAATAACCAACAAGAATTGAACCCAGGACCAGAGCCACCCCATCTCACTGCTGAGCCATTAACTTCCTTTCATTCTGATGCAATACTTTTGTATAAATGTATGATAAGAATTTTTATAAAAATCTATTCAGCCCAGGCCTATGGAGTCAAAACCTGCTCTACTTTTTACTACCTCGCCGTCTACTTCCTCAACATCACGTTGATGATTCCTCCTTGTCTGTCTTATTGGTAGTATGTCTTCTTTTTGTGGAAGTGGTCTCACATTTGACATTGGTGGGATGCCAATTATTTTCATCAGGATTGGCAAATTGGAGATGATGATAATAATAATAATAATAATAATAATAATAATAATGGAATTAACTATTACTTTACAATTACTGATTAGAATGATCTTTTAGACATAAAGAGAGATGACTATATTTTGTGTGCGTGTGTAAAGGAGTATTTCTGATAACCTAACACTGCAGTGTTATACGTAGAATAGCTCTGCTTTTGCAGCATCATTCACCATCAAAGATGATCCCAAAGCACACACTGGCAAGAAATATTTCAGTAAGTATTGAAAATGTTTTGTACATTGATCATGATCCTTACCAGCATCTGACCAATCATGGCCTTTACTCCTCTTTCTGTAAGTGGCATAATTCGTGAAAGATGAAGACTCGATGAGAGCTGGTCCATTGGCCAAATCTTCCAGTCCCTCCTTCAATCCAGTTGTTTCTATCACCTGCTCATCAAATACAATCACACCCATTACAATACAATAACAAAAATAAACATAATTCACAAGGAAGAAATCAAATCGGAGATTAAACAAGAAAGGGCACCTCAAACATATGGGATGACAGTTATTATGAAGACATTTGACCTCAAATAACACTCTTAGTGTTTCCTTGATTGATATAGGAAACCGACATGAAATTTGATATCTCTAGCATTTTTATTCCATTTGATAACTCAAATTTTAATACTTCTGAGGGTGTGAAGTTGATAAAAGTGTCTTTTATGGAAATGTTTTCCCAGCAAAAGTGACAGAGTTAAATCATGAATGCAGGCAGCAGAAAATTAACACTCTCTAGGTGCATAGAGCTTAATTGTAAGCATAGACTGGAAATTTTCAAAATCATATTGACAACAAAGAAAAGTATCAGGGATAAATATTGACATCCTCAGTGTGAAGTGATTAATAATTATTAAGATATCAAGTACTTCTCATGGGAGCTGTTGCTATATAACTTTCTCTGAACCAGTGGCGCACTCAAAAATTAATTACAGGGGAGCATCTGCCGAATCTGCAATAAAGCATAACCAAAATTTTTTTTAATTAGAATATTTTCAATTTTATAGCAAAGATAAAAGAGCTTCTTTTAACATTAATCTAGTCACACTCAAGTGAAATGATGTAATATATTTTTCCAATTGCTGTCACCATGTAACTATGACTTCCCAATTAAAGATAAATTTGGGTTTCACACACAGTTTCCCTGAGGGTGTATCATTGCTCTCAACAACACCTGTTGTCTTTTGTTACAGGAATTAGAGAGTAAGGCATTTGTAAGTAAGAGTAAGAGATTTGGCATTTGTTTTCATTAGAGTGAATTCACTAGCTTTCATGGGCTATTGTTTTACTCAGACAGTTCATTGAATCTTCTTCCAATTTCTCTTTCATCCTATCCTAAGAATCCAATTATATACATAAACAGGGGATATATAACTGCCGTATATTGAAGAGTGAAGACCAACTACTGGAGCTACTGAAAAATAATAATAATTTGTTTAATGTAAAAAAAACGTCCCAAAAAACACTCGCCATAACCTTCCCAGCTGACTGTTGGGTCTTTGGACGCTTAGGACGACTGATACCCGCTTCCAACCATTCTGCAGACTGCCGATTGGACTCGGGAGTGTAATAATGTATCCAAGATTCGTCCATCGTCACAAATCGGTTCAAAAAGTCCTTTTTGTTTTTTTGAAACAAGGCCAAACCACGCTCGGAATCCTCCACACGTCTTTGCTTCTGGTCCGGAGTCAGGAAACTCGGCACCCATCGCGCGATAAGCTTCTTCATCCCCAAATGTTCATGCAGAATATTTCCAACGCGTTCCATCGATATACCCACAGACTCTGCTATCTCACGCAACTTTGCTTTACGATCGTTCAAAACGATCAGATGGACTTCTTTTATATTTTCTGGTGGCCTCGGAGGGGCATCCAGGGCATGCGGCGTCTTTGGTGCTGACACGACCACATTTAAAGTCTGCGAACCACCGTTTCACTGTCGCTTCCGAAGGCGAGGATGTTGGGTAACATTTATCTAACCAAGTTTTGGCTTGGACAGTGTTTTTCCCATCAAGAAACAATGTTTAATCAAAACTCGAAACTCGTCTTTTTCCATCGTTCGCGAAGTGCCTAAACTTCGTGAAAACAATCAGCTACCATTCGGGAACTAATACATGAATTGTCATGAAAATAAAAACAGTGCCATCTTAAGGTTGGTTCTCAAGTGAAATGTGCAGAAAAAGTTATTAGTGGCGACATCTCTATATTAGGCTCGGGACTTTTCAGGCCATGTAGTACACTCAAGATGAATGAGCATTACTCTCTTCAGATCATACAAGCCTACATGCCAATAACAGCAAGTGGCAATAAAGAAATTGAAAAATTTGAGCAGATTTATGGGTACTGAACATGATGAGGAAGTTCACTATTATAAACTAATTATTGGCAATTTTAATCCTAGTGTAGGTCAACAGGAAATCAATGACACCGTCACATGACTATACGGACTGGGCCAGAGAAATACACGTGGTCACCGCATGGTAGAGATGGCTGAATGCACCAATATGTACATATAGTTCCACAAAAATCTTTCCACCTAAGTCACATTCTGTATAACAGAGGTGAGTCTAGAGTTTTCCAAACATTCTATCGGCTCTTGGGAGGAGGAGCACTATCATAGTGCCTTTTAAGCCGTATAAAATGCATTGAATACCTTTGTACCATCATTATTAAAACAAAATCTAGTTAAAATTTAGTGTCTCTTTTAGTGTGTTAGCAGTTTAGTTTTAAAAAAAGAATGAAAATTGGATTTCCTCTTCAGCCTGTAATTTATGTGTGTTTCAGTCTGTTCTGGAGGTATCGGGTAAACTTACTTTAGCTGCTTCAATTATCCCCCAATAAAAATCATTGTAAGTTTAAAAAGTATTGTGCTATTACATATTTCATGCTCTTGATTTCCACAGGTCAAACTTTTATATTTATTTAGAGGAAACTCACTACTAGGACTCAAATAGAAACATGAACAAAAACTCTACAACTTACGAAGGTGATAAATAATAATAATTAGAACACAATCAACTGTATTTCAACTAATTTTTGTTGCAGAAAAATGCTATTGAGAAGAGGAGCTTGAAAAACTTGCGAAACCTACTAAAGAAGGTTAAGATTAAAAAAACGTTATCTGGACAATTACAATGAGAAAGAATCATTTTAAGTTAACCTGGAAAAGAACCTGAAAACTAGATCCAAAACATATTACAATAAAGGAAACCAAATAAATTACGATCAACTACATTAAATATTATAAACATTTTAAATGCCACCAAATCAATTAATGTAAAGTAAAATATCAATTGGTTTGCTATTATGCTAATACCTAAAGTAATTGTTTAAATTCATATCTCTAATTTAATATTTTAGAAAATGAGACAGATATTAGAATAATAGCACTATTAATTTAAATGCTGAGGGCTACAAAATCTTTTTCATGTATCAAATTAATAATTAATTTAAAATTAAAAAATAACGCCAACACTCTCCTAATACTTTTCTGAAAATATTGTTCATTACCAGTCCCAGAAAAACTATCCCTTTTATTAAATCAAGTTCATGTTCCCTGCAAAATTATGCTGTCCCAACATTGCTAAATCTCTCTCTAGCACGTGGTGCAACCTTTGACTCGAATTCTTAGCAGTTGAATTAATCTGCAATACAGAGAAGTAAAAAATTTGCAACTATTAAACAGGGCGTTAGATATTTCAGAATATATGTATCAACATGTCATTCTGCTCTTACATCCATCAGGCATTTATGATGACAGTATCAGATGAAGCATTATGATTTTGAGATGAGATTTGGCACTGTTTCTGACTAATTCGCGTCTGAGGTTTTACTGAATCTTCCAGAGAGAAGGGAGGACTTGGCCCTAGAAGTATCCCCTATTCATTCCTTTCGTTGTTTCTTTTTCTTTTATTTCGTCCATGGAAAGGTATTGTATATTCTCTCAAAGGAACCATAGAACTGTCAATGGGTGTAGGTTAACTCTGCTCTGAAAAGAAAAACCCCCTTTTCGGCATATTGTGGATGGTCGTATGTTTCCGAGGTAGTGAATTTTTGAAAGTGCTAATGAGGATTACCAACCCCCGAACATTTACATTTACATAAAGACCCTGCTATGCGCCAGTGGCGGTTAGTGCTAGGGGGTGTGAAACACCGAAAACCCTATCTACCCTTGACTGCTGTTGGCTTCTCTAATACTTTGCAGAAAAAATGACCAGAAATAACTATCTGTCCTAGCAACTATTTCCCTGTAACACTTTATCGTTTTGTCTCGAAGATCACGTATGCTACTAACTGGCATGACAATATCAACTACCTCCTCCCCGAGATCGATTGTGATAAATTTATGAAAAAGCTTCCAACGGTAATCAAGTCTTCTATCACTAAGCGAATCCCAACCGAGGGATTCTATCATAGCTGAAACACTGCTGTCAAATCTGAAATCTCCCTTAACAAATCTAGCTGTCCTACGTTGAACCATTTCAAGGCTGGAAGTTAATCCCACTTCGTGCAGATCCCAAATCACACAGCAGTACTCAAGGAAAGGTCAAATCAGGGAGAAGTACCCTATTTCTTTTACTCTCCATGAGCAACCCCTAAGGATTCTACTAGCTAAACTTTGCATCCTATTCGCTTTACCTACTATGTTTTGAATATGCTCTTTAAAGGAAAAATTACTACTGAGCGTAATACCAAGATATTTATGATGCTTCACGAACTGCAACAGATATCCTGAAATATTATACGGTATGCGAGAAACATTAGTGGAACGTGTAAAATTCATGGCTATGCACTTCTTTACATTCAAATCTAACTGCCAATCCCTGCACCAACCAGAAATAAGATTCAGATCGTTCTGTAAGCAAACAATGTCATCTGCGCTTGCAATATCTCTATAAATAACAGTTGATAAGAGTAACTACGAGGGTGGGTCAGTAAGTCCGTGACCTCGTGAATTTCCCGACTATTAACCTGAAAATTAATCATATTCTAGTCAAGAACTATCTTTGAACGGGTAAATGTCAAATTTCTAGATAGTTTCGTTGTTTATTTTATGTTTTACAGCCACTGAAATGAGATAACTACGTGAATTTTCGAAAATGGGAAAAAAGCGAATTTCGTGTACCCTTAAAGCTGCATTTTTTGCGGAAGAAAATCATCATTAAAATCAAAGAGAAACTAGATAAATACTATGTGGACTCTGCACCATTGATTTAAAAGGTAAAAATGTGGTTTACTGAATTTCTTTGTGGTGGCACAGGCACAAGTTACGCCGGACGTTCTGGATGCTCAATTGAGTTCTCCACAACAGTAACAAAGGTAAAAATCCATGATATAGTGTTGACCGATCGGAGATTGAAAGTGTGCGAGATTGTAGAGACCATAGGCATATTATGTAGGTTAGTTGTTTCAATTTTGACTGATCATTTGGGTATGAGAAAGCTATCCATATGATGGCTGCCGCGCTTGCTCTCAGTTGACTACGAAAGGTGGGTGTGATTACTTCAAAAGTGTTCTTGGCGTTGTTCAAAAGAAATCCAGATGAGGTTCTACCCCATTTCATAAGTGTAGAAGGAACATGGAGACCAAGACCACACACCGGAGACCAAGCAGCGAAACAGTGGATTCTCGGGGCAAATCGGCGCCGAAGATGACCAAGGTGTGTCTGTCAGCCAAAAAAGTCATGGTAAGAATATTCTGGAACCCTTGTGGTATAATGCACATTGATTACCTCCAAAATGGAAGAAGAGTAAATGTAGAATATTATTCAAACTTATTGGACTAGTTCAATCGAGAATTGAAGGAAAAACGAACACATTTACCAAAGGAAAGTGCTCTTCCACAAGGACTGTGCATGGTCCACATGTGCACAGCCGCTAAGGGAAGAAATTTAATGATTTGAGGTACCAACTTCTATTATATCCAACATATTCTGCAGATTAAGCTTCCAGCGACTATTTACCATTTCCAAATATAAAGCAATGGCTTGATAGGATGAGATTTGGCTTAAATTATGAAATCATTGCTAAAATAAGGCATATTTTGAGGTCCTCGACAAGTCCTATTATTTGGAAGGGATAAAGTAATAGGAGAAACGTTAGGCAAAATGTATAGAGCTAAAAAGAGACAAAGTTGAAAAATAGGAGGTCTTTGGTCGAAAAACCTGCGTTGTATTTGAAAGGTCACGGACTTATTGACCCATCCACGTAAATAATAACTATCCCTAAAATTTCCATTATAATGTAAAAATGATCTTCAGAACTATGCACAAAGTAAAAGTGATAATAATTCATGATCATGATTTGATTGCTTTTTCAATTTTAGAATGCCTCAAGTTAGCTATCTAACCTGAATCGTTTGAATGGGGCATAATATATATAAAAATAAAAAGAATAATCAGGAGAGTAAAAGGAGTAATGGAGGAATACATTAAAAATAGAAACCAATGGATGATAATGATCCAGTCACAGTCAGGTTTAGACGTGTTTTTCAGAGGCTCCCAGAAGTGATAGTGCACTATGGCAGGTAACAAGTGAGAAAAATGTAAAAGGAAGTTTAGTAGGAATACAGTGCAGAGGCTGTGAGAGGTGGTATCACTTTAGATGTAGCAAAAGTAAGGTGGAAGATGAAGAGAATTGGATGTGTAATGAGTGCAGTAAACTGAGTGAGGTGAGGATTGAATAAAAAGATATAACAATCTTTGACTTGGAGGCAAAACTGGCAGAGGCTAGGGAAATGATAAGGTGCCCTACCAGAAGTTTCATTACATTAGGCGCCCTACCAGAAGTTGATAAAGGAGAAACAATGTTGAATATCACATTCAGGGAAGACGGAATTATTAAACTTTTACGGCAGATTAAGCCAAATAAAGCTCCTGGTCCTGAGGATATACCAGCTCGAGTATTTAAAGAATTAGCAGAGAGCGTAGGCCCTTTTCTTATAGTAATATTTGAAAAATCTATGAGCGAATGTAAGGTCCCGAAAGATTGGAAAATTGCAAATGTCACCCCAGTTTTTAAAAGCGGCGTAAAAGATGATCCATCGAATTATAGGCCCATTTCGTTAACTTCATTGAGTGGTAAAATAATGGAACATATAATTACTAGTTCCTTCATGGGTTTTCTCGAAACCTCTAAATTCTTAGTTAAGAATCAACATGGTTTTCGTAAGACACGATCCTGCGAGTCACAGTTAGCGTTATTAATTCACGATGTCTTGAAATCTGCCGAAAGTAAAGGATAAGTCGATGCGATATTTTTGGATTTTCGGAGAGAGTTCGTCAAAGTCCCACATCATAAATTGTTATACAAATTAAAACTTGTGAGCATCAACGAAGAAGTAATAAGTTGGATAAAAGACTTCCTGTCCGATAGAGAACAACGAGTAGTATTAGATGGTATTAGTTCCAACCTAGTCAAAGTGACCTCAGGCGTCCCACAAGGAAGCGTAATCGGACCATTATTATTCTAAATATACATTAATGACCTTAATGAACACATCGACAGTAACGTTAGAATATTTGCGGACGACACGGTTATTAACAGAGAAATAAAGAGTAATGACGATAGATTAAGCCTGTCGAATGCTTTAGATAAAATAGTCAAATGGTGCGACGACTGGCAATTGGAGCTCAACGTAGACAAATGTTCAGTAGTTAATTTTTTCGAAATAAAATCCTTTGCCAATCATAATTCATATAGCCTCCGAGGGAAAACATTATCAACTGTTGATTCGGTAAAATGTCTCGGAATAACCCTCACGAATAACTTAACTTGGGGTACCCACATCCATAACATATGTGGGCAAGCTCTTAAGAAATTAGGTTTCGTCAAAAGAATAGTCGGTAAAAGCGAAGAAAAAGTCCGCGAGCGATGTTACTTTGCGCTAGTTAGGCCTCACCTGGAGTAAACATGCAGTGTATGGGACCCTGCTGAAAAGTGTCGTATTCGCGAGATAGAAAATATACAACGAAAGGCAATACGCTTAGTAAAAAATTGCTATGATAAATCGGTAAGTGTTACTCAGATGCTTCAGGAGGCAGGATGGGAATCTTTAGAAGAAAGAAGGCTCAATCAGAGATTTAAATTACTAGAAAAATTCAGACAGAGCAGGTTCATAGAAGATGCAGCCAATATTATGCGCCCTCCTTGCTATAGAGGCTGTTCTGATACAGCGAGAAAGATCAGAGAAATAGATGCTAGAACCGGTCAATGCAAGAATTCATTTTATCCGAGAACAATACGCGAAAAAAATCGACTAGGAAAATAGAGTCATGGTGCTTGCACCCCCTGCCACATGCCGAAAGGCAGCTTGCAGGGTACATATGTAGATGTTGATGTAAGGAGGCTGGCAAACGAAATTGAACTGCTTAACTGCAACTGCAAAGGTAGTAACAGAAGGATGTCAATCAGTTGGGAAGAATGGAACTCATATCAAAAAAGAAGAGATCCTTCTCATAGGAGATTCGATGCTGCAGTTCAGTGGGGAGCAATGCAGACGACTGGGGGCTAAAGGGGCCTTCCTGGGATAAGGGCGGACCAACTGTAAAGAAAGATCGAGAGGATGGAAGACAGCAGAATGGAAAAATTAGTGATTGTGCATGTGGGAACAAGTGGGGAAGAAATTCAAGGGAGCAAAGATCATGATTAGTGGAATCATAAGAAGAAGGTACATGATGTGCAAGCGCAGAGTTGGGTACATAAAAAATGGCATAAAATGGGTGTGTGAAAGTTAAGGAGTTGAATCTAAATTTTTGTTCAGAGGATGGTGATATTGGAAGGGATGGAGTTCATCTAAATAGGAGGGGAAGTTTTAAAATGGAGAAAACATTCATCGAGGTAGTTAATCAATTCCATACTAAGGGAAACTAAGGAGGGTAATAGTTGGTGACTTTGATGATGGCTTAATCAGAAGTGATGCTAGAGGTGAAGGTATGAAGAAAAGATGTGCAGATGTAAGAAAGAACATCAGCAGTGCTGTGCACAGGAAGGACGAGGAGGAATTTATTGTGGAAGAGGAGGAAGATGCCACAAGTAAAGAGAGCAAGACAGGGATAACAGGATGGAGCAATGGAGAGGGAAGGAGTCCAGTATTTAGTAAGGAGAACCAGGAGTTGATTTGACGGAAGACAGAAAAATGAAGAGGACAAAGGAGGCGGAGGATTTCGACGCAGAATCATGTATTAGACTGAGCAAAGGGACTTCAGGTAAGGGATTGAAAATTCTTCAGGTGAACTGTTGAAGTATAGTAAATAAAATTAGAGTTTGCATCAATAGCTGAAGCCTCAAATGCTGATGCAATTGTTGGGACGGAATCATGGCTTAGGAGCAATATAAGATCTTCTGTGATTTTGCCAGTAGGGTTCACCACATATAGAGGTGATCGCAACGTACAAGGGGGGTGTTTTTAGTTGCATTAAGGACGACTTAGTAATCTTTTATGGGCTGACGAAAAGAGCGAACTCTTGGGTGTATGTGTCTATGGGAAAACAAATAACAAAGTCATTAATATTTTAGGAGCTCACAGGAAACCAGGGTCTGATTTTCTTTTGTTAAAATCACTTTGGAATTTCGTTAAAGAGTTGGGTTAGGATAAGAACCTAATTGTTGTTGGCAATCCAAACTTACCAAAAGTGAATAGGGTTGGGTCCTGGATTCAGGAGGAGGCAAAGCCCAAAGTATTGTTAATTGTCTACTGCACCATAATAACACAGGTAAATACCACACCAACAAGGGGTGGAAGCATACTGAGTATTTTTCTTATATATATATATATATATATATATATATATATATATATATATATATATATATATATATATAGAAATATATATATATATATATAAAAAACAGTCATTTTTCCTCTTTGATAATATTTTTGCTGAAAAATTTGGGGTTCAAACTTGAATGATATTGATGGGCGTAATTTCATAAAATTTTTCCATATTCACTCTTAAGATTCGTTCAGTATATTTGCTTCATTTCCTCTGGAAGTTGTTTGAAAGTATTAATGCATTCTTTTCTGGAGTTTTATAACAATAATTTACTCAATTTGCCCTTAGATCTGCTAAAAAACAGTATATCTCTGCATTACTTCCAATTACAGTCAATGAAAAAGATTTTGATTCACTTGAATATCTAACAACTAGAAGATAACAAAAAATCACCTGGTTCTGTTAGTTACTAGAAGATTTGTGACATTACTACACCAACGGCTGTGCGTGCCAGATCGGAGCTTGCAGGTATAAACAATGAAATCTCAGACCATTTTCAAATCCACCATCCTCTTTCTCAAACTAACATAGAATCTTCTTCATTACATTTCTAGTTGACAAAAAGGCTTGTTTTTATTGCTAACATATTGCTTAATTGCTCACAATATTTGGAAAGGGATTTCAGGACAGTAGTTTTGATGCTTTCAACAAACTAAATCATAAGTATTTCTACATAAACTAGCTGAAGTGTCACATAATAGTCATACAAAATACCCTGCCTCAGGGTGGAGGGGTACCTCAGACAAGTGTGTCTACGCTAAAAAGTTAATGCTATAATTCACTAAAAATATACAAAGACAAAGATTTATTCACTCATCTGTAAGGCACATACTCATGTTATTTCCGAAATATTTAACCAACTCAAAATAGTGTTTTGGGAAACGTGAAAGTGAAATTTCCGAGAAGATGAATTTTATGAAAATAGACTGAAAATCGTTTTGAAAGCTTCACTAACGGCTGCTTGTGAAAGACATTAAGAAACACCCAAAATCACGTGTAGGACTAAGGAGAGAAGGATATGCAGATAATAGAATGGGTAGGGAGTAGCAAGTATACAAAAGGAGTTCACTGAATTACATGCACATTACGTATACTGAGAGATATGAATAGCAAGGAAAATGGATGAATAGAACTGAAGGATCTTGGAAAGAATAGAGAGGTCTAAAGAGATGTGAAGTAAAAAGCGGGGCATGTGACTGATGTCAGTTGCTTTTTAAATCGCCTTTTCTTTCTAGGAAGTTCTTCTTAATTGCTCATTTTCTGTCTACCACTATTCCAGATAAATTTTTACGTTATATACGTTCCATGCTTTACGTGCTGGCCCACAGAGCCCACGTAATCTGCGAAGAAGAGAACACTGACAGAGTAAAGGAACATCTAAGGACAACCCTACAACAGGATGAACACCAAAAGAGGTAGATTGGCTTGGCCCTTTAAAGGGCAGTGTCCAGTAATGTCAGAAAGTCAACGAGCGAGGAGGAACCGACAGCCACTGCGTTCCTCCTGTTCGTTGCCCCAATTTCTGGAAATATAGCAAGAATCCTGGGCAAACACAATATTTGAACCATCCGCAAGCCCCCCCAGGAAACTTGGAAACTTATAAGCAAATGTTAAGGATAAACTTGAACTCAAAACGGCTGGATTAAACGAGGTTCCTTGCGAATGTGGAGGGATTTACATAGGGCAGTCTGGAAGAATGATAGAAATAATAATAAAGGAAAATCAACGCCACATTCGCGTAAATCAGCCAGAAAATTCAGCGGTCGCCGAGCATTCCATCTGCAACCGCCACAACATAATGTTCGAGAAATCCAAAATTCTGTCCAGAACAGATAGATTCAGGGACAGAATTATAAAAAAAATCTATAGAAATTAAAATAAATGTAAACAATTTTAATCGCGATGACAGGTTCCAAATCCCATCTACTTGGAAGCCCATAATTCATAGAATTAAAGAGAGGAGCCATGGCGCAGCCAATCAGGTGAAAGGAGCCCCTATATATAGCAGACTGAACCAACGGAAAACACTCATCCCTGAGGATGGCCGCAGTGACAGCGGCCAAAACGTCGGCACTTCAGCCAGCACTGATCTTGTTAGCAGCCCGAGAAGATTACCTTCAACAATCTTTTCACCAGGAAAGCATCAAGTCATATGTACTATTCGTTGTGATTCAATAAGTTCACTAAATGCAATTGATGCAAGATTTTCAATTAAGAATATGATTACCAGAAAATTCCCTAAAACTTTTGATTCTACATCATTCCATTAGCAATGAAAGAATGAATATTCAAAAAGAATATTATCTATTATATATAGCTACTTCTCTGGATATACCATTATATATATATATATATATATATATATATATATATATATATATATATATATATATATATATTATATATAGCTAACTCTCCGGATATACCTATATATCTATTATATATAGCTAACTCTCCGGATATACCTATATATATATATATATATATATATATATAGGGGATACGAATTCTGACCATGTTCCACAAGCACCATCGACGTCAGATTTTTTCGACGTACTGGCCCTACACTCTAGATGCCAGAATAATGCAGACTTCGACGCTAGCTATCATGGGTTCGATGCCAGAAATTCCCAAAAATCGCAATTTTCCCATAAGAATGCATTGCGCGGATTTTTGAAAATTATTTTGAGGCACTTATTGGTAAGATAGAGGAACAAAAATCTCGGAGGTTGAAGCTGAGGTAGTCTTCTATGCTTCTCATGGAAAAAATGTAGCCAAATGACAGTGAGTTCGACGCCAGGTGGATGCAAAATTCTTCCATAAGAAATGCATTGGACGATTTTTTAAATGCCTTCCCGATAAGCTGGAAAGATAAAACCCAGAATGGTGACAGAGGCGTGGGACCTTCCTGATAAGATATTGAATCGAAACTTTAGAACAAGTAAGGATGGCACTTATCTAATATTATTTTGCTGTCTTCTCTCACGACCGGGTTCTTAGTACGTCGCCAGGCGGTCTTTGGCGCGAAGTTTTAAATTTGAACTGAGGCAGTACTTGGTATGATACTGTATTCAACGGATAGCTTGCAGTATGCAAGCAATTTTTACTCGTATATATATATATATATATATATATATATATATATATATATATATATATATATATATATATATACACACGAGTAAAAGTTGCTTGCATACTGCCAAGAGGTAATAGAAGGATGGGTGGAAGGAGTAAATCCTTAAAATTGAAACCTCCTCAATCTTATGCACCACGGTCTACACAGTTGGATTTTTTAGTGGAGAACTGTACATAATGTAGATTGATGACATTTACAGCTTTGCTTCACAAATCTAAATTGTTAACTTAAAGAGTCTGAATTGTCTAGCAAGATGAAGCAGGTATCTTTTTGTCATCAAATACATGCAAATTTTCCATCAATATTCATCTTAAACTAATGCATTTAATTTCCATGTGTGACTGCTTCTACCAGCTACACTTTGCTTGAGAAAATGTTGATAGAAAAGAAGGGGGCAATAAGCAGATTTGGCTGGACGTACAGCTTTGTTATTCCTGCCACACTCCTATTCACAAATCTTCTATTACTCACTTTGTATTGTTTCTTTTGATAGACCGATGACAGCACAAAAATGATAATCTTCATAAGAATAACTCACGAGGCTTTGTTCATCCAAAATGAGTTCTCCATCTGGTCCAACCTTTACTCTGGGGGCTGGTACACCATTCTCCTCCTTCTCCTGAATTAACAAACTGCTTCCTTCACCTGGATCATCCACCAGCTCTTCAGACACTGCATCACTGAACAAACACAGCAAAAATTCATTTATTATATATCAGCTTAGCATGATCCTTCATCTTGTAAGTTTCATTATCTCACTAAATAACATTATGTCTACCACCGTAAATACACAGCAATCAAACATTCTTAAAAATGCATTCTTTCATTACCCACTCAGGTGTGAATAACAGGTAAGGATAAACAGCCTGTAGATGTATGTAAAGGGGGAATAATGCATGTAAAAGTCCGTTATAGTGAGAGCTGACAAAAACTGGAAAAGTACTCATTATATATAAAGCATACTCATTATAGCTAAATACTTTAAGTTTGTTCCATTGAAGGGCAGGGAGTGCAGCAGAATCAAACTGTAGGGTTTTTAATTCTTATGCAAACAGAAAGTTTGTGTCAAAAATATTATTTCATTGATTCATAAACCATAATAACCATAACCATAAGATACCGATTTCTTATCAGACTTCATCTCTTACATCAGTTGAAGATTCCAAAATATGCCTCTTGTTAGACAAATATAGAAATGAGGCACTCGTTATAGCAATACTTCAGAAATAACCATTCATTATAATGTACTTAACTCCCTATTCTTTTAGCTGTAAGAAGGAAAATGGCCAAAAAAATCACTCACTATAATGCAACTCTTGTTATATGCCTTACTGGTTATAACGGACTTCCACTATATGTGAATACAGTGCTTGTTTAATCCCTTTGCTGAAGAAGAGTAATAGCAAGCTCATTTATATTCATCATAACCTTTCATAACTAAACCTTAAATATCATTATTATTGATATAAAGGTTTCCAAAATAACCAGTGGTGATAATCTAAAATAATTTATCTGCCAAAAGCATCTTTCACATGCCTTTAAATCACTCAATACATATTAAATGAATTATTTGATGACATTTAAATAGTGATTAAATCATAGATATAAACTTTTTTCCTTTAAAACAATGAGTTTTCTCAGTTAAATTCTTAATTTCAGGAGCTTTCATCGTCATGTTTTTCAGATTCAATATATTTTGGTTTTTAGTTGGAACTATTGAAAGAATCTGATCTGAATCTGAGTATGACCTACTAAAGCAGGATTTAGTAGGATGCCAAGATTGAACGTAAATTCCGGTCATATCTTAAGATTAATCAGATAATATAATCACTTACTTTTCCATCCTTTTATCTTTATCCTTCGAGATCACAGATGACTCACTAGTTGACCTATACACAATAGATACACAAAATTAATTTTCAATTTATGTAAAAATCAAACAATGACAGATAGATTTCAGGATAGATACGGGCCATTCCATGGGAAATCGGACAGAAATTGACCTCAATTTTTTAAAATCGATGAAAATTTTTTAACTTGCGTACTTCCATCGTAAAACCTTTGTGTCAAGGTTTTAGCTTAGATGAAATTTTTTTTGCAAAGTTATTAATTTTTAAAATTTCGAAATTTTTGCAAAAAACGGCGAACAAGGATCGTTTCTAAGGGCTATAACATTTTAATAAAACGTGTTACGAGAATTATGTTCTCCGTTTCGGATAGCGATTAAATGTATCTTTGAAATTTTATCAATGAAAGTTTCACATATTGTTTATAAATTTGTTTAAATTAGCAACAATTTATTTAATGCAACGTTTAACCACAATAGCCCCCAAAGAGCGGATTTTAAAATACACCATCAAATTTATAACTCTTTTTCCTGTAGAAAAAGATTTTTTAAAGTGGGACAGCAACAAGAACATATTGAAAAAATTAAATACATTGAGCCGTGCTCGTAGCGCGGGCGCCTCAGCCTCATGCTTCCTATGGCTACGCGCTCGCTTAAGTTCGTAGTAAGCCTACTGGTAGCTTCGTAGACAGATTTACTCTACACTTAAGCTTAATTACAAGTCGCAGTAAGTGTGATGGTATTCTATGACAATAATTTCTCACAAATAAATAATTATCTGAACTGAATGAATATTGGATTTCATTATTTCGGCCTAAAATTTATGCGTAGTTCACTCTTTTCTGGAGGTATCGGGTAAACTTACTTTAGCTACTTCAATTATCCAATAAAAAATTATGTCATTGCAAGATTAAAAAGGATTATATTATTACGTTTTTTATGCTCTTGACGCCTACAGGACGAACTTTTAAATTTATTTAGAGGAAATTCACGACTATGACTCAAATAGAAACATGAACGAAAACTCTGTAAGGAGATAAAGAATAATTATGAATCACATCTACGGCAACTGCGTTTATCGTCTTTTCGCATTCGAGAAAGGATGCTCCCGGACGTACTCCACGATACGCCGGTCCTCCTCACAAGTCGTGGCCTTACGTCTTCCACTACCAATTTTTCTCTCTGCATTCTCCTCTTCCTCCCATTTCTTCTTCAAATTTAAAATTGTAACATGGGAGACATTTAACTCCCGCGCAATCTCTCTCGCTGATACTTCTGCCATAAGCAATCCCACAGCTCGGTATCTTTTCCGGGGTGATAACTGAGGCATGTCTGTTCTTCACTTACACTTGCTCTAATCACAAATAGTAGGAGCCGACTGGCAATGAGAGAGAGATTTGGCGCTGTTTCTGACAAATTTGCATCTGGGTTTTTCCTGATTCTTCCAGAGAGAAGGGAGAACTTTCCCTTTCACCCTGGCCCTAGGAGTATTCCCTATTCATTCCTTTCGTTATTTCTTTTTCCTTTGTTTTGAACATCGCTAGATATTGTCTGATTTCTCAAAGGAACCATAGAACTGACGATGGGTGCAGGTGAACTCTGCACTGAGAGGAAAAACCCCTTTTTCGGCATGTTGTGGTCGGTCATATCTTTCCGAAGTAGCGAATGTTTGAAAGTGATAATGAGGATTCCCGACCGCACCCCTGCTGAGCAGGTATCTAAGGTTAGGGTATAGTGGCGGTGACCGACAAAAGTTAGGTGGGAAGTGGTGGAACCACGATTTGTAATCTCTTCCGCGGGTATTCCCTATGGAAATGAAGATTTAAAACTCTCTCTTTTTGAATTTGACGACCTTTCAGGACTTCAGGAAGAAATTTATTTTTAGATGGTTAAGAAATCAACTGCTCAGGATGACAAATTCAAACCTTAAGACTGATTTGCATATTGCATATAAATTCCTGGTGTTCTGCGCTTGCATATTGCAGGTTTACAAGTTAACGCCTGGTTCGAAAGGACATTTCCCATCTTTTAGTTGGCAACTCGAGTAATAACTAACTGCTGTACTCGTCCAACAGAAATAATGGTCTAGAATTGGATACTACCTTTTAGTATCATCTCTTGACGGAATAAAGACATGTAATTGGAAAAAATATTCAGTCATAAAACGTGTAACGGAAAATGGAGGTGTGATGAAAATCTATAAGATGCCATTAAATCAAACGTTAACTCAATATCCGAAAATCCCCATAGTTACACTAAAAAGATCTTCAGAATTATGCACTAAGAAAAAGTGACAATAATTATTATTGATCAATATTTGGTCGCTATTTCGATTTCTGAATTCATCAAATAAGTATGTAACCCGAATCGCTTGAATGGTGTATAATATACACAAAAATTAAAAGAAAAATCACTATCAATAATTCTGAATGATGGGTAAAACGAGTAATAGAAGAATACTTCAAAATGAGAAACCAACGGATGATAACCAGCTTTACATGAGAATATTCCTCTAATTCTCATGATTCATACCTTAACTGTTAAAATATTCTTAGTTCTATATGTAATCCATTACTCCAAGGACAATATTAGTGTCCTTCATCCTAGAGGCATCACAATTCTCTACAAACTTTGTGAAGATATTTCGAATTATTTCTTAACAAAGTAATGCAAGAAAGATCTATTTTGTTGGATTTGGACCTTCGGAAAATTTGAATGATAATATGAAGTTCATAATGTTTTGGTAAATCTTATAAGACTTTTTATATCTATACTCCGCTTTTGAAGTTAACTACATTAAATGTGTTAGCTTATAATAAATAACTCATTCAACAACAAAAATTAAAAAATAGGTAATGCTAACTATCGTCAATTAATATTGATTGAGCTCCTCGTCAATAATTGTTTGCTTTCTTTATAACTATTGTTTTCTATGCTTCATTTGTTTCTAGACGCAGTTATAAATTTCATAGTTTGAAATAACTTGAGAAACGAACAATGAACTATCCTGTATATTTGAATGTTAACCATTTCTGACTAAGATATTACTTAAATTGGATAAATGAGTAGTTTCTCTGGAGGCAGTCATAAACGGAAAAAATATATTTTGGATGAGAAAATTGAGAAGGTGAGCGAGTGGGTTATACTTTTAAAAGAGGTCGTTGCTCCTACTCAAAGTAACCAATTGGTCGACTAGGAAAGCAAGAAATGCGCCTACCTATTGTGATTCATCCAAAAATCTGGAATTAACATACCTCTTACACTTTCGGTTGTTAAATTCATGTGTATTTATTACTGTTTCCGTCGCTTCTCACTTCTCTATCCCAATCAAAACAGTCCCCCTCTTGAAGTCCTGGTGAATTATTTGCTTTATTCACTTCTTCCAATCACTCCTGCATCTTGCTTTTCAAATTTGTCATTGAATGTGGAGAGATGAAAAGTTTCTCATAGTCAATACATTTTAAATACGAAGGAATATTTTCAATATCACCAAGTGATAAATATGCAGATAGACTAACCATACCAAACCACCACCCATTCATCTCAATCATTAAAATTCTGTCAAAAAATATGAGAGTTACGCAGGGCCAGCCATCAACCGAGGGGAGTAAAAATTTCAACATGAGCCTCATATGCGCTTCCCCATGTGATATTACAGGGTTGGAATTACAGGTAAAAAGGCCCTGGGAAAAACTATTTCACCAAGTCCCTATTATTTTGCGTATTTTTAACGTTTTCTATATTATAATAATTGTAAATGTTATAATAAACAATTGAAATATAAACAATGTAGGTAGTTTTGTATATATTCAAAATTAATTGAAAATTTTACATTCATAGCTAACAGTAGCATTCAATGAGCATTATGACCAAACCTCATTCGCACTATCTTTTTGTGTATTTTAGAACTTTTAAAGGTGATAAATATAGAGAGAAGAACGTTTATGAACGTAATGGTTTGTGACTGCAACCATTTCAAGAGGAATTCACAGAAGAAATCACGTTTATTCGATTCACACTTCAATGACACCGAAAAAAATTAATTAATTAATTCAAAATTAATGTGAAAGATGGTAGTCTCGTATCCGTTATCTTTATTCATTGAGGAAAATCAATCCTAGCACATTTTCTCTCAATTGATTTGGACGGTATATTAAAAATACCAACTGCATAGATGATAAAATTTACTGATTTTTTACCGATCGAATTTTAATTTCGATTCTTATCAAACAAAACAAAATTTATCTAAAATACGCAGAGAATGCCTCAAGACTTCATACTATATATTTACTTATTGTTTTTTAATGTAGTATATTAATGTAATAGCCTAGATATGGCCATGAGTGTGCCTTACTTTACTTGTGTAGATTGCATTCACACAGGCTGTGATAAAACTGGTGATCGATGTAGACTCCTTTGGTATATAATTTTAAAGGCTAATAACTGCTCTCTTGAACGATGCATAATATTAGCTACTATTATATTATAAAATACCACCCATTATAACCGCAGAGTTTTGCAAGCGAAGGTGTTGAATATGAGGTCTATACATTTTTGGTCCAACACTGATTCAAACTGCGCGGAAATTTTCTTCCCCCCATCTCAGTCCTAAACATAAGCTCAGAGCGGCTCAGAGGCAAATTTTGCGAAAATTTCCTTCGACCTGCTCGTGCCTTTCGTCTCAGACTCAAATTTTATGAGGGGAAGGGGGTTTGCCTTGGAATAACGGGACCTCGTGTACGATGTTTCCCTCTGTACAAGAAGCAATGCTAGAATATATACTGATTCATTATAACCATTTTATAATAACTGAATTCTTGCATTACGACATCCGTATTGTTATAATACTATTCTGCTAGGCCAATGCCACCAAACTCAGGATACTAATAAATCTTTGCAATATTAATAAAGCAAATAAATCCATTTCAACTCTGCAGGCAGAGTTATGACTCAAGCAGACCATCTCCGCCATGTTTTTCCTCTCTCTCTCTCACACTTCTTAAGGCTCGCTCGGAGGAAATTCACTGCCTGTTATGCGTGTTGCGGCTTAGGTGGTAAGTTTTTTTTTGAACTAGCTGTACATATATGATCTATTGTGGAAATGGAAAAAATGAGGTATGGAATTGGGACCCTCTGAATACTTAAGTACAGCTAGTTCCACAAAAAGTTTACCACCTAAGCCACAACCTGTACAGCAGGAAGTGAGTTTCAGTGAGCCTTAAGAAGTGAAAGAGAATGGGAAAACAGGGGAGGGAGGAGATGTGTTGTAGCTCCTCCACCTGTAAAGTTGAAATGGATTTGTGTTATTGATGTAGCAATGATTTACTAGTATCCTTAGTTTCTCTTTGTTGTCACTGAAGTGTGAATAGAATAAATGTGATTTCTTCTGAGGATTCCCTTGAGATGGTTGCATTTAAAAATCCGTTACTTTTTTCAAACATTCTCCCCTCACATTTAACACTCTCAAAACTTTTAAAATACACACAATAAATAAGGCGAATGAGGTTTGGTTACATTGCTCATTGAATTTTGATGAAAGTAGCTATGAATGTGAAATTTTCTATTAATTTTGAATGCATACAAAACTACCTACATTATTTATAAATCAATCATAAACATAGAAATAATTAAAGATACATGAAATAATAGGGGTATGGGGAGCTTATGACTGAGAGGGAAGAAAGAAAATTTCCATGAAGGTCTGCGGTTGTGGGTCATATTGTACATCGTTCAAAAGAGCAATTATTTGCCTTTAAAATGATGTACATAAGGAGTCCATATCGATCACCTGCATTATCATAGCCAGTGTGAATGCAATCAACACAAGTAAGGCAAACTCATGGTCATATCTAGGCCATTACTTTATATACATTAAACAAGGTTTAAGTAAATCTGTAGTCCTGTGGAATTCTCTGCATTCTTGAAGTAAATTTTGATTGATTTAGTAAGAAACAAAATAAAAAATCGATTGGTTAAATCAGTAAATTTTATCATCTATGCAGTTGGAATTTTTACTGTACCATATACAGCATTATGTTTTTCAAAAGTTTCTCTCTCACATTTATCACTTTTAAAAGTTATAAAATACACACAATAAATAGGGCAAATGAGTTTTTGTCATACTATTGCTCATTGAATTCTGATAACAGTAGCTATGAATGTGAAAATTTAAATTAATTTTGAATGCATACAAAACTACCTACATTATTTATATTTATATTATAAACATACAAAAGATTAAAAATAAGCGAAAGAATAGGGGTTTAGTGGAATAATATTTTCTAGGGCCTCTTTACCTGTTGCCAACCCTGTATGTATCACACGGGATCACAAGAAACTTATAAGAGGCTCCTGTTGAAATTTTGCACCCCTCCCCTGTGGATGGCCAGCCCTGCATGTCTCTAAAATTTTTCAACAGAATTTCAATGATTGAGAAGTGGTTTGATATGAATAGGCTATCTATATATTTATTGCTCGGTAACATTGAAAAGAACTTTCTTCATATTTAAAATGTATTGGTTATGAGCAACTCTTCATCTCTCCAAAATCTGGAGGATCATATAGTAGTTTGTCATTCACATCAACTATGAAAATTTTGAAAAGCAAGATACAGGATTGATTAGAAGAAGAGAATGAATCAATGACTTAATGAGGGGACTGGGTTGATAGAGATCAGGAAGCGAAATGCAGCGGCAACAGTAATACATACACACATGAATTTATCAACCGAAAGGGCAAGAGTTATGTTAACTCCAGACTTTGGAAAAAAAACTATAGTTAATGGCAATTCTTGCATTCTTCAGTGACCAGTTGGTTACTTTGAGCAGAAGCAATGACCTCTTTTAAATCCATAACCCATTCACTCACCTTCTCTATTTTCTCACCCAACATACATTTTTTTCATTTATGAGCGCCACCAGAAAAACCACTCGTTTATCCTATTTAGTTAATATCTCAGTCAAAAATTCTTAAAATTCAGATAAACTCACTTATGATCCCATAATATCATAATAATAAGAGGCTATTATCATCGAGGTTTAGATTAATGAATTTTTAGGATCAGCATAAAAATTAATACTTCCTGGAAAATTCTCTGATATTTTTTCAAATATTATGAAAATAGAGGATATAATGCAGATGGCTTAGTTATACTTTCAGAAATTTCCCTCTAATGCGTCAGTTTATTCCTAGGATCACTGAAATTGTATGCAATAGCAATGTTCACTATTTAAACCAACCTTCTTTTAATTCTATAAGGAAGCTCAAGTAGCTGACTATGCCAGTACCTAAAACATCATCTTATCAGCAATTTATTTTCGAAATAGATTTGGAGGATTTTCAAACCGACAGAAATTGCTAACTGTAGTATTACCATCTATGCAAGCCAATGGTTTGCTATAAATCTTACCTAACGTTAGGGATATAAATTTTCAGTAGACGACGTATAAACTTCAAGTTGCTGTGACATAGAATCATCAAATTGTTAAAAGTTCTGTAATTACCTTTAAAATTCATATTTTAGTGTCAATATAACAGATACTTTAAATAATCTAGTAATATCACCTCAATGCTAAATTTAATTTGTATCATAGATGTTGTAAGAGAAGTTGAACAATATGATTGTCGTAAGCGTAGAAGGTAAATGTTCAATGCATTTCTCTAGTTCATTATTCATTTCCAAAGTTATTTCAAGCCATGAAATTTATAACTGTGTCTAAGAACAAAATAAAGCATAGAAAATGATATTAATAAACAAAGAAAACAATTATTGACCAGGAGCTCAATTAATACTAATTGACAATAGTCAGCATTACTTATTTTTTCATTTTTGTAGTTGAATGAGTTATTTGGTATAAGCTAATACAGTTTATGTAATTCACTTTAAAAGCAGAAGATTTGAACTAGTTGAAATACAGTTTATTGTGTTATTATTCCTTAAAAATTTAACTCCATACATTGCAGAGTTTTTGTTAATACTTCTATTTGAGTCATATTAGTGAGTTTCCTCTAAATTCAAAAGTTTGTCCAGTGGATAATAAGAGAGTAAATAAAACATTAAAATAATTCTTTTCAATCTAGCAATGACATAATTTTTTATTAGAGCATAATTGAAGCAGCTGAAGTAAGTTAATCCATTACTGCCAGAAAAGTTAAATATGCATTAATTTTAGGCCAAAATAAGGAAATCCGATTTTCATTCTATTTTAATACTTTACTAACATAGTAAAATGCAACACTAAATTTTACCTATATTTTTTAATAATAATAACGATACAAAGGTATTCAATGTGTTTCACAATGGTTTAAAGAGGCGCCATCATAGTGTTCCTCCTTCCAAGAGCCATTAGAATGGGGAGAAAACTTTAGACTTGCTCTCATTGAGCTTGATGTCTGTTATGTGGGTTGTGTCTTAGGTGGTAAGTATTGTTGTGGAACTAGATGTACAAAGTTATTTGCTTATAACGAAGTGATCATACAAGATTGAGAAAATAAATTTCAAATGGCAGACCATAAATTTTATCAGTTGAGCAATATTTATAACAAAATTGGTATATTTAGGAAGCTGCCCAGTTAGAACAAAAATTGTTGTAGAGGACTAGGTTAGAAAACAGGTGACTCATTTCCTATATTTTGGATACAATACATAATATGAAGAGGATAAAGACATTTCAAACAAAAATTGGGGGAAGGATTATGTAGAATGAATGGCAAGGGAGAGGCTTCAGAAGCAGGCTTTGGAATATAAATCTATGAAGGAAAGTAGGAAGAATAAGAAAAAATATTGAGTGAATCTGAAACAGACCTAAAGCCTAACCCAGAAGAAGAAGAAGATTGGTTTCAAATAGTTTGAAATTATCAAAGTAAGAGACATAGAACTAAAGTAACTTCATCGCAACTGAAGCTTGCAATAACACTCTAAACATATCTCACATCTTGATTAACAAGGAATTATTATTATTATTGTTGCCTTACACTAATGAAAGGTGTAAAAAATTCAAACCATAAAATTATCTCTCAAACTTCCTAGCTTGCAAATAGAAGTTAAAAATACAAATCAAAATTAACACTTTCAAATCCAAAGGCACAAACTTCATGAACTTTTAGAATTAAATTTAATATGATGTTACAATAATAAACTATCCAATTGAATTGTTTTGTGGTATCTTATAATTACAGAAAATATATAAGTTTGAACAGTAAATGAGAAATGTAATAAATGAAAATTTTTAATGAGCCAAGAGCATTTGCTTAGTCAGGTATCATCATAGGTCAACATATCTTTAGGTTCTCTTTAGTTTCATGCATTCAATTAATTGCATTGTATAATTGATGATGATTTATATAAAAAAGAGACTTCAGCCTCAATTAAATTGACCTCTATTTTCTATTCTTATCACTTTATTATACATATGCAGAGGGATCAAAAAATTATTTTACCTCTCATAAACTGCTCAAAAGTGTCTCTCTGGAAATGATAATCTTTCCTCATTTCATTATTATTTCAACTTAAATTAGTACCTTTAAAAGTTTTAAAGAATGTGAGTTACCTCATAGGGTTAGAGACAGGATTATAGTATATATAATCAAACATTGTGAGCCTTGATCGATCCATTGGGACAGATTCCTTTCCTTTCTTCATTTTCTGCCATAGACGCCTTCTTGAATCACAAATTCGGTTTTCCTTGTTTTTGGCTCTTTGTCTTCCAGGACGAGATCTAAGATAAATAATATCCAAATGATTGATTGCTTCTTTATCTATCTTCACTTACACAAACAAATTTAGTCGAAAAAGTCATATGCAAGTCATGATTGAATCAAGGTGTCTTGAGGCACAGAAATAATCACAATTTAAGATGCTATAACAGGTTAGTTGAGTTACAAACAAAAGAAAATACAGTTACATATTAGCTGAAGAAAAAAGATGTATAAAGGAGTGCAAACTAAGTGATCAACATTATGTTTGAGACTAGTGAAATTCAAGGAGCAAAAACAAATATGAAACTGTGGTAACCAAAGAATGGTAAAATAATTTCAAAAGTTGTCTTACTACTGATAATGCCTATTCTTAAATCCCAAGGTATTCGGGAGTTTTTCAAGAAGACTAAACAGTTCCAAAATGTACATATTCAATTATTGTATAAATTTTAAAATTAAAATTGTTATACTTGAGTAAAATAAAAATAAATAGAAAATTCTGCTGTATATAAATATATACAATAGATTTTAATTACTCTATATATGTTACAATTTCTTAATTCTGGATTATATTCTTACTGATTATCAAAATTTTATCACTTTCTTTTCACAAAAATTATTTATTGTACACGTGGTATGTTTATATTCTTTTCTATTTGAAGTTTTTTCCCTCCTTCACTCCTTAAACTAAATTAGTATCCAAGATAAGCTGAATACTCCTAATAAAATTTCAAATTGATATATATTAAAATTTATTTAATCATTATGCATTTATGACGAAGTTACATATAACTAAAGTAAAACTCCGTTAAGACGTTTTTCGGGGGACCAAGAGAAAACCGCGTCTTAAGGGGGGTCGATACCTTGCCTGAAAATCCGTTTGCAGGCTGTTGGCAATTACATCGCCATGGGGGCATGTAAATCGATAAAAAATTTTGTTTTCACTATTCGACGCCTGAAAGATGAAGCTAAACTTCTATCCGCCCGTTTTTGATGATGCAAATCATAACGGAAAAAAATTAGAGAACATGGAAGAAATTAACCATTTTTGAGGAAGTGGCACTCGGTTATAAAGAAGGATACGAAAATTTTGTTGGATGGGAGAGTAGCTTGATCCTTTAACTTCGAATTTAGACAATTTTCTAGTTTGTAAGTTTTATAATAATCCTGTTAATCGTGCAGCGAGAGCAAGATGTACAGCGTTTTTCGCAAAAAGGAACTGGCGCTGCGATCCACTTCCCCTCATTTTCCCTCACACTCCTTCCTGACGAGTCCAGCGGATGTAAGGCTGGTAGCAGAGCAGAGTGTGGGAAAATAGCGTGCGAACTCGCTGATAATCTCTCAGTTTAACTCGAAAAAGCATCATTCACGGAGAAAGAGTTTAAATGGTTAGGTACGATGGACTTGTTCTGGATTTTAGGAAGGAATAACATCAATCGCTCCATCGCGCAGTGGGCTAGAATCGAAAAAGCTGGCCAAGAGGCCACAAATGGTTTTTTTGAGTGCGGGTTCTGATACTTCGCATTGATATTACAAAATGATTAAATTTTATACTCCCGTTTGTCGTTTTACGATATCCTAACGCGTTAAAAAGATAAATGGCGTCAAACTTGAACAATTTTCACAGAAATGGGCAGTCTTGGATTTTTCGGATAAACGTTCAAGTTTGCTGCTATGAGGAGGGTTTAAAAACATACTTTTGGAAAAAACAACGATGCAATGACCTAAACGATTCTTTATCTTTTGACTGGTTGCAATTATCGCTTTCAAAAATGATATTTTGCTCATTTAAAGCAACAAAATGGCGGACACCTTTTCGGACAATTTTCGAGATAAAGTAAGGAATATAAATATTAAAACGACCTTTGTGCATCGAGTCTCTCACACCACGTCATAGTCAGAAGTATCTAGATGTGGAATCCGAAGAAACTGTTTCAATTCAGGAGCCAACTTGGAAGCCGATTTTTCGCAAGCGCGGCGCTGTCAGACTCACCGCCGTGGAATCTCCGAATACAGTTTCGCTGTCTTTGTGGTGATATGAAGATGTTAAACTCTGGTTAATTATCCACAAAACATATGTGAAGGCAGTCTATGAAAGGAATTTTATACCTCTACTTTACTCAAAGGACGTAGAATTAAGGAAAGCTTAACAATAAGGTAAAATGTGACTGCATTTTAATTTTAACTGTGAAATAAACTCAGAGCGATGTTTCACTCTCGATAATGGTGGAAAATATGGTTGACAGAAGTTACTTTGTGAAATATTCATATCTGGAAATTTTTACCAACCCTTGCGTCAGGGTTTGGAGTAAAGTACGGTTTATGGCACTTCCGCGCTACGCAAACACAAACTGCGCATCTTTCCTCATCGGCTAAGGTTATTTAGCGAGTGCCATTTGGATTGTTAGGAAAAGAGAAAATATTTTTGTAGTTTCAGTTTTAGTCTACATATGAAGGCGGAAAGTTCATTATTTTTATTTAAAATTTGAGGGGGATGGTTTTTGTAAATCAAAATTTTCCTACATAAATGGTATAAGTGTTTCTTACCCTTTCCCTCCAGATTCTTAAGAAATTCTACTGGAATCTCGTCCACGCCCGTTGCTTTCTTCCCCTTCATGTCCCGCAGTGCTCTATCGAGTTCACTATCAAGTATACTCGGCCAAACATCGTCTTACTCTACTTCTTGTAAACTTTCTATCTTTATGTGGGTAGGCTTTATGTCTTTAGAATACAATTCTTCAACATACTCTTTCCATCGTCCCCTTATGCTTGCTGGCTCCCTTAAGATGTTTCCCATGTTATCCCTAATAGTGGCCATTTTATTACTAATTTTAATCCCCGTTAATTGTTTCACTTTTCTATATAATAGGTCGAACCTCCCACTTTCAGCCATCTTTTCTATTTCGTTATACTGTCCCTTCCACCACAAAACTCTAGCTCTGTTTGTTTCCCTCCTCAGTTCGTTGTTCAGTGCCCTGTACATTCTACGTCCGCGTTCTGTGTTGACCCTCTTCCATTGCCTTCTTTCCTCCATTCTATTTATCATTTCGACCGGCACCCATGGTTTCCTAATTTTGTTTTGGATGACCCTCCCAATGGTTTTTTGAGCACTATCTTTGATGATGGTTTTGATCTTTTCCTATGCCTTGTTTACGGTGAGTTCCCTTTCTTTACCATCTAGAGCCCTGTTGACTGACTCTTGAAACTCTCTATCTTTCCTACCCCTGAGGGCTTCTACCTTCCATTTGGGTTAGGTTTTTGCCCTAAAAATCTTTTAAAATCCAAGCTCGGTTTTCATCATTACTAAATTATGATCTGAGTCTATATCGCAAGTTTTTAGCACTATTTCTAAACCTCTTCCTTACCAAAATATAGTCGATATGGTACCTATCCGTGTCCCCCGACTTCTTCCATGTTTATAGTACCTCCTCCTGTTATGGTGTTAAAAGAGTGTTGTGATACAGAGCTTATTCCTCCTGCAAAAATCTACCAGTTTTTGTCCTCTGTCATTTCTATTTCCTAGTCCGAACTCTCCCACTTCATCCCCATCTTTGCCCTGCCCAACCACAGCATTCCAATCCCCCATTACAATAAGGTTTTATTGCCTTTCACCCTTCCAATAACCTCTTCTATTTGTTCATAAACTAAATCTACTTCATTCTCACTGTAATCGCTAGTTGGGAGGTACACTTGCACAATTACAGTGTTTACTGGTTCAGCCTTAATTTCTACGGACTTTACTCGGTCGCTTATCAGTTCAATGGCTATCACGGCATTTCCCGCTCCCTTGTCCAACACTATAGCAACCCCTTTCTGGCTATCATTTCCCCCACTAAATATAACATCATCGCTCCAAAAATCTCCCCCATCCTTCCACCGTACTTCGCATAGCCCCAGAATGTCAATGTTGGACTTCTTTATTTCTAACTTTACGTTTTCTAACTTCCCTTTTCTAAGCATTATTCTCACGTTCCCGCTCCCTACCCTTGTTTCCTTGGTCATCTTCTTCTTCTCTTGTGTCGTTGGGTAAGAATTTCGTTGAATGATGACCAGGGTGGCCTTACCACCATCCCTGCCAGGCATGACACTCTCCTTAGTGGGCTGAGTCTCGTTTTTGCCAGTGACAATATCTGTATTGTGGCCCCTTGCCTTCCTCAACAGTGTTTTTACCCCACTGGGGTACAGATGCCTTTGCAGCCGCCTCACTGAGGTACAGACGCTGCGTGGACTACCTTTCGTCTGGCCCCTACCTATTGACCTTTCTGGCATGAGTGACCCTACCAGGAGCAAAGTTCCAGCCAGTATAGCTCTCTAGGTCATTGCAAGCCCCTTCACCACGTCAAGGTGTAGTCCGTAGAAGTGGAATGCTGGCAATACAAGTTACAAAATCGCACCTGAAATGCAACTCCTACTCCTACGACCACAATGAAATTCAGTAAACCACTGTTTTATAATTGAAATCAATGATGCAGAGTGCCAATAGTATTTATCTAGCTTCTCTTAGATAGTTTTCTTCCACAAAAAATAAAGCTATATGAGCACAAGAAATTCACTTTTTTCTATTTTTGAAAACTTGTACAATTATATAATTTCAATGGCTGTCAAACACAAACTAAAAAATACAACTATCTAGAACTTTAACTGTTACTCGTTGAAAGATTTTAGTTAGTTAGTTTAGTTTTTGACTAGAGTAAGATTACTTTTCAGAGTAAGAGTCGGAAAATTCAAAAAGTCATGGACTTATTGACCCACCCTCATATTATCATATGATTCATGGGTTAGGGACAGTGAGAAAACTAAAGCAGGATAACATCTTGAGTGGGAGCGTCTTGAATGGGTTTTACTGTATTTCCTTTGATTGCATTGTAGATAATTATACAAAGTTCAATAACAAAAATAAATTTAAATCAAAATGAAAATTTTCAATTCCAATTTAGATTAGAACATCAATACAAAATTACTTTTGATCCAACCTAATCTATATCAATCCTGAGTTCATAACATGAATCTGAGTTTCTTTCTGGAGGTTAATCAAAAGGCTGATTCATTATCTTCCTTTTGTCATATATTTCCAGTAACACTAAGATGAGTGGTGAGGGAAAAATGTGAATAAACAACTGATGTTTTGAAAAGATGCATGCACTATCAAAAATAGTCTTAAGTAAGAAACTGAAAAAATAGACCAACACTGAGGTGAGCTGTGTTGTGTCACACAATCACAGAATCCAATGACACTGATCTAATAAACAACACAAGAATAGCTTTTAATCTTCTCAAGAGAAGAAAATGCATAACTGCTACTCATACAATATATGGCCCTAACCTACATACACATATATCCAGCTGTCCTTTTTACTATGAAACACTGTATTCTGTGTTGGATCTATGCTATACGATCGTTTATGGACTGAATCTGAAGCCATTTGCACAAGGAAAAACTACCAGTTTTGCTAACTACTCCTAAGAGAGTACTATTGCTTGTTTAGCTCCAATTTAACTGTTTACTGTGGATAGGAAATTGGTAGAAAATGTAGAGGGTTCAGTTGTTCATTATAATGAAAGCTACTCCTGTATGAATGATGCTGAATAATAGCTCCTAATAATTGCCGTATTATCTCCAAAGGTGGAGTAGTTGAAAGCGGCGGTAGAATACGGACAGTTCACATATACACCCTGTTTTTCACCGTAAGATTTAATTCTGAAAAATTCTAGAATTTGATGCAGATTACTAGATTAGACGAGAGAGAATTACCCATTTTTCTTCGAATCTACTCCGGTGATTTCCTGAGAATTCGCTACGACATCTTCTTGAGATTTGGCAATCTTGCTATGTGAAGAATTAGAGGCACGACTTGCAGACTCGGGGAATCTGAAAGTAAAGTAACAATTGGAGAATTAAATGGTTAAACGATTACAAATAACATAGCAAACAAACTTTCGACTTACGGTAAGGTCGCATCATCTACTACCGCCTTTGTCCTGCTCTCTTCCTCAGATTCACTTACTGTTTTATGTCTTGTGCCTGATGGATACCGTCTTCTGCCACCAGCGTCGACTAGCTTTGGACATGGTCGAATAAATAGCCTAGGGCGCTGCTTGAGCGGAGAATTAAGTGGCCCTGATTTATGCGGATTACAATTAGCGACGACTTTATCTGATGAAACATCGGCACATGTTTCATTGGGACTAGACTTCTCGATGTCAATTCCTTCATGTTTTTCAAACATCTTCTCTATGAATTCATTATGATCCTTCATCACATTATTGACATTCGGAAACTCACCATCATGAGAATCAGCAACATTGCTGCCATTGGAATCCTTTACAGTATGGATGTCTTCTGATACATTTTTCGCACACGATATATTTTCTATCTTTTCTAGAGAACTAGGTAAATTAACAGTTGAACCTACTTCATCAGAATCACCTTTGACGTCCAAACCAGGAGCAGGATTTGAATCGTTTTTATCGGAAAGAGAAGCTTCTACCTTGTCAAAATCACAGATATTTGATTTGTTACTGACCTTAGAATTTTCAGATTCTTCACTGGCTTTTGCTCTACGAGCAGGAACATTAACTATGGCTTTAATACGAGAACGTCGAGTTGCCATATTCAATATGGTAAGAAAATGACAAAACTGAGATTTACTAAAGCCGTAATTTAAAAGGATACTTATGTGTTAGTTGAGATTAATCATATGTATGCTATGACGGCTATAAATTACGTGTCATAAATGCTTCATGCACTCGCAGTGAATCATTCCAGAGAGACACATTTCAAAAAGTCCATCTTGAACATGCTCTGCCACGACTCTGTCCATGCGTTTCTGCTATTCGCGTCATAGGAACGAGCTGAAGTTATCCAACAGTTCGAGATGAATCGATTTAACGATACAATCGGAACTGTGATATAAGGAATTATGTTCTTTTTGACTAATAAATGTAATTTCTTCATTATAATCCGCTCATGTGAAGATCAAACTTTTATGGAATGTTTCTTTGTCTAAAAATACTTATAACATTGGTTGGAGGTATGTCAGTAAGGAAATTTCTATGTTCTCCTGCGTCCAATATTTTATTTCTTTCTTGTAATCGATGCTTCAGGTTTCATGTTAAAAATTAAATTATTTTAGAAGTGGTTATTAATTAATAATAACAGTTTAAAACAAAGTTCGGTACCTATAAGGGTACCGTTGGGGGAAAATTTTTTTACTACTTAATACGGAACGATTTCAATGAAATCTCGTAGGAAGGTACTGTGATTATTGCGCTTTAAGATAAAATAATAAGTTTGCTATACACTTAAAAAACGTTGAAAACATAATAAATTTTGATCATCAGGTACACTTTTCCCTATTCACCATGTTGGACTTGGATGTAGTTCAATGTTTACCCACTAGAAACTTCAGCAATCGAGGGATGGCACATACTCGCTATATCAAAACAAACAAAGTACCAAAAAATTTCCTTCCACAAAAATAAATATAAAATTGTAGGTGAACTTCGGGATTTCATTTGAGGGAAAATTTTTTGGTTCCTCTCTGGAGGATCTTCTTGGAAAAAAATCATACCGTCTAACTATCTATTTTAAAGCTATATTAATTGCCCGTAAATCGAAGATTTCCAGCACGATACTCGGAGAAAGAGAAGAATGAAGGTGAGGAGAGATGTTTCTCATATTCACAAAGCTGTTCATGATTTCATTTCTACTCCTCAATTTTTGTGCTTCATACCCGCTTCCCTCCGAAACACATTTTTTCAGTTATTTTCCTGTTCAAGTAGTTATTCAACAGATTTTGAGTAATCCGTTCATCTTTGGTGAATGTGGTTCTGGGTTCAATTCCCAGTGGGTGTCCAAACATTAGGAATGACCTCAACTGTCAATGCACTTAAAAATAATAATAATCGAGTACTAAGAGCTCAATTACTATTATCAAAGAAACAATGAGCCGAGAAAGATGAGTGTATTTTGGGTTGTTTAATAGAGACTATTAATCATTGGGTAATGATAGTGATTATAGCCAACTATCTTAGCTTGCAAACCAACATTAGCTTGCAAACCAACATTAGCTTGCAAACATGACTCAAGAGTTTTCTTTCAATTATATTAATCTGCTGCTTATCTTTCACTTTGACTATCACTATTGAGATAGAAGGCTCATTCAGCATTACATGGTTTCATATGATTATAGCATTTGTATTTAGATGTACTAGTAATGTTGTAAGTAGGTTTTGAAAAATTAAACAAATTAATGAAAGAGTGTTAAGGTTTTTACTTGTCTAAGCCTAACAAAATTATTTTTCATTCGATTCATTTTTTTCACAATCACCCATACTTAAAAATACAATGTAGAAGATGCACATAATACAAGAATCAGTGGATATTAAAGAACATCAAAGTATACATGCTGGACAAAATGCATCAGCTCATTGATGAAAAGTTGCTGCATTAATTGACTACTGCTGCACTCCCAAAAATATTATGAAATAAACATTTAGGAACATCCTTAAAACAAGGAATGCCAATTCATACCTAAAATAAATTAACTTAAGTCAATTGCATGAATTTTCATTCTTCAACTTTACTCATGCCATCTCTATGTTAGTGCAGGATGAAAATTATTTATAGTAGGTTAATTTGAAATGGCGTACTGTTTTGGGTTACAGTGACTTAATGAGAGGGAAAATTAAAATTGTAGAAAATAAGAACAAAAAATAGGTATACTTTTCAAATTAAGCTTAAAATATACACTGTTAGTCACATGGCAAATTGAAAGCCACTCAAAAATATTTTACATAAAGTACTGATGAATGGTGACTAATTAAAAATCCACCCTTTTCATAATGACATATCACGTTTTTGAAAGGGAAAATTCCTAATTATCTGGATTTCCATGAGTGGTATTATAAAAGCTTAAAGCAATGTTGTCAGGAATGTGAAGAACAAAGAAGTAATAAATTTTATAATTCTAAATTTGATTTCTTCAATGGAGATCCTCAATGGATTCATTTGAAGGCTATTAGAAGATGGTTACGAGGAGATATCTCAGGATCAAACTCTGCTGACACTTTGCAAGAAAATCCTGAAAAGAATTGAAAATATAAATTATCTATGTTTTAATAACAATAAAAGCCCATGCTTTCCTCACTCAAAGAAAACTATTGTTGGAACAAGATCATTTGAAAATGAACACAAATAATAGTCTTAAAATGAATAGTGATAAATCACAGCAAAATGGAGATCACAACTGTGAACAAGTCAAATGAAAGATATATTTTCCAATGAGTAGTGAAGAGAAAGGAAGTGAGAGCAAATGGCAAAGTAGAAATAAAACCAAAAATAAGGAGTTGGGGGAAGCAAATACACTTGACTTACAATGGAAAATTTTGTTTATTACATTTCTCATTTATCATTCAACATTTCTGTTTTCTGTACTTATATTAGATACTCCAGAAGTAGATTACCTTCAATCATTGTGCTTGTGAGAGTTTTTTACTATGAAAAAACTACGAGAGATGCCATTCAGATCAAATTCTTCCAAACCAGATTTAAGTATTACATTATATATTTACTGCTATGCCATTTTAATAAATTCTTTTCTATTTGGTAAAATATTTACTTAGAGTAGATATTTTTGCAACAGAATTCCAGGGTGGTAAATGCCTCATTATCAGAATTGGAAAAAGCGACAGAAAGATCACATTTTTTCCTAGCTCACCAAAATATGGAAAACAACAACAAGGAATAATTAACACTGCCACCATCAGTTGCAATTATCTCAATATTTTCCTATTTAAATTTAACCAAAATTAGACAGTTCTCTATTTGTTAGCAGCACTTTTGAAAGTTTTTGAAGAACTGATGCTCAAAGATTTCCTTATTTGTTCTCCTTATTTATGCAAAACTATCTTTCAGTCTTATAGCAAAATACAGATTTGCTAACAATCACCAAAATACCTATTGATGATTACTATTGCTGTATACAAATGATTTCATCATGAGAAATGAATGAATACCTTTTTCCCTAAGAAAGAGAAGTCGATCATAGAGCAGGAATGATTCTACCAAAGGAGAAAACATCAAACGAAGAGAGTAAAATATGACAACATGCCGCCATTTCTCAAGGCAATGTGTTGTATTTTTGCTGAAAAGATCTTCTTCTGGTGGAGTGAGTTCCAAAGAAGACAGAGCCAAGTGAGCATACCTACAAAAGAGAACAATCACTGCTATATTGCCATTTAAATTCAAACACTTCATATCTAAATACTTCCCTTTGCTTTTTTTTAATACATCTCAATGAGATTTTCTCTTTAAATAAGTCTTACTAAGATTTCACATAAAATTTACTATTGTTTTCAAGAATACAATCATGAATCCTTTCTCAAACCCTGTGAATGGGTTATTAATGAATTTTTAAAGAAAGTTTATATTAAAATATAGTATATGAAGACTGACTAATGCTGTTGATCATGATTAAACTATAAATTCCTGTATTTTTTAAAATTCTAAGCAGCTTCACACTAATTAAGATGTACAACCTCATAATTATGTTCTCATTATATTCTTGTCACAGATCTTGAGTAAGACATGAATGCTTCTCATGTGTTTAATGACTATGCATAGCAAAGTTACTGTGACTTTACTGTGTATCAATCAATGCTTGTGCTATATTAAGGAATTATTAGAGCATAGTAGACAAAGTTTTAGCGATAAACAGTTTATGTAATTGTGACTGATTTACTGTGTTATTTCAATGATCTTCTCATGTAATTTTTTACATGTATTTAAATTTTGTGTTTATATGTTTGTATGTTATTGAGAACTTTGGTTTTAAAATACAATCCATCAATAACAAACATTATTACTATCCATTTTATATTGATAATTCACAGACAGAAATGGAACATTTGTGAACATTGATATGCCCAGCAAGAATAGTCCAAATGAATCTAAACTTATAGAATAAATAGAGAAAGTGCTCTAGAAATTTCAGTGGGAGACTCTGTAGCATGATAACAGCGATGAGTGTTACACAATGTCATATGAAATGAAAGCAAGTGCCTCATCAAAGGGTCAGCAAGTATGAATAGGTCAGAATGATCTGGGAAATGAGTTTCTCATACATTTTGAGGGCATGCTGATAGGGCAGTGTTTGGAGGTCATCTTGGATATGTGTAAAACAAGGAATGGGTGAAGGTGATTTTTGCACATTAAGGCGTGCACCCTGGAAAAATGCAAAGGAAGAATAGACTTGAATAAAGTCCGACAGGACTGGGAATCTAACCCGGGTCTCCTGATTGCCGGTTGGGTGCTCTGTCCATTGAGCTATCTCGCCGGAACATGTGTTATGTATGTGTATGAGAATGTTTTATCTATGTGTATGAGTATGTGTTAAAACTTTTCCAGCCATCAAGTCAAAAGTCACATGGGAAAGAAAATAGCCATAAGAAAAATTAACCGAGATAAAACTGAATTAAATATGCCAGAATATTCAAACAAATCAAAATGCAGTAAAACTTGTTGAAAACACTCCCTATCTGCTTAAGATGTGGTTTTCTTCAAAATTCTTACGAATGAATCACATGGTAAAATTATTGCTTAAGACACTTCAAAAGTCTGGGTGCCCACCCCCCAGCGATTAAGAAATTCCTTGATTTTTCCAGGATAATATTTTCATATTTCCAGGGTATTATTTCCTACTTTCCTGGGGAACATTTTCAGTTTCCAAGGTGTTCCACATCACTACATAAGTAACTTTTGGCCAATGTTAGTCATGTGCTTGAGTCATAAACTTAAGGGTAATCAGGTCCAAAAAAGGACAAGGAATAATTATACAGTTGATTCATCATGATATTCATTGGGTTCAAGAGAAGGTCAATTAGCACATGAATCTTTTAGGACTAGCAATGTTTAGTTTTTTTTTGTGATAGATCTGATAGGAAGTTTGTATGTTTGCATCTATCATGATAAAAAAAAAACATTATCATGTTAAAAAGCATTAGCATTAAAAGAGCAATGTTTTATGGTGTATTTACTTATCCTTCTTCAATAGAATGTATTAACTATTTACTAGTTTAAATTATATCATATAATAGATATGAATCTTCAGCTTTGAAAATCCACAAAATTCTTATGCATGCAATAATAAGCCAGCTTCTTAGCTGAATAAACCTTGTATGACTGCAAAAAGGATAGAGCTGCTCATCAACTGTTAATTTCATCATCAGTATTGAAATTCAGTAAATATTTACATTGGAGAATCAATAAAATTAATGAAATCAAAATTTCCAACAAAACAGGAAACCAAGGTTGCACATTGCTTCTAACTACAAAAACTCAGCCATTGAAAATTCCACTGTGGAAATTATCAATTCCACACTAACATGACTAAGCAATGACAACTAAATTAATACCACTGAACCACTGCAATATTTTGTATTATATAATCATTGTTATATCGGAATTTAGTGTAGGCAAGTAAGGCATCCAGCTTTTTTCCATAAGATTATGACTATATAAATGAAGGACACAATTTGGAAAGAGATAAATATTGTCTCCTATTTAATTAGGGAGAATAGCTGCACACTACTCTTAATAATAATTCATCTTCAGGGCCCGATAACTTTCCAAGATTCATCATCAAAGCCTGTGCCGACGAACTTTGCCCCCCTATGCATTTTTTATTTAATAAAATTCTTCAAACCCAAATATTCCCTTTGATGTGGAAGAATTCTTTCATAACCCCTATTCACAAAAGTGGATCGAAATCTGATGTCTCAAATTACAGACCAATATCGCTTATGCCGATATTCTCAAAAAATTTAGAAAAAATGCTCCATAAAAAACTTGTGTGAGTTCAAAACTAGCTTTGCTGAACAACAACATGGATTTATTCCAGGCCAATCTATTCAGACAAACTAAGTTCTACACGTAAATAATGTAGCCACTACGATTCACAATGGTAATCAAACAGATACCACATACTTTGACTTTAGAAAAGCCTTCGACTCAGTCAGACATGATCTACTCATTTACAAACTGGCAGCCTTTGGTATGACAGGCAATCTACTGAATTTCTTTAACAGTTATCTCACAGATAGACACCAAAAAGTGGTAGTTTGAGGCATATGTTCCTCATATACCAAAGTCACATCCAGAGTGCCTCAAGGATCGATTCTGGGACCTTTCCTTTTCAATATCTATATCAATGATCTTCTCTCTCGTATAAGTTATGACTCCTCCCTCTACAATGATGATCTAAAAATTTCCCTTCCCATTCTCACAAGTGTTGATTGTAATTCCTTACAGAATGAAATAAATAACATCTATCAGTGGTCACTAAAATGGAAACTACCCCTCAATATCCCAAAATGTAAAATAATATCATTCTCCCTTAAAAAAAAGTATTCTGAAATTTCCGTACACCCTGAATAGCATCCTGATTCAGGGTGTTGAAACTATTAACAACCTTGGTGTAACTCTCGATACCAAACTTAACTTTAACTACCATGTCAGCAAAATAAGCAAAAAGCTTATAGACTCCTTGGTTTTATTAAAAGGAACTCCAGAATAAACTTTTCATTGCCAACTATAGTTAAAACCTATTGCAGCATCGTCAGTCCAGTCATAGAATATGCTAGTGTATCTTGGAATCCCCACCATAAGAAGCAAGTGAGCTGCATCGAGAAAATTCAGCTGCGGTTCGTCAAGTGAATCTGTTTTAGATCAAACTAGCAATACATGGAAGAAAAATACCCTCAGCTTTGTGAGGAACTAAATCTTCCCCTTCTTGAATCCAGGAGAAAGGCAGCTGATGTCCTTTTCTCAAAATGGTCTTCAGTGACAAGATTGACTGTCCTCAGTTAACAAATCTGCTTGGGATGTCTGTGCCACAACGCAGGTTAAGGAGCACACCTGTGTTTCATGAACCCCACAGCAGAGTTAACCCATACAAGTTTTCTCCAATCCCACAAATCACAAGGGAAGCAAATTTGTTTGTGTCCAGAATGAACTCTGATTTCTTCTGTGATTCAATAATGCAGATTTGCAGGAAACTGCAGAATTCAGTTCGCTAATTACAAGTTTTTTATCATCCTCCCTTTCCTCCTCCTTTATTTTCTTTGTCACCCATTTCCAGCTCCTCCTTTAATTTCAACTTATCCCTCTTTTTGTATATAATATCACAGTTTCTTTTTTTTCCCTTTCAATTTCTTTAATTTTATTTATGTTTAATATAACATAAGTTAGTGGGAATGTATCCTGTATGTGTTTAATAAATTATTATTATTACAAGTAAAAGTTGCTTGCATACTGCAAGCCAATTGGTACAAATTAACAATAAGTTCCCCTTACGGGTATCATCTTCGAAGCTTATCCACCAAAATTCTTAAAAATTGCCACAATCCATTTCTTACGTGAGAAATTTTCATCCATGTGGCATCGAACTCACGGTCATATGCAACCTTTCTTCCACTGGTTCTATAGAAAACTACTTCAAACGCAAACGCTGTGATTTTGAATAGTCTCCTGCATAGAGAAAGGCCTCAAAACAATTTAAAAAAAATTAGTGTAAATGATCGCCTGGCGTCGAACACAGGACACGTTCGTGAGAGACAATGGCATGGAAATGTTAGATAAGTGCCATTCTCACGTGTTTCAAAGTTTCAATTCAGTATCTTATCGGGAAGGTCCTAAAATGAGATTCCGTTCTTCCCGCTTGAAATGCATGGTAGAATCGGAATGATGCTCTAGCATCGAACTAAGGACCACTAGAGAAGCAGTGGACGTCATGAAAGAATCTTCTCAAACGCCTCTGTCACCATTCCGGGTTTTATCTTTGAAGCTTATCGGGAAGGCATTTAAAAAAATCGTCCAAAATTTCACCAATGCATTTCTTACGGAATCATTTCGGTATTTCGGTAGAAATTCATGGGTCAGCTTGGCCCACATGTATAGTTAGGTGCGTATACAAAGACTATTGAAAACACTCTCAGAATATCAGAAAATCTCCTCTGAATATGTGAAAGAAGAAACTATGAATAGAGAGTGCCTCGCAGCTAAAACTGTTAACCCCGACAATGAGCAAGATGCCTTACATCAACTGAAATAATTCAGGTTCAAACTACGACATCAACCAAATACTAAAATCTCTTAAATTGAATACAAATTTTTATAATCTTCATCTGCTGTTCAAATTATATATATATATATATATATATAATATATATTATATATATATATATATATATATATATATATATATATATATATATATATATATATATATATATATATATAGGTATATATATATACAAGTAATCCTTTGAATATTTTCGAGAGATGAGATTTTCCTCAGCTATTGTCTTAACATGTCTTTATGAATACAAAGCGTCATGACTATATGTATAGCGAATATGAATTCGACGGACGAACGCTCGTGGAAGTGAGCGAACATCAGAAAAACAATTTCAATTTCTGGCATACGTTATGGAATCTCTGCTTGCAAACACACCAAAAGGAGTTGTGTCAAGGGGAGACTTTACATAAGAAAACTTGAGCAGTTTATAATGTTTAAAGAATTCAATAAAGCGTTTAATCATTAAGGGAATATCGTAACTAATAATTATTAACATATCTTCATTATAAGAATGATAAAAATGACATTTATTGGATAGAGACTGAGTCTCTTCTTATTTGCAACCCTTCGTCATGAGAAATTTAAAAGAAAGAGATGGCTCGAAAAAGAAGGAAAATAGTATGTGGGCTAATAAACCTAACTTAGTACATTGGAGAAGAATGGAATTATAGGAAAACAAACATTACACTATCGCAAAACAGAAAGATAAGTAATATGTTAAGGAAGAAGAGCTTTGGAAAGTGCATGCAGAAGTCATCTTCACTTTTGTCATCGAAAAACCGGCTCAAGAGCTCCTCCTAAATTCACTTCTTTCACACCACGCAAATTAATGTGAGAAAACTTAAACCATTTAAACAGGCACATACTTTTGGCTCGTAATGATATAAAGCAATTAAAAATAAAGGAATCCCTTGTAATGACGTGCTGCTGACGTATACTACCAAGCTATCAGTTGAATGCAGTATCGTACAAAGAAAGGCCTCAAAACAATGTTCAAAACCTCACGCAAATGACCGCCTGGCGACGAACTAAGGACCCGATGGTGCGACACAATTGCATATTAATGTAAGATAAGTGCCATTCTGACCTGTTCCAAAGTTTCAATTCAATATCTGATCGGGAAGGTCCTAAAAATAAAATTACGCTTTCCCTCTTTGAAATACATGGTAGAATATAAATGACGCTCAGGCATCGAACCAAGAACCGGAAGGAACAGACAGGAAGGACAGCGTATCTGAAACAAATGAATTGCCTCTATGTACATTCCATTTTATATCATTCCCGGTATTCGGATATACATTCAAAATAATTGTAAAAATTGACCGCCATGCATATTATACTGGAGAATTTTGCACCCAGTTGGCGTCGAACTCACGGTCATTTGGTAGCATTTCTTCCTTTTGTTCTATGGAAGACCATCTCATCTCCAACCTCCATGAATTTCACTGTTCTATCGCGTCAAGAACGGCCTCAAAACAGATTGCAAAAATTCGCGCAAAAGACCCCCTAGCGTCGAACTCAGGACCCTTCCATGAGAGAAGATAGTAAAATAATATTAGATAAGTGCCATCCTTATTTGTTCCGAAGTTTCGATTCAATATCTTATCGGTAAGGTCCCAAAATAAGATTCCGTTTTCTCCGTTTGATATGCATGGTAAAATCGGAATTACACTCTTGCATTGAACCAAGGACCACTAGAGAAACGGTAAACCTGATGATAGAATGTCTTCAAACGCCTCTGTCACCATTCCGGGTTTTATCTTTCCAGCTTATCGGGAAGGCATTTAAAAATATCGTCAAAGATTTCAGCAATGCATTTCTTACGGAAGAATTTTGCATCCACCTGGCGTCGAACTCACGGTCATTTTGTAACATTTCTTCCATTCGTAATATAGAAGACTACTTCAACTTGAACCTCCGAGATTTTGGTTCCTCTATCTTACCGATAAGTGCCTCAAAATAATTTTCAAAAATCCACGCAATGCATTCTTATGGGAAAATTGCGATTTTTGGGACATTCTAGTATCGAACCCATGACAGCTAGTGTCGATGTCTGCATTATTCTGGCATCTACAGGGTGGGGCCAGTACGTCGTAAAAATTTGACGTCGACGGCGCTTGTGGAACTTGGTCAGAATTCGTATCCCCTATATATATCTATATATATAGGTATATCCGGAGAGTTAGCTATATATAATAGATGAGTAAAAGTTGCTTGCATACTGCAAGCTAATTGGTAAAAATGTACTACAAGTTCCCATTATGGGTAACATTTTCGAAGCTTATCCAGCAAAATTCTTAAAAATTGCCGCAATGCATTTCTTACGTGAGAATTTTTCATCCATCTGGCATAGAACTCACGGTCAAAGGTAACCTTTCTTCCACTGGTTCTGTAGAAAACTACTTCAAACGCAAACGCTGTGATTTTGAATAGAGAAAGGTCTTAAAACAATTTTTAAAAATTAGCGTAAATGACCGCCTGGCGTCGAACGCAGGACCCGTTCGTGAGAGACGATGGCATACGAATGTTAGAGAAGTGCCACTCTGACGTGTTTCAAAGTTTCAATTCAGCATCTTATCGGGAAGGTCATAAAATAAGTTTCCGTTATTCCCGTTTGAAATGCATGGTAGAATCGGAATGACACTCTTGCATCGAACCAAGGACCACTGGAGAAACGGCGAATAACATGAAAGAATGATCTCAAACGCCTCTGTCATTATTCTGGGTTTTATCTTTCCAGCTTATCGGGAAGGATTTTAAAAAAATCATAAAAGATTTCACCAATGCATTTCTTACGGAAGCATTTCGAACCCACCTGGCATCGAACACACGGTCATTTGCTAACATTTCTTCCTTTGATACTATAGAAGACCATCTCATCTGCAAACACCGAGATTTTGATTGCTTTATCGCATCGAGAACGGCCTCAAAAGAGATTGCAAAAATACGCGCAAATGACCGCCTAGCGTCGAACTCAGGACCCTTCTGTGAGAGAAAATAGCGAATTAATATTAGGTAAGTGCTATTATGACTTATTCCAAAGTTTCGATTCAATATCTTATCGGGAACGTCCTAAAATAAGATTCCGTTTTCCCCGTTTGAAATGCATGGTGGAATAGGAATGACCCTCTTACATCGAACCAAGGACCACTAGACAAACTGTGAAATTCATGAAAGAATGTTTTCAAATGCCTCCGTCGCCACACGGAGTTTGATCTTTCCAGGTTATCGGGAAGGCATTGAAAAAAATTTTCAAAAATTGCAGCAATGCATTTCTTATGGAAGAATTTCGGACCCACCTGGAGTGGAAGTCACGGTCATTTGGCAACATTTCTACCATGAGTACCATAGAAGACTACCACAGCTTCAACCTCCGAGATTTTGGTTACTCTATCTTAACGATAAGTGCCTCAAAATAATTTTTTTAAATCCGCGCAATGCATTCTTATGGGAAAATTGCGATTTTTGGGACATTCTGGCATCGAACTCATGATAGCTAGCGTCAATGTCTGAATTATTCTGGCGTCTAGAGTGTAGGGCCAGTACGTCGAAAAAATCTGACGTCGATGGCGCTTGTGGAACATGGTCAGAATTCGTATCCCCTATAAATATATATATATATCTATTATACATAGCTAACTCTCCGGATATACCTATATATATATATATATATATATATATATATATATATATATATATATATATATATATATATATATACATACATATATATATATACATATATATATATATATATATATATATATATATATATATATATATATATTTATAGGGGATACGAATTCTGACCATGTTCCACAAGCGCCATCGACGTCAGATTCTTTCGACGTACTGGCCCTACACTCTAGATGCCAGAATAATGCAGACTTCGACACTAGCTATCATGGGTTCGATGCCAGAAATTCCCAAAAATCGCAATTTTCCCATAAGAATGCATTGCGCAGATTTTTGAAAATTATTTTGAGGCACTTATCGTTAAGATAGAGTAACCAAAATTTCGGAGGTTGAAGTTGAGGTAGTCTTCTATGCTTCTCATGGAAAAAATGTAGCCAAATGACAGTGAGTTCGACGCCAGGTGGGTGCAAAATTCTTCCATAAGAAATGCATTGCGGAAATCTTTGACGATTTTTTTAAATCCCTTCCCTATAAGCTGGAAAGATAAAACCCGGAATGGTGACAGAGGCGTGGGACCTTCCCGATAAGATATTGAATCGAAACTTAGGAACAAGTAAGGATGGCACTTATCTAATATTATTTTGCTGTCTTCTCTCACGATCGGGTTCTTAGTTCGTCGCCCGGCGGTCTTTGGCGTGAAGTTTTAAATTTGAACTGAGGCAGTACTTGGTATGATACTGTATTCAACGGATAGCTTGCAGTATGCAAGCAACTTTTACTCGTATATATATATAGGTATATCCGGAGAGTTAGCTATATATAATAGAAGATATATATATATATATATATATATATATATATATATATATATATATATATATATATATATATATAGGTATATCTGGAGAGTTAGCTATATATAATAGATAGATTAGAAGGACCAAAAATGTGTTTAAGAATTTCTCAGCCTCTGACACCCTTTCTATACAAAAATGACTTCTCATTATATGTATTTAATTCAGTAAATCCCAATTTGGCATCCTTTTTTTCAAATATCCTTAGATCAGTTGATTTGTAAATGCCTAAAATATTTGTATTAGATAACTATTTGATCGAAAATTGTCAGAGAAATGAATTCAAATACATACATATATTAAAATAAGAGAAAATCAGATGATGATGCGCTACCATGTAGGCAGTACCAGTTGTTTTGGCGACCCAGGCTTCATTCAAGCCTCTTTTGCATAGATCTCCGTAAATTATACATTTTAAACTATTTCTTATATTAACCAAGAGAAAATTTTGGCATTCATTAGAATTCATTCAGTGAAGAATATTTTAATTATTTATGCTCAAATTAGTATCATGGTAGCATTTAAAATTTTGGAAAATATATTATTTAGTTGTAAGTAAATGCATGGTATAAATCAGCAATTATTACCTCTTGCAATTTATTGATCTATTAAACTTTGTAAACAGATTACATTTTTATTTTAAAATTTTCATTAGGAAAAAAATAAGGAAAAAATGATTGATAACTTTCTGACCTGCACATCTCATCCTAGGATTGATTCATATGTGGATTAACCCCAACAAATTGTTGAGTGTGATTGAATTCTCTAAAAAAATGATTATCCACCTCAGCTCACAAAAGGACTATCAGCCACCCTCTAAAGTTCGGCACCCTGGGCACCCACTGGATCACCTGTGTCATGGGTCAGCTTGGCCCACATGTATAGTTAGCTGCGTATACAAAGACTATTGAAAACACTCTCAGAATATCAGAAAATCTCCTCTGAATATGTGAAAGAAGAAACTATGAATAGAGAGTGCCTCGCAGCTAAAACTGTTAACCCCGACAATGAGCAAGATGCCTTACATCAACTGAAATAATTCAGGTTCAAACTACGACATCAACCAAATACTAGAATCTCTTAAATTGAATACAAATTTTTATAATCTTCATCTGCTGTTCAAATCACCCAAACAAAATTTAGATGCTCCTGGAAATTGCAATTCTTTCAGATCCCAAACTGCTGTTGCGTAACTGCTAATGTGTCAAAACATTCCATGCAGACAGACAGAGAACAACCATGTTTTATAATTTAATCTGAGCTTTACAATACTGGAATTGAAAATTTTCTTTCTTTTAGAGTATAGTTACTGAAATATTACACAGCCCAAAATAGGAGCCATAGAACAATCTTTGGTAAAGCTTATAAAAAATATTTACTGAAATAATACGCAGTCCAAAACAATAGCCATAGAGTGATCTTTGGTAATGTTTATAAAACATATTTAGATAAACATTTTCAAAATTTCCCAAGCTAACCAAAAGATTCCCAAAAGGAAAAAAATTCCCTGAGTTTTCCAGGTTTTCAGACACCCTTAAAGTGGATTTTCCCATCCCCAAATGCACTGCAACACAATATAGCCAGTAGCCTTAGCTTCATTCAATACACCAATATTATTTTTCACAATCTCACCTTTCCTGCTTTATCTCGTGTCTTAAAGGGCTCATTGTGAGTCCATTGCTTAGGATGACTAATTCTGTGAGAATAAAAAGAAGATATCACAAAACAGATCAATCTTCATCCCAGTGTTGGAGAAGATACAAACTCTAAGATAGAGTAAGATCACCTTTATAAGTTTTGTTTCAGAACTTTAAATTAAAAATTCACTTGGCAGTGTTTCCTTTTACCACATTCTCAAATTGTGAACATATTAAATTAACCAGATAGGGAATGCACTTTTTTGTGGGCTGTTGAGTATAGTCTTGGACGGATTGAGCTATCTGTCTTATTTTCTATCAGATAAAAATTGTTTCATTTTAGTGAAAAATTACCAAATTAAGATAATAAGGAAGAGATTCTCTTTGTGTGGAAAGCAGACAGCAGACAAAAATATTCCTACTCGATGATGAAAAGGCAACTGGCATTACACAACCTAATTATAACACAGTTCTAACTTGTTAACCTGAAATAACGTCTAAACAGGGTTTATGGTACTGAGTAAAATTAAATGTTGTTGCAAATGGAGTGTTGCAATGTAATAATGACAACTCACTCAGAAAACTGCAACCCTTCGAAATACTTGATGCTTCTCAAACCTGAATGCCGCAAATGAGGCCAGTTCTTAGCAATGATAGATTCCAATGTAGCTCGGTAGCAATGTATCTGGGAAAAGAATATGACAGAAAGTATAAATGCATAGCATTTAATGATTTTTCAAATTTTGAAAATGGCACAAATATTAGTTGTCCAGTTGCAAGCAAACATTGATGAAGATATGTACAGTAGTGGACATAATTGTTCAGGAAACCTAGTTTGCCGAAGATAAAGAATAATAAAAAACTAGTTTTGCCTACGTATGTGGCAGTGCTGCAATAGCTACCCCGATTCTTCTTCTCTCACTCTTTTGTTCCATCATAGTAGGTAGTCTTTTGGTGAGAAGGCAAGTTAGACATTGACAACACATATTCTCGAAATTTAGGTTCGTTTTGCTTTCCCCTTTCAATTTTGCTCTGAAATACCTTTGATGCCCCATTTACATATCCACAACATAGCATGTCGTTGGTTGAAACACAAAGGATACTTTTGAAAGACTAAGTCTAATAATATAGAATAGTAATATCACCAAGTTAAGCAATAGGTGGGACAGACGAAAATCGCATGTCTGATTTGTATCTATCGGGGTACAATTTTGCATATTAATATATTTAGTACAATTGCAAGCACATTTAAAAGAAAGTATTTACTAGAAAAGTACTTCTTTAAACATATACATACTTAATATTTGACTAAATTGAATGAATATGAAAGTTATTTTGTTGTTCAAGGCTTCATAAAATGTACCATACTCATCTGACAACGAAATGGCTTCTTTTTTACGTCCATAATTTACTCATAGCAAGCAGATAATTTTAATATTCCTTGCTTTGTTGTTATAACACATTCTTTATTTCATGGATCCTTATTAAGATTTAAAAATGCCAAATAAGCGAACCAAACAATTTCCGCTGGAAAAGCTGCAATTGAAATGTTGACATATGCCCTCAGCTAAGTTGAAGAAGGCATTCTTTTTAAATCGAGGTATTCTAACCGAACTTTGGGGAAAGCCATTACAAGTGAACAAAACTAGTAACTTCCACAAAAATTTATTGCAGGTGACTGGTTTCAACCAGAACGATCTTCAGGCGAAGCTATATCAAAAAATTAGGGAATTTAAAGGGGGGATAGGAGTTTGGAAGATAGGGAAAGGAGAGATGAAGGGGTAATGTCATTGGTGGAAGTAAGGAAATTTCCCATCACTCCAAGGCATACTTCCTTTCGGCTGCTTTTGGGAAAATGGATTAGGATTAGAGATGTAGTCTGTTTCCTTTCGTTGTATGTTCCTAGGAAATAAATAAATAAATACATACATACATACATACATACACGCACGCACACACGTGCGTGCATGTGTGTGGAATCCGAAGAAGTTGTTTCAATTCAGGAGCCGAATTGGGAATTAAGTAAATTTTTCATAAGCGCGACATGGTATGGCTCACTGCCGTAGAATCCTCGAATGCAGTTTCGCTGTCTTTTTGGTGAAATGAAGTCTAACGATTGGCCTCTTTCATGTTACATTCTGGATAATTAGCCTCAAAACATATGTGGTGGCAGTTTGAGAAAGAAATTTGATACTTCAACTTTACACAACGTGAATTAAGGAATCGCTTGCAATGATCTCCTAAATTTGATAACCAACAAAAATTCTCATATCATTAAATTTTTCTTCAATTTTCAAATCACACCATATATGACATTTCAACACTAGCTGCTGATCGAATTTCAGCTTGCATAATTCGAAAATTTTGGTTCAGAGGATCTTATACATGTTATAGGAAGGGCTTTAACGAAGTATAGTAATTACACTAGAAGTTTACTGATACCAAAAGTAATCATGAAAATATTTATAAGTAAATTTTTTTGCCTTGCTCAGAACAGCGTGATAAAGATAAAATCGGAAAATCTTCTTTCCGCCCAAAAATGCAAGGAAATCATTTTTATAAATTTTAGTTAAAAAGATATTGAAAAATTAATCTCACCACTTGATGTATCGTTTATTATCATCAGGAAAGATTTTTTTCAACCAACAAACTAATTTCTCTCAAAATTGTCTTTCTTCTTATGGGGAAACAAATCTATTTACATATGAATGTTCACATTTTCGCGCAGAAAGACGAATTTCTTACTTTATCACGCTGTTGTGAGCAAAGCGCTCATTCATTCAACACAAAATTGACCCATAAATATCTTCATACCTTACTTTCCCTACCGGTAAACTTAAAGTTCTATATTACTTGGTTTGAATGCCTCTTATAAAATGTTTAAGATTCTTTGAACCGAAATTTTTGAATTATGCAAGCCAAAAATCTATCTCCAGCTAACTCTCGTTTTGTACATTTACATTTACATATAGACCCTGCTAACCCCTGGCGCATGGCAGGGGGTGTGAAACACCAAAAACCCTATCTACCTTTGACTGCTGTTGGCTTCTCTAATACTTCGCGGAAAAAATGACCAGAAATAACTATCTGTCCTGGCAACTATTTCCCTGTAACGCTTCGTCGTTTTGTCTCGAAAGTAAGAGATACCCACCAACATTCTGTGTGTGAAATTTGAAGAAAAGGGTAAATATATTTTTTGTGAATGAATGAGGACTTTATCTCAATAACAAGGGGATTTATGAATTTTTCAAGTAGTTGATTTTTTCCGCGGTCCAAAATTTCCCAGTACTGCCGTCTGCTTTCCTTGAATAGGAGATGAGCATGAAGGTAAAACGGACCATTTCACGGGAAATCGAAAAGATATGTCCTCATACATTCTGAAGCTTTGAAGAATTTCACTCTTCTATTAAAAAATCTTTCTTTGGTCATGCTGCAGCCCAGAAACCATTCTCTTGGCAAGAATTTCCTATTTTGGAATTTCTTAGACATCCGGTGAACATGGGTCAATTTTAAGGTTATAACCTGAAATTAAAAGCTGGCGCTGCAAGGGAAAGTCTAAAATAATCTAAATGAGTCATATTTTGAACCTGAAGAAAAAAGAAAAATTTGTCAGATAGACATTCTATCAGGAAAAATTCAGAAATATCCTGTTTCTTTTCTGTGTGATTTTTTACCCTGTTTCTTTCAATTTCTGTGACCTTATTCCTGTGAATTTTCAATAATTGGGTTCATTTGTCTATCTGTTATATTATTATTTCACCATTGAATTTGATGCTTTATATTACATGGTAAAATAAGAAAGAAAAATTACTCAGCATATACGCAAAGCTGACGTGCCTAGAGTCAGTAAACTGCTGCCTGTGTAGCAGGTTATGTGCGGGGAACCGTTGCCCAAAAAATAGGCCCAGTTCCATCACCGTGCGATAGAACCGGGCCTCTTGAGACATCTTGAAGCTTTCCTACTGATGCTTCCTTCAACAGCAGAAATGCAGACTGTAGAGCCACTCTCATTCTATCCTATGGTTCCTATTTTTGGTCAGTAATTTGCTGCCTGTATTGGGAAAATAAATTTTAAGTTTCACAATTTATTAGATTGTCATGCTCCAATGGTGAGAAGGGAGGAAAGGCAATTTCATGATATTCATTACTTCTCATTTTTAAATTATTATTTCAGGAACATTTCTTTTTAGGAGCTGCAGTATAGGGAAATGGAGCTCAGCTATTCCACACTCATCTAACTAGAAATGACAATTTCCATTTTCTATTATTGTTATCCTTTCCAAGTCATTAGTTAAAGGTATTGTTAAAAATATACATGCTTTCTTATATGATCCAGAAACATCAATGCTAACTTTGTACTTCATATTTGAATTTTAACACACACTGAAATTAAGAAAATGCTTCATTATCAAGCTTACAAGGAGAGACTCTCACTTTTGTCCAGGGATTTTGATGAAACTTTTTGCAGTGGTGCAGGAAGTAGAGCAATGAAAAAGTGTAACGCCGTTTCTCTGAATGGACCTTAGTTTCGCTGCAATAAAAAATTGAAAATTGATAATCGGAGTATAGGCAACCCCGCAATACACGCCCATGCTAGCCGAGTATGCATGAAATAACGTGATGTTCTCTGGTATATTTGTCATTAAATTTTTCTTTTCATTCGTAAATTTCTTTCCTTGATACTAACTATTTGACTTATTAATAATAATAAATAGTATGCTCAATTATTTATCCTGATAAATAACCTTCGTGAGCGATATTTTTCCATTTCAGGTAGTTAACGACTATGCTAAGAACGTGAAAGGAGCTTGCATTCAAGTAATTTAGGATTTCATAATCATAAATAGCGATTGCTTTCTAAAATTCTATATAATAAAAACCATTGTCTATATATTAATTAATTTATTTATCCAATTTCAGCATTTCTTGAAAGAAATGCATGTAAGCCATTTTTCGGTGATCAATTTCACTACTTCCTGACGAGATAGAAATTCAAGAAATACTCATAGTAAGATGCATAATTGTGTATTAAATATCGATAGTTTTTGCGCGTTTCGTTCGATTCAGATGACTCGAAAATACCCTTATAAGAAATGTTAAGAAAGAAAAGAAAGAAAGTTCATTTTCATCATCGTTCATCGATTACGGAATTTATCTTTAGTACAATGAAATCAGGAATAATGGTCCTGCGAAATTGATACTAGTACCAAAAGAAAGGAAATTGAATATAGATAGTTATTTTGTTGTTGCTTGTCATGTATTTTTTACCAGATATCCTGAAATCAGATAAATAAATAAATATATAAATCGTAGTGATTTTTTAATAAGAATATGAAAGGCAACGCTATATATGGCTGAAAATCCTACGTAATTCGAACGCAAATTCCTGTTTTCATTCTTAGGATTGTAGTGAAATACTTAAAATGGAGTAATATTTAAAGTTATTTAAGGAGTTACATACCTTTCTCAACTTCAAAAAATTCAAATATTCGTATCTTTGCATTAATGTAAAGAATCAACCTTAAAAATATTCAGGCAAAGTGGTATTTTCATATTATAAAAATTAGCTGAGCTACAGCAGTTTTTCCTTAGCAAAGCAGAGCACTCAATGAGCTGCCAGTGACACTCGTAAGCTTAAGGAGTCGAACATGGGTGTATGTGATACCTATATTCATGTTGAAATAATGGTTCTCTCATTTTATGAAAATTATACTTAATGAATAAATCCATGTTATTATGTTATTCTTCCTGCACAACTTTCCATTATTTTTGACAAATAAAGAAAAGTTGTGCAAGGTAGTTAAAGAAACACTCTAAAAATAAATTATAAAAAAAGATGAGGTACCTGTGCTTTTTTGTCTTTTGATTATATTCACCTGCCTCTTTTTCGATGGCTTAATTTTTTAATAGATAACTCTAACGTTATCTATGGAAGAATGCAGCATTTCCATTTTACCATAGGATCAGGAAGCGAACAGTTCTATTCTTGTTTTCGCACTGTATTTATCGTATTGAAAAAGTGTTAGCGCAGTGAACACATGGTATTGAAAATTTCAATAATAATTTCATTAATATGGAGAATGGCTACGTAGGTGCTATTCATTGGGTCTAACATAGAACGAATTTTAGTTGATGTGCTATTAATGGTTTTATGCTAGTCCAATGACAGCCACATCATTTTAATTAGTGTTATGAAGTAAATTAAGGTCAAAGTGACTGAAAAGATCGACTACTGCCAAAGACAAGACTAGGAACGAGCAACATAGCTCACGGAAGATTGCATGACACCATCAAACAGGAGACTTATCCCAACAGATCAGCATCAACAATAGAACAGCCATTTCTACGGAACATCCAGAAACGGCTGAATTTATAAATGGAGTTAGTGAAGAAAAATTCAATACTAATATACTTTATCTGTATATTTTACTGAAACTTTAAGAGTTTCTATCTTTACACAGCATTTTATTCACTCACTTCATTCATCGCAATGAAACTTGTCAAAAATATATAAAATTAAACTAACTATCGTCCAACAAGAGCGATTTTCGATATAATTAAAATTAAGAAAAATATTGAAAATTACACTAATTTTTCAAATAACTTCATTTTTTAGTTTAAACAATTCTCAGAGTACCAAATATTTGAATTTCAAAAATCGTTGTTGTCATACGAGAATTAATAAGTAATTAATAAATTTATACTGTAAGAAATTTTTATAGTTTAACATAGTGTATGGTTAAATTCGTGTCAACCAACGAGGTGTGTATTTTCTTGTGAGGATATTTTTTCATCCATTATATTTACTTTCAGGCTAAAGTTTCAAAATGTATTTATATTTCCATACAATGCTTAATAATCATACTAAAAATATCAGAAAAACCGTTTTCTCTTACTAGAAGAGTATTTCTCTCAAAAATTAAAAAACAATACCGCTAATCACTGTAAATCCGGCCTGGAAAGTAATATAACTCCTTTACGGAATTAATAATTTAGTCTACTATTTAATATTATTAATAATTCAATTAGTAGACAACAAGGAAATTATTAACGAATGAAATTGAAAGAAAGGAGCAAGATATACCAGAGAACAATGCATTATTTCCTCCAAACTCGACTAGCTCGGATGTGTATTGCAGAGTTGCCTGTACTCCGATTAAATTGGATAAATAAATTAATTAATACATAGACAATGGTATTTAGTAAATAAAATTTTAGAAAGCAATCGCTATTTATGATTGTGGAATTCTAAAATTACTTGAATGCAAGCTCCTTTTACGTTCTTAGGATAGTTGTTAACTACCTTAAATACCTTAACGAGATTACAAATTGAGCATACTATTTATTATTATTAATAAGTCAAATAGTAAGTATCAAGGAAAGAATTTTACAAATGAAAAGAAAAATGTAATGTCAAATATACCAGAGAACATCGCATTCTTTCATGCATACTCGGCTAGCATGGGTGTGTATTGCGGGGTTGCCTATACTCTGATTATCAATTTTCAATTTTTTATTGCAGCGAAACTAAGGCCCATTCAGAGAAACGGCGTTACACTTTTTCATAACTCTACTTCCTGCACCACTGCAAAAAGTTTCATCAAAATCCCCGGACAAAAGTGAGAGTCTCTCCTTGTTAGTATCTAGTTTTTGATTTCCTTCAAGAAGAAATTGGTTTGAAACGGTTTTGCAATAAAAAAACTTTTTTTATACATGCTCTTAAGGTATTCATCATGCAAATCAGAACTACTTCAATTAAATATGTATGTAGGTGAGTTAATTCACACAGCAATTTGAGATCATGCTTGCAGATTCTCGTATCACAGTCCAATTGTTTAGTGAAAAAGAATAAAGCATTTAAACCACTTTAAAAAAGGGTATAACAACTGAAAACATTCCATTAAGAAAAACATATAAAAGGATATGCAAGTAAAAGGCAAAAGATGAATGAAATAAGCAGTGCATTGAGTAAAGTTTTAATGTGTGGAGGAAGGCAACAAAAATTGAAAATTCATGCAAACTATGATAGAGGAAAGATAATAGAACAATAGATGAACATGAAGGTGAGTCTTACTTTAAGAGATGAGTGATTTTCAGAGATGAGGTTTGTTGAGTAAGCCTCAAGTGCATGGCAGGCCATTTCCCGAGCCTCATAGCTCAGCTGTAACTCCTTCCTTTCCATTGATAACTTAACAATACACTGACTTAAAGGGAATCCACTATAATGAAAAAAATCAATTTAGACCAAAATTTGAAATCAATTAATGAGTTAACCTTAGAATGACATTGTTATTCCTAGGTATATATGTCTAGTTGTCAGTCCAGCTGCCTCAATTTCTGTATTATTTTCCTTTGGGGCCAACAATGATTTTTTTGTTAATCACAGGTGAATAAAATGATGAAACAATAATGATGTTGATGAATTCCAAAAATATAAAAAGTTGAGCAGTAACTATGTGGCTATAAACTCAATATCATTTTATTCTGTACATAAATTCAATTATATACAATAAGTATCATTCAAATTAAAATTGCTCACTTGAAATAAAATTCATATAGCAGAAAATGAAGATGGCAAAAAATGAACAGTCCTCCTCTCCACCTTCTTGAGAAAAAGTACCCTTATAAACAAATAGGGGAGTATCCTAAATAACTAATCCCATAACTACACAAAATAATTATTTAATTGCTAATAAGAACTTTTCCAGACTATGATTTGATTGATATGCATGTTT